>CM039580.1:51369443-51969443 GCA_022457205.1 Saccharum spontaneum | reverse complement strand
TGAGCCTCATCAAGTAGGAGTACCACCGGGTGTGTTCAAAACAATTTCTGAGCCTATGGTATATTTGGCGCAAACCGTGCACCTATCTTGCATCAAGATTACCACTATCTCCAAACAGATTGAACCGAGCTTGCACTTGAGTCTCGTCACCAAGGAGTACCACGGGGTGTGTCCAAAATAATTTCTGAACCTATAGTTGTTTGGTGCAAACCATGCACCTATCTTGCGTCAAGATTACCACTATCTCCAAATGGGCTGAACCGAGCTTCCACTTGAGTCTCATCACCTAGGAGTACCACTAGGTGCATCCAAAATGATTTCTGAGCCTATAGTTGTTTGGTGCAAACCGTGCACCTATCTTGCGTCAAGATTACCACTATCTCCAAATGGACTAAATCGAGCTTCCACTTGAGCCTCATCACGTAGGAGTACCACCGGGTGTGTCCAAAACAATTTCTGAGCCTATGGTATATTTGGCGCAAACCGTGCACCTATCTTGCATCAAGATTACCACTATCTCCAAACGGATTGAACCGAGCTTGCACTTGAGTCTCGTCACCAAGGAGTACCACGGGGTGTGTCCAAAACGATTTCTGAGCCAATGGTATGTTTGGCGCAAACCGTGCACCTATCTTGCACTAACACTAACCCTATCTCTAAACAGACCAAAAGGAGATTCCCCATGACCCACGTCAACTACTAGTTCCAACCGGTGTGTCCAAAATGATATTCGAGCCTCTAGTACGCTCGGTGCAAACCATGCACGTATCTTGCGTCAAGATTACCACTATCTCCAATTGGGCTGAACCGAGCTTCCACTTGAGTCTCGTCACCTAGGAGTACCACTGGGTGCATGCAAAATGATTTCTGAGCCTATAGTTGTTTGGAGCAAACCGTGCACCTATCTTGCGTCAAGATTACTACTATCTACAAATGGGCTGAATCCAGCTTCCACTTGAGTCTTGTCACCTAGTACCACTAGGTGCATCCAAAATGATTTTTGAGCCGATAGTTGTTGGTGCAAACCGTGCACCTATCTTGCGTCAAGATTACCCCGACCTCCAAATGGATTGAATCGAGCTTCCACTTGAGCCTCCTCAAGTAGGAGTACCACCGGGAGTGTTCAAAACAATTTCTGAGCCTATGGTATATTTGGTGCAAACCGTGCACCTATCTTGCATCAAGATTACCACTATCTCCAAACGGATTGAACCGAGCTTGCACTTGAGTCTCGTCACCAAGGAGTACCACGGGGTGTGTCCAAAATGATTTATGAGCCTACAGTTGTTTGGTGCAAACCATGCACCTATCTTGTGTCAAGATTACCACTATCTCCAAATGGGCTGAACCGAGCTTCCACTTGAGTCTCGTCACCTAGGAGTACCACTAGGTGCATCCAAAATGATTTCTGAGCCTATAGTTGTTTGGTGCAAACCATGCACCTATCTTGCGTCAAGATTACCACTATCTCCAAATAGACTGAATCGAGCTTCCACTTGAGCCTCATCACGTAGGAGTACCACCGGGTGTGACCAAAACAATTTCTGAGCCTATGGTATATTTGGCGAAACCATGCACCTATCTTGCATCAAGATTACCACTATCTCCAAACAGATTGAACCGAGCTTGCACTTGAGTCTCGTCACCAAGGAGTACCACGGGGTGTGTCCAAAATGATTTCTGAGCCAATGGTGTGTTTGGCGCAAACCGTGCACCTATCTTGCACTGACACTAACCCTATCTCTAAACAGACCAAAAGGAGATTCCACATTACCCACGTCACCTAGTAGTTCCATCGGGTGCGTCCAAAATGATATTCGAACCTTTAGTATGCTCGGTGCAAACCATGCACCTATCTTGCTTCAAGGTTTTCACTATCTCCAAATGGGCTGAACCGAGCTTCCACTTGAGTCTCGTCACCTAGGAGTACCACTGGGTGCATCCAAAATGATTTCTGAGCCTATATTTGTTTGGTGCAAACCATGCACCTATCTTGCGTCAAGATTTCCACTATCTCCAAATGGGCTGAATTGAGCTTCCACATGAGTCTCATCACCTAGGAGTACCACTAGGTGCATCCAAAATGATTTCTGGGCCTATAGTTCTTTGGTGCAAACCGTGCACCTATCTTGCGTCAAGATTACCACTATCTCCAAATGGACTGAATCGAGCTTCCACTTGAGCCTCATCACGTAGGAGTACCACCGGGTGTGTCCAAAACAATTTCTGAGCCTATGGTATATTTGGCGCAAACCGTGCACCTATGTTGCATCAAGATTAGCACTATCTCTAAATGGATTGAACCGAGCTTGCACTTGAGTCTCCTCACCAAGGAGTACCACGGGGTGTGTCCAAAACGATTTCCGAGCCAATGGTATGTTTGGCGCAAACCGTGTACCTATCTTGCACTGACACTAACCCTATCTCTAAACGGACCAAAAGGAGATTCCACATTACCCACGTCACCTTGTAGTTCCATCCGGTGCGTCCAAAATGATATTCGAGCCTCTAGTATGCTCGGTGCAAACCATGCACCTATCTTGCGTCAAGATTACCACTATCTCCAAATGGGCTGAACCGAGCTTCCACTTGAGTCTCGTCACCTAGGAGTACCACTGGGTGCATCCAAAATGATTTCTGAGCCTATAGTTGTTTGGTGCAAACCGTGCACCTATCTTGCCTCAAGATTACCAATATCTCCAAATGGGCTGAACTGAGTTTCCACTTGAGTCTCGCCACCTAGGAGTACCACGGGGTGTGTCCAAAACGATTTTTGAGCCAATGGTATGTTTGGCGCAAAACGTGCACCTATCTTGCACTAACACTAACCCTATCTCTAAACAGACCAAAAGGAGATTCCCCATGACCCACGTCAACTAGTAGTTCCATCCGGTGTGTCCAAAATGATATTCGAGCCTCTAGTACGCTCGGTGCAAACCATGCACCTATCTTGCGTCAAGATTACCACTATCTCCAAATGGGCTGAACCGAGCTTCCACTTGAGTCTCGTCACCAAGGAGTACCACTGGGTGCATCCAAAATGATTTCTGAGCCTACAGTTGTTTGGTGCAAACCGTGCACCTATCTTGCGTCAAGGTTACCACTATCTCCAAATGGGCTGAACCGAGCTTCCACTTGAGTCTCATCACCTAGGAGTACCACTGGGTGCATCTAAAATGATTTCTGAGCCTATAGTTTTTTGGTGCAAACCATGCACCTATCTTGCGTCAAGATAACCACTATCACCAAATGGGCTGAACCGAGCTTCTACTTGAGTCTTGTCACCTAGGAGTACCACTAGGTGCATCAAAAATGATTTCTGAGCCTATAGTTGTTTGGTGCAAACCGTACACCTATCTTGCGTCAAGATTACCACTACATGCAAATGGACTGAATCGAGCTTCCACTTGAGCCAAATCACATAGGAGTACCACCGGGTGTGTCCAAAACAATTTCTGAGCTATGGTATATTTGGCGCAAACCGTGCACCTATCTTGCATCAAGATTACCACTATCTCCAAACGGATTGAACCGAGTTTGCACTTGAGTCTCGTCACCAAGGAGTACCATGGGGTGTGTCCAAAACGATTTCTGAGCCAATGGTATGTTTGGCTTAAACCGTGCACCTATCTTGCACTGACACTTACCCTATCTCTAAACGGACCAAAAGGAGATCCCACATGACCCACATCACCTAGTAGTTCCATCCGGTGCGTCTAAAAAGATATTCGAGCCTCTAGTACGCTCGGTGCAAACCATGCACCTACCTTGCATCAAGATTACCACTATCTCCAGACGGGCTGAATAGAGCTTCCACTTGAGTCTCGTCACCTAGGAGTACCACTAGGTGCATCCAAAATGATTTCTGAGCCTATAGTTGTTTGGTGCAAACCGTGCACCTATCTTGCGTCAAGATGACCACTATCTCCAAACAGACTGAATCGAGCTTGCACTTGAGTCTCATCACCTAGTACCACTAGGTGCATCCAAAATGATTTCTGAGCCTATAGTTGTTTGGTGCAAACCATGCACCTATCTTGCGTCAAGATTACCACTGTCTCCAAATGGGCTGAACCGAGCTTCCACTTGAGTCTCGTCACCTAGGAGTACCAGTAGGTGCATCCAAAATGATTTCTGAGCCTATAGTTGTTTGGTGCAAACCGTGCACCTATCTTGCGTCATGATTACCACTATCTCCAAATGGACTGAATCGAGCTTCCACTTGAGCCTCATCACGTAGGAGTTCCACCGGGTGTGTCCAAAACAATTTTTGAGCCTATGGTATATTTGGCGCAAACCGTGCACCTATCTTGCATCAAGATTACCACTATCTCCAAACGGATTGAACCGAGCTTGCACTTTAGTCTCATCACCAAGGAGTATCACGGGGTGTGTCCAAAACGATTTCTGAGCCAAAGGTATGTTTGGCGCAAACCGTGCACCTATCTTGCACTAACACTAACCCTATCTCTAAACGGACCAAAAGGAGATTCCCCATGACCCATGTCAACTAGTAGTTCCATCCGGTGCGTCCAAAATGATATTCGATCCACTTGAGTCTCGTCACCTAGGAGTACCACTAGGTGCATCCAAAATGATTTTTGAGCCGATAGTTGTTGGTGCAAACCGTGCACCTATCTTGCATCAAGATTACCCCGATCTCCAAGTGGATTGAATCGAGCTTCCACTTGAGCCTCATCAAGTAGGAGTACCACCGGGTGTGTTCAAAACAAATTTTGAGCCTATGGTATATTTGGCGCAAACCGTGCACCTATCTTGCATCAAGATTACCACTATCTCCAAACAGATTGAACCGAGCTTGCACTTGAGTCTCGTGACCAAGGAGTACCACGGGGTGTGTCCAAAATGATTTATGAGCCTACAGTTGTTTGGTGCAAACCATGCACCTATCTTGTGTCAAGATTACCACTATCTCCAAATGGGCTGAACCGAGCTTCCACTTGAGTCTCGTCACCTAGGAGTACCACTAGGTGCATCCAAAATGATTTCTGAGCCTATAGTTGTTTGGTGCAAACCGTGCACCTATCTTGCGTCAAGATGACCACTATCTCCAAACAGACTGAATCGAGCTTGCACTTGAGTCTCATCACCTAGGAGTACCACTAGGTGCATCCAAAATGATTTCTGAGCCTATAGTTGTTTGGTGCAAACCATGCACCTATCTTGCGTCAAGATTACCACTGTCTCCAAATGGGCTGAACCGAGCTTCCACTTGAGTCTCGTCACCTAGGAGTACCACTAGGTGCGTCCAAAATGATTTCTGAGCCTATAGTTGTTTGGTGCAAACCGTGCACCTATCTTGCGTCAAGATGACCACTATCTCCAAACAGACTGAATCGAGCTTGCACTTGAGTCTCATCACCTAGGAGTACCACTAGGTGCATCCAAAATGATTTCTGAGCCTATAGTTGTTTGGTGCAAACCATGCACCTATCTTGCGTCAAGATTACCACTGTCTCCAAATGGGCTGAACCGAGCTTCCACTTGAGTCTCGTCACCTAGGAGTACCACTAGGTGCATCCAAAATGATTTCTGAGCCTATAGTTGTTTGGTGCAAACCGTGCACCTATCTTGCGTCATGATTACCACTATCTCCAAATGGACTGAATCGAGCTTCCACTTGAGCCTCATCACGTAGGAGTTCCACCGGGTGTGTCCAAAACAATTTTTGAGCCTATGGTATATTTGGCGCAAACCGTGCACCTATCTTGCATCAAGATTACCACTATCTCCAAACGGATTGAACCGAGCTTGCACTTTAGTCTCATCACCAAGGAGTATCACGGGGTGTGTCCAAAACGATTTCTGAGCCAAAGGTATGTTTGGCGCAAACCGTGCACCTATCTTGCACTAACACTAACCCTATCTCTAAACGGACCAAAAGGAGATTCCCCATGACCCATGTCAACTAGTAGTTCCATCCGGTGCGTCCAAAATGATATTCGATCCACTTGAGTCTCGTCACCTAGGAGTACCACTAGGTGCATCCAAAATGATTTTTGAGCCGATAGTTGTTGGTGCAAACCGTGCACCTATCTTGCATCAAGATTACCCCGATCTCCAAGTGGATTGAATCGAGCTTCCACTTGAGCCTCATCAAGTAGGAGTACCACCGGGTGTGTTCAAAACAAATTTTGAGCCTATGGTATATTTGGCGCAAACCGTGCACCTATCTTGCATCAAGATTACCACTATCTCCAAACAGATTGAACCGAGCTTGCACTTGAGTCTCGTCACCAAGGAGTACCACGGGGTGTGTCCAAAATGATTTATGAGCCTACAGTTGTTTGGTGCAAACCATGCACCTATCTTGTGTCAAGATTACCACTATCTCCAAATGGGCTGAACCGAGCTTCCACTTGAGTCTCGTCACCTAGGAGTACCACTAGGTGCATCCAAAATGATTTCTGAGCCTATAGTTGTTTGGTGCAAACCGTGCACCTATCTTGCGTCAAGATTACCACTATCTCCAAATGGACTGAATCGAGCTTCCACTTGAGCCTCATCACGTAGGTGTACCACCGGGTGTGACCAAAACAATTTCTGAGCCTATGGTATATTTGGCGAAACCGTGCACCTATCTTGCATCAAGATTACCACTATCTCCAAACAGATTGAACCGAGCTTGCACTTGAGTCTCGTCACCAAGGAGTACCATGGGGTGTGTCCAAAATGATTTCTGAGCCAATGGTGTGTTTGGCGCAAACCGTGCACCTATCTTGCACTGACACTAACCCTATCTCTAAACAGACCAAAAGGAGATTCCACATTACCCACGTCACCTAGTAGTTCCATCGGGTGCGTCCAAAATGATATTCGAACCTCTAGTATGCTCGGTGCAAACCATGCACCTATCTTGCTTCAAGGTTTCCACTATCTCCAAATGGGCTGAACCGAGCTTCCACTTGAGTCTCGTCACCTAGGAGTACCACGGGGTGCATCCAAAATGATTTCTGAGCCTATAGTTGTTTGGTGCAAACCATGCACCTATCTTGCGTCAAGATTTCCACTATATCCAAATGGGCTGAATTGAGCTTCCACATGAGTTTCATCACCTAGGAGTACCACTAGGTGCATCCAAAATGATTTCTGAGCCTATAGTTCTTTGGTGCAAACCGTGCAACTATCTTGCGTCAGGATTACCACTATCTCCAAATGGACTGAATCGAGCTTCCACTTGAGCCTCATCACGTAGGAGTACCACCGGGTGTGTCCAGAACAATTCTGAGCCTATGGTATATTTGGCGCAAACCGTGCACCTATGTTGCATCAAGATTAGCACTATCTCCAAACGGATTGAACCGAGCTTGCACTTGAGTCTCCTAACCAAGGAGTACCACGGGGTGTGTCCAAAACGATTTCCGAGCCAATGGTATGTTTGGCGCAAACCGTGCACCTATCTTGCACTGACACTAACCCTATCTCTAAACGGACCAAAAGGAGATTCCACATTACCCACGTCACCTTGTAGTTCCATCCGGTGCGTCCAAAATGATATTCGAGCCTCTAGTATGCTCGGTGCAAACCATGCACCTATCTTGCGTCAAGATTACCACTATCTCCAAATGGGCTGAACCGAGCTTTCACTTGAGTCTCGTCACCTAGGAGTACCACTGGGTGCATCCAAAATGATTTCTGAGCCTATAGTTGTTTGGTGCAAACCGTGCACCTATCTTGCCTCAAGATTACCAC
Source organism: Saccharum spontaneum (assembly GCA_022457205.1). Taxonomy (NCBI): domain Eukaryota; kingdom Viridiplantae; phylum Streptophyta; class Magnoliopsida; order Poales; family Poaceae; genus Saccharum; species Saccharum spontaneum. The sequence goes on along the minus strand of CM039580.1, from coordinate 51,961,730 downwards.
TATCTCCAAATGGGCTGAACTGAGTTTCCACTTGAGTCTCGTCACCTAGGAGTACCACGGGGTGTGTCCAAAACGATTTCTGAGCCAATGGTATGTTTGGCGCAAACCGTGCACCTATCTTGCACTAACACTAACCCTATCTCTAAACAGACCAAAAGGAGATTCCCCATGACCCACGTCAACAAGTAGTTCCATCCGGTGTGTCCAAAATGATATTCGAGCCTCTAGTACGCTCGGTGCAAACCATGCACCTATCTTGCGTCAAGATTACCACTATCTCCAAATGGGCTGAACCGAGCTTCCACTTGAGTCTCGTCACCTACGAGTACCACTGGGTGCATCCAAAATGATTTCTGAGCCTATAGTTGTTTGGTGCAAACCGTGCACCTATCTTGCGTCAAGATTACCACTATCTCCAAATGGGCTGAACCGAGCTTCCACTTGAGTCTCGTCACCTAGGAGTACCACGGGGTGTGTCCAAAACGATTTCTGAGCCAATGGTATGTTTGGCGCAAACCGTGCACCTATCTTGCACTAACACTAACCCTATCTCTAAACAGACCAAAAGGAGATTCCCCATGACCCACGTCAACTAGTAGTTCCATCCGGTGTGTCCAAATTGATATTCGAGCCTCTAGTACGCTCGGTGCAAACCATGCACCTATCTTGCGTCAAGATTACCACTATCTCCAAATGGGCTGAACCGAGCTTCCACTTGAGTCTCTTCACCTAGGAGTACCACTGGGTGCATCCAAAATAATTTCTGAGCCTATAGTTGTTTGGTGCAAACCGTGCACCTATCTTGCGTCAAGATTACCACTATCTCCAAATGGGCTGAACCGAGTTTCCACTTGAGTCTCGTCACCTAGGAGTACCACGGGGTGTGTCCAAAACGATTTCTGAGCCAATGGTATGTTTGGCCCAAACCGTGCACCTATCTTGCACTAACACTAACCCTATCTCTAAACAGACCAAAAGGAGATTCCCCATGACCCACGTCAACTAGTAGTTCCATCCGGTGTGTCCAAAATGATATTCGAGCCTCTAGTACGCTCGGTGCAAACCATGCACCTATCTTGCGTCAAGATTACCACTATCTCCAAATGGGCTGAACCGAGCTTCCACTTGAGTCTCGTCACCTAGGAGTACCACTGGGTGCATGCAAAATGATTTCTGAGCCTATAGTTGTTTGGAGCAAACCGTGCACCTATCTTGCGTCAAGATTACTACTATCTCCAAATGGGCTGAACCCAGCTTCCACTTGAGTCTTGTCACCTAGGAGTACCTCTAGGTGCATCCAAAATGATTTTTGAGCCGATAGTTGTTGGTGCAAACCGTGCACCTATCTTGCGTCAAGATTACCCCGATCTCCAAATGGATTGAATCGAGCTTCCACTTGAGCCTCATCACGTAGGAGTACCACCGGGTGTGTTCAAAACAATTTATGAGCCTATGGTATATTTGGCGCAAACCGTGCACCTATCTTGCATCAAGATTACCACTATCTCCAAACGAATTGAACCGAGCTTGCACTTGAGTCTCGTCACCAAGGAGTACCACGGGGTGTGTCCAAAATGATTTATGAGCCTACAGTTGTTTGGTGCAAACCATGCACCTATCTTGTGTCAAGATTACCACTATCTCCAAATGGGCTGAACCGAGCTTCCACTTGAGTCTCGTGACCTAGGAGTACCACTAGGTGCATCCAAAATGATTTCTGAGCCTATAGTTGTTTGGTGCAAACCGTGCACCTATCTTGCGTCAAGATTACCACTATCTCCAAATGGACTGAATCGAGATTCCACTTGAGCCTCATCACGTAGGAGTACCACCGGGTGTGTCCAAAACCATTTCTGAGCCTATGGTATATTTGGCGAAACCGTGCACCTATCTTGCATCAAGATTACCACTATCTCCAAAGGGATTGAACCAAGCTTGCACTTGAGTCTCGTCACCAAGGAGTACCACGGGGTGTGTCCAAAACGATTTCTGAGCCAATGGTGTGTTTGGCGCAAACCGTGCACCTATCATGGACTAACACTAACCCTATCTCTAAACAGACTAAAAGGAGATTCCACATTACCCACATCACCTAGTAGTTCCATCGGGTGTGTCCAAAATGATATTCGAACCTCTAGTATGCTCGGTGCAAACCATGCACCTATCTTGCGTCAAGATTACCACTATCTCCAAATGGGCTGAACCGAGCTTCCACATGAGTCTCATCACCTACGAGTACCACTGGGTGCATCCAAAATGATTTCTGAGCCTATAGTTCTTTGGTGCAAACCGTGCACCTATCTTGCGTCAAGATTACCACTATCTCCAAATGGACTGAATCAAGCTTCCACTTGAGCCTCATCACGTAGGAGTATCACCGGGTGTGTTCAAAACAATTTATGAGCCTATGGTATATTTGGCGCAAACCGTGCACCTATCTTGCATCAAGATTACCACTATCTCCAAACGAATTGAACCGAGCTTGCACTTGAGTCTCATCACCAAGGAGTACCACGGGGTGTATCCAAAATGATTTATGAGCCTACAGTTGTTTGGTGCAAACCATGCACCTATCTTGTGTCAAGATTACCACTATCTCCAAATGGGCTGAACCGAGCTTCCACTTGAGTCTCGTGACCTAGGAGTACCACTAGGTGCATCCAAAATGATTTCTGAGCCTATAGGTGTTTGGTGCAAACCATGCACCTATCTTGCGTCAAGATTACCACTCTCTCCAAATGGACTGAATCGAGCTTCCACTTGAGCCTCATCACGTAGGAGTACCACCGGGTGTGTCCAAAACCATTTCTGAGCCTATGGTATATTTGGCGAAACCGTGCACCTATCTTGCATCAAGATTACCACTATCTCCAAAGGGATTGAACCAAGCTTGCACTTGAGTCTCGTCACCAAGGAGTACCACGGGGTGTGTCCAAAACGATTTCTGAGCCAATGGTGTGTTTGGCGCAAACCGTGCACCTATCATGCACTAACACCAACCCTATCTCTAAACAGACCAAAAGGAGATTCCACATTACCCACATCACCTAGTAGTTCCATCGGGTGCGTCCAAAATGATATTCGAACCTCTAGTATGCTCGGTGCAAACCATGCACCTATCTTGCGTCAAGATTACCACTATCTCCAAATGGGCTGAACCGGGCTTCCACATGAGTCTCATCACCTACGAGTACCACTGGGTGCATCCAAAATGATTTCTGAGCCTATAGTTCTTTGGTGCAAACCGTGCACCTATCTTGCGTCAAGATTACCACTATCTCCAAATGGACTGAATCGAGCTTCCACTTGAGCCTCATCACGTAGGAGTACCACCGGGTGTGTCCAAAACAATTTCTGAGCCTATGGTATATTTGGCGCAAACCGTACACCTATCTTGCATCAAGATTAGCACTATCTCCAAACGGATTGAACCGAGCTTGCACTTGAGTCTCCTCACCAAGGAGTACCACGGGGTGTGTCCAAAACGATTTCTGAGCCAATGGTATGTTTGGCGCAAACCGTGCACCTATCTTGCACTGACACCAACCCTATCTCTAAACGGACCAAAAGGAGATTCCACATTACCCACGTCACCTTGTAGTTCCATCCGGTGCCTCCAAAATGATATTCGAGCCTCTAGTATGCTCGGTGCAAACCATGCACCTATCTTGCGTCAAGATTACCACTATCTGCAAATGGACTGAATCGAGCTTCCACTTGAGCCTCATCACGTAGGAGTACCACCGGGTGTGTCCAAAACAATTTTGAGCCTATGGTATATTTGGCGCAAACCGTGCACCTATGTTGCATCAAGATTAGCACTATCTCCAAACGGATTGAACCGAGCTTGCACTTGAGTCTCCTAACCAAGGAGTACCACGGGGTGTGTCCAAAACGATTTCCGAGCCAATGGTATGTTTGGCGCAAACCGTGCACCTATCTTGCACTGACACTAACCCTATCTCTAAACGGACCAAAAGGAGATTCCACATTACCCACGTCACCTTGTAGTTCCATCCGGTGCGTCCAAAATGATATTCGAGCCTCTAGTATGCTCGGTGCAAACCATGCACCTATCTTGCGTCAAGATTACCACTATCTCCAAATGGGCTGAACCGAGCTTTCACTTGAGTCTCGTCACCTAGGAGTACCACTGGGTGCATCCAAAATGATTTCTGAGCCTATAGTTGTTTGGTGCAAACCGTGCACCTATCTTGCCTCAAGATTACCACTATCTCCAAATGGGCTGAACTGAGTTTCCACTTGAGTCTCGTCACCTAGGAGTACCACGGGGTGTGTCCAAAACGATTTCTGAGCCAATGGTATGTTTGGCGCAAACCGTGCACCTATCTTGCACTAACACTAACCCTATCTCTAAACAGACCAAAAGGAGATTCCCCATGACCCACGTCAACTAGTAGTTCCATCCGGTGTGTCCAAATTGATATTCGAGCCTCTAGTACGCTCGGTGCAAACCATGCACCTATCTTGCGTCAAGATTACCACTATCTCCAAATGGGCTGAACCGAGCTTCCACTTGAGTCTCTTCACCTAGGAGTACCACTGGGTGCATCCAAAATAATTTCTGAGCCTATAGTTGTTTGGTGCAAACCGTGCACCTATCTTGCGTCAAGATTACCACTATCTCCAAATGGGCTGAACCGAGTTTCCACTTGAGTCTCGTCACCTAGGAGTACCACGGGGTGTGTCCAAAACGATTTCTGAGCCAATGGTATGTTTGGCCCAAACCGTGCACCTATCTTGCACTAACACTAACCCTATCTCTAAACAGACCAAAAGGAGATTCCCCATGACCCACGTCAACTAGTAGTTCCATCCGGTGTGTCCAAAATGATATTCGAGCCTCTAGTACGCTCGGTGCAAACCATGCACCTATCTTGCGTCAAGATTACCACTATCTCCAAATGGGCTGAACCGAGCTTCCACTTGAGTCTCGTCACCTAGGAGTACCACTGGGTGCATGCAAAATGATTTCTGAGCCTATAGTTGTTTGGAGCAAACCGTGCACCTATCTTGCGTCAAGATTACTACTATCTCCAAATGGGCTGAACCCAGCTTCCACTTGAGTCTTGTCACCTAGGAGTACCTCTAGGTGCATCCAAAATGATTTTTGAGCCGATAGTTGTTGGTGCAAACCGTGCACCTATCTTGCGTCAAGATTACCCCGATCTCCAAATGGATTGAATCGAGCTTCCACTTGAGCCTCATCACGTAGGAGTACCACCGGGTGTGTTCAAAACAATTTATGAGCCTATGGTATATTTGGCGCAAACCGTGCACCTATCTTGCATCAAGATTACCACTATCTCCAAACGAATTGAACCGAGCTTGCACTTGAGTATCGTCACCAAGGAGTACCACGGGGTGTGTCCAAAATGATTTATGAGCCTACAGTTGTTTGGTGCAAACCATGCACCTATCTTGTGTCAAGATTACCACTATCTCCAAATGGGCTGAACCGAGCTTCCACTTGAGTCTCGTGACCTAGGAGTACCACTAGGTGCATCCAAAATGATTTCTGAGCCTATAGTTGTTTGGTGCAAACCGTGCACCTATCTTGCGTCAAGATTACCACTATCTCCAAATGGACTGAATCGAGATTCCACTTGAGCCTCATCACGTAGGAGTACCACCGGGTGTGTCCAAAACCATTTCTGAGCCTATGGTATATTTGGCGAAACCGTGCACCTATCTTGCATCAAGATTACCACTATCTCCAAAGGGATTGAACCAAGCTTGCACTTGAGTCTCGTCACCAAGGAGTACCACGGGGTGTGTCCAAAACGATTTCTGAGCCAATGGTGTGTTTGGCGCAAACCGTGCACCTATCATGGACTAACACTAACCCTATCTCTAAACAGACTAAAAGGAGATTCCACATTACCCACATCACCTAGTAGTTCCATCGGGTGCGTCCAAAATGATATTCGAACCTCTAGTATGCTCGGTGCAAACCATGCACCTATCTTGCGTCAAGATTACCACTATCTCCAAATGGGCTGAACCGAGCTTCCACATGAGTCTCATCACCTACGAGTACCACTGGGTGCATCCAAAATGATTTCTGAGCCTATAGTTCTTTGGTGCAAACCGTGCACCTATCTTGCGTCAAGATTACCACTATCTCCAAATGGACTGAATCAAGCTTCCACTTGAGCCTCATCACGTAGGAGTATCACCGGGTGTGTTCAAAACAATTTATGAGCCTATGGTATATTTGGCGCAAACCGTGCACCTATCTTGCATCAAGATTACCACTATCTCCAAACGAATTGAACCGAGCTTGCACTTGAGTCTCATCACCAAGGAGTACCACGGGGTGTATCCAAAATGATTTATGAGCCTACAGTTGTTTGGTGCAAACCATGCACCTATCTTGTGTCAAGATTACCACTATCTCCAAATGGGCTGAACCGAGCTTCCACTTGAGTCTCGTGACCTAGGAGTACCACTAGGTGCATCCAAAATGATTTCTGAGCCTATAGTTGTTTGGTGCAAACCATGCACCTATCTTGCGTCAAGATTACCACTCTCTCCAAATGGACTGAATCGAGCTTCCACTTGAGCCTCATCACGTAGGAGTACCACCGGGTGTGTCCAAAACCATTTCTGAGCCTATGGTATATTTGGCGAAACCGTGCACCTATCTTGCATCAAGATTACCACTATCTCCAAAGGGATTGAACCAAGCTTGCACTTGAGTCTCGTCACCAAGGAGTACCACGGGGTGTGTCCAAAACGATTTCTGAGCCAATGGTGTGTTTGGCGCAAACCGTGCACCTATCATGCACTAACACCAACCCTATCTCTAAACAGACCAAAAGGAGATTCCACATTACCCACATCACCTAGTAGTTCCATCGGGTGCGTCCAAAATGATATTCGAACCTCTAGTATGCTCGGTGCAAACCATGCACCTATCTTGCGTCAAGATTACCACTATCTCCAAATGGGCTGAACCGGGCTTCCACATGAGTCTCATCACCTACGAGTACCACTGGGTGCATCCAAAATGATTTCTGAGCCTATAGTTCTTTGGTGCAAACCGTGCACCTATCTTGCGTCAAGATTACCACTATCTCCAAATGGACTGAATCGAGCTTCCACTTGAGCCTCATCACGTAGGAGTACCACCGGGTGTGTCCAAAACAATTTCTGAGCCTATGGTATATTTGGCGCAAACCGTACACCTATCTTGCATCAAGATTAGCACTATCTCCAAACGGATTGAACCGAGCTTGCACTTGAGTCTCCTCACCAAGGAGTACCACGGGGTGTGTCCAAAACGATTTCTGAGCCAATGGTATGTTTGGCGCAAACCGTGCACCTATCTTGCACTGACACCAACCCTATCTCTAAACGGACCAAAAGGAGATTCCACATTACCCACGTCACCTTGTAGTTCCATCCGGTGCCTCCAAAATGATATTCGAGCCTCTAGTATGCTCGGTGCAAACCATGCACCTATCTTGCGTCAAGATTACCACTATCTGCAAATGGACTGAATCGAGCTTCCACTTGAGCCTCATCACGTAGGAGTACCACCGGGTGTGTCCAAAACAATTCTGAGCCTATGGTATATTTGGCGCAAACCGTGCACCTATGTTGCATCAAGATTAGCACTATCTCCAAACGGATTGAACCGAGCTTGCACTTGAGTCTCCTAACCAAGGAGTACCACGGGGTGTGTCCAAAACGATTTCCGAGCCAATGGTATGTTTGGCGCAAACCGTGCACCTATCTTGCACTGACACTAACCCTATCTCTAAACGGACCAAAAGGAGATTCCACATTACCCACGTCACCTTGTAGTTCCATCCGGTGCGTCCAAAATGATATTCGAGCCTCTAGTATGCTCGGTGCAAACCATGCACCTATCTTGCGTCAAGATTACCACTATCTCCAAATGGGCTGAACCGAGCTTTCACTTGAGTCTCGTCACCTAGGAGTACCACTGGGTGCATCCAAAATGATTTCTGAGCCTATAGTTGTTTGGTGCAAACCGTGCACCTATCTTGCCTCAAGATTACCACTATCTCCAAATGGGCTGAACTGAGTTTCCACTTGAGTCTCGTCACCTAGGAGTACCACGGGGTGTGTCCAAAACGATTTCTGAGCCAATGGTATGTTTGGCGCAAACCGTGCACCTATCTTGCACTAACACTAACCCTATCTCTAAACAGACCAAAAGGAGATTCCCCATGACCCACGTCAACTAGTAGTTCCATCCGGTGTGTCCAAAATGATATTCGAGCCTCTAGTACGCTCGGTGCAAACCATGCACCTATCTTGCGTCAAGATTACCACTATCTCCAAATGGGCTGAACCGAGCTTCCACTTGAGTCTCGTCACCTAGGAGTACCACTGGGTGCATCCAAAATGATTTCTGAGCCTATAGTTGTTTGGTGCAAACCGTGCACCTATCTTGCGTCAAGATTACCACTATCTCCAAATGGGCTGAACCGAGCTTCCACTTGAGTCTCGTCACCTAGGAGTACCACGGGGTGTGTCCAAAACGATTTCTGAGCCAATGGTATGTTTGGCGCAAACCGTGCACCTATCTTGCACTAACACTAACCCTATCTCTAAACAGACCAAAAGGAGATTCCCCATGACCCACGTCAACTAGTAGTTCCATCCGGTGTGTCCAAAATGATATTCGAGCCTCCAGTACGCTCGGTGCAAACCATGCACCTATCTTGCGTCAAGATTACCACTATCTCCAAATGGGCTGAACCGAGCTTCCACTTGAGTCTCTTCACCTAGGAGTACCACTGGGTGCATCCAAAATAATTTCTGAGCCTATAGTTGTTTGGTGCAAACCGTGCACCTATCTTGCGTCAAGATTACCACTATCTCCAAATGGGCTGAACCGAGTTTCCACTTGAGTCTCGTCACCTAGGAGTACCACGGGGTGTGTCCAAAACGATTTCTGAGCCAATGGTATGTTTGGCCCAAACCGTGCACCTATCTTGCACTAACACTAACCCTATCTCTAAACAGACCAAAAGGAGATTCCCCATGACCCACGTCAACTAGTAGTTCCATCCGGTGTGTCCAAAATGATATTCGAGCCTCTAGTACGCTCGGTGCAAACCATGCACCTATCTTGCGTCAAGATTACCACTATCTCCAAATGGGCTGAACCGAGCTTCCACTTGAGTCTCGTCACCTAGGAGTACCACTGGGTGCATGCAAAATGATTTCTGAGCCTATAGTTGTTTGGAGCAAACCGTGCACCTATCTTGCGTCAAGATTACTACTATCTCCAAATGGGCTGAACCCAGCTTCCACTTGAGTCTTGTCACCTAGGAGTACCTCTAGGTGCATCCAAAATGATTTTTGAGCCGATAGTTGTTGGTGCAAACCGTGCACCTATCTTGCGTCAAGATTACCCCGATCTCCAAATGGATTGAATCGAGCTTCCACTTGAGCCTCATCACGTAGGAGTACCACCGGGTGTGTTCAAAACAATTTATGAGCCTATGGTATATTTGGCGCAAACCGTGCACCTATCTTGCATCAAGATTACCACTATCTCCAAACGAATTGAACCGAGCTTGCACTTGAGTCTCATCACCAAGGAGTACCACGGGGTGTATCCAAAATGATTTATGAGCCTACAGTTGTTTGGTGCAAACCATGCACCTATCTTGTGTCAAGATTACCACTATCTCCAAATGGGCTGAACCGAGCTTCCACTTGAGTCTCGTGACCTAGGAGTACCACTAGGTGCATCCAAAATGATTTCTGAGCCTATAGTTGTTTGGTGCAAACCATGCACCTATCTTGCGTCAAGATTACCACTCTCTCCAAATGGACTGAATCGAGCTTCCACTTGAGCCTCATCACGTAGGAGTACCACCGGGTGTGTCCAAAACCATTTCTGAGCCTATGGTATATTTGGCGAAACCGTGCACCTATCTTGCATCAAGATTACCACTATCTCCAAAGGGATTGAACCAAGCTTGCACTTGAGTCTCGTCACCAAGGAGTACCACGGGGTGTGTCCAAAACGATTTCTGAGCCAATGGTGTGTTTGGCGCAAACCGTGCACCTATCATGCACTAACACCAACCCTATCTCTAAACAGACCAAAAGGAGATTCCACATTACCCACATCACCTAGTAGTTCCATCGGGTGCGTCCAAAATGATATTCGAACCTCTAGTATGCTCGGTGCAAACCATGCACCTATCTTGCGTCAAGATTACCACTATCTCCAAATGGGCTGAACCGGGCTTCCACATGAGTCTCATCACCTACGAGTACCACTGGGTGCATCCAAAATGATTTCTGAGCCTATAGTTCTTTGGTGCAAACCGTGCACCTATCTTGCGTCAAGATTACCACTATCTCCAAATGGACTGAATCGAGCTTCCACTTGAGCCTCATCACGTAGGAGTACCACCGGGTGTGTCCAAAACAATTTCTGAGCCTATGGTATATTTGGCGCAAACCGTACACCTATCTTGCATCAAGATTAGCACTATCTCCAAACGGATTGAACCGAGCTTGCACTTGAGTCTCCTCACCAAGGAGTACCACGGGGTGTGTCCAAAACGATTTCTGAGCCAATGGTATGTTTGGCGCAAACCGTGCACCTATCTTGCACTGACACCAACCCTATCTCTAAACGGACCAAAAGGAGATTCCACATTACCCACGTCACCTTGTAGTTCCATCCGGTGCCTCCAAAATGATATTCGAGCCTCTAGTATGCTCGGTGCAAACCATGCACCTATCTTGCGTCAAGATTACCACTATCTGCAAATGGACTGAATCGAGCTTCCACTTGAGCCTCATCACGTAGGAGTACCACCGGGTGTGTCCAAAACAATTCTGAGCCTATGGTATATTTGGCGCAAACCGTGCACCTATGTTGCATCAAGATTAGCACTATCTCCAAACGGATTGAACCGAGCTTGCACTTGAGTCTCCTAACCAAGGAGTACCACGGGGTGTGTCCAAAACGATTTCCGAGCCAATGGTATGTTTGGCGCAAACCGTGCACCTATCTTGCACTGACACTAACCCTATCTCTAAACGGACCAAAAGGAGATTCCACATTACCCACGTCACCTTGTAGTTCCATCCGGTGCGTCCAAAATGATATTCGAGCCTCTAGTATGCTCGGTGCAAACCATGCACCTATCTTGCGTCAAGATTACCACTATCTCCAAATGGGCTGAACCGAGCTTTCACTTGAGTCTCGTCACCTAGGAGTACCACTGGGTGCATCCAAAATGATTTCTGAGCCTATAGTTGTTTGGTGCAAACCGTGCACCTATCTTGCCTCAAGATTACCACTATCTCCAAATGGGCTGAACTGAGTTTCCACTTGAGTCTCGTCACCTAGGAGTACCACGGGGTGTGTCCAAAACGATTTCTGAGCCAATGGTATGTTTGGCGCAAACCGTGCACCTATCTTGCACTAACACTAACCCTATCTCTAAACAGACCAAAAGGAGATTCCCCATGACCCACGTCAACTAGTAGTTCCATCCGGTGTGTCCAAAATGATATTCGAGCCTCTAGTACGCTCGGTGCAAACCATGCACCTATCTTGCGTCAAGATTACCACTATCTCCAAATGGGCTGAACCGAGCTTCCACTTGAGTCTCGTCACCTAGGAGTACCACTGGGTGCATCCAAAATGATTTCTGAGCCTATAGTTGTTTGGTGCAAACCGTGCACCTATCTTGCGTCAAGATTACCACTATCTCCAAATGGGCTGAACCGAGCTTCCACTTGAGTCTCGTCACCTAGGAGTACCACGGGGTGTGTCCAAAACGATTTCTGAGCCAATGGTATGTTTGGCGCAAACCGTGCACCTATCTTGCACTAACACTAACCCTATCTCTAAACAGACCAAAAGGAGATTCCCCATGACCCACGTCAACTAGTAGTTCCATCCGGTGTGTCCAAAATGATATTCGAGCCTCCAGTACGCTCGGTGCAAACCATGCACCTATCTTGCGTCAAGATTACCACTATCTCCAAATGGGCTGAACCGAGCTTCCACTTGAGTCTCTTCACCTAGGAGTACCACTGGGTGCATCCAAAATAATTTCTGAGCCTATAGTTGTTTGGTGCAAACCGTGCACCTATCTTGCGTCAAGATTACCACTATCTCCAAATGGGCTGAACCGAGTTTCCACTTGAGTCTCGTCACCTAGGAGTACCACGGGGTGTGTCCAAAACGATTTCTGAGCCAATGGTATGTTTGGCCCAAACCGTGCACCTATCTTGCACTAACACTAACCCTATCTCTAAACAGACCAAAAGGAGATTCCCCATGACCCACGTCAACTAGTAGTTCCATCCGGTGTGTCCAAAATGATATTCGAGCCTCTAGTACGCTCGGTGCAAACCATGCACCTATCTTGCGTCAAGATTACCACTATCTCCAAATGGGCTGAACCGAGCTTCCACTTGAGTCTCGTCACCTAGGAGTACCACTGGGTGCATGCAAAATGATTTCTGAGCCTATAGTTGTTTGGAGCAAACCGTGCACCTATCTTGCGTCAAGATTACTACTATCTCCAAATGGGCTGAACCCAGCTTCCACTTGAGTCTTGTCACCTAGGAGTACCTCTAGGTGCATCCAAAATGATTTTTGAGCCGATAGTTGTTGGTGCAAACCGTGCACCTATCTTGCGTCAAGATTACCCCGATCTCCAAATGGATTGAATCGAGCTTCCACTTGAGCCTCATCACGTAGGAGTACCACCGGGTGTGTTCAAAACAATTTATGAGCCTATGGTATATTTGGCGCAAACCGTGCACCTATCTTGCATCAAGATTACCACTATCTCCAAACGAATTGAACCGAGCTTGCACTTGAGTCTCGTCACCAAGGAGTACCACGGGGTGTGTCCAAAATGATTTATGAGCCTACAGTTGTTTGGTGCAAACCATGCACCTATCTTGTGTCAAGATTACCACTATCTCCAAATGGGGTGAACCGAGCTTCCACTTGAGTCTCGTGACCTAGGAGTACCACTAGGTGCATCCAAAATGATTTCTGAGCCTATAGTTGTTTGGTGCAAACCGTGCACCTATCTTGCGTCAAGATTACCACTATCTCCAAATGGACTGAATCGAGATTCCACTTGAGCCTCATCACGTAGGAGTACCACCGGGTGTGTCCAAAACCATTTCTGAGCCTATGGTATATTTGGCGAAACTGTGCACCTATCTTGCATCAAGATTACCACTATCTCCAAAGGGATTGAACCAAGCTTGCACTTGAGTCTCGTCACCAAGGAGTACCACGGGGTGTGTCCAAAACGATTTCTGAGCCAATGGTGCGTTTGGCGCAAACCGTGCACCTATCATGCACTAACACTAACCCTATCTCTAAACAGACTAAAAGGAGATTCCACATTACCCACATCACCTAGTAGTTCCATCGGGTGCGTCCAAAATGATATTCGAACCTCTAGTATGCTCGGTGCAAACCATGCACCTATCTTGCGTCAAGATTACCACTATCTCCAAATGGGCTGAACCGAGCTTCCACATGAGTCTCATCACCTACGAGTACCACTGGGTGCATCCAAAATGATTTCTGAGCCTATAGTTCTTTGGTGCAAACCGTGCACCTATCTTGCGTCAAGATTACCACTATCTCCAAATGGACTGAATCGAGCTTCCACTTGAGCCTCATCACGTAGGAGTATCACCGGGTGTGTTCAAAACAATTTATGAGCCTATGGTATATTTGGCGCAAACCGTGCACCTATCTTGCATCAAGATTACCACTATCTCCAAACGAATTGAACCGAGCTTGCACTTGAGTCTCATCACCAAGGAGTACCACGGGGTGTATCCAAAATGATTTATGAGCCTACAGTTGTTTGGTGCAAACCATGCACCTATCTTGTGTCAAGATTACCACTATCTCCAAATGGGCTGAACCGAGCTTCCACTTGAGTCTCGTGACCTAGGAGTACCACTAGGTGCATCCAAAATGATTTCTGAGCCTATAGTTGTTTGGTGCAAACCATGCACCTATCTTGCGTCAAGATTACCACTCTCTCCAAATGGACTGAATCGAGCTTCCACTTGAGCCTCATCACGTAGGAGTACCACCGGGTGTGTCCAAAACCATTTCTGAGCCTATGGTATATTTGGCGAAACCGTGCACCTATCTTGCATCAAGATTACCACTATCTCCAAAGGGATTGAACCAAGCTTGCACTTGAGTCTCGTCACCAAGGAGTACCACGGGGTGTGTCCAAAACGATTTCTGAGCCAATGGTGTGTTTGGCGCAAACCGTGCACCTATCATGCACTAACACTAACCCTATCTCTAAACAGACCAAAAGGAGATTCCACATTACCCACATCACCTAGTAGTTCCATCGGGTGCGTCCAAAATGATATTCGAACCTCTAGTATGCTCGGTGCAAACCATGCACCTATCTTGCGTCAAGATTACCACTATCTCCAAATGGGCTGAACCGGGCTTCCACATGAGTCTCATCACCTACGAGTACCACTGGGTGCATCCAAAATGATTTCTGAGCCTATAGTTCTTTGGTGCAAACCGTGCACCTATCTTGCGTCAAGATTACCACTATCTCCAAATGGACTGAATCGAGCTTCCACTTGAGCCTCATCACGTAGGAGTACCACCGGGTGTGTCCAAAACAATTTCTGAGCCTATGGTATATTTGGCGCAAACCGTACACCTATCTTGCATCAAGATTAGCACTATCTCCAAACGGATTGAACCGAGCTTGCACTTGAGTCTCCTCACCAAGGAGTACCACGGGGTGTGTCCAAAACGATTTCTGAGCCTACAGTTGTTTGGCGCAAACCGTGCACCTATCTTGCACTGACACCAACCCTATCTCTAAACGGACCAAAAGGAGATTCCACATTACCCACGTCACCTTGTAGTTCCATCCGGTGCCTCCAAAATGATATTCGAGCCTCTAGTATGCTCGGTGCAAACCATGCACCTATCTTGCGTCAAGATTACCACTATCTCCAAATGGACTGAATCGAGCTTCCACTTGAGCCTCATCACGTAGGAGTACCACCGGGTGTGTCCAAAACAATTCTGAGCCTATGGTATATTTGACGCAAACCGTGCACCTATGTTGCATCAAGATTAGCACTATCTCCAAACGGATTGAACCGAGCTTGCACTTGAGTCTCCTAACCAAGGAGTACCACGGGGTGTGTCCAAAACGATTTCCGAGCCAATGGTATGTTTGGCGCAAACCGTGCACCTATCTTGCACTGACACTAACCCTATCTCTAAACGGACCAAAAGGAGATTCCACATTACCCACGTCACCTTGTAGTTCCATCCGGTGCGTCCAAAATGATATTCGAGCCACTAGTATGCTCGGTGCAAACCATGCACCTATCTTGCGTCAAGATTACCACTATCTCCAAATGGGCTGAACCGAGCTTTCACTTGAGTCTCGTCACCTAGGAGTACCACTGGGTGCATCCAAAATGATTTCTGAGCCTATAGTTGTTTGGTGCAAACCGTGCACCTATCTTGCCTCAAGATTACCACTATCTCCAAATGGGCTGAACTGAGTTTCCACTTGAGTCTCGTCACCTAGGAGTACCACGGGGTGTGTCCAAAACGATTTCTGAGCCAATGGTATGTTTGGCGCAAACCGTGCACCTATCTTGCACTAACACTAACCCTATCTCTAAACAGACCAAAAGGAGATTCCCCATGACCCACGTCAACTAGTAGTTCCATCCGGTGTGTCCAAAATGATATTCGAGCCTCTAGTACGCTCGGTGCAAACCATGCACCTATCTTGCGTCAAGATTACCACTATCTCCAAATGGGCTGAACCGAGCTTCCACTTGAGTCTCGTCACCTAGGAGTACCACTGGGTGCATCCAAAATGATTTCTGAGCCTATAGTTGTTTGGTGCAAACCGTGCACCTATCTTGCGTCAAGATTACCACTATCTCCAAATGGGCTGAACCGAGCTTCCACTTGAGTCTCGTCACCTAGGAGTACCACGGGGTGTGTCCAAAACGATTTCTGAGCCAATGGTATGTTTGGCGCAAACCGTGCACCTATCTTGCACTAACACTAACCCTATCTCTAAACAGACCAAAAGGAGATTCCCCATGACCCACGTCAACTAGTAGTTCCATCCGGTGTGTCCAAAATGATATTCGAGCCTCTAGTACGCTCGGTGCAAACCATGCACCTATCTTGCGTCAAGATTACCACTATCTCCAAATGGGCTGAACCGAGCTTCCACTTGAGTCTCTTCACCTAGGAGTACCACTGGGTGCATCCAAAATAATTTCTGAGCCTATAGTTGTTTGGTGCAAACCGTGCACCTATCTTGCGTCAAGATTACCACTATCTCCAAATGGGCTGAACCGAGTTTCCACTTGAGTCTCGTCACCTAGGAGTACCACGGGGTGTGTCCAAAACGATTTCTGAGCCAATGGTATGTTTGGCCCAAACCGTGCACCTATCTTGCACTAACACTAACCCTATCTCTAAACAGACCAAAAGGAGATTCCCCATGACCCACGTCAACTAGTAGTTCCATCCGGTGTGTCCAAAATGATATTCGAGCCTCTAGTACGCTCGGTGCAAACCATGCACCTATCTTGCGTCAAGATTACCACTATCTCCAAATGGGCTGAACCGAGCTTCCACTTGAGTCTCGTCACCTAGGAGTACCACTGGGTGCATGCAAAATGATTTCTGAGCCTATAGTTGTTTGGAGCAAACCGTGCACCTATCTTGCGTCAAGATTACTACTATCTCCAAATGGGCTGAACCCAGCTTCCACTTGAGTCTTGTCACCTAGGAGTACCTCTAGGTGCATCCAAAATGATTTTTGAGCCGATAGTTGTTGGTGCAAACCGTGCACCTATCTTGCGTCAAGATTACCCCGATCTCCAAATGGATTGAATCGAGCTTCCACTTGAGCCTCATCACGTAGGAGTACCACCGGGTGTGTTCAAAACAATTTATGAGCCTATGGTATATTTGGCGCAAACCGTGCACCTATCTTGCATCAAGATTACCACTATCTCCAAACGAATTGAACCGAGCTTGCACTTGAGTCTCATCACCAAGGAGTACCACGGGGTGTGTCCAAAATGATTTATGAGCCTACAGTTGTTTGGTGCAAACCATGCACCTATCTTGTGTCAAGATTACCACTATCTCCAAATGGGGTGAACCGAGCTTCCACTTGAGTCTCGTGACCTAGGAGTACCACTAGGTGCATCCAAAATGATTTCTGAGCCTATAGTTGTTTGGTGCAAACCGTGCACCTATCTTGCGTCAAGATTACCACTATCTCCAAATGGACTGAATCGAGATTCCACTTGAGCCTCATCACGTAGGAGTACCACCAGGTGTGTCCAAAACCATTTCTGAGCCTATGGTATATTTGGCGAAACTGTGCACCTATCTTGCATCAAGATTACCACTATCTCCAAAGGGATTGAACCAAGCTTGCACTTGAGTCTCGTCACCAAGGAGTACCACGGGGTGTGTCCAAAACGATTTCTGAGCCAATGGTGTGTTTGGCGCAAACCGTGCACCTATCATGCACTAACACTAACCCTATCTCTAAACAGACTAAAAGGAGATTCCACATTACCCACATCACCTAGTAGTTCCATCGGGTGCGTCCAAAATGATATTCGAACCTCTAGTATGCTCGGTGCAAACCATGCACCTATCTTGCGTCAAGATTACCACTATCTCCAAATGGGCTGAACCGAGCTTCCACATGAGTCTCATCACCTACGAGTACCACTAGGTGCATCCAAAATGATTTCTGAGCCTATAGTTCTTTGGTGCAAACCGTGCACCTATCTTGCGTCAAGATTACCACTATCTCCAAATGGACTGAATCAAGCTTCCACTTGAGCCTCATCACGTAGGAGTATCACCGGGTGTGTTCAAAACAATTTATGAGCCTATGGTATATTTGGCGCAAACCGTGCACCTATCTTGCATCAAGATTACCACTATCTCCAAACGAATTGAACCGAGCTTGCACTTGAGTCTCATCACCAAGGAGTACCACGGGGTGTATCCAAAATGATTTATGAGCCTACAGTTGTTTGGTGCAAACCATGCACCTATCTTGTGTCAAGATTACCACTATCTCCAAATGGGCTGAACCGAGCTTCCACTTGAGTCTCGTGACCTAGGAGTACCACTAGGTGCATCCAAAATGATTTCTGAGCCTATAGTTGTTTGGTGCAAACCATGCACCTATCTTGCGTCAAGATTACCACTCTCTCCAAATGGACTGAATCGAGCTTCCACTTGAGCCTCATCACGTAGGAGTACCACCGGGTGTGTCCAAAACCATTTCTGAGCCTATGGTATATTTGGCGAAACCGTGCACCTATCTTGCATCAAGATTACCACTATCTCCAAAGGTATTGAACCAAGCTTGCACTTGAGTCTCGTCACCAAGGAGTACCACGGGGTGTGTCCAAAACGATTTCTGAGCCAATGGTGTGTTTGGCGCAAACCGTGCACCTATCATGCACTAACACTAACCCTATCTCTAAATAGACCAAAAGGAGATTCCACATTACCCACATCACCTAGTAGTTCCATCGGTTGCGTCCAAAATGATATTCGAACCTCTAGTATGCTCGGTGCAAACCATGCACCTATCTTGCGTCAAGATTACCACTATCTCCAAATGGGCTGAACCGGGCTTCCACATGAGTCTCATCACCTACGAGTACCACTGGGTGCATCCAAAATGATTTCTGAGCCTATAGTTCTTTGGTGCAAACCGTGCACCTATCTTGCGTCAAGATTACCACTATCTCCAAATGGACTGAATCGAGCTTCCACTTGAGCCTCATCACGTAGGAGTACCACCGGGTGTGTCCAAAACAATTTCTGAGCCTATGGTATATTTGGCGCAAACCGTACACCTATCTTGCATCAAGATTAGCACTATCTCCAAACGGATTGAACCGAGCTTGCACTTGAGTCTCCTCACCAAGGAGTACCACGGGGTGTGTCCAAAACGATTTCTGAGCCAATGGTATGTTTGGCGCAAACCGTGCACCTATCTTGCACTGACACCAACCCTATCTCTAAACGGACCAAAAGGAGATTCCACATTACCCACGTCACCTTGTAGTTCTATCCGGTGCCTCCAAAATGATATTCGAGCCTCTAGTATGCTCGGTGCAAACCATGCACCTATCTTGCGTCAAGATTACCACTATCTCCAAATGGGCTGAACCGAGCATCCACTTGAGTCTCGTCACCTAGGAGTACCACTAGGTGCACCCAAAATGATTTCTGAGCCTATAGCTGTTTGGTGCAAACTGTGCACCTATCTTGCGTAAAGATTACCACTATCTCCAAATGAACTGAATCAAGCTTCCACTTGAGCCTCATCACCTAGGAGTACCACCGGGTGTGTCCAAAACAATTTCTGAGCCTATAGTTGTTTGGTGCAAACCATGCACCTATCTTGCGTTAAGATTACCACTATCTCCAAATGGGCTGAACCGAGCTTCCACTTGAGTCTCGTCACCTAGGAGTACCACTAGGTGCATCCAAAATGATTTCTGAGCCCATAGTTGTTTGGTGCAAACTGTGCACCCATCTTGCGTCAAGATTACCACTATCTCCAAATGGACTAAATCGAGCTTCCACTTGAGCCTCATCACATAGGAGTACCACCGGGTGTGTCCAAAATAATTTATGAGCCTATGGTATATTTGGCGCAAACCGTGCACCTATCTTGCATCAAGATTACCACTATCTCCAAATGGATTGAATCGAGCTTCCACTTGAGCCTCATCACGTAGGTGTACCACCGGGTGTGTTCAAAACTATTTCTGAGCCTATGGTATATTTGGCGCAAACCGTGCACCTATCTTGCATCAAGATTACCACTATCTCCAAACGGATTGAACCGAGCTTGCACTTGAGTCTCGTCATCGTGGAGTACCACGGGGTGTGTCCAAAATGATTTCTGAGCCAATTTTATGTTTGGCACAAACCGTGCACCTATCTTGCACTGACACTAACCCTATCTCTAAACAGACCAAAAGGATATACCACATTAACCACGTCACCTAGTAGTTCCATCGGGTGTGTCCAAAATGATATTCGAACCTCTAGTATGCTCGGTGCAAACCATGCACCTATCTTGCGTCAAGGTTACCACTATCTCCAAATGGGCTGAACCGAGCTTCCACTTGAGTCTCGTCACCTAGGAGTACCACTGGGTGCATCCAAAATGATTTCTGAGCCTATAGTAGTTTGGTGCAAACCATGCACCTATCTTGCGTCAAGATTACCACTATCTCCAAATGGGCTGAACCGAGCTTCCACTTGAGTCTCGTCACCTAGGACTACCACTAGGTGCATCCAAAATGATTTCTGAGCCTATAGTTGTTTGGTGCAAACCGTGCACCTATCTTGCGTCAAGATTACCACTATCTCCAAATGGACTGAATCGAGCTTCCACTTGAGCCTCATCACGTAGGAGTACCACCGGGTGCGTCCAAAAGAATTTCTGAGCCTATGGTATATTTGGCGCAAACCGTAAACCTATCTTGTATCAAGATTAGCACTATCTCCAAACGGATTGAACCGAGCTTGCACTTGAGTCACGTCACCAAGGAGTACCACGGGGTGTGTCCATAATTATTTCTGAGCCTACAGTTGTTTGGTGCAAACCATGCTCCTATCTTGCGTCAAGATTACCACTATCTCCAAATGGGCTGAACCGAGCTTCCACTTGAGTCTCGTCACCTAGGAGTACCACTAGGTGCATCCAAAATGATTTTTGAGCCTATAGCTGTTTGGTGCAAACCGTGCATCTATCTTGCGTCAAGATTACCACTATCTCCAAATGGCCTGAATCGAGCTTCCACTTGAGCCTCATCAGCTAGGAGTACCACCGGGTGTGTCCAAAACAATTTCTAAGCCTATAGTTGTTTGGTGCAAACCATGCACCTATCTTGCTTCAAGGTTACCACTATCTCCAAATAGGCTGAACCGAGCTTCCACTTGAGTCTCGTCACCTAGGAGTACCACTGGGTGCATCCAAAATGATTTCCAAGCCTATAGTTGTTTGGTGCAAACCATGCACCTATCTTGCGTCAAGATTACCACTATCTCCAAATGGGCTGAACCGAGCTTCCACTTGAGTCTCGTCACCTAGGACTACCACTAGGTGCATCCAAAATGATTTCTGAGCCTATAGTTGTTTGGTGCAAGCCGTGCACCTATCTTGCGTCAAGATTAACACTATCTCCAAATGGACTGAATCGAGCTTCCACTTGAGCCTCATCACGTAGGAGTACCACCGGGTGTGTCCAAAACAATTTCTGAGCCTATGGTATATTTGGCGCAAACCGTAAACCTATCTTGTATCAAGATTAGCACTATCTCCAAACAGATTGAACCGAGCTTGCACTTGAGTCTCGTCACCAAGGAGTACCACGGGGTGTGTCCAAAACGATTTCTGAGCCAATGGTATGTTTGGCCCAAACCGTGCACCTATCTTGCACTGACACTGACCCTATCTCTAAATGGACTAAAAGGAGATTCCACATTACCCACGTCACCATGTAGTTCCATCCGGTGCGTCTAAAATAATATTCGAGCCTCTAGTATGCTCGGTGCAAACCAAGCACCTATCTTGCGTCAAGATTACCACTATCTCCAAATGGGCTGAACCGAGCTTCCACTTGAATCTCGTCACCTAGGAGTACCACTAGGTGCATCCAAAAATTTATGAGAATATAGCTATTTGGTGCAAACCGTGCACCTATCTTGCGTCAAGATTACTACTATCTCCAAATGGACTGAATCGAGCTTCCACTTGAGCCTCATCACGTAGGAGTACCACCGGGTGTGTCCAAAACAATTTCTGAGCCTATGGTATATTTGGCGCAAACCGTGCACCTATCTTGCATCAAGATTAGCACTATCTCCAAACGGATTGAACCGAGCTTGCACTTGAGTCTCGTCACCAAGGAGTACCACAGGGTGTGTCCAAAACGATTTCTGAGCCAATGGTATGTTTGGCGCAAATCGTGTACCTATCTTGCACTGACACTAACCCTATCTCTAAACGGACCAAAAGGAGATTCCACATTACCCACGTCACCTTGTAGTTCCATCCGGTGCGTCCAAAATGATATTCGAGCCTCTAGTATGCTCGGTGCAAACCATGCACCTATCTTGCGTCAAGATTACCACTATCTCCAAATGGGCTGAACCGAGCATCCACTTGAGTCTCGTCACCTAGGAGCAGGGATGAAAACGGTACGGATATTTTCCGACCGTATTCGAGACCGAATTCGTTTAGATGGGTTTTAATCCGTCCGTATCCGAGTTCAGATATTTAACATCCGATACCGTATTCGTATCCGAATATTTAAATCACATATTTATGATGTCGATATCCAATCGTATCCTATCCAGCATTTTTTATACAATCCGTATTCGAATCCGAATCCGGACATAAATATGAAAACAAATACGATATCAGTGATATCCGTCCATATCCGATCGGTTTTCATCCCTACCTAGGAGTACCACTAGGTGCACCCAAAATGATTTCTGAGCCTATAGCTGTTTGGTGCAAACCGTGCACCTATCTTGCGTAAAGATTACCACTATCTCCAAATGGACTGAATCGAGCTTCCACTTGAGCCTCATAACCTAGGAGTACCACCGGGTGTGTCCAAAACAATTTCTGAGCCTATAGTTGTTTGGTGCAAACCATGCACCTATCTTGCGTCAAGGTTACCACTATCTCCAAATGGGCTGAACCGAGCTTCCACTTGAGTCTCGTCACCTAGGAGTACCACTGGGTGCATCCAAAATGATTTCTGAGCCCATAGTTGTTTGGTGCAAACCGTGCACCCATCTTGCGTCAAGATTACCACTATCTCCAAATGGACTAAATCGAGCTTCCACTTGAGCCTCATCACATAGGAGTACCACCGGGTGTGTCCAAAATAATTTATGAGCCTATGGTATATTTGGCGCAAACCGTGCACCTATCTTGCGTCAAGATTACTACTATCTCCAAATGGACTGAATCGAGCTTCCACTTGAGCCTCATCACGTAGGAGTACCACCGGGTGTGTCCAAAACAATTTCTGAGCCTATGGTATATTTGGCGCAAACCGTGCACCTATCTTGCATCAAGATTAGCACTATCTCCAAACGGATTGAACCGAGCTTGCACTTGAGTCTCGTCACCAAGGAGTACCACAGGGTGTGTCCAAAACGATTTCTGAGCCAATGGTATGTTTGGCGCAAATCGTGTACCTATCTTGCACTGACACTAACCCTATCTCTAAACGGACCAAAAGGAGATTCCACATTACCCACGTCACCTTGTAGTTCCATCCGGTGCGTCCAAAATGATATTCGAGCCTCTAGTATGCTCGGTGCAAACCATGCACCTATCTTGCGTCAAGATTACCACTATCTCCAAATGGGCTGAACCGAGCATCCACTTGAGTCTCGTCACCTAGGAGCAGGGATGAAAACGGTACGGATATTTTCCGACCGTATTCGAGACCGAATTCGTTTAGAAGGGTTTTAATCCGTCCGTATCCGAGTTCAGATATTTAACATCCGATACCGTATTCGTATCCGAATATTTAAATCACATATTTATGATGTCGATATCCAATCGTATCCTATCCGGCATTTTTTATACAATCCGTATTCGAATCCGAATCCGGACATAAATATGAAAACAAATACGATATCAGTGATATCCGTCCATATCCGATCGGTTTTCATCCCTACCTAGGAGTACCACTAGGTGCACCCAAAATGATTTCTGAGCCTATAGCTGTTTGGTGCAAACCGTGCACCTATCTTGCGTAAAGATTACCACTATCTCCAAATGGACTGAATCGAGCTTCCACTTGAGCCTCATAACCTAGGAGTACCACCGGGTGTGTCCAAAACAATTTCTGAGCCTATAGTTGTTTGGTGCAAACCATGCACCTATCTTGCGTCAAGGTTACCACTATCTCCAAATGGGCTGAACCGAGCTTCCACTTGAGCCTCATCACATAGGAGTACCACCGGGTGTGTCCAAAATAATTTATGAGCCTATGGTATATTTGGCGCAAACCGTGCACCTATCTTGCGTCAAGATTACTACTATCTCCAAATGGACTGAATCGAGCTTCCACTTGAGCCTCATCACGTAGGAGTACCACCGGGTGTGTCCAAAACAATTTCTGAGCCTATGGTATATTTGGCGCAAACCGTGCACCTATCTTGCATCAAGATTAGCACTATCTCCAAACGGATTGAACCGAGCTTGCACTTGAGTCTCGTCACCAAGGAGTACCACAGGGTGTGTCCAAAACGATTTCTGAGCCAATGGTATGTTTGGCGCAAATCGTGTACCTATCTTGCACTGACACTAACCCTATCTCTAAACGGACCAAAAGGAGATTCCACATTACCCACGTCACCTTGTAGTTCCATCCGGTGCGTCCAAAATGATATTCGAGCCTCTAGTATGCTCGGTGCAAACCATGCACCTATCTTGCGTCAAGATTACCACTATCTCCAAATGGGCTGAACCGAGCATCCACTTGAGTCTCGTCACCTAGGAGCAGGGATGAAAACGGTACGGATATTTTCCGACCGTATTCGAGACCGAATTCGTTTAGAAGGGTTTTAATCCGTCCGTATCCGAGTTCAGATATTTAACATCCGATACCGTATTCGTATCCGAATATTTAAATCACATATTTATGATGTCGATATCCAATCGTATCCTATCCGGCATTTTTTATACAATCCGTATTCGAATCCGAATTCGGACATAAATATGAAAACAAATACGATATCAGTGATATCCGTCCATATCCGATCGGTTTTCATCCCTACCTAGGAGTACCACTAGGTGCACCCAAAATGATTTCTGAGCCTATAGCTGTTTGGTGCAAACCGTGCACCTATCTTGCGTAAAGATTACCACTATCTCCAAATGGACTGAATCGAGCTTCCACTTGAGCCTCATAACCTAGGAGTACCACCGGGTGTGTCCAAAACAATTTCTGAGCCTATAGTTGTTTGGTGCAAACCATGCACCTATCTTGCGTCAAGGTTACCACTATCTCCAAATGGGCTGAACCGAGCTTCCACTTGAGTCTCGTCACCTAGGAGTACCACTGGGTGCATCCAAAATGATTTCTGAGCCCATAGTTGTTTGGTGCAAACCGTGCACCCATCTTGCGTCAAGATTACCACTATCTCCAAATGGACTAAATCGAGCTTCCACTTGAGCCTCATCACATAGGAGTACCACCGGGTGTGTCCAAAATAATTTATGAGCCTATGGTATATTTGGCGCAAACCGTGCACCTATCTTGCATCAAGATTACAACTATCTCCAAATGGATTGAATCGAGCTTCCACTTGAGCCTCATCACGTAGGAGTACCACCGGGTGTGTTCAAAACAATTTCTGAGCCTATGGTATATTTGGCGCAAACCGTGCACCTATCTTGCATCAAGATTACCACTATCTCCAAACGGATTGAACCGAGCTTGCACTTGAGTCTCGTCACCATGGAGTACCACGGGGTGTGTCCAAAATGATTTCTGAGCCAATGGTATGTTTGGCACAAACCGTGCACCTATCTTGCACTGACACTAACCCTATCTCTAAACAGACCAAAAGGAGATACCACATTAACCATGTCACCTAGTAGTTCCATCGGGTGTGTCCAAAATGATATTCGAACTTCTAGTATGCTCGGTGCAAACCATGCACCTATCTTGCGTCAAGGTTACCACTATCTCCAAATGGGCTGAACCGAGCTTCCACTTGAGTCTCGTCACCTAGGAGTACCACTGGGTGCATCCAAAATGATTTCTGAGCCTATAGTTGTTTGGTGCAAACCATGCACCTATCTTGCGTCAAGATTACCACTATCTCCAAATGGGCTGAACCGAGCTTCCAATTGAGTCTCGTCACCTAGGACTACCACTAGGTGCATCCAAAATGATTTCTGAGCCTATAGTTGTTTGGTGCAAACCGTGCACCTATCTTGCGTCAAGATTACCACTATCTCCAAATGGACTAAATCGAGCTTCCACTTGGGCCTCATCACGTAGGAGTACCACCGGGTGTGTCCAAAATAATTTCTGAGCCTATGGTATATTTGGCGCAAACCATAAACCTATCTTGTATCAAGATTAGCACTATCTCCAAACGGATTGAACCGAGCTTGCACTTGAGTCTCGTCACCAAGGAGTACCACGGGGTGTGTCCAAAACGATTTCTGAGCCAATGGTATGTTTGGCGCAAACCGTGTACCTATCTTGCACTGACACTAACCCTATCTCTAAATGGACTAAAAGGAGATTCCACATTGCCCACGTCACCTTGTAGTTCCATCCGATGCGTCCAAAATAATATTCGAGCCTCTAGTATGCTCGGTGCAAACCATGCACCTATCTTGCGTCAAGATTGCCACTATCTCCAAATGGGCTGAACCAAGCTTCCACTGGAGTCTCGTCACCTAGGACTACCACTAGGTGCATCCAAAATGATTTCTGAGCCTATAGCTGTTTGGTGCAAACCGTGCACCCATCTTGCATCAAGATTACCACTATCTCCAAATGGACTGAATCGAGCTTCCACTTGAGCCTCATCACCTAGGAGTACCACCGGGTGTGTCTAAAACAATTTCTGAGCCTATAGTTGTTTGGTGCAAACCATGCACCTATCTTGCATAAAGGTTACCACTATCTCCAAATGGGCTGAACCGAGCTTCCACTTGAGTCTCGTCACCTAGGAGTACCACTGGGTGCATCCAAAATGATTTCTGAGCCTATAGTTGTTTGGTGCAAACCATGCACCTATCTTGCGTCAAGGTTACCACTATCTCCAAATGGGCTGAACCGAGCTTCCACTTGAGTCTCGTCACCTAGGACTACCACTAGGTGCATCCAAAATGATTTCTGAGCCTATAGTTGTTTGGTGCAAACCATGCACCTATCTTGCGTCAAGATTGCCACTATCTCCAAATGGGCTGAACCAAGCTTCCACTGGAGTCTCGTCACCTAGGACTACCACTAGGTGCATCCAAAATGATTTCTGAGCCTATAGCTGTTTGGTGCAAACCGTGCACCTATCTTGCATCAAGATTACCACTATCTCCAAATGGACTGAATCGAGCTTCCACTTGAGCCTCATCACCTAGGAGTACCACCGGGTGTGTCTAAAACAATTTCTGAGCCTATAGTTGTTTGGTGCAAACCATGCACCTATCTTGCATCAAGGTTACCACTATCTCCAAATGGGCTGAACCGAGCTTCCACTTGAGTCTCGTCACCAAGGAGTACCACGGGGTGTGTCCAAAACGATTTCTGAGCCAATGGTATGTTTGGCCCAAACCGTGCACCTATCTTGCACTGACACTAACCCTATCTCTAAATGGACTAAAAGGAGATTCCACATTACCCACGTCACCATGTAGTTCCATCCGGTGCGTCTAAAATAATATTCGAGCCTCTAGTATGCTCGGTGCAAACCAAGCACCTATCTTGCGTCAAGATTACCACTATCTCCAAATGGGCTGAACCGAGCTTCCACTTGAATCTCGTCACCTAGGAGTACCACTAGGTGCATCCAAAAATTTATGAGAATATAGCTATTTGGTGCAAACCGTGCACCTATCTTGCATCAAGATTACTACTATCTCCAAATGGACTGAATCGAGCTTCCACTTGAGCCTCATCACGTAGGAGTACCACCGGGTGTGTCCAAAACAATTTCTGAGCCTATGGTATATTTGGCGCAAACCGTGCACCTATCTTGCATCAAGATTAGCACTATCTCCAAACGGATTGAACCGAGCTTGCACTTGAGTCTCGTCACCAAGGAGTACCACAGGGTGTGTCCAAAACGATTTCTGAGCCAATGGTATGTTTGGCGCAAATCGTGTACCTATCTTGCACTGACACTAACCCTATCTCTAAACGGACCAAAAGGAGATTCCACATTACCCACGTCACCTTGTAGTTCCATCCGGTGCGTCCAAAATGATATTCGAGCCTCTAGTATGCTCGGTGCAAACCATGCACCTATCTTGCGTCAAGATTACCACTATCTCCAAATGGGCTGAACCGAGCATCCACTTGAGTCTCGTCACCTAGGAGCAGGGATGAAAACGGTACGGATATTTTCCGACCGTATTCGAGACCGAATTCGTTTAGAAGGGTTTTAATCCGTCCGTATCCGAGTTCAGATATTTAACATCCGATACCGTATTCGTATCCGAATATTTAAATCACATATTTATGATGTCGATATCCAATCGTATCCTATCCGGCATTTTTTATACAATCCGTATTCGAATCCGAATCCGGACATAAATATGAAAACAAATACGATATCAGTGATATCCGTCCATATCCGATCAGTTTTCATCCCTACCTAGGAGTACCACTAGGTGCACCCAAAATGATTTCTGAGCCTATAGCTGTTTGGTGCAAACCGTGCACCTATCTTGCGTAAAGATTACCACTATCTCCAAATGGACTGAATCGAGCTTCCACTTGAGCCTCATAACCTAGGAGTACCACCGGGTGTGTCCAAAACAATTTCTGAGCCTATAGTTGTTTGGTGCAAACCATGCACCTATCTTGCGTCAAGGTTACCATTATCTCCAAATGGGCTGAACCGAGCTTCCACTTGAGTCTCGTCACCTAGGAGTACCACTGGGTGCATCCAAAATGATTTCTGAGCCCATAGTTGTTTGGTGCAAACCGTGCACCCATCTTGCGTCAAGATTACCACTATCTCCAAATGGACTAAATCGAGCTTCCACTTGAGCCTCATCACATAGGAGTACCACCGGGTGTGTCCAAAATAATTTATGAGCCTATGGTATATTTGGCGCAAACCGTGCACCTATCTTGCATCAAGATTACAACTATCTCCAAATGGATTGAATCGAGCTTCCACTTGAGCCTCATCACGTAGGAGTACCACCGGGTGTGTTCAAAACAATTTCTGAGCCTATGGTATATTTGGCGCAAACCGTGCACCTATCTTGCATCAAGATTACCACTATCTCCAAACGGATTGAACCGAGCTTGCACTTGAGTCTCGTCACCATGGAGTACCACGGGGTGTGTCCAAAATGATTTCTGAGCCAATGGTATGTTTGGCACAAACCGTGCACCTATCTTGCACTGACACTAACCCTATCTCTAAACAGACCAAAAGGAGATACCACATTAACCACGTCACCTAGTAGTTCCATCGGGTGTGTCCAAAATGATATTCGAACTTCTAGTATGCTCGGTGCAAACCATGCACCTATCTTGCGTCAAGGTTACCACTATCTCCAAATGGGCTGAACCGAGCTTCCACTTGAGTCTCGTCACCTAGGAGTACCACTGGGTGCATCCAAAATGATTTCTGAGCCTATAGTTGTTTGGTGCAAACCATGCACCTATCTTGCGTCAAGATTACCACTATCTCCAAATGGGCTGAACCGAGCTTCCAATTGAGTCTCGTCACCTAGGACTACCACTAGGTGCATCCAAAATGATTTCTGAGCCTATAGTTGTTTGGTGCAAACCGTGCACCTATCTTGCGTCAAGATTACCACTATCTCCAAATGGACTAAATCGAGCTTCCACTTGGGCCTCATCACGTAGGAGTACCACCGGGTGTGTCCAAAATAATTTCTGAGCCTATGGTATATTTGGCGCAAACCATAAACCTATCTTGTATCAAGATTAGCACTATCTCCAAACGGATTGAACCGAGCTTGCACTTGAGTCTCGTCACCAAGGAGTACCACGGGGTGTGTCCAAAACGATTTCTGAGCCAATGGTATGTTTGGCGCAAACCGTGTACCTATCTTGCACTGACACTAACCCTATCTCTAAATGGACTAAAAGGAGATTCCACATTGCCCACGTCACCTTGTAGTTCCATCCGATGCGTCCAAAATAATATTCGAGCCTCTAGTATGCTCGGTGCAAACCATGCACCTATCTTGCGTCAAGATTGCCACTATCTCCAAATGGGCTGAACCAAGCTTCCACTGGAGTCTCGTCACCTAGGACTACCACTAGGTGCATCCAAAATGATTTCTGAGCCTATAGCTGTTTGGTGCAAACCGTGCACCCATCTTGCATCAAGATTACCACTATCTCCAAATGGACTGAATCGAGCTTCCACTTGAGCCTCATCACCTAGGAGTACCACCGGGTGTGTCTAAAACAATTTCTGAGCCTATAGTTGTTTGGTGCAAACCATGCACCTATCTTGCATAAAGGTTACCACTATCTCCAAATGGGCTGAACCGAGCTTCCACTTGAGTCTCGTCACCTAGGAGTACCACTGGGTGCATCCAAAATGATTTCTGAGCCTATAGTTGTTTGGTGCAAACCATGCACCTATCTTGCGTCAAGGTTACCACTATCTCCAAATGGGCTGAACCGAGCTTCCACTTGAGTCTCGTCACCTAGGACTACCACTAGGTGCATCCAAAATGATTTCTGAGCCTATAGTTGTTTGGTGCAAACCATGCACCTATCTTGCGTCAAGATTGCCACTATCTCCAAATGGGCTGAACCAAGCTTCCACTGGAGTCTCGTCACCTAGGACTAGCACTAGGTGCATCCAAAATGATTTCTGAGCCTATAGCTGTTTGGTGCAAACCGTGCACCTATCTTGCATCAAGATTACCACTATCTCCAAATGGACTGAATCGAGCTTCCACTTGAGCCTCATCACCTAGGAGTACCACCGGGTGTGTCTAAAACAATTTCTGAGCCTATAGTTGTTTGGTGCAAACCATGCACCTATCTTGCATCAAGGTTACCACTATCTCCAAATGGGCTGAACCGAGCTTCCACTTGAGTCTCGTCACCAAGGAGTACCACGGGGTGTGTCCAAAACGATTTCTGAGCCAATGGTATGTTTGGCCCAAACCGTGCACCTATCTTGCACTGACACTAACCCTATCTCTAAATGGACTAAAAGGAGATTCCACATTACCCACGTCACCATGTAGTTCCATCCGGTGCGTCTAAAATAATATTCGAGCCTCTAGTATGCTCGGTGCAAACCAAGCACCTATCTTGCGTCAAGATTACCACTATCTCCAAATGGGCTGAACCGAGCTTCCACTTGAATCTCGTCACCTAGGAGTACCACTAGGTGCATCCAAAAATTTATGAGAATATAGCTATTTGGTGCAAACCGTGCACCTATCTTGCGTCAAGATTACTACTATCTCCAAATGGACTGAATCGAGCTTCCACTTGAGCCTCATCACGTAGGAGTACCACCGGGTGTGTCCAAAACAATTTCTGAGCCTATGGTATATTTGGCCCAAACCGTGCACCTATCTTGCATCAAGATTAGCACTATCTCCAAACGGATTGAACCGAGCTTGCACTTGAGTCTCGTCACCAAGGAGTACCACAGGGTGTGTCCAAAACGATTTCTGAGCCAATGGTATGTTTGGCGCAAATCGTGTACCTATCTTGCACTGACACTAACCCTATCTCTAAACGGACCAAAAGGAGATTCCACATTACCCACGTCACCTTGTAGTTCCATTCGGTGCGTCCAAAATGATATTCGAGCCTCTAGTATGCTCGGTGCAAACCATGCACCTATCTTGCGTCAAGATTACCACTATCTCCAAATGGGCTGAACCGAGCATCCACTTGAGTCTCGTCACCTAGGAGCAGGGATGAAAACGGTACGGATATTTTCCGACCGTATTCGAGACCGAATTCGTTTAGAAGGGTTTTAATCCGTCCGTATCCGAGTTCAGATATTTAACATCCGATACCGTATTCGTATCCGAATATTTAAATCACATATTTATGATGTCGATATCCAATCGTATCCTATCCGGCATTTTTTATACAATCCGTATTCGAATCCGAATCCGGACATAAATATGAAAACAAATACGATATCAGTGATATCCGTCCATATCCGATCGGTTTTCATCCCTACCTAGGAGTACCACTAGGTGCACCCAAAATGATTTCTGAGCCTATAGCTGTTTGGTGCAAACCGTGCACCTATCTTGCGTAAAGATTACCACTATCTCCAAATGGACTGAATCGAGCTTCCACTTGAGCCTCATAACCTAGGAGTACCACCGGGTGTGTCCAAAACAATTTCTGAGCCTATAGTTGTTTGGTGCAAACCATGCACCTATCTTGCGTCAAGGTTACCATTATCTCCAAATGGGCTGAACCGAGCTTCCACTTGAGTCTCGTCACCTAGGAGTACCACTGGGTGCATCCAAAATGATTTCTGAGCCCATAGTTGTTTGGTGCAAACCGTGCACCCATCTTGCGTCAAGATTACCACTATCTCCAAATGGACTAAATCGAGCTTCCACTTGAGCCTCATCACATAGGAGTACCACCGGGTGTGTCCAAAATAATTTATGAGCCTATGGTATATTTGGTGCAAACCGTGCACCTATCTTGCATCAAGATTACAACTATCTCCAAATGGATTGAATCGAGCTTCCACTTGAGCCTCATCACGTAGGAGTACCACCGGGTGTGTTCAAAACAATTTCTGAGCCTATGGTATATTTGGCGCAAACCGTGCACCTATCTTGCATCAAGATTACCACTATCTCCAAACGGATTGAACCGAGCTTGCACTTGAGTCTCGTCACCATGGAGTACCACGGGGTGTGTCCAAAATGATTTCTGAGCCAATGGTATGTTTGGCACAAACCGTGCACCTATCTTGCACTGACACTAACCCTATCTCTAAACAGACCAAAAGGAGATACCACATTAACCACGTCACCTAGTAGTTCCATCGGGTGTGTCCAAAATGATATTCGAACTTCTAGTATGCTCGGTGCAAACCATGCACCTATCTTGCGTCAAGGTTACCACTATCTCCAAATGGGCTGAACCGAGCTTCCACTTGAGTCTCGTCACCTAGGAGTACCACTGGGTGCATCCAAAATGATTTCTGAGCCTATAGTTGTTTGGTGCAAACCATGCACCTATCTTGCGTCAAGATTACCACTATCTCCAAATGGGCTGAACCGAGCTTCCAATTGAGTCTCGTCACCTAGGACTACCACTAGGTGCATCCAAAATGATTTCTGAGCCTATAGTTGTTTGGTGCAAACCGTGCACCTATCTTGCGTCAAGATTACCACTATCTCCAAATGGGCTGAACCGAGCTTCCACTTGAATCTCGTCACCTAGGAGTACCACTAGGTGCATCCAAAAATTTATGAGAATATAGCTATTTGGTGCAAACCGTGCACCTATCTTGCGTCAAGATTACTACTATCTCCAAATGGACTGAATCGAGCTTCCACTTGAGCCTCATCACGTAGGAGTACCACCGGGTGTGTCCAAAACAATTTCTGAGCCTATGGTATATTTGGCCCAAACCGTGCACCTATCTTGCATCAAGATTAGCACTATCTCCAAACGGATTGAACCGAGCTTGCACTTGAGTCTCGTCACCAAGGAGTACCACAGGGTGTGTCCAAAACGATTTCTGAGCCAATGGTATGTTTGGCGCAAATCGTGTACCTATCTTGCACTGACACTAACCCTATCTCTAAACGGACCAAAAGGAGATTCCACATTACCCACGTCACCTTGTAGTTCCATCCGGTGCGTCCAAAATGATATTCGAGCCTCTAGTATGCTCGGTGCAAACCATGCACCTATCTTGCGTCAAGATTACCACTATCTCCAAATGGGCTGAACCGAGCATCCACTTGAGTCTCGTCACCTAGGAGCAGGGATGAAAACGGTACGGATATTTTCTGACCGTATTCGAGACCGAATTCGTTTAGAAGGGTTTTAATCCGTCCGTATCCGAGTTCAGATATTTAACATCCGATACCGTATTCGTATCCGAATATTTAAATCACATATTTATGATGTCGATATCCAATCGTATCCTATCCGGCATTTTTTATACAATCCGTATTCGAATCCGAATCCGGACATAAATATGAAAACAAATACGATATCAGTGATATCCGTCCATATCCGATCGGTTTTCATCCCTACCTAGGAGTACCACTAGGTGCACCCAAAATGATTTCTGAGCCTATAGCTGTTTGGTGCAAACCGTGCACCTATCTTGCGTAAAGATTACCACTATCTCCAAATGGACTGAATCGAGCTTCCACTTGAGCCTCATAACCTAGGAGTACCACCGGGTGTGTCCAAAACAATTTCTGAGCCTATAGTTGTTTGGTGCAAACCATGCACCTATCTTGCGTCAAGGTTACCATTATCTCCAAATGGGCTGAACCGAGCTTCCACTTGAGTCTCGTCACCTAGGAGTACCACTGGGTGCATCCAAAATGATTTCTGAGCCCATAGTTGTTTGGTGCAAACCGTGCACCCATCTTGCGTCAAGATTACCACTATCTCCAAATGGACTAAATCGAGCTTCCACTTGAGCCTCATCACATAGGAGTACCACCGGGTGTGTCCAAAATAATTTATGAGCCTATGGTATATTTGGTGCAAACCGTGCACCTATCTTGCATCAAGATTACAACTATCTCCAAATGGATTGAATCGAGCTTCCACTTGAGCCTCATCACGTAGGAGTACCACCGGGTGTGTTCAAAACAATTTCTGAGCCTATGGTATATTTGGCGCAAACCGTGCACCTATCTTGCATCAAGATTACCACTATCTCCAAACGGATTGAACCGAGCTTGCACTTGAGTCTCGTCACCATGGAGTACCACGGGGTGTGTCCAAAATGATTTCTGAGCCAATGGTATGTTTGGCACAAACCGTGCACCTATCTTGCACTGACACTAACCCTATCTCTAAACAGACCAAAAGGAGATACCACATTAACCACGTCACCTAGTAGTTCCATCGGGTGTGTCCAAAATGATATTCGAACTTCTAGTATGCTCGGTGCAAACCATGCACCTATCTTGCGTCAAGGTTACCACTATCTCCAAATGGGCTGAACCGAGCTTCCACTTGAGTCTCGTCACCTAGGAGTACCACTGGGTGCATCCAAAATGATTTCTGAGCCTATAGTTGTTTGGTGCAAACCATGCACCTATCTTGCGTCAAGATTACCACTATCTCCAAATGGGCTGAACCGAGCTTCCAATTGAGTCTCGTCACCTAGGACTACCACTGGGTGCATCCAAAATGATTTCTGAGCCTATAGTTGTTTGGTGCAAACCGTGCACCTATCTTGCGTCAAGATTACCACTATCTCCAAATGGACTAAATCGAGCTTCCACTTGGGCCTCATCACGTAGGAGTACCACCGGGTGTGTCCAAAATAATTTCTGAGCCTATGGTATATTTGGCGCAAACCATAAACCTATCTTGTATCAAGATTAGCACTATCTCCAAACGGATTGAACCGAGCTTGCACTTGAGTCTCGTCACCAAGGAGTACCACGGGGTGTGTCCAAAACGATTTCTGAGCCAATGGTATGTTTGGCGCAAACCGTGTACCTATCTTGCACTGACACTAACCCTATCTCTAAATGGACTAAAAGGAGATTCCACATTGCCCACGTCACCTTGTAGTTCCATCCGATGCGTCCAAAATAATATTCGAGCCTCTAGTATGCTCGGTGCAAACCATGCACCTATCTTGCGTCAAGATTGCCACTATCTCCAAATGGGCTGAACCAAGCTTCCACTGGAGTCTCGTCACCTAGGACTACCACTAGGTGCATCCAAAATGATTTCTGAGCCTATAGCTGTTTGGTGCAAACCGTGCACCTATCTTGCATCAAGATTACCACTATCTCCAAATGGACTGAATCGAGCTTCCACTTGAGCCTCATCACCTAGGAGTACCACCGGGTGTGTCTAAAACAATTTCTGAGCCTATAGTTGTTTGGTGCAAACCATGCACCTATCTTGCATCAAGGTTACCACTATCTCCAAATGGGCTGAACCGAGCTTCCACTTGAGTCTCGTCACCTAGGAGTACCACTGGGTGCATCCAAAATGATTTCTGAGCCTATAGTTGTTTGGTGCAAACCATGCACCTATCTTGCGTCAAGGTAACCACTATCTCCAAATGGGCTGAACCGAGCTTCCACTTGAGTCTCGTCACCTAGGACTACCACTAGGTGCATCCAAAATGATTTCTGAGCCTATAGTTGTTTGGTGCAAACCATGCAACTATCTTGCGTCAAGATTGCCACTATCTCCAAATGGGCTGAACCAAGCTTCCACTGGAGTCTCGTCACCTAGGACTACCACTAGGTGCATCCAAAATGATTTCTGAGCCTATATCTGTTTGGTGCAAACCGTGCACCTATCTTGCATCAAGATTACCACTATCTCCAAATGGACTGAATCGAGCTTCCACTTGAGCCTCATCACCTAGGAGTACCACCGGGTGTGTCTAAAACAATTTCTGAGCCTATAGTTGTTTGGTGCAAACCATGCACCTATCTTGCATCAAGGTTACCACTATCTCCAAATGGGCTGAACCGAGCTTCCACTTGAGTCTCGTCACCTAGGAGTACCACTGGGTGCATCCAAAATGATTTCTGAGCCTATAGTTGTTTGGTGCAAACCATGCACCTATCTTGCGTCAAGGTTACCACTATCTCCAAATGGGCTGAACCGAGCTTCCACTTGAGTCTCGTCACCTAGGACTACCACTAGGTGCATCCAAAATGATTTCTGAGCCTATAGTTATTTGGTGCAAACCGTGCACCTATCTTGCGTCAAGATTACCACTATCTCCAAATGGAGTGAATCGAGCTTCCACTTGAGCCTCATCACGTAGGCGTACCACCGGGTCTGTCCAAAACAATTTCTGAGCCTATGGTATATTTGGCGCAAACCGTAAACCCATCTTGTATCAAGATTAGCACTATCTCCAAACGGATTGAGCTGAGCTTGCACTTGAGTCTCGTCACCAAGGAGTACCACGGGGTGTGTCCAAAACGATTTCTGAGCCAATGGTATGTTTGGCGCAAACCGTGCACCTATCTTGCACTGACACTAACCCTATCTCTAAATGGACTAAAAGGAGATTCCACATTGCCCACGTCACCTTGTAGTTCCATCCGATGCGTCCAAAATAATATCCGAGCCTCTAGTATGCTCGGTGCAAACCATGCACCTATCTTGCGTCAAGATTACCACTATCTCCAAATGGGCTGAACCGAGCTTCCACTGGAGTCTCGTCACCTAGGAGTACCACTAGGTGCATCCAAAATGATTTCTGAGCCTATAGCTGTTTGGTGCAAACCGTGCACCTATCTTGCGTCAAGATTACCACTATCTCCAAATGGACTGAATCGAGCTTCCACTTGAGCCTCATCACCTAGGAGTACCACCGGGTGTGTCTATAACAATTTCTGAGCCTATAGTTGTTTGGTGCAAACCATGCACCTATCTTGCATCAAGGTTACCACTATCTCCAAATGGGCTGAACCGAGCTTCCACTTGAGTCTCGTCACCTAGGAGTACCACTGGGTGCATCCAAAATGATTTCTGAGCCTATAGTTGTTTGGTGCAAACCATGCACCTATCTTGCGTCAAGATTACCACTATCTCCAAATGGGCTGAACCGAGCTTCCACTTGAGTCTCGTCACCTAGGACTACCACTAGGTGCATCCAAAATGATTTCTGAGCCTATAGTTGTTTGGTGCAAACCGTGCACCTATCTTGCGTCAAGATTACCACTATCTCCAAATGGACTGAATCGAGCTTCCACTTGAGCCTCATCACGTAGGAGTACCACCGGGTGTGTCCAAAACAATTTCTGAGCCTATGGTATATTTGGCGCAAACCGTAAACCCATCTTGTATCAAGATTAGCACTATCTCCAAACGGATTGAACCGAGCTTGCACTTGAGTCTCGTCACCAAGGAGTACCACGGGGTGTGTCCAAAACGATTTCTAAGCCAATGGTATGTTGGGCGCAAACCGTGCACCTATCTTGCACTGACACTAACCCTATCTCTAAATGGACTAAAAGGAGATTCCACATTGCCCACGTCACCTTGTAGTTCCATCCGATGCGTCCAAAATAATATTCGAGCCTCTAGTATGCTCGGTGCAAACCATGCACCTATCTTGCGTCAAGATTACCACTATCTCCAAATGGGCTGAACCGAGCTTCCACTGGAGTCTCGTCACCTAGGAGTACCACTAGGTGCATCCAAAATGATTTCTGAGCCTATAGCTGTTTGGTGCAAATCGTGCACCTATCTTGCGTCAAGATTACCACTATCTCCAAATGGACTGAATCGAGCTTCCACTTGAGCCTCATCACCTAGGAGTACCACTGGGTGTGTCTAAAACAACTTCTGAGCCTATAGTTGTTTGGTGCAAACCATGCACCTATCTTGCATCAAGGTTACCACTATCTCCAAATGGGCTGAACCGAGCTTCCACTTGAGTCTCGTCACCTAGGAGTACCACTGGGTGCATCCAAAATGATTTCTGAGCCTATAGTTGTTTGGTGCAAGCCATGCACCTATCTTGCGTCAAGATTACCACTATCTCCAAATGGGCTGAACCGAGCTTCCACTTGAGTCTCGTCACCTAGGACTACCACTAGGTGCATCCAAAATGATTTCTGAGCCTATAGTTGTTTGGTGCAAACCGTGCACCTATCTTGCGTCAAGATTACCACTATCTCCAAATGGACTAAATCGAGCTTCCACTTGAGCCTCATCACGTAGGAGTACCACCGGGTGTGTCCAAAACAATTTCTGAGCCTATGGTATATTTGGCGCAAACCATAAACCTATCTTGTATCAAGATTAGCACTATCTCCAAACGGATTGAACCGAGCTTGCACTTGAGTCTCGTCACCAAGGAGTACCACGGGGTGTGTCCAAAACGATTTCTGAGCCAATGGTATGTTTGGCGCAAACCATGTACCTATCTTGCACTAACACTAACCCTATCTCTAAATGGACTAAAAGGAGATTCCACAATGCCCACGTCACCTTGTAGTTCCATCCGATGCGTCCAAAATAATATTCGAGCCTCTAGTATGCTCGGTGCAAACCATGCACCTATCTTGCGTCAAGATTACCACTATCTCCAAATGGGCTGAACCAAGCTTCCACTGGAGTCTCGTCACCTAGGAGTACCACTAGGTGCATCCAAAATGATTTCTGAGCCTATAGCTGTTTGGTGCAAACCGTGCACCTATCTTGCGTCAAGATTACCACTATCTCCAAATGGACTGAATCGAGCTTCCACTTGAGCCTCATCACCTAGGAGTACCACCGGGTGTGTCTAAAACAATTTCTGAGCCTATAGTTGTTTGGTGCAAACCATGCACCTATCTTGCATCAAGGTTACCACTATCTCCAAATGGGCTGAACCGAGCTTCCACTTGAGTCTCGTCACCTAGGAGTACCACTGGGTGCATCCAAAATGATTTCTGAGCCTATAGTTGTTTGGTGCAAACCGTGCACCTATCTTGCGTCAAGGTTACCACTATCTCCAAATGGGCTGAACCGAGCTTCCACCTGAGTCTCGTCACCTAGGAGTACCACTGGGTGCATCCAAAATGATTTCTGAGCCTATAGTTGTTTGGTGCAAACCATGCACCTATCTTGCGTCAAGATTACCACTATCTCCAAATGGGCTGAACCGAGCTTCCACTTGAGTCTCGTCACCTAGGGGTACCACGGGGTGTGTCCAAAACGATTTCTGAGCCAATGGTATGTTTGGCGCAAACCGTGCACCTATCTTGCACTGACACTAACCCTATCTCTAAATGGACTAAAAGGAGATTCCACATTGCCCACGTCACCTTGTAGTTCCATCCGATGCGTCCAAAATAATATTCGAGCCTCTAGTATGCTCGGTGCAAACCATGCACCTATCTTGCGTCAAGATTACCACTATCTCCAAATGGGCTGAACCGAGCTTCCACTAGAGTCTCGTCACCTAGGAGTACCACTAGGTGCATCCAAAATGATTTCTGAGCCTTTAGCTGTTTGGTGCAAACCGTGCACCTATCTTGCGTCAAGATTACCACTATCTCCAAATGGACTGAATCGAGCTTCCACTTGAGCCTCATCACCTAGGAGTACCACCGGGTGTGTCTAAAACAATTTCTGAGCCTATAGTTGTTTGGTGCAAACCATGCACCTATCTTGCATCAAGGTTACCACTATCTCCAAATGGGCTGAACCGAGCTTCCACTTGAGTCTCGTCACCTGGGAGTACCACTGGGTGCATCCAAAATGATTTCTGAGCCTATAGTTGTTTGGTGCAAACCATGCACCTATCTTGCGTCAAGATTACCACTATCTCCAAATGGGCTGAACCGAGCTTCCACTTGAGTCTCGTCACCTAGGACTACCACTAGGTGCATCCAAAATGATTTCTGAGCCTATAGTTGTTTGGTGCAAACCGTGCACCTATCTTGCGTCAAGATTACCACTATCTCCAAATGGATTGAATCGAGCTTCCACTTGAGCCTCATCACGTAGGAGTACCACCGGGTGTGTCCAAAACAATTTCTGAGCCTATGGTATATTTGGCGCAAACCGTAAACCCATCTTGTATCAAGATTAGCACTATCTCCAAACGGATTGAACCGAGCTTGCACTTGAGTCTCGTCACCAAGGAGTACCACGGGGTGTGTCCAAAACGATTTCTGAGCCAATGGTATGTTGGGCGCAAACCGTGCACCTATCTTGCACTGACACTAACCCTATCTCTAAATGGACTAAAAGGAGATTCCACATTGCCCACGTCACCTTGTAGTTCCATCCGATGCGTCCAAAATAATATTCGAGCCTCTAGTATGCTCGGTGCAAACCATGCACCTATCTTGCGTCAAGATTACCACTATCTCCAAATGGGCTGAACCGAGCTTCCACTGGAGTCTCGTCACCTAGGAGTACCACTAGGTGCATCCAAAATGATTTCTGAGCCTATAGCTGTTTGGTGCAAACCGTGCACCTATCTTGCGTCAAGATTACCACTATCTCCAAATGGACTGAATCGAGCTTCCACTTGAGCCTCATCACCTAGGAGTACCACTGGGTGTGTCTAAAACAACTTCTGAGCCTATAGTTGTTTGGTGCAAACCATGCACCTATCTTGCATCAAGGTTACCACTATCTCCAAATGGGCTGAACCGAGCTTCCACTTGAGTCTCGTCACCTAGGAGTACCACTGGGTGCATCCAAAATGATTTCTGAGCCTATAGTTGTTTGGTGCAAACCATGCAACTATCTTGCGTCAAGATTACCACTATCTCCAAATGGGCTGAACCGAGCTTCCACTTGAGTCTCGTCACCAAGGACTACCACTAGGTGCATCCAAAATGATTTCTGAGCCTATAGCTGTTTGGTGCAAACCGTGCACCTATCTTGCGTCAAGATTACCACTATCTCCAAATGGACTAAATCGAGCTTCCACTTGAGCCTCATCACGT
This sequence comes from Saccharum spontaneum, assembly GCA_022457205.1. Taxonomy (NCBI): domain Eukaryota; kingdom Viridiplantae; phylum Streptophyta; class Magnoliopsida; order Poales; family Poaceae; genus Saccharum; species Saccharum spontaneum. The sequence goes on along the minus strand of CM039580.1, from coordinate 51,920,268 downwards.
AGGAGTACCACCGGGTGTGTCCAAAACAATTTCTGAGCCTATGGTATATTTGGCGCAAACCATAAACCTATCTTGTATCAAGATTAGCACTATCTCCAAACGGATTGAACCGAGCTTGCACTTGAGTCTCGTCACCAAGGAGTACCACGGGGTGTGTCCAAAACGATTTCTGAGCCAATGGTATGTTTGGCGCAAACCGTGTACCTATCTTGCACTGACACTAACCCTATCTCTAAATGGACTAAAAGGAGATTCCACATTGCCCACGTCACCTTGTAGTTCCATCCGATGCGTCCAAAATAATATTCGAGCCTCTAGTATGCTCAGTGCAAACCATGCACCTATCTTGCGTCCAGATTACCACTATCTCCAAATGGGCTGAACCAAGCTTCCACTGGAGTCTCGTCACCTAGGAGTACCACTAGGTGCATCCAAAATGATTTCTGAGCCTATAGCTGTTTGGTGCAAACCGTGCACCTATCTTGCGTCAAGATTACCACTATCTCCAAATAGACTGAATCGAGCTTCCACTTGAGCCTCATCACCTAGGAGTACCGCCGGGTGTGTCTAAAACAATTTCTGAGCCTATAGTTGTTTGGTGCAAACCATGCACCTATCTTGCATCAAGGTTACCACTATCTCCAAATGGGCTGAACCGAGCTTCCACTTGAGTCTCGTCACCTAGGAGTACCACTGGGTGCATCCAAAATGATTTCTGAGCCTATAGTTGTTTGGTGCAAACCGTGCACCTATCTTGCGTCAAGGTTACCACTATCTCCAAATGGGCTGAACCGAGCTTCCACTTGAGTCTCGTCACCTAGGACTACCACTAGGTGCATCCAAAATGATTTCTGAGCCTATAGTTATTTGGTGCAAACCGTGCACCTATCTTGCGTCAAGATTACCACTATCTCCAAATGGACTGAATCGAGCTTCCACTTGAGCCTCATCACGTAGGAGTACCACCGGGTGTGTCCAAAACAATTTCTGAGCCTATGGTATATTTGGCGCAAACCGTAAACCCATCTTGTATCAAGATTAGCACTATCTCCAAACGGATTGAACCGAGCTTGCACTTGAGTCTCGTCACCAAGGAGTACCACAGGGTGTGTCCAAAACGATTTCTGAGCCAATGGTATGTTTGGCGCAAACCGTGCACCTATCTTGCACTGACACTAACCCTATCTCTAAATGGACTAAAAGGAGATTCCACATTGCCCACGTCACCTTGTAGTTCCATCCGATGCGTCCAAAATAATATTCAAGCCTCTAGTATGCTCGGTGCAAACCATGCACCTATCTTGCGTCAAGATTACCACTATCTCCAAATGGGCTGAACCAAGCTTCCACTGGAGTCTCGTCACCTAGGAGTACCACTAGGTGCATCCAAAATGATTTCTGAGCCTATAGCTGTTTGGTGCAAACCGTGCACCTATCTTGCGTCAAGATTACCACTATCTCCAAATGGACTGAATCGAGCTTCCACTTAGCCTCATCACCTAGGAGTACCACCGGGTGTGTCTAAAACAATTTCTGAGCCTATAGTTGTTTGGTGCAAACCATGCACCTATCTTGCATCAAGGTTACCACTATCTCCAAATGGGCTGAACCGAGCTTCCACTTGAGTCTCGTCACCTGTGCATCCAAAATGATTTCTGAGCCTATAGTTGTTTGGTGCAAACCATGCACCTATCTTGCGTCAAGGTTACCACTATCTCCAAATGGGCTGAACCGAGCTTCCACTTGAGTCTCGTCGCCTAGGAGTACCACTGGGTGCATCCAAAAATGATTTCTGAGCCTATAGTTGTTTGGTGCAAACCATGCACCTATCTTGCGTCAAGATTACCACTATCTCCAAATGGGCTGAACCGAGCTTCCACTTGAGTCTCGTCGCCTAGGAGTACCACTGGGTGCATCCAAAAATGATGTCTGAGCTTATAGTTGTTTGGTGCAAACCATGCACCTATCTTGCGTCAAGATTACCACTATCTCCAAATGGGCTGAACCGAGCTTCCACTTGAGTCTCGTCACCTAGGACTACCACTAGGTGCATCCAAAATGATTTCTGAGCCTATAGTTGTTTGGTGCAAACCGTGCACCTATCTTGCGTCAAGATTACCACTATCTCCAAATGGACTGAATCGAGCTTCCACTTGAGCCTCATCACGTAGGAGTACCACCGGGTGTGTCCAAAACAATTTCTGAGCCTATGGTATATTTGGCGCAAACCGTAAACCTATCTTGTATCAAGATTAGCACTATCTCCAAACGGATTGAACCGAGCTTGCACTTGAGTCTCGTCACCAAGGAGTACCACGGGCTGTGTCTAAAACGATTTCTGAGCCAATGGTATGTTTGGCGCAAACCGTGCACCTATCTTGCACTGACACTAACCCTATCTCTAAATGGACTAAAAGGAGATTCCACATTACCCACGTCACCTTGTAGTTCCATCCGGTGCGTCCAAAATAATATTCGAGCCTCTAGTATGCTCGGTGCAAACCATGCACCTATCTTGTGTCAAGATTACCACTATCTCCAAATGGGCTGAACCGAGCTTCCACTTGAGTCTCGTCACCTAGGAGTACCACTGGGTGCATCCAAAATGATTTCTGAGCCTATAGTTGTTTGGTGCAAACCATGCACCTATCTTGCGTCAAGATTACCACTATCTCCAAATGGGCTGAACCGAGCTTCCACTTGAGTCTCGTCACCTAGGACTACCACTGGGTGCATCCAAAATGATTTCTGAGCCTATAGTTGTTTGGTGCAAACCGTGCACCTATCTTGCGTCAAGGTTACCACTATCTCCAAATGGGCTGAACCGAGCTTCCACTTGAGTCTCGTCACCTAGGACTACCACTAGGTGCATCCAAAATGATTTCTGAGCCTATAGTTATTTGGTGCAAACCGTGCACCTATCTTGCGTCAAGATTACCACTATCTCCAAATGGACTGAATCGAGCTTCCACTTGAGCCTCATCACGTAGGAGTACCACCGGGTGTGTCCAAAACAATTTCTGAGCCTATGCTATATTTGGCGCAAACCGTAAACCCATCTTGTATCAAGATTAGCACTATCTCCAAACGGATTGAACCGAGCTTGCACTTGAGTCTCGTCACCAAGGAGTACCACGGGGTGTGTCCAAAACGATTTCTGAGCCAATGGTATGTTTGGCGCAAACCGTGCACCTATCTTGCACTGACACTAACCCTATCTCTAAATGGACTAAAAGGAGATTCCACATTGCCCACGTCACCTTGTAGTTCCATCCGATGCGTCCAAAATAATATTCAAGCCTCTAGTATGCTCGGTGCAAACCATGCACCTATCTTGCGTCAAGATTACCACTATCTCCAAATGGACTGAATCGAGCTTCCACTTAGCCTCATCACCTAGGAGTACCACCGGGTGTGTCTAAAACAATTTCTGAGCCTATAGTTGTTTGGTGCAAACCATGCACCTATCTTGCATCAAGGTTACCACTATCTCCAAATGGGCTGAACCGAGCTTCCACTTGAGTCTCGTCACCTAGGAGTGCCACTGGGTGCATCCAAAATGATTTCTGAGCCTATAGTTGTTTGGTGCAAACCATGCACCTATCTTGCGTCAAGGTTACCACTATCTCCAAATGGGCTGAACCGAGCTTCCACTTGAGTCTCGTCGCCTAGGAGTACCACTGGGTGCATCCAAAAATGATTTCTGAGCCTATAGTTGTTTGGTGCAAACCATGCACCTATCTTGCGTCAAGATTACCACTATCTCCAAATGGGCTGAACCGAGCTTCCACTTGAGTCTCGTCGCCTAGGAGTACCACTGGGTGCATCCAAAAATGATTTCTGAGCTTATAGTTGTTTGGTGCAAACCATGCACCTATCTTGCGTCAAGATTACCACTATCTCCAAATGGGCTGAACCGAGCTTCCACTTGAGTCTCGTCACCTAGGACTACCACTAGGTGCATCCAAAATGATTTCTGAGCCTATAGTTGTTTGGTGCAAACCGTGCACCTATCTTGCGTCAAGATTACCACTATCTCCAAATGGACTGAATCGAGCTTCCACTTGAGCCTCATCACGTAGGAGTACCACCGGGTGTGTCCAAAACAATTTCTGAGCCTATGGTATATTTGGCGCAAACCGTAAACCTATCTTGTATCAAGATTAGCACTATCTCCAAACGGATTGAACCGAGCTTGCACTTGAGTCTCGTCACCAAGGAGTACCACGGGCTGTGTCTAAAACGATTTCTGAGCCAATGGTATGTTTGGCGCAAACCGTGCACCTATCTTGCACTGACACTAACCCTATCTCTAAATGGACTAAAAGGAGATTCCACATTACCCACGTCACCTTGTAGTTCCATCCGGTGCGTCCAAAATAATATTCGAGCCTCTAGTATGCTCGGTGCAAACCATGCACCTATCTTGTGTCAAGATTACCACTATCTCCAAATGGGCTGAACCGAGCTTCCACTTGAGTCTCGTCACCTAGGAGTACCACTGGGTGCATCCAAAATGATTTCTGAGCCTATAGTTGTTTGGTGCAAACCATGCACCTATCTTGCGTCAAGATTACCACTATCTCCAAATGGGCTGAACCGAGCTTCCACTTGAGTCTCGTCACCTAGGACTACCACTGGGTGCATCCAAAATGATTTCTGAGCCTATAGTTGTTTGGTGCAAACCGTGCACCTATCTTGTGTCAAGGTTACCACTATCTCCAAATGGGCTGAACCGAGCTTCCACTTGAGTCTCGTCACCTAGGACTACCACTAGGTGCATCCAAAATGATTTCTGAGCCTATAGTTATTTGGTGCAAACCGTGCACCTATCTTGCGTCAAGATTACCACTATCTCCAAATGGACTGAATCGAGCTTCCACTTGAGCCTCATCACGTAGGAGTACCACCGGGTGTGTCCAAAACAATTTCTGAGCCTATGGTATATTTGGCGCAAACCGTAAACCCATCTTGTATCAAGATTAGCACTATCTCCAAACGGATTGAACCGAGCTTGCACTTGAGTCTCGTCACCAAGGAGTACCACGGGGTGTGTCCAAAACGATTTCTGAGCCAATGGTATGTTTGGCGCAAACCGTGCACCTATCTTGCACTGACACTAACCCTATCTCTAAATGGACTAAAAGGAGATTCCACATTGCCCACGTCACCTTGTAGTTCCATCCGATGCGTCCAAAATAATATTCAAGCCTCTAGTATGCTCGGTGCAAACCATGCACCTATCTTGCGTCAAGATTACCACTATCTCCAAATGGGCTGAACCAAGCTTCCACTGGAGTCTCGTCACCTAGGAGTACCACTAGGTGCATCCAAAATGATTTCTGAGCCTATAGCTGTTTGGTGCAAACCGTGCACCTATCTTGCGTCAAGATTACCACTATCTCCAAATGGACTGAATCGAGCTTCCACTTAGCCTCATCACCTAGGAGTACCACCGGGTGTGTCTAAAACAATTTCTGAGCCTATAGTTGTTTGGTGCAAACCATGCACCTATCTTGCATCAAGGTTACCACTATCTCCAAATGGGCTGAACCGAGCTTCCACTTGAGTCTCGTCACCAGGAGTGCCACTGGGTGCATCCAAAATGATTTCTGAGCCTATAGTTGTTTGGTGCAAACCATGCACCTATCTTGCGTCAAGGTTACCACTATCTCCAAATGGGCTGAACCGAGCTTCCACTTGAGTCTCGTCGCCTAGGAGTACCACTGGGTGCATCCAAAAATGATTTCTGAGCCTATAGTTGTTTGGTGCAAACCATGCACCTATCTTGCGTCAAGATTACCACTATCTCCAAATGGGCTGAACCGAGCTTCCACTTGAGTCTCGTCGCCTAGGAGTACCACTGGGTGCATCCAAAAATGATTTCTGAGCTTATAGTTGTTTGGTGCAAACCATGCACCTATCTTGCGTCAAGATTACCACTATCTCCAAATGGGCTGAACCGAGCTTCCACTTGAGTCTCGTCACCTAGGACTACCACTAGGTGCATCCAAAATGATTTCTGAGCCTATAGTTGTTTGGTGCAAACCGTGCACCTATCTTGCGTCAAGATTACCACTATCTCCAAATGGACTGAATCGAGCTTCCACTTGAGCCTCATCACGTAGGAGTACCACCGGGTGTGTCCAAAACAATTTCTGAGCCTATGGTATATTTGGCGCAAACCGTAAACCTATCTTGTATCAAGATTAGCACTATCTCCAAACGGATTGAACCGAGCTTGCACTTGAGTCTCGTCACCAAGGAGTACCACGGGCTGTGTCTAAAACGATTTCTGAGCCAATGGTATGTTTGGCGCAAACCGTGCACCTATCTTGCACTGACACTAACCCTATCTCTAAATGGACTAAAAGGAGATTCCACATTACCCACGTCACCTTGTAGTTCCATCCGGTGCGTCCAAAATAATATTCGAGCCTCTAGTATGCTCGGTGCAAACCATGCACCTATCTTGTGTCAAGATTACCACTATCTCCAAATGGGCTGAACCGAGCTTCCACTTGAGTCTCGTCACCTAGGAGTACCACTGGGTGCATCCAAAATGATTTCTGAGCCTATAGTTGTTTGGTGCAAACCATGCACCTATCTTGCGTCAAGATTACCACTATCTCCAAATGGGCTGAACCGAGATTCCACTTGAGTCTCGTCACCTAGGACTACCACTAGGTGCATCCAAAATGATTTCTGAGCCTATAGTTGTTTGGTGCAAACCGTGCACCTATCTTGCGTCAAGATTACCACTATCTCCAAATGGACTAAATCGAGCTTCCACTTGAGCCTCATCACGTAGGAGTACCACCGGGTGTGTCCAAAACAATTTCTGAGCCTATGGTATATTTGGCGCAAACCATAAACCTATCTTGTATCAAGATTAGCACTATCTCCAAACGGATTGAACCGAGCTTGCACTTGAGTCTCGTCACCAAGGAGTACCACGGGGTGTGTCCAAAACGATTTCTGAGCCAATGGTATGTTTGGCGCAAACCGTGTACCTATCTTGCACTGACACTAACCCTATCTCTAAATGGACTAAAAGGAGATTCCACATTGCCCACGTCACCTTGTAGTTCCATCCGATGCGTCCAAAATAATATTCGAGCCTCTAGTATGCTCGGTGCAAACCATGCACCTATCTTGCGTCCAGATTACCACTATCTCCAAATGGGCTGAACCAAGCTTCCACTGGAGTCTCGTCACCTAGGAGTACCACAAGGTGCATCCAAAATGATTTCTGAGCCTATAGCTGTTTGGTGCAAATCGTGCACCTATCTTGCGTCAAGATTACCACTATCTCCAAATAGACTGAATCGAGCTTCCACTTGAGCCTCATCACCTAGGAGTACCGCCGGGTGTGTCTAAAACAATTTCTGAGCCTATAGTTGTTTGGTGCAAACCATGCACCTATCTTGCATCAAGGTTACCACTATCTCCAAATGGGCTGAACCGAGCTTCCACTTGAGTCTCGTCACCTAGGAGTACCACTGGGTGCATCCAAAATGATTTCTGAGCCTATAGTTGTTTGGTGCAAACCGTGCACCTATCTTGCGTCAAGGTTACCACTATCTCCAAATGGGCTGAACCGAGCTTCCACTTGAGTCTCGTCACCTAGGACTACCACTAGGTGCATCCAAAATGATTTCTGAGCCTATAGTTATTTGGTGCAAACCGTGCACCTATCTTGCGTCAAGATTACCACTATCTCCAAATGAACTGAATCGAGCTTCCACTTGAGCCTCATCACGTAGGAGTACCACCGGGTGTGTCCAAAACAATTTCTGAGCCTATGGTATATTTGGCGCAAACCGTAAACCTATCTTGTATCAAGATTAGCACTATCTCCAAACGGATTGAACCGAGCTTGCACTTGAGTCTCGTCAACAAGGAGTACCACGGGGTGTGTCCAAAACGATTTCTGAGCCAATGGTATGTTTGGCGCAAACCGTGCACCTATCTTGCACTGACACTAACCCTATCTCTAAATGGACTAAAAGGAGATTCCACATTACCCACGTCACCTTGTAGTTCCATCCGATGCGTCCAAAATAATATTCAAGCCTCTAGTATGCTCGGTGCAAACCATGCACCTATCTTGCGTCAAGATTACCACTATCTCCAAATGGGCTGAACCAAGCTTCCACTGGAGTCTCGTCACCTAGGAGTACCACTAGGTGCATCCAAAATGATTTCTGAGCCTATAGCTGTTTGGTGCAAACCGTGCACCTATCTTGCGTCAAGATTACCACTATCTCCAAATGGACTGAATCGAGCTTCCACTTAGCCTCATCACCTAGGAGTACCACCGGGTGTGTCTAAAACAATTTCTGAGCCTATAGTAGTTTGGTGCAAACCATGCACCTATCTTGCATCAAGGTTACCACTATCTCCAAATGGGCTGAACCGAGCTTCCACTTGAGTCTCGTCACCTAGGAGTGCCACTGGGTGCATCCAAAATGATTTCTGAGCCTATAGTTGTTTGGTGCAAACCATGCACCTATCTTGCGTCAAGGTTACCACTATCTCCAAATGGGCTGAACCGAGCTTCCACTTGAGTCTCGTCGCCTAGGAGTACCACTGGGTGCATCCAAAAATGATTTCTGAGCCTATAGTTGTTTGGTGCAAACCATGCACCTATCTTGCGTCAAGATTACCACTATCTCCAAATGGGCTGAACCGAGCTTCAACTTGAGTCTCGTCGCCTAGGAGTACCACTGGGTGCATCCAAAAATGATTTCTGAGCCTATAGTTGTTTGGTGCAAACCATGCACCTATCTTGCGTCAAGATTACCACTATCTCCAAATGGGCTGAACCGAGCTTCCACTTGAGTCTCGTCACCTAGGACTACCACTAGGTGCATCCAAAATGATTTCTGAGCCTATAGTTGTTTGGTGCAAACCGTGCACCTATCTTGCGTCAAGATTACCACTATCTCCAAATGGACTGAATCGAGCTTCCACTTGAGCCTCATCACGTAGGAGTACCACCGGGTGTGTCCAAAACAATTTCTAAGCCTATGGTATATTTGGCGCAAACCGTAAACCTATCTTGTATCAAGATTAGCACTATCTCCAAACGGATTGAACCGAGCTTGCACTTGAGTCTCGTCACCAAGGAGTACCACGGGCTGTGTCTAAAACGATTTCTGAGCCAATGGTATGTTTGGCGCAAACCGTGCACCTATCTTGCACTGACACTAACCCTATCTCTAAATGGACTAAAAGGAGATTCCACATTACCCACATCACCTTGTAGTTCCATCCGGTGCGTCCAAAATAATATTCGAGCCTCTAGTATGCTCGGTGCAAACCATGCACCTATCTTGTGTCAAGATTACCACTATCTCCAAATGGGCTGAACCGAGCTTCCACTTGAGTCTCGTCACCTCGGAGTACCACTAGGTGCATCCAAAATGATTTCTGAGCCTATAGTTGTTTGGTGCAAACCGTGCACCTATCTAGCGTCAAGATTACCACTATCTCCAAATGGACTGAATCGAGCTTCCACTTGAGCCTCATCACCTAGGAGTACCACCGGGTGTGTCTAAAACAATTTCTGAGCCTATAGTTGTTTGGTGCAAACCATGCACCTATCTTGCATCAAGGTTACCACTATCTCCAAATGGGCTGAACCGAGCTTCCACTTGAGTCTCGTCACCTAGGAGTACCACTGGGTGCATGCAAAATGATTTCTGAGCCTATAGTTGTTTGGTGCAAACCATGCACCTATCTTGCGTCAAGGTTACCACTATCTCCAAATGGGCTGAACCGAGCTTCCACTTGAGTCTCGTCACCTAGGACTACCACTAGGTGCATCCAAAATGATTTCTGAGCCTATAGTTGTTTGGTGCAAACCGTGCACCTATCTTGCGTCAAGATTACCACTATCTCCAAATGGACTGAATCGAGCTTCCACTTGAGCCTCATCACGTAGGAGTACCACCGGGTGTGTCCAAAACAATTTCTGAGCCTATGGTATATTTGGCGCAAACCGTAAACCCATCTTGTATCAAGATTAGCACTATCTCCAAACGGATTGAACCGAGCTTGCACTTGAGTCTCGTCACCAAGGAGTACCACGGGGTGTGTCCAAAAGGATTTCTGAGCCAATGGTATGTTGGGCGCAAACCGTGCACCTATCTTGCACTGACACTAACCCTATCTCTAAATGGACTAAAAGGAGATTCCACATTGCCCACGTCACCTTGTAGTTCCATCCGATGCGTCCAAAATAATATTCGAGCCTCTAGTATGCTCGGTGCAAACCATGCACCTATCTTGCGTCAAGATTACCACTATCTCCAAATGGGCTGAACCGAGCTTCCATTGGAGTCTCGTCACCTAGGAGTACCACTAGGTGCATCCAAAATGATTTCTGAGCCTATAGCTGTTTGGTCCAAACCGTGCACCTATCTTGCGTCAAGATTACCACTATCTCCAAATGGGCTGAACCGAGCTTCCACTTGAGTCTCGTCGCCTAGGAGTACCACTGGGTGCATCCAAAAATGATTTCTGAGCCTATAGTTGTTTGGTGCAAACCATGCACCTATCTTGCATCAAGGTTACCACTATCTCCAAATGGGCTGAACCGAGCTTCTACTTGAGTCTCGTCACCTAGGAGTACCACTGGGTGCATCCAAAATGATTTCTGAGCCTATAGTTGTTTGGTGCAAACCATGCACCTATCTTGCGTCAAGATTACCACTATCTCCAAATGGGCTGAACCGAGCTTCCACTTGAGTCTCGTCACCTAGGACTACCACTAGGTGCATCCAAAATGATTTCTGAGCCTATAGTTGTTTGGTGCAAACCGTACACCTATCTTGCGTCAAGATTACCACTATCTCCAAATGGACTGAATCGAGCTTCCACTTGAGCCTCATCACCTAGGAGTACCACCGGGTGTGTCCAAAACAAATTCTGAGCCTATAGTTGTTTGGTGCAAACCATGCACCTATCTTGCATCAAGGTTACCACTATCTCCAAATGGGCTGAACCGAGCTTCCACTTGAGTCTCGTCACCTAGGAGTACCACGGGCTGTGTCTAAAACGATTTCTGAGCCAATGGTATGTTTGGCGCAAACCGTGCACCTATCTTGCACTGACACTAACCCTATCTCTAAATGGACTAAAAGGAGATTCCACATTACCCACATCACCTTGTAGTTCCATCCGGTGCGTCCAAAATAATATTCGAGCCTCTAGTATGCTCGGTGCAAACCATGCACCTATCTTGTGTCAAGATTACCACTATCTCCAAATGGGCTGAACCGAGCTTCCACTTGAGTCTCGTCACCTCGGAGTACCACTAGGTGCATCCAAAATGATTTCTGAGCCTATAGTTGTTTGGTGCAAACCGTGCACCTATCTAGCGTCAAGATTACCACTATCTCCAAATGGACTGAATCGAGCTTCCACTTGAGCCTCATCACCTAGGAGTACCACCGGGTGTGTCTAAAACAATTTCTGAGCCTATAGTTGTTTGGTGCAAACCATGCACCTATCTTGCATCAAGGTTACCACTATCTCCAAATGGGCTGAACCGAGCTTCCACTTGAGTCTCGTCACCTAGGAGTACCACTGGGTGCATGCAAAATGATTTCTGAGCCTATAGTTGTTTGGTGCAAACCATGCACCTATCTTGCGTCAAGGTTACCACTATCTCCAAATGGGCTGAACCGAGCTTCCACTTGAGTCTCGTCACCTAGGACTACCACTAGGTGCATCCAAAATGATTTCTGAGCCTATAGTTGTTTGGTGCAAACCGTGCACCTATCTTGCGTCAAGATTACCACTATCTCCAAATGGACTGAATCGAGCTTCCACTTGAGCCTCATCACGTAGGAGTACCACCGGGTGTGTCCAAAACAATTTCTGAGCCTATGGTATATTTGGCGCAAACCGTAAACCCATCTTGTATCAAGATTAGCACTATCTCCAAACGGATTGAACCGAGCTTGCACTTGAGTCTCGTCACCAAGGAGTACCACGGGGTGTGTCCAAAAGGATTTCTGAGCCAATGGTATGTTGGGCGCAAACCGTGCACCTATCTTGCACTGACACTAACCCTATCTCTAAATGGACTAAAAGGAGATTCCACATTGCCCACGTCACCTTGTAGTTCCATCCGATGCGTCCAAAATAATATTCGAGCCTCTAGTATGCTCGGTGCAAACCATGCACCTATCTTGCGTCAAGATTACCACTATCTCCAAATGGGCCGAACCGAGCTTCCATTGGAGTCTCGTCACCTAGGAGTACCACTAGGTGCATCCAAAATGATTTCTGAGCCTATAGCTGTTTGGTCCAAACCGTGCACCTATCTTGCGTCAAGATTACCACTATCTCCAAATGGACTGAATCGAGCTTCCACTTGAGCCTCATCACCTAGGAGTACCACCGGGTGTGTCTAAAACAATTTCTGAGCCTATAGTTGTTTGGTGCAAACCATGCACCTATCTTGCATCAAGGTTACCACTATCTCCAAATGGGCTGAACCGAGCTTCTACTTGAGTCTCGTCACCTAGGAGTACCACTGGGTGCATCCAAAATGATTTCTGAGCCTATAGTTGTTTGGTGCAAACCATGCACCTATCTTGCGTCAAGATTACCACTATCTCCAAATGGGCTGAACCGAGCTTCCACTTGAGTCTCGTCACCTAGGACTACCACTAGGTGCATCCAAAATGATTTCTGAGCCTATAGTTGTTTGGTGCAAACCATACACCTATCTTGCGTCAAGATTACCACTATCTCCAAATGGACTGAATCGAGCTTCCACTTGAGCCTCATCACCTAGGAGTACCACCGGGTGTGTCCAAAACAATTTCTGAGCCTATAGTTGTTTGGTGCAAACCATGCACCTATCTTGCATCAAGGTTACCACTATCTCCAAATGGGCTGAACCGAGCTTCCACTTGAGTCTCGTCACCTAGGAGTACCACGGGCTGTGTCTAAAACGATTTCTGAGCCAATGGTATGTTTGGCGCAAACCGTGCACCTATCTTGCACTGACACTAACCCTATCTCTAAATGGACTAAAAGGAGATTCCACATTACCCACATCACCTTGTAGTTCCATCCGGTGCGTCCAAAATAATATTCGAGCCTCTAGTATGCTCGGTGCAAACCATGCACCTATCTTGTGTCAAGATTACCACTATCTCCAAATGGGCTGAACCGAGCTTCCACTTGAGTCTCGTCACCTCGGAGTACCACTAGGTGCATCCAAAATGATTTCTGAGCCTATAGTTGTTTGGTGCAAACCGTGCACCTATCTAGCGTCAAGATTACCACTATCTCCAAATGGACTGAATCGAGCTTCCACTTGAGCCTCATCACCTAGGAGTACCACCGGGTGTGTCTAAAACAATTTCTGAGCCTATAGTTGTTTGGTGCAAACCATGCACCTATCTTGCATCAAGGTTACCACTATCTCCAAATGGGCTGAACCGAGCTTCCACTTGAGTCTCGTCACCTAGGAGTACCACTGGGTGCATGCAAAATGATTTCTGAGCCTATAGTTGTTTGGTGCAAACCATGCACCTATCTTGCGTCAAGGTTACCACTATCTCCAAATGGGCTGAACCGAGCTTCCACTTGAGTCTCGTCACCTAGGACTACCACTAGGTGCATCCAAAATGATTTCTGAGCCTATAGTTGTTTGGTGCAAACCGTGCACCTATCTTGCGTCAAGATTACCACTATCTCCAAATGGACTGAATCGAGCTTCCACTTGAGCCTCATCACGTAGGAGTACCACCGGGTGTGTCCAAAACAATTTCTGAGCCTATGGTATATTTGGCGCAAACCGTAAACCCATCTTGTATCAAGATTAGCACTATCTCCAAACGGATTGAACCGAGCTTGCACTTGAGTCTCGTCACCAAGGAGTACCACGGGGTGTGTCCAAAAGGATTTCTGAGCCAATGGTATGTTGGGCGCAAACCGTGCACCTATCTTGCACTGACACTAACCCTATCTCTAAATGGACTAAAAGGAGATTCCACATTGCCCACGTCACCTTGCAGTTCCATCCGATGCGTCCAAAATAATATTCGAGCCTCTAGTATGCTCGGTGCAAACCATGCACCTATCTTGCGTCAAGATTACCACTATCTCCAAATGGGCCGAACCGAGCTTCCATTGGAGTCTCGTCACCTAGGAGTACCACTAGGTGCATCCCAAATGATTTCTGAGCCTATAGCTGTTTGGTCCAAACCGTGCACCTATCTTGCGTCAAGATTACCACTATCTCCAAATGGACTGAATCGAGCTTCCACTTGAGCCTCATCACCTAGGAGTACCACCGGGTGTGTCTAAAACAATTTCTGAGCCTATAGTTGTTTGGTGCAAACCATGCACCTATCTTGCATCAAGGTTACCACTATCTCCAAATGGGCTGAACCGAGCTTCTACTTGAGTCTCGTCACCTAGGAGTACCACTGGGTGCATCCAAAATGATTTCTGAGCCTATAGTTGTTTGGTGCAAACCATGCACCTATCTTGCGTCAAGATTACCACTATCTCCAAATGGGCTGAACCGAGCTTCCACTTGAGTCTCGTCACCTAGGACTACCACTAGGTGCATCCAAAATGATTTCTGAGCCTATAGTTGTTTGGTGCAAACCGTACACCTATCTTGCGTCAAGATTACCACTATCTCCAAATGGACTGAATCGAGCTTCCACTTGAGCCTCATCACCTAGGAGTACCACCGGGTGTGTCCAAAACAATTTCTGAGCCTATAGTTGTTTGGTGCAAACCATGCACCTATCTTGCATCAAGGTTACCACTATCTCCAAATGGGCTGAACCGAGCTTCCACTTGAGTCTCGTCACCTAGGAGTACCACTGGGTGCATCCAAAATGATTTCTGAGCCAATGGTATGTTTGGCGCAAACCGTGCACCTATCTTGCACTGACACTAACCCTATCTCTAAATGGACTAAAAGGAGATTCCACATTACCCACATCACCTTGTAGTTCCATCCGGTGCGTCCAAAATAATATTCGAGCCTCTAGTATGCTCGGTGCAAACCATGCACCTATCTTGTGTCAAGATTACCACTATCTCCAAATGGGCTGAACCGAGCTTCCACTTGAGTCTCGTCACCTCGGAGTACCACTAGGTGCATCCAAAATGATTTCTGAGCCTATAGTTGTTTGGTGCAAACCGTGCACCTATCTAGCGTCAAGATTACCACTATCTCTAAATGGACTGAATCGAGCTTCCACTTGAGCCTCATCACCTAGGAGTACCATCGGGTGTGTCTAAAACAATTTCTGAGCCTATAGTTGTTTGGTGCAAACCATGCACCTATCTTGCATCAAGGTTACCACTATCTCCAAATGGGCTGAACCGAGCTTCCACTTGAGTCTCGTCACCTAGGAGTACCACTGGGTGCATGCAAAATGATTTCTGAGCCTATAGTTGTTTGGTGCAAACCATGCACCTATCTTGCGTCAAGGTTACCACTATCTCCAAATGGGCTGAACCGAGCTTCCACTTGAGTCTCGTCACCTAGGACTACCACTAGGTGCATCCAAAATGATTTCTGAGCCTATAGTTGTTTGGTGCAAACTGTGCACCTATCTTGCGTCAAGATTACCACTATCTCCAAATGGACTGAATCGAGCTTCCACTTGAGCCTCATCACGTAGGAGTACCACCGGGTGTGTCCAAAACAATTTCTGAGCCTATGGTATATTTGGCGCAAACCGTAAACCCATCTTGTATCAAGATTAGCACTATCTCCAAACGGATTGAACCGAGCTTGCACTTGAGTCTCGTCACCAAGGAGTACCACGGGGTGTGTCCAAAAGGATTTCTGAGCCAATGGTATGTTGGGCGCAAACCGTGCACCTATCTTGCACTGACACTAACCCTATCTCTAAATGGACTAAAAGGAGATTCCACATTGCCCACGTCACCTTGTAGTTCCATCCGATGCGTCCAAAATAATATTCGAGCCTCTAGTATGCTCGGTGCAAACCATGCACCTATCTTGCGTCAAGATTACCACTATCTCCAAATGGGCCGAACCGAGCTTCCATTGGAGTCTCGTCACCTAGGAGTACCACTAGGTGCATCCAAAATGATTTCTGAGCCTATAGCTGTTTGGTCCAAACCGTGCACCTATCTTGCGTCAAGATTACCACTATCTCCAAATGGACTGAATCGAGCTTCCACTTGAGCCTCATCACCTAGGAGTACCACCGGGTGTGTCTAAAACAATTTCTGAGCCTATAGTTGTTTGGTGCAAACCATGCACCTATCTTGCATCAAGGTTACCACTATCTCCAAATGGGCTGAACCGAGCTTCTACTTGAGTCTCGTCACCTAGGAGTACCACTGGGTGCATCCAAAATGATTTCTGAGCCTATAGTTGTTTGGTGCAAACCATGCACCTATCTTGCGTCAAGATTACCACTATCTCCAAATGGGCTGAACCGAGCTTCCACTTGAGTCTCGTCACCTAGGACTACCACTAGGTGCATCCAAAATGATTTCTGAGCCTATAGTTGTTTGGTGCAAACCGTACACCTATCTTGCGTCAAGATTACCACTATCTCCAAATGGACTGAATCGAGCTTCCACTTGAGCCTCATCACCTAGGAGTACCACCGGGTGTGTCCAAAACAATTTCTGAGCCTATAGTTGTTTGGTGCAAACCATGCACCTATCTTGCATCAAGGTTACCACTATCTCCAAATGGGCTGAACCGAGCTTCCACTTGAGTCTCGTCACCTAGGAGTACCACTGGGTGCATCCAAAATGATTTCTGAGCCTATAGTTGTTTGGTGCAAACCGTGCACCTATCTTGCGTCAAGATTACCACTATCTCCAAATGGGCAGAACCGAGCTTCCACTTGAGTCTCGTCACCTAGGAGTACCACTAGGTGCATCCAAAATGATTTCTGAGCCCATAGTTGTTTGGTGCAAACCGTGCACCCATCTTGTGTCAAGATTACCACTATCTCCAAATGGACTAAATCGAGCTTCCACTTGAGTCTCATCACATAGGAGTACCACTGGGTGTGTCCAAAATAATTTATGAGCCTATGGTATGTTTGGCGTAAACCGTGCACCTATCTTGCATCAAGATTACCACTATCTCCAAATGGATTGAATCGAGCTTCCACTTGAGCCTCATCACGTAGGAGTACCACCGGGTGTGTTCAAAACAATTTCTGAGCCAATGGTATATTTGGCGCAAACCGTGCACCTATCTTGCATCAAGATTACCACTATCTCCAAACGGATTGAACGAGCTTGCACTTGAGTCTCGTCACCATGGAATACCACGGGGTGTGTCCAAAATGATTTCTGAGCCAATGGCATGTTTGGCACAAAACGTGCACCTATCTTGCACTGACACTAACCCTATCTCTAAACAGACCAAAAGGAGATACCACATTAACCACGTCACCTAGTAGTTCCATCGGGTGTGTCCAAAATGATATTCGAACCTCTAGTATGCTTGGTGCAAACCATGCACCTATCTTGCGTCAAGGTTACCACTATCTTCAAATGGGCTGAACCGAGCTTCCACTTGAGTCTCGTCGCCTAGGGGTACCACTGGGTGCATCCAAAAATGATTTCTGAGCCTATAGTTGTTTGGTGCAAACCATGCACCTATCTTGCGTCAAGATTACCACTATCTCCAAATGGGCTGAACCGAGCTTCCACTTGAGTCTCGTCACCTAGGACTACCACTAGGTGCATCCAAAATGATTTCTGAGCCTATAGTTGTTTGGTGCAAACCATGCACCTATCTTGCGTCAAGATTACCACTATCTCCAAATGGACTGAATCGAGCTTCCACTTGAGCCTCATCACGTAGGAGTACCACCAGGTGTGTCCAAAATAATTTCTGAGCCTATGGTATATTTGGCGCAAACCGTAAACCTATCTTGTATCAAGATTAGCACTATCTCCAAACGGATTGAACCGAGCTTGCACTTGAGTCTCGTCACCAAGGAGTACCACGGGCTGTGTCTAAAACGATTTCTGAGCCAATGGTATGTTTGGCGCAAACCGTGCACCTATCTTGCACTGACACTAACCCTATCTCTAAATGGACTAAAAGGAGATTCCACATTACCCACGTCACCTTGTAGTTCCATCCGGTGCGTCCAAAATAATATTCGAGCCTCTAGTATGCTCGGTGCAAACCATGCACCTATCTTGTGTCAAGATTACCACTATCTCCAAATGGGCTGAACCGAGCTTCCACTTGAGTCTCGTCACCTCGGAGTACCACTAGGTGCATCCAAAATGATTTCTGAGCCTATAGTTGTTTGGTGCAAACCGTGCACCTATCTAGCGTCAAGATTACCACTATCTCCAAATGGACTGAATCGAGCTTCCACTTGAGCCTCATCACCTAGGAGTACCACCGGGTGTGTCCAAAACAATTTCTGAGCCCATAGTTGTTTGGTGCAAACCATGCACCTATCTTGCATCAAGGTTACCACTATCTCCAAATGGGCTGAACCGAGCTTCCACTTGAGTCTCATCAGATAGGAGTACCACCGGGTGTGTCCAAAATAATTTATGAGCCTATGGTATGTTGGGCGTAAACCGTGCACCTATCTTGCATCAAGATTACCACTATCTCCAAATGGATTGAATCGAGCTTCCACTTGAGCCTCATCACGTAGGAGTACCACCGGGTGTGTTCAAAACAATTTCCGAGCCTATGGTATATTTGGCGCAAACTGTGCACCTATCTTGCATCAAGATTACCACTATCTCCAAACGGATTGAACCGAGCTTGCACTTGAGTCTCGTCACCATGGAGTACCACGGGGTGTGTCCAAAATGATTTCTGAGCCAATGGCATGTTTGGCACAAAACGTGCACCTATCTTGCACTGACACTAACCCTATCTCTAAACAGACCAAAAGGAGATACCACATTAACCACGTCACCTAGTAGTTCCATCGGGTGTGTCCAAAATGATATTCGAACCTCTAGTATGCTTGGTGCAAACCATGCACCTATCTTGCGTCAAGGTTACCACTATCTCCAAATGGGCTGAACCGAGCTTCCACTTGAGTCTCATCACCTAGAAGTACCACCGGGTGTGTCCAAAATAATTTATGAGCCTATGGTATGTTCGGCGTAAACCGTGCATCTATGTTGCATCAAGATTACCACTATCTCCAAATGGATTGAATCGAGCTTCCACTTGAGCCTCATCACGTAGGAGTACCACCGGGTGTGTTCAAAACAATTTCCGAGCCTATGGTATATTTGGCGCAAACCGCGCACCTATCTTGCATCAAGATTACCACTATCTCCAAACGGATTGAACCGAGCTTGCACTTGAGTCTCGTCACCATGGAGTACCACGGGGTGTGTCCAAAATGATTTCTGAGCCAATGGCATGTTTGACACAAAACGTGCACCTATCTTGCACTGACACTAACCCTATCTCTAAACAGACCAAAAGGAGATACCACATTAACCACGTCACCTAGTAGTTCCATCGGGTGTGTCCAAAATGATATTCGAACCTCTAGTATGCTTGGTGCAAACCATGCACCTATCTTGCGTCAAGGTTACCACTATCTCCAAATGGGCTGAACCGAGCTTCCACTTGAGACTCATCACCTAGAAGTACCACCGGGTGTGTCCAAAATAATTTATGAGCCTATGGTATGTTTGGCGTAAACCGTGCACCTATCTTGCATCAAGATTACCACTATCTCCAAATGGATTGAATCGAGCTTCCACTTGAGCCTCATCACGTAGGAGTACCACCGGGTGTGTTCAAAACAATTTCCGAGCCTATGGTATATTTGGCGCAAACCGTGCACCTATCTTGCATCAAGATTACCACTATCTCCAAACGGATTGAACCGAGCTTGCACTTGAGTCTCGTCACCATGGAGTACCACGGGGTGTGTCCAAAATGATTTCTGAGCCAATGGCATGTTTGGCACAAAACGTGCACCTATCTTGCACTGACACTAACCCTATCTCTAAACAGACCAAAAGGAGATACCACATTAACCACGTCACCTAGTAGTTCCATCGGGTGTGTCCAAAATGATATTCGAACCTCTAGTATGCTTGGTGCAAACCGTGCACCCATCTTGCGTCAAGATTACCACTATCTCCAAATGGACTAAATCGAGCTTCCACTTGAGTCTCATCACATAGGAGTACCACTGGGTGTGTCCAAAATAATTTATGAGCCTATGGTATGTTTGGCATAAACCGTGCACCTATCTTGCATCAAGATTACCACTATCTCCAAATGGATTGAATCGAGCTTCCACTTGAGCCTCATCACGTAGGAGTACCACCGGGTGTGTTCAAAACAATTTCCGAGCCTATGGTATATTTGGCGCAAACCGTGCACCTATCTTGCATCAAGATTACCACTATCTCCAAACGGATTGAACCGAGCTTGCACTTGAGTCTCGTCACCATGGAGTACCATGGGGTGTGTCCAAAATGATTTCTGAGCCAATGGCATGTTTGGCACAAAACGTGCACCTATCTTGCACTAACACTAACCCTATCTCTAAACAGACCAAAAGGAGATACCACATTAACCACGTCACCTAGTAGTTCCATCGGGTGTGTCCAAAATGATATTCGAACCTCTAGTATGCTTGGTGCAAACCATGCACCTATCTTGCGTCAAGGTTACCACTATCTCCAAATGGGCTGAACCGAGCTTCCACTTGAGTCTCGTCACCTAGGAGTACCACTGGGTGCATCCAAAAATGATTTTGTTTGGTGCAAACCATGCACCTATCTTGCGTCAAGATTACCACTATCTCCAAATGGGCTGAACTGAGCTTCCACTTGAGTCTCGTCACCTAGGACTACCACTAGGTGCATCCAAAATGATTTCTGAGCCTATAGTTGTTTGGTGCAAACCGTGCACCTATCTTGCGTAAAGATTACCACTATCTCCAAATGGACTGAATCGAGCTTCCACTTGAGCCTCATCACGTAGGAGTACCACCGGGTGTGTCCAAAACAATTTCTGAGCCTATGGTATATTTGGCGCAAACCGTAAACCTATCTTGTATCAAGATTAGCACTATCTCCAAACGGATTGAACCGAGCTTGCACTTGAGTCTCGTCACCAAGGAGTACCACGGGGTGTGTCTAAAATGATTTCTGAGCCAATGGTATGTTTGGCGCAAACCGTGCACCTATCTTGCACTGACACTAACCCTATCTCTAAATGGACTAAAAGGAGATTCCACATTACCCACGTCACCGTGTAGTTCCATCCGGTGCGTCCAAAATAATATTCGAGCCTCTAGTATGCTCGGTGCAAACCATGCACCTATCTTGCGTCAAGATTACCACTATCTCCAAATGGGCTGAACCGAGCTTCCACTTGAGTCTCGTCACCTCGGAGTACCACTAGGTGCATCCAAAATGATTTCTGAGCCTATAGTTGTTTGGTGCAAACCGTGCACCTATCTTGCGTCAAGATTACCACTATCTCCAAATGGACTGAATCGAGCTTCCACTTGAGCCTCATCACCTAGGAGTACCACCGGGTGTGTCCAAAACAATTTCTGAGCCTATAGTTGTTTGGTGCAAACCATGCACCTATCTTGCATCAAGGTTACCACTATCTCCAAATGGGCTGAACCGAGCTTCCACTTGAGTCTCGTCACCTAGGAGTACCACTGGGTGCATCCAAAATGATTTCTGGGCCTATAGTTGTTTGGTGCAAACCATGCACCTATCTTGCGTCAAGATTACCACTATCTCCAAATGGGCTGAACCGAGCTTCATCTCCAAATGGACTGAATCGAGCTTCCACTTGAGCCTCATCACGTAGGAGTACCACCGGGTGTGTCCAAAACAATTTCTGAGCCTATAGTTGTTTGGTGCAAACCATGCACCTATCTTGCATCAAGGTTACCACTATCTCCAAATGGGCTGAACCGAGCTTGCACTTGAGTCTCGTCACCAAGGAGTACCATGGGGTGTGTCCAAAACGATTTCTGAGCCAATGGTATGTTTGGCGCAAACCGTGCACCTATCTTGCACTGACACTAACCCTATCTCTAAATGGACCAAAAGGAGATTCCACATTACCCACGTCACCTTGTAGTTCCATCCGGTGCGTCCAAAATAATATTCGAGCCTCTAGTATGCTCGGTACAAACCATGCACCTATCTTGCGTCAAGATTACCACTATCTCCAAATGGGCTGAACCGAGCTTCCACTTGAGTCTCGTCACCTAGGAGTGCCACTAGGTGCATCCAAAATGATTTCTGAGCCTATAGCTGTTTGGTGCAAACCGTGCACCTATCTTGCGTCAAGATTACCACTATCACCAAATGGACTGAATCGAGCTTCCACTTGAGCCTCATCACCTAGGAGTACCACCGGGTGTGTCCAAAACAATTTCTGAGCCTATAGTTGTTTGGTGCAAACCATGCACTTATCTTGCGTCAAGTTTACCACTATCTCCAAATGGGCTGAACCGAGCTTCCACTTGAGTCTCGTCACCTAGAAGTACCACTGGGTGTATCCAAAATGATTTCTGAGCCTATAGTTGTTTGGTGCAAACCTTGCACCTATCTTGCGTCAAGATTGCTACTATCTCCAAATGGGCTGAACCGAGCTTCCACTTGAGTCTCGTCACCTAGGAGTACCACAAGGTGCATCCAAAATGATTTCTGGGCCCATAGTTGTTTGGTGCAAACCGTGCACCCATCTTGCGTCAAGATTACCACTATCTCCAAATAGACTAAATCGAGCTTCCACTTGAGCCTCATCACATTGGAGTACCACCGGGTGTGTCCAAAATAATTTCTGAGCCTATGGTATATTTGGCGCAAACTGTGCACCTATCTTGCATCAAGATTACCACTATTTCTAAATGGATTGAATCGAGCTTCCACTTGAGCCTCATCACGTAGGAGTACCACCGGGTGTGTTCAAAACAATTTTTGAGCCTATGGTATATTTGGCGCAAACCGTGCACCTAACTTGCATCAAGATTACCACTATCTCCAAACGGATTGAACCAAGCTTGCCTTGAGTCTCGTCACCAAGGAGTACCACGGGGTGTGTCCAAAACGATTTCTAAGCCAATGGTATGTTTGGCACAAACCGTGCACCTATCTTGCACTGACACTAACCCTATCTCTAAACAGACCAAAAGGAGATTCCACATTACCCACGTCACCTAGTAGTTCCATCAGGTGCGTCCAAAATGATATTCGCACCTCTAGTATGCTCGGTGCAAACCATGCACCTATCTTGTGTCAAGGTTACCACTATCTCTAAATGGGCTGAACCGAGCTTCCACTTGAGTCTCGTCACCTAGGAGTACCACTGGGTGCATCCAAAATGATTTCTGAGCCTATAGTTGTTTGGTGCAAACCATGCACCTATCTTGCGTCAAGATTACCACTATCTCCAAATGGGCCGAACCGAGCTTCCACTTGACTCTCGTCACCTAGGACTACCACTAGGTGCATCCAAAATGATTTCTGAGCCTATAGTTGTTTGGTGCAAACCGTGCACCTATCTTGCGTCAAGATTACCACTATCTCCAAATGGACTGAACCGAGCTTCCACTTGAGTCTCGTCACCTAGGAGTACCACTGGGTGCATCCAAAATGATTTCTGAGCCTATAGTTGTTTGGTGCAAACCATGCACCTATCTTGCGTCAAGGTTACCACTATCTCTAAATGGGCTGAACCGAGCTTCCACTTGAGTCTCGTCACCTAGGAGTACCACGGGGTGTGTCTAAAATGATTTCTGAGCCAATGGTATGTTTGGCGCAAACCGTGCACCTATCTTGCACTGACACTAACCCTATCTCTAAATGGACTAAAAGGAGATTCCACATTACCCACGTCACCGTGTAGTTCCATCCGGTGCGTCCAAAATAATATTCGAGCCTCTAGTATGCTCGGTACAAACCATGCACCTATCTTGCGTCAAGGTTACCACTATCTCCAAATGGGCTGAACCGAGCTTCCACTTGAGTCTCGTCACCTAGGAGTACCACTGGGTGCATCCAAAATGATTTCGAAGCCTATAGTTGTTTGGTGCAAACCGTGCACCTATCTTGCGTCAAGATTACCACTATCTCCAAATGGACTGAACCGAGCTTCCACTTGAGTCTCGTCACCTAGGAGTACCACTGGGTGCATCCAAAATGATTTCTGAGCCTATAGTTGTTTGGTGTAAAACCGTGCACCTATCTTGCGTCAAGGTTACCACTATCTCCAAATGGGCTGAACCGAGCTTCCACTTGAGTCTCGTCACCTAGGAGTACCACTGGGTGCATCCAAAATGATTTCTGAGCCTATAGTTGTTTGGTGCAAACCATGCACCTATCTTGCGTCAAGATTGCTACTATCTCCAAATGGGCTGAACCGAGCTTCCACTTGAGTCTCGTCACCTAGGAGTACCACAAGGTACATCCAAAATGATTTCTGAGCCCATAGTTGTTTGGTGCAAACGTTGCACCCATCTTGCGTCAAGATTACCACTATCTCCAAATGGACTAAATCGAGCTTCCACTTGAGCCTCGTCAGATAGGAGTACCACCGGGTGTGTCCAAAATAATTTCTGAGCCTATGGTATATTTGGCGCAAACCGTGCACCTATCTTGCATCAAGATTACCACTATTTCCAAATGGATTGAATCGAGCTTCCACTTGAGCCTCATCACGTAGGAGTACCACCGGGTGTGTTCAAAACAATTTCTGAGCCTATGGTATATTTGGCGCAAACCGTGCACCTATCTTGCATCAAGGTTACCACTATCTCCGAACGGATTGAACCGAGCTTGCACTTGAGTCTCGTCACCAAGGAGTACCAAGGGGTGTGTCCAAAACGATTTCTAAGCCAATGGTATGTTTGGCACAAACCGTGCACCTATCTTGCACTAACACTAACCCTATCTCTAACAGACCAAAAGGAGATTCCACATTACCCACGTCACCTAGTAGTTCCATCAGGTGCGTCCAAAATGATATTCGAACCTCTAGTATGCTCGGTGCAAACCATGCACCTATCTTGTGTCAAGGTTACCACTATCTCCAAATGGGCTGAACCGAGCTTCCACTTGAGTCTCGTCACCTAGGAGTACCACTGGGTGCATCCAAAATGATTTCTGAGCCTATAGTTGTTTGGTGCAAACCATGCTCCTATCTTGCGTCAAGATTACCACTATCTCCAAATGGGCTGAACCGAGCTTCCATTTGAGTCTCATCACCTAGGACTACCACTAGGTGCATCCAAAATGATTTCTGAGCCTATAGTTGTTTGGTGCAAACCGTGCACCTATCTTTCGTCAAGATTACCACTATCTCCAAATGGACTGAACCGAGCTTCCACTTGAGTCTCGTCACCTAGGAGTACCACTGGGTGCATCAAAATGATTTCTGAGCCTATAGTTGTTTGGTGCAAACCATGCACCTATCTTGCGTCAAGGTTACCCACTATCTCCAAATGGGCTGAACCGAGCTTCCACTTGAGTCTCGTCACTAGGAGTACCACTGGGTGCATCCAAAATGATTTCTGAGCCTATAGTTGTTTGGTGCAAACCGTGCACCTATCTTGCGTCAAGATTACCACTATCTCCAAATGGGCTGAACCGAGCTTCCACTTGAGTCTCGTCACCTAGGAGTACCACTGGGTGCCTATAGTTGTTTGGTGCAAACCGTGCACCTATCTTGCGTCAAGATTACCACTATCTCCAAATGGGCTGAACCGAGCTTCCACTTGAGTCTCGTCACCTAGGAGTACCACTGGGTGCATCCAAAATGATTTCTGAGCCTATAGTTGTTTGGTGCAAACCGTGCACCTATCTTGCGTCAAGATTACCACTGTCTCCAAATGGACCGAACCGAGCTTCCACTTGAGTCTCGTCACCTAGGAGTACCACTGGGTGCATCCAAAATGATTTTTGAGCCTATAGTTGTTTGGTGCAAACCATGCACCTATCTTGCGTCAAGATTACCACTATCTCCAAATGGGCTGAACCGAGCTTCCACTTGAGTCTCGTCACCTAGGAGTACCACAAGGTGCATCCAAAATGATTTCTGAGCCCATAGTTGTTTGGTGCAAACCGTGCAGCCATCTTGTGTCAAGATTACCACTATCTCCAAATGGACTAAATTGAGCTTCAACTTGAGCCTCATCACATAGGACTACCACCGGGTGTGTAAAAAACAATTTCTGAGCCTATGGTATGTTTGGCGCAAACCATGCACCTATCTTGCACTGAAACTAACCCTATCTCTAAACGGACCAAAAGGAGATTCCCCATGACCCATCTCAACTAGTAGTTCCATCCGGTGCGTCCAACATGATATTCGAGCCTCTAGTACGCTCGGTGCAAACCATGCACCTATCTTGTGTCAAGATTACCACTATCTCCAAATGGGCTGAACCGAGCTTCCACTTGAGTCTCGTCACCTCGGAGTACCACTAGGTGCATCCAAAATGATTTCTGAGCCTATAGTTGTTTGGTGCAAACCATGCACCTATCTTGCGTCAAGGTTACCACTATCTCCAAATGGGCTGAACCGAGCTTCCACTTGAGTCTCGTCACCTAGGACTACCACTAGGTGCATCCAAAATGATTTCTGAGCCTATAGTTGTTTGGTGCAAACCGTGCACCTATCTTGCGTCAAGATTACCACTATCTCCAAATGGACTGAATCGAGCTTCCACTTGAGCCTCATCACGTAGGAGTACCACCGGGTGTGTCCAAAACAATTTCTGAGCCTATGGTATATTTGGCGCAAACCGTAAACCTATCTTGTATCAAGATTAGCACTATCTCCAAACGGATTGAACCGAGCTTGCACTTGAGTCTCGTCACCAAGGAGTACCACGTGGTGTGTCTAAAATGATTTCTGAGCCAATGGTATGTTTGGCGCAAACCGTGCACCTATCTTGCACTGACACTAACCCTATCTCTAAATGGACTAAAAGGAGATTCCACATTACCCACGTCACCGTGTAGTTCCATCCGGTGCGTCCAAAATAATATTCGAGCCTCTAGTATGCTCGGTACAAACCATGCACCTATCTTGCGTCAAGGTTACCACTATCTCCAAATGGGCTGAACCGAGCTTCCACTTGAGTCTCGTCACCTAGGAGTACCACTGGGTGCATCCAAAATGATTTCGAAGCCTATAGTTGTTTGGTGCAAACCGTGCACCTATCTTGCGTCAAGATTACCACTATCTCCAAATGGACTGAACCGAGCTTCCACTTGAGTCTCGTCACCTAGGAGTACCACTGGGTGCATCCAAAATGATTTCTGAGCCTATAGTTGTTTGGTGTAAACCGTGCACCTATCTTGCGTCAAGGTTACCACTATCTCCAAATGGGCTGAACCGAGCTTCCACTTGAGTCTCGTCACCTAGGAGTACCACTGGGTGCATCCAAAATGATTTCTGAGCCTATAGTTGTTTGGTGCAAACCATGCACCTATCTTGCGTCAAGATTGCTACTATCTCCAAATGGGCTGAACCGAGCTTCCACTTGAGTCTCGTCACCTAGGAGTACCACAAGGTACATCCAAAATGATTTCTGAGCCCATAGTTGTTTGGTGCAAACGTTGCACCCATCTTGCGTCAAGATTACCACTATCTCCAAATGGACTAAATCGAGCTTCCACTTGAGCCTCATCAGATAGGAGTACCACCGGGTGTGTCCAAAATAATTTCTGAGCCTATGGTATATTTGGCGCAAACCGTGCACCTATCTTGCATCAAGATTACCACTATTTCCAAATGGATTGAATCGAGCTTCCACTTGAGCCTCATCACGTAGGAGTACCACCGGGTGTGTTCAAAACAATTTCTGAGCCTATGGTATATTTGGCGCAAACCGTGCACCTATCTTGCATCAAGGTTACCACTATCTCCGAACGGATTGAACCGAGCTTGCACTTGAGTCTCGTCACCAAGGAGTACCAAGGGGTGTGTCCAAAATGATTTCTAAGCCAATGGTATGTTTGGCACAAACCGTGCACCTATCTTGCACTAACACTAACCCTATCTCTAAACAGACCAAAAGGAGATTCCACATTACCCACGTCACCTAGTAGTTCCATCAGGTGCGTCCAAAATGATATTCGAACCTCTAGTATGCTCGGTGCAAACCATGCACCTATCTTGTGTCAAGGTTACCACTATCTCCAAATGGGCTGAACCGAGCTTCCACTTGAGTCTCGTCACCTAGGAGTACCACTGGGTGCATCCAAAATGATTTCTGAGCCTATAGTTGTTTGGTGCAAACCATGCTCCTATCTTGCGTCAAGATTACCACTATCTCCAAATGGGCTGAACCGAGCTTCCATTTGAGTCTCATCACCTAGGACTACCACTAGGTGCATCCAAAATGATTTCTGAGCCTATAGTTGTTTGGTGCAAACCGTGCACCTATCTTTCGTCAAGATTACCACTATCTCCAAATGGACTGAACCGAGCTTCCACTTGAGTCTCGTCACCTAGGAGTACCACTGGGTGCATCCAAAATGATTTCTGAGCCTATAGTTGTTTGGTGCAAACCATGCACCTATCTTGCGTCAAGGTTACCACTATCTCCAAATGGGCTGAACCGAGCTTCCACTTGAGTCTCGTCACCTAGGAGTACCACTGGGTGCATCCAAAATGATTTCTGAGCCTATAGTTGTTTGGTGCAAACCGTGCACCTATCTTGCGTCAAGATTACCACTATCTCCAAATGGGCTGAACCGAGCTTCCACTTGAGTCTCGTCACCTAGGAGTACCACTGGGTGCATCCAAAATGATTTCTGAGCCTATAGTTGTTTGGTGCAAACCGTGCACCTATCTTGCGTCAAGATTACCACTGTCTCCAAATGGACCGAACCGAGCTTCCACTTGAGTCTCGTCACCTAGGAGTACCACTGGGTGCATCCAAAATGATTTTTGAGCCTATAGTTGTTTGGTGCAAACCATGCACCTATCTTGCGTCAAGATTACCACTATCTCCAAATGGGCTGAACCGAGCTTCCACTTGAGTCTCGTCACCTAGGAGTACCACTAGGTGCATCCAAAATGATTTCTGAGCCCATAGTTGTTTGGTGCAAACCGTGCAGCCATCTTGTGTCAAGATTACCACTATCTCCAAATGGACTAAATTGAGCTTCAACTTGAGCCTCATCACATAGGACTACCACCGGGTGTGTAAAAAACAATTTCTGAGCCTATGGTATGTTTGGCGCAAACCATGCACCTATCTTGCACTGAAACTAACCCTATCTCTAAACGGACCAAAAGGAGATTCCCCATGACCCATCTCAACTAGTAGTTCCATCCGGTGCGTCCAACATGATATTCGAGCCTCTAGTACGCTCGGTGCAAACCATGCACCTATCTTGTGTCAAGATTACCACTATCTCCAAATGGGCTGAACCGAGCTTCCACTTGAGTCTCGTCACCTAGGAGTACCCTAGGTGCATCCAAAATGATTTCTGAGTCTATAGTTGTTTGGTGCAAACCGTGCACCTATCTTGCGTCAAGATTACCACTATCTCCAAATGGACTGAATCGAGCTTCCACTTGAGCCTCATCACGTAGGAGTACCACCGGGTGTGTCCAAAACAATTTCGGAGCCTATGGTATATTTGGCGCAAACCGTGCACCTATCTTGCATCAAGATTACCACTATCTCCAAACGGATTGAACCGAGCTTGCACTTGAGTCTCGTCACCAAGGAGTACCACGGGGTGTGTCCAAAACGATTTCTGAGCCAATGGTATGCTTGGCACAAACCGTGCACCTATCTTGCACTAACACTAACCCTATCTCTAAACAGACCAAAAGGAGATTCCACATTACCCACGTCACCTAGTAGTTCCATCGGGTGCGTCCAAAATGATATTCGAACATCTAGTATGCTCGGTGCAAACCATGCACCTATCTTGCGTCAAGGTTACCACTATCTCCAAATGGGCTGAACCGAGCTTCCACTTGAGTCTTGTCACCTAGGAGTACCACTGGGTGCATCTAAAATGATTTCTGAGCCTATAGTTGTTTGGTGCAAACCATGCACCTATCTTGCGTCAAGATTACCACTATCTCCAAATGGGCTGAACCGAGCTTCCACTTGAGTCTCGTCACCTAGGACTACCACTAGGTGCATCCAAAATGATTTCTGAGCCTATAATTGTTTGGTGCAAACAGTGCACCTATCTTCCGTCAAGATTACCAATATCTCCAAATGGACTGAATCGAGCTTCCACTTGAGCCTCATCATGTAGGAGTACCACCGGGTGTGTCCAAACCAATTTCTGAGCCTATGGTATATTTGGCGCAAACCGTGCACCTATCTTGCATCAAGATTAGCACTATCTCCAAACGGATTGAACCGAGCTGGCACTTGAGTCTCGTCACCAAGGAGTACCACGGGGTGTGTCCAAAACGATTTCTGAGCCAATGGTATGTTTGGCGCAAACCGTGCACCTATCTTGCACTGACACTAACCCTATCTCTAAACAGACCAAAAGGAGATTCCACATTACCCACGTCACCTTGTAGTTCCATCCGGTGCGTCCAAAATAATATTCGAGCCTCTAGTATGCTCGGTGCAAACCATGCACCTATCTTGCGTCAAGGTTACCACTATCTCCAAATGGGCTGAACCGAGCTTCCACTTGAGTCTCATCACCTAGGAGTACCACTGGGTGCATCCAAAAAGATTTTTGCGCCTATAGTGTTTGGTGCAAACCGTGCACCTATCTTGCGTCAAGATTACCACTATCTCCAAATGGGCTGAACCGAGCTTCCACTTGAGTCTCGTCACCAAGGAGTACCACGGGGTGTGTCCAAAACGATTTCTGAGCCAATGGTATGTTTGGTGCAAACCGTGCACCTATCTTGCGTCAAGATTACCCCTATCTCCAAAAGGATCGAATCAAGCTTCCACTTGAGCCTCATCACGTAGGAGTACCACCGGGTGTGTTCAAAACAATTTCTGAGCCTATGGTATATTTAGCGCAAACCTTGCACCTATCTTGCATCAAGATTACCACTATCTCCAAAAGGATTGAACCGTGCTTGCACTTGAGTCTCGTCACCAAGGAATACCACGGGGTGTGTCCAAAATGATTTCTGAGCCTACAGTTGTTTGGTGCAAACCATGCACCTATCTTGCGTCAAGATTACCCCTATCTCCAAATGGGTTGAACCGAGCTTCCACTTGAGTCTCATCACCTAGGAGTACCACTAGGTGCATCCAAAATGATTTCTGAGCCTATAGTTGTTTGGTGCAAACCGTGCACCTATCTTGCGTCAAG
Organism: Saccharum spontaneum; assembly: GCA_022457205.1. Lineage (NCBI taxonomy): Eukaryota > Viridiplantae > Streptophyta > Magnoliopsida > Poales > Poaceae > Saccharum > Saccharum spontaneum. The sequence continues at coordinate 51,888,957 of CM039580.1, read as the reverse complement.
ATTACCACTATCTCCAAATGGACTGAATCGAGCTTCCACTTGAGCCTCATCACGTAGGAGTACCACCGGGTGTGTCCAAAACAATTTCTGAGCCTATGGTATATTTGGCGCAAACTGTGCACCTATCTTGCATCAAGATTACCACTATCTCCAAACGGATTGAACCGAGCATGCACTTGAGTCTCGTCACCAAGGAGTACCACGGGGTGTGTCCAAAACGATTTCTGAGCCAATGGTATGTTTGGCACAAACCGTGCACCAATCTTGCACTGACACTAACCCTATCTCTAAACAGACCAAAAGGAGATTCCACATTACCCACGTCACCTAGTAGTTCCATCGGGTGCGTCCAAAATGATATTCGAACCTCTAGTATGCTCGGTGCAAACCGTGCACCTATCCTGCACTGACACTAACCCTATCTCTAAACAGACCAAAAGGAGATTCCACATTACCCACGTCACCTAGTAGTTCCATCGGGTGCGTCCAAAATGATATTCGAACCTCTAGTATGCTCGGTGCAAACCATGCACCTATCTTGCGTCAAGGTTACCACTATCTCCAAATGGGCTGAACCGAGCTTTCACTTGAGTCTCGTCACCTAGGAGTACCACTGGATGCATCCAAAATGATTTCTGAGCCTATAGTTGTTTGGAGCAAACCATGCAACTATCTTGCGTCAAGATTACCACTATCTCCAAATGGGCTGAACCGAGCTTCCACTTGACTCTCGTCACCTAGGACTACCACTAGGTGCATCCAAAATGATTTCTGAGCCTATAGTTGTTTGGTTCAAACCGTGCACCTATCTTGCGTCAAGATTACCACTATCTCCAAATGGACTGAATCGAGCTTCCACTTGAGCCTCATCACGTAGGAGTACCACCGGGTGTGTCCAAAACAATTTCTGAGCCTATGGTATATTTGGCGCAAACTGTGCACCTATCTTGCATCAAGATTACCAGTATCTCCAAACAGATTGAACCGAGCTTGCTCTTGAGTCTCGTCACCAAGGAGTACCACGGGGTGTGTCCAAAATGATTTCTGAGCCAATGGTATGTTTGGCACAAACCGTGCACGTATCTTGCACTGACACTAACCCTATCTCTAAATAGACGAAAAGGAGATTCCACATTACCCACATCACCTAGTAGTTCCATCGGGTGCGTCCAAAATGATATTCGAACCTCTAGTATGCTCGGTGCAAACCGTGCACCTATCTTGCACTGACACTAACCCTATCTCTAAACAGACCAAAAGGAGATTCCACATTACCCACGTCACCTTGTAGTTCCATCCGGTGCGTCCAAAATAATATACGAGCCTCTAGTATGCTCGGTGCAAACCATGCACCTATCTTGGGTCAAGATTACCACTATCTCCAAATGGGCTGAACCGAGCTTCCACTTGAGTCTCATCATCTAGGAGTACCACTAGGTGCATGCTAAATGATTTCTGAGCCTATAGCTGTTTGGTGCAAACCGTGCACCTATCTTGCGTCAAGACTACCACTATCTCCAAATGGACTGAATCGAGCTTCCACTTGAGCCTCATCACCTAGGAGTACCACCGGGTGTGTCCAAAACAATTTCTGAGCCTATAATTGTTTGGTGCAAACCATGCACCTATCTTGCGTCAAGGTTACCACTATCTCCAAATGGACTGAATCAAGCTTTCACTTGAGACTCATTACCTAGGAGTACCACGTGGTGTGTCCAAAACAATTTCTGAGCCTATGGTATATATCTCCAAATAGATTGAACCGAGCTTGCACTTGAGTCTCGTCACCAAGGAGTACCACGAGGTGCGTCCAAAATGATTTCTGAGCCAATGGTATGTTTGGCACAAACCGTGCACGTATCTTGCACTGACACTAACCCTATCTCTAAACAGACGAAAAGGAGATTCCACATTACCCACATCACCTAGTAGTTCCATCGGGTGCGTCCAAAACGATATTCGAACCTCTAGTATGCTCGGTGCAAACCGTGCACCTATCTTGCGTCAATATTACCACTATCTCCAAATGGACTGAATCGAGCTTCCACTTGAGCCTCACCACCTAGGAGTATAACTTGGTGTGTCCAAAACAATTTCTGAGCCTATGGTATATTTGGTGCAAACCGTGCACCTATCTTTCGTTAAGATTGTCACTATCTCCAAAAGGATTGAACCGAGCTTGCACTTGAGTCTCGTCACCAAGGAGTACCACGGGGTGCGTCCCAAACGATTTCTGAGCCAATGGTATGTATGGTGCAAACCGTGCACATATCTTGCACATACACTAACCCTATCTCTAAATAGACCAAAACGATATTCCACATGACCAACGTCACCTAGTAGTTCCATCAGGAGCGTCCAAAATTGATACATCCGGCCCAGGTGGGGTTGGCCGAGGCCCAATAAATTAAGGTTGCCCGGACCCCAACAGTTCTTATGCACACCCACTCGGGAAAAGGCCCAATGTCCCTAAAGACTAGTCTGATAGGGGAAGGGTGGATCTCTCTTTTAAGGTGGCTTCCTCCTCCCATGCTAAGCAAGGTGGGATTATTCAGAGGCTCACACGGTTGCCGCCTGACTACAACTAGGCCACTTGGCCTTTTTTTGTTGCGTCTTTGCCAGCGGGTAATAGTGGAGGATGTCCTCATCATTCCCACGACCTTAAACAAGGGCCCAGCTCTGATACCAAATGATATGAACCCGCTAGGGTTTATGGACGATCTTTCGATGAGAGGCGTGAGATCACTCAATTTGGTGGATGGAGATGACGTTCATGGCCCGACTACAGCCTTCCAAGACCGCGCCTTAGCAACTGATACACCACGTCCAAAGGCCGTCATGATCTTGTGGAGCGCGACAACCGGCCACTAGGGCTCCCGTCCTGCAAGCAATCGAAGAACTAGCAAGAACAAGGAAACAAGCACTAAATTTGCAAGATAAAATTGAAAGCCTCAAACTGAATCTTATTATGAGTGGAGTTCCGAAGACAAGGAGACGGGTGGCTGGATCAGCACACGCGCCTACAAGCAAGTAGCAAAGGCTAAACTTGATCTAAACAAAACCCAAGTGTTCCTAGTGGCGGCTAAGGGGTATATGATGTGTGGAGGACGACCACAAGAGAGTTTGGGTCGTGCTCCAACCCTAGGACACGTCCCTACTGGACTCTAAACGATACAAGCCCATTGGGCTAACTTAAGGTGGCACAGCACCCTGGACAGAATAGACCTCTCAGTGATTTTTGCACTGTTGACGCCGTTTCTGAGCAGGTATGAGTATGAGGTCAGATCCGTATGAAAGTAGACTTTATTAGCTTTCCAAAAAGTCCACAATCACCCCAATCCGACTACGTATGTAACCGTGGCGACCGTCACAAGTTGGAGGTGTGCTGCAGTCCGAATCCAGCCTACGCGAGTCCTTTTCCCTTTCGGTCTTCTCCTTGATTCCTAATCAAAACAAGAGTGCACGTGTCTCCAAGATCTAAACAGGATGGACAAGAGCTCAAAAAGGAACTCACTAGATGATTAAGTGTTCGAGCACGAGCACGGGTAATAGGACCAGCAGGTGTCGGCGTGGACGGCGTGGATGTATGATCGGTGTTGATGTCCTCATCAAAAATGATATTCGAACCTCTAGTACGCTGTGCAAACCATGCACCTATCTTGCGTCAAGGTTACCACTATCTCCAAATGGGCTGAACCGAGCTTCCACTTGAGTCTCGTCACCTAGGAGTACCACTGGGTGCATCCAAAATGATTTTTGAGCCTATAGTTGTTTGGTGCAAACCGTGCACCTATCTTGCGTCAAGATTACCACTATCTCCAAATGGGCTGAACCGAGCTTCCACTTGAGTCTCGTCACTAAGGAGTACCACAGGGTGTGTCCAAAACGATTTCTGAGCCACTGGTATGTTTGGTGCAAACCGTGCACCTATCTTGTGTCAAGATTACCCCTATCTCCAAAAGGACTGAATCGAGCTTCCACTTGAGCCTCATCACGTAGGAGTACCACCGGGTGTGTTCAAAACAATTTCTGAGCCTATGGTATATTTGGCGCAAACCTTGCACCTATCTTGCATCAAGATTACCACTATCTCCAAACGGATTGAACCATGCTTGCACTTGAGTCTCGTCACCAAGGAGTACCACGGGGTGTGTCCAAAATGATTTCTGAGCCTACAGTTGTTTGGTGCAAACCATGCACCTATCTTGCGTCAAGATTACCCCTATCTCCAAATAGGTTGAACCGAGCCTCCACTTGAGTCTCGTCACCTAGGAGTACCACTAGGTGCATCCAAAATGATTTCTGAGCCTATAGTTGTTTGGTGCAAACCGTGCACCTATCTTGCGTCAAGATTACCACTATCTCCAAATGGAGTGAATTGAGCTTCCACTTGAGCCTCATCACGTAGGAGTACCACCGGGTGTGTCCAAAACAATTTCTGAGCCTATGGTATATTTGGCGCAAACTGTGCACCTATCTTGCATCAAGATTACCACTATCTCCAAACGGATTGAACCGAGCTTACACTTGAGTCTCGTCACCAAGGAGTACCACGGGGTGTGTCCAAAACGATTTCTGAGCCAATGGTATGTTTGGCACAAACTGTGCACCTATCTTGCACTGACACTATCCCTATCTCTAAACAAACCAAAAGGAGATTCCACATTACCCACGTCACCTAGTAGTTCCATCGGGTACGTCCAAAATGATATTCGAACCTCTAGTGTGCTCAGTGCAAACCATGCACCTATCTTGCGTCAAGGTTACCAAAATCTCCAAATGGGCTGAACCGAGCTTCCACTTGAGTCTCGTCACCTAGGAGTACCACTGGGTGCATCCAAAATGATTTCTGAGCCTATAGTTGTTTGGAGCAAACCATGCAACTATCTTGCGTCAAAATTACCACTATCTCCAAATGGGCTGAACCGAGCTTCCACTTGAGTCTCGTCACCTAGGACTACCACTTGGTGCATCCAAAATGATTTCTGAGCCTATAGTTGTTTGGTGCAAACCGTGCACCTATCTTGCGTCTAGATTGCCACTATCTCTAAATGGACTGAATCGAGCTTCCACTTGAGCCTCGTCACGTAGTTGTACCACCGGGTGTGTCCAAAACAATTTCTGAGCCTATGGTATATTTGGCGCAAACCGTGCACCTATCTTGCATCAAGATTAGCAATATCTCCAAATGGATTGAACCGAGCTTGCACTTGAGTCTCATCACCAAGTAGTACCACGGGGTGTGTCCAAAACGATTTCTGAGCCAATGGTATGTTTGGCGCAAACCGTGCACCTATCTTGCATCAAGATTACCCCTATCTCCAAAAGGATTGAATCGAGCTTCTACTTGAGCCTCATCATGTAGGAGTACCACCGGGTGTGTTCAAAACAATTTCTCAGCCTATGGTATATTTGGCGCAAACCTTGCACCTATCTTGCATCAAGATTACCACTATCTCCAAACGGATTGAACCATGCTTGCACTTGAGTCTCGTCACCAAGGAATACCACGGGGTGTGTCCAAAATGATTTCTGAGCCTACAGTTGTTTGGTGCAAACCATGCACCTATCTTGCGTCAAGATTACCCCTATCTCCAAATGGGTTGAACCGAGCTTCCACTTGAGTCTCATCACCTAGGAGTACCACTAGGTGCATCCAAAATGATTTCTGAGCCTATAGTTGTTTGGTGCAAACCGTGCACCTATCTTGTGTCAAGATTACCACTATCTCCAAATGGACTGAATCGAGCTGCCACTTGAGCCTCATCACGTAGGAGTACCACCGGGTGTGTCCAAAACAATTTCTGAGCCTATGGTATATTTGGCGCAAACTGTGCACCTATCTTGCATCAAGATTACCACTATCTCCAAACGGATTGAACCGAGCATGCACTTGAGTCTCGTCACCAAGGAGTACCACGGGGTGTGTCCAAAACGATTTCTGAGCCAATGGTATGTTTGGCACAAACCGTGCACCAATCTTGCACTGACACTAACCCTATCTCTAAACAGACCAAAAGGAGATTCCACATTACCCACGTCACCTAGTAGTTCCATCGGGTGCGTCCAAAATGATATTCGAACCTCTAGTATGCTCGGTGCAAACCATGCACCTATCTTGCGTCAAGGTTACCACTATCTCCAAATGGGCTGAACCGAGCTTTCACTTGAGTCTCGTCACCTAGGAGTACCACTGGATGCATCCAAAATGATTTCTGAGCCTATAGTTGTTTGGAGCAAACCATGCAACTATCTTGCGTCAAGATTACCACTATCTCCAAATGGGCTAAACCGAGCTTCCACTTGACTCTCGTCACCTAGGACTACCACTAGGTGCATCCAAAACGATTTCTGAGCCTATAGTTGTTTGGTTCAAACCGTGCACCTATCTTGCGTCAAGATTACCACTATCTCCAAATGGACTGAATCGAGCTTCCACTTGAGCCTCATCACGTAGGAGTACCACCGGGTGTGTCCAAAACAATTTCTGAGCCTATGGTATATTTGGCGCAAACTGTGCACCTATCTTGCATCAAGATTACCAGTATCTCCAAACGGATTGAACCGAGCTTGCTCTTGAGTCTCGTCACCAAGGAGTACCACGGGGTGTGTCCAAAATGATTTCTGAGCCAATGGTATGTTTGGCACAAACCGTGCACGTATCTTGCACTGACACTAACCCTATCTCTAAACAGACGAAAAGGAGATTCCACATTACCCACATCACCTAGTAGTTCCATCGGGTGCGTCCAAAATGATATTCGAACCTCTAGTATGCTCGGTGCAAACCGTGCACCTATCTTGCACTGACACTAACCCTATCTCTAAACAGACCAAAAGGAGATTCCACATTACCCACGTCACCTTGTAGTTCCATCCGGTGCGTACAAAATAATATACGAGCCTCTAGTATGCTCGGTGCAAACCATGCACCTATCTTGGGTCAAGATTACCACTATCTCCAAATGGGCTGAACCGAGCTTCCACTTGAGTCTCATCATCTAGGAGTACCACTAGGTGCATGCTAAATGATTTCTGAGCCTATAGCTGTTTGGTGCAAACCGTGCACCTATCTTGCGTCAAGACTACCACTATCTCCAAATGGACTGAATCGAGCTTCCACTTGAGCCTCATCACCTAGGAGTACCACCGGGTGTGTCCAAAACAATTTCTGAGCCTATAGTTGTTTGGTGCAAACCATGCACCTATCTTGCGTCAAGGTTACCACTATCTCCAAATGGGCTGAACCGAGCTTCCACTTGAGTCTCGTCACCTAGGAGTACCACTGGGTGCATCCAAAATAATTTCTGAGCCAATGGTATGTTTGGCGCAAACGGTGCACCTATCTTGCACAGACACTAACCCTATCTCTAAATGGACCAAAAGGAGCTTCCACATGACCCACATCACCTAGTAGTTCCATCCGGTGCGTCTAAAAAGATATTCGAGCCTATAGTACGCTCGGTGCAAACCATGCACCTATCTTGCGTCAAGATTACCACTATCTTCAGATGGGCTGAACCGAGCTTCCACTTGAGTCTCGTCACCTAGGAGTACCACTAGGTGCATCCAAAATGATTTCTAAGCCTATAGATGTTTGGTGCAAACCATGCACCTATCTTGCGTCAAGATGACCACTATCTCCAAATGGACTGAATCAAGCTTTCACTTGAGACTCATTACCTAGGAGTACCACGTGGTGTGTCCAAAACAATTTCTGAGCCTATGGTATATATCTCCAAATAGATTGAACCGAGCTTGCACTTGAGTCTCGTCACCAAGGAGTACCACGAGGTGCGTCCAAAATGATTTCTGAGCCAATGGTATGTTTGGCACAAACCGTGCACGTATCTTGCACTGACACTAACCCTATCTCTAAACAGACGAAAAGGAGATTCCACAATACCCTCATCACCTAGTAGTTCCATCGGGTGCGTCCAAAACGATATTCGAACCTCTAGTATGCTCGGTGCAAACCGTGCACCTATCTTGCGTCAATATTACCACTATCTCCAAATGGACTGAATCGAGCTTCCACTTGAGCCTCACCACCTAGGAGTATAACTTGGTGTGTCCAAAACAATTTCTAAGCCTATGGTATATTTGGTGCAAACCGTGCACCTATCTTTCGTTAAGATTGTCACTATCTCCAAAAGGATTGAACCGAGCTTGCACTTGAGTCTCGTCACCAAGGAGTACCACGGGGTGCGTCCCAAACGATTTCTGAGCCAATGGTATGTATGGTGCAAACCGTGCACATATCTTGCACATACACTAACCCTATCTCTAAATAGACCAAAACGATATTCCACATGACCAACGTCACCTAGTAGTTCCATCAGGAGCATCCAAAATTGATACATCCGGCCCAGGTGGGGTTGGCCGAGGCCCAATAAATTAAGGTTGCCCGGACCCCAACAGTTCTTATGCACACCCACTCGGGAAAAGGCCCAATGTCCCTAAAGACTAGTCTGATAGGGGAAGGGTGGATCTCTCTTTTAAGGTGGCTTCCTCCTCCCATGCTAAGCAAGGTGGGATTATTCAGAGGCTCACACGGTTGCCGCCTGACTACAACTAGGCCACTTGGCCTTTTTTTGTTGCGTCTTTGCCAGCGGGTAATAGTGGAGGATGTCCTCATCATTCCCACGACCTTAAACAAGGGCCCAGCTCTGATACCAAATGATATGAACCCGCTAGGGTTTATGGACGATCTTTCGATGAGAGGCGTGAGATCACTCGATTTGGTGGATGGAGATGACGTTCATGGCCCGACTACAGCCTTCCAAGACCGCGCCTTAGCAACTGATACACCACGTCCAAAGGCCGTCATGATCTTGTGGAGCGCGACAACCGGCCACTAGGGCTCCCGTCCTGCAAGCAATCGAAGAACTAGCAAGAACAAGGAAACAAGCACTAAATTTGCAAGATAAAATTGAAAGCCTCAAACTGAATCTTATTATGAGTGGAGTTCCGAAGACAAGGAGACGGGTGGCTGGATCAGCACACGCGCCTACAAGCAAGTAGCAAAGGCTAAACTTGATCTAAACAAAACCCAAGTGTTCCTAGTGGCGGCTAAGGGGTATATGATGTGTGGAGGACGACCACAAGAGAGTTTGGGTCGTGCTCCAACCCTAGGACACGTCCCTACTGGACTCTAAACGATACAAGCCCATTGGGCTAACTTAAGGTGGCACAGCACCCTGGACAGAATAGACCTCTCGGTGATTTTTGCACTGTTGACGCCGTTTCTGAGCAGGTATGAGTATGAGGTCAGATCCGTATGAAAGTAGACTTTATTAGCTTTCCAAAAAGTCCACAATCACCCCAATCCGACTACGTATGTAACCGTGGCGACCGTCACAAGTTGGAGGTGTGCTGCAGTCCGAATCCAGCCTACGCGAGTCCTTTTCCCTTTCGGTCTTCTCCTTGATTCCTAATCAAAACAAGAGTGCACGTGTCTCCAAGATCTAAACAGGATGGACAAGAGCTCAAGAAGGAACTCACTAGATGATTAAGTGTTCGAGCACGAGCACGGGTAATAGGACCAGCAGGTGTCGGCGTGGACGGCGTGGATGTATGATCGGTGTTGATGTCCTCATCAAAAATGATATTCGAACCTCTAGTACGCTATGCAAACCATGCACCTATTTTGCGTCAAGGTTACCACTATCTCCAAATGGGCTGAACCGAGCTTCCACTTGAGTCTCGTCACCTAGGAGTACCACTGGGTGCATCCAAAATGATTTTTGAGCCTATAGTTGTTTGGTGCAAACCGTGCACCTATCTTGCGTCAAGATTACCACTATCTCCAAATGGGCTGAACCGAGCTTCCACTTGAGTCTCGTCACCAAGGAGTACCACAGGGTGTGTCCAAAACGATTTCTGAGCCACTGGTATGTTTGGTGCAAACCATGCACCTATCTTGCGTCAAGATTACCCCTATCTCCAAAAGGACTGAATCGAGCTTCCACTTGAGCCTCATCACGTAGGAGTACCACCGGGTGTGTTCAAAACAATTTCTGAGCCTATGGTATATTTGGCGCAAACCTTGCACCTATCTTGCATCAAGATTACCACTATCTCCAAACGGATTGAACCATGCTTGCACTTGAGTCTCGTCACCAAGGAGTACCACGGGGTGTGTCCAAAATGATTTCTGAGCCTACAGTTGTTTGGTGCAAACCATGCACCTATCTTGCGTCAAGATTACCCCTATCTCCAAATAGGTTGAACCGAGCCTCCACTTGAGTCTCGTCACCTAGGAGTACCACTAGGTGCATCCAAAATGATTTCTGAGCCTATAGTTGTTTGGTGCAAACCGTGCACCTATCTTGCGTCAAGATTACCACTATCTCCAAATGGACTGAATTGAGCTTCCACTTGAGCCTCATCACGTAGGAGTACCACCGGGTGTGTCCAAAACAATTTCTGAGCCTATGGTATATTTGGCGCAAACTGTGCACCTATCTTGCATCAAGATTACCACTATCTCCAAACGGATTGAACCGAGCTTACACTTGAGTCTCGTCACCAAGGAGTACCACGGGGTGTGTCCAAAACGATTTCTGAGCCAATGGTATGTTTCGCACAAACTGTGCACCTATCTTGCACTGACACTATCCCTATCTCTAAACAAACCAAAAGGAGATTCCACATTACCCACGTCACCTAGTAGTTCCATCGGGTACGTCCAAAATGATATTCGAACCTCTAGTATGCTCAGTGCAAACCATGCACCTATCTTGCGTCAAGGTTACCAAAATCTCCAAATGGGCTGAACCGAGCTTCCACTTGAGTCTCGTCACCTAGGAGTACCACTGGGTGCATCCAAAATGATTTCTGAGCCTATAGTTGTTTGGAGCAAACCATGCAACTATCTTGCGTCAAAATTACCACTATCTCCAAATGGGCTGAACCGAGCTTCCACTTGAGTCTCGTCACCTAGGACTACCACTTGGTGCATCCAAAATGATTTCTGAGCCTATAGTTGTTTGGTGCAAACCGTGCACCTATCTTGCGTCTAGATTACCACTATCTCTAAATGGACTGAATCGAGCTTCCACTTGAGCCTCGTCACGTAGTTGTACCACCGGGTGTGTCCAAAACAATTTCTGAGCCTATGGTATATTTGGCGCAAACCGTGCACCTATCTTGCATCAAGGTTAGCAATATCTCCAAATGGATTGAACCGAGCTTGCACTTGAGTCTCATCACCAAGTAGTACCACGGGGTGTGTCCAAAACGATTTCTGAGCCAATGGTATGTTTGGCGCAAACCGTGCACCTATCTTGCATCAAGATTACCCCTATCTCCAAAAGGATTGAATCGAGCTTCCACTTGAGCCTCATCATGTAGGAGTACCACCGGGTGTGTTCAAAACAATTTCTCAGCCTATGGTATATTTGGCGCAAACCTTGCACCTATCTTGCATCAAGATTACCACTATCTCCAAACGGATTGAACCGTGCTTGCACTTGAGTCTCGTCACCAAGGAATACCACGGGGTGTGTCCAAAATGATTTCTGAGCCTACAGTTGTTTGGTGCAAACCATGCACCTATCTTGCGTCAAGATTACCCCTATCTCCAAATGGGTTGAACCGAGCTTCCACTTGAGTCTCATCACCTAGGAGTACCACTAGGTGCATCCAAAATGATTTCTGAGCCTATAGTTGTTTGGTGCAAACCGTGCACCTATCTTGTGTCAAGATTACCACTATCTCCAAATGGACTGAATCGAGCTTCCACTTGAGCCTCATCACGTAGGAGTACCACCGGGTGTGTCCAAAACAATTTTTGAGCCTATGGTATATTTGGCTCAAACTGTGCACCTATCTTGCATCAAGATTACCACTATCTCCAAACGGATTGAACCGAGCATGCACTTGAGTCTCGTCACCAAGGAGTACCACGGGGTGTGTCCAAAACGATTTCTGAGCCAATGGTATGTTTGGCACAAACCGTGCACCAATCTTGCACTGACACTAACCCTATCTCTAAATAGACCAAAAGGAGATTCCACATTACCCACGTCACCTAGTAGTTCCATCGGGTGCGTCCAAAATGATATTCGAACCTCTAGTATGCTCGGTGCAAACCATGCACCTATCTTGCGTCAAGGTTACCACTATCTCCAAATGGGCTGAACCGAGCTTTCACTTGAGTCTCGTCACCTAGGAGTACCACTGGATGCATCCAAAATGATTTCTGAGCCTATAGTTGTTTGGAGCAAACCATGCAACTATCTTGCGTCAAGATTACCACTATCTCCAAATGGGCTGAACCGAGCTTCCACTTGACTCTCGTCACCTAGGACTACCACTAGGTGCATCCAAAACGATTTCTGAGCCTATAGTTGTTTGGTTCAAACCGTGCACCTATCTTGCGTCAAGATTACCACTATCTCCAAATGGACTGAATCGAGCTTCCACTTGAGCCTCATCACGTAGGAGTACCACCGGGTGTGTCCAAAACAATTTCTGAGCCTATGGTATATTTGGCGCAAACTGTGCACCTATCTTGCATCAAGATTACCAGTATCTCCAAACGGATTGAACCGAGCTTGCTCTTGAGTCTCGTCACCAAGGAGTACCACGGGGTGTGTCCAAAATGATTTCTGAGCCAATGGTATGTTTGGCACAAACCGTGCACGTATCTTGCACTGACACTAACCCTATCTCTAAACAGACGAAAAGGAGATTCCACATTACCCACATCACCTAGTAGTTCCATCGGGTGCGTCCAAAATGATATTCGAACCTCTAGTATGCTCGGTGCAAACCGTGCACCTATCTTGCACTGACACTAACCCTATCTCTAAACAGACCAAAAGGAGATTCCACATTACCCACGTCACCTTGTAGTTCCATCCGGTGCGTCCAAAATAATATACGAGCCTCTAGTATGCTCGGTGCAAACCATGCACCTATCTTGGGTCAAGATTACCACTATCTCCAAATGGGCTGAACCGAGCTTCCACTTGAGTCTCATCATCTAGGAGTACCACTAGGTGCATGCTAAATGATTTCTGAGCCTATAGCTGTTTGGTGCAAACCGTGCACCTATCTTGCGTCAAGACTACCACTATCTCCAAATGGACTGAATCGAGCTTCCACTTGAGCCTCATCACCTAGGAGTACCACCGGGTGTGTCCAAAACAATTTCTGAGCCTATAGTTGTTTGGTGCAAACCATGCACCTATCTTGCGTCAAGGTTACCACTATCTCCAAATGGGCTGAACCGAGCTTCCACTTGAGTCTCGTCACCTAGGAGTACCACTGGGTGCATCCAAAATAATTTCTGAGCCAATGGTATGTTTGGCGCAAACGGTGCACCTATCTTGCACAGACACTAACCCTATCTCTAAATGGACCAAAAGGAGCTTCCACATGACCCACATCACCTAGTAGTTCCATCCGGTGCGTCTAAAAAGATATTCGAGCCTCTAGTACGCTCGGTGCAAACCATGCACCTATCTTGCGTCAAGATTACCACTATCTTCAGATGGGCTGAACCGAGCTTCCACTTGAGTCTCGTCACCTAGGAGTACCACTAGGTGCATCCAAAATGATTTCTGAGCCTATAGATGTTTGGTGCAAACCGTGCACCTATCTTGCGTCAAGATGACCACTATCTCCAAATGGACTGAATCAAGCTTTCACTTGAGACTCATTACCTAGGAGTACCACGTGGTGTGTCCAAAACAATTTCTGAGCCTATGGTATATATCTCCAAATAGATTGAACCGAGCTTGCACTTGAGTCTCGTCACCAAGGAGTACCACGAGGTGCGTCCAAAATGATTTCTGAGCCAATGGTATGTGTGGCACAAACCGTGCACGTATCTTGCACTGACACTAACCCTATCTCTAAACAGACGAAAAGGAGATTCCACATTACCCACATCACCTAGTAGTTCCATCGGGTGCGTCCAAAACGATATTCGAACCTCTAGTATGCTCGGTGCAAACCGTGCACCTATCTTGCGTCAATATTACCACTATCTCCAAATGGACTGAATCGAGCTTCCACTTGAGCCTCACCACCTAGGAGTATAACTTGGTGTGTCCAAAACAATTTCTGAGCCTATGGTATATTTGGTGCAAACCGGGCACCTATCTTTCGTTAAGATTGTCACTATCTCCAAAAGGATTGAACCGAGCTTGCACTTGAGTCTCGTCACCAAGGAGTACCACGTAGTGCGTCCCAAACGATTTCTGAGCCAATGGTATGTATGGTGCAAACCGTGCACATATCTTGCACATACACTAACCCTATCTCTAAATAGACCAAAACGATATTCCACATGACCAACGTCACCTAGTAGTTCCATCAGGAGCATCCAAAATTGATACATCCGGCCCAGGTGGGGTTGGCCGAGGCCCAATAAATTAAGGTTGCCCGGACCCTAACAGTTCTTATGCACACCCACTCGGGAAAAGGCCCAATGTCCCTAAAGACTAGTCTGATAGGGGAAGGGTGGATCTCTCTTTTAAGGTGGCTTCCTCCTCCCATGCTAAGCAAGGTGGGATTATTCAGAGGCTCACACGGTTGCCGCCTGACTACAACTAGGCCACTTGGCCTTTTTTTGTTGCGTCTTTGCCAGCGGGTAATAGTGGAGGATGTCCTCATCATTCCCACGACCTTAAACAAGGGCCCAGCTCTGATACCAAATGATATGAACCCGCTAGGGTTTATGGATGATCTTTCGATGAGAGGCGTGAGATCACTCGATTTGGTGGATGGAGATGACGTTCATGGCCCGACTACAGCCTTCCAAGACCGCGCCTTAGCAACTGATACACCACGTCCAAAGGCCGTCATGATCTTGTGGAGCGCGACAACCGGCCACTAGGGCTCCCGTCCTGCAAGCAATCGAAGAACTAGCAAGAACAAGGAAACAAGCACTAAATTTGCAAGATAAAATTGAAAGCCTCAAACTGAATCTTATTATGAGTGGAGTTCCGAAGACAAGGAGACGGGTGGCTGGATCAGCACACGCGCCTATAAGCAAGTAGCAAAGGCTAAACTTGATCTAAACAAAACCCAAGTGTTCCTAGTGGCGGCTAAGGGGTATATGATGTGTGGAGGACGACCACAAGAGAGTTTGGGTCGTGCTCCAACCCTAGGACACGTCCCTACTGGACTCTAAACGATACAAGCCCATTGGGCTAACTTAAGGTGGCACAGCACCCTGGACAGAATAGACCTCTCGGTGATTTTTGCACTGTTGACGCCGTTTCTGAGCAGGTATGAGTATGAGGTCAGATCCGTATGAAAGTAGACTTTATTAGCTTTCCAAAAAGTCCACAATCACCCCAATCCGACTACGTATGTAACCGTGGCGACCGTCACAAGTTGGAGGTGTGCTGCAGTCCAAATCCAGCCTACGCGAGTCCTTTTCCCTTTCGGTCTTCTCCTTGATTCCTAATCAAAACAAGAGTGCACGTGTCTCCAAGATCTAAACAGGATGGACAAGAGCTCAAGAAGGAACTCACTAGATGATTAAGTGTTCGAGCACGAGCACGGGTAATAGGACCAGCAGGTGTCGGCGTGGACGGCGTGGATGTATGATCGGTGTTGATGTCCTCATCAAAAATGATATTCGAACCTCTAGTACGCTGTGCAAACCATGCACCTATCTTGCGTCAAGGTTACCACTATCTCCAAATGGGCTGAACCGAGCTTCCACTTGAGTCTCGTCACCTAGGAGTACCACTGGGTGCATCCAAAATGATTTTTGAGCCTATAGTTGTTTGGTGCAAACCGTGCACCTATCTTGCGTCAAGATTACCACTATCTCCAAATGGGCTGAACCGAGCTTCCACTTGAGTCTCGTCACCAAGGAGTACCACAGGGTGTGTCCAAAACGATTTCTGAGCCACTGGTATGTTTGGTGCAAACCGTGCACCTATCTTGCGTCAAGATTACCCCTATCTCCAAAAGGATTGAATCGAGCTTCCACTTGAGCCTCATCACGTAGGAGTACCACCGGGTGTGTTCAAAACAATTTCTGAGCCTATGGTATATTTGGCGCAAACCTTGCACCTATCTCCAAACGGATTGAACCGTGCTTGCACTTGAGTCTCGTCACCAAGGAGTACCACGGGGTGTGTCCAAAATGATTTCTGAGCCTACAGTTGTTTGGTGCAAACCATGCACCTATCTTGCGTCAAGATTACCCCTATCTCCAAATAGGTTGAACCGAGCTTCCACTTGAGTCTCGTCACCTAGGAGTACCACTAGGTGCATCCAAAATGATTTCTGAGCCTATAGTTGTTTGGTGCAAACCGTGCACCTATCTTGCGTCAAGATTACCACTATCTCCAAATGGACTGAATTGAGCTTCCACTTGAGCCTCATCACGTAGGAGTACCACCGGGTGTGTCCAAAACAATTTCTGAGCCTTTGGTATATTTGGCGCAAACTGTGCACCTATCTTGCATCAAGATTACCACTATCTCCAAACGGATTGAACCGAGCTTGCACTTGAGTCTCGTCACCAAGGAGTACCACGGGGTGTGTCCAAAACGATTTCTGAGCCAATGGTATGTTTGGCACAAACTGTGCACCTATCTTGCACTGACACTGTCCCTATCTCTAAACAGACCAAAAGGAGATTCCACATTACCCACGTCACCTAGTAGTTCCATCGGGTGCATCCAAAATGATATTCGAACCTCTAGTATGCTCGGTGCAAACCATGCACCTATCTTGCGTCAAGGTTACCACTATCTCTAAATGGGCTGAACCGAGCTTCCACTTGAGTCTCGTCACCTAGGAGTACCACTGGGTGCATCCAAAATGATTTCTGAGCCTATAGTTGTTTGGAGCAAACCATGCAACTATCTTGCGTCAAAATTACCACTATCTCCAAATGGGCTGAACCGAGCTTCCACTTGAGTCTCGTCACCTAGGACTACCACTAGGTGCATCCAAAATGATTTCTGAGCCTATAGTTGTTTGGTGCAAACCGTGCACCTATCTTGCGTCTAGATTACCACTATCTCTAAATGGACTGAATCGAGCTTCCACTTGAGCCTCATCACATAGTTGTACCACCGGGTGTGTCCAAAACAATTTCTGAGCCTATGGTTTATTTGGCGCAAACCGTGCACCTATCTTGCATCAAGATTAGCAATATCTCCAAATGGATTGAACCGAGCTTGCACTTGAGTCTCGTCACCAAGGAGTACCACGGGGTGTGTCCAAAACGATTTCTGAGCCAATGGTATGTTTGGCACAAACCGTGCACCTATCTTGCGTCAAGATTACCCCTATCTCCAAAAGGATTGAATCGAGCTTCCACTTGAGCCTCAACATGTAGGAGTACCACCGGGTGTGTTCAAAACAATTTCTCAGCCTATGGTATATTTGGCGCAAACCTTGCACCTATCTTGCATCAAGATTACCACTATCTCCAAACGGATTGAACCGTGCATGCACTTGAGTCTCGTCACCAAGGAATACCACGGGGTGTGTCCAAAATGATTTCTGAGCCTACTGTTGTTTGGTGCAAACCATGCACCTATCTTGCGTCAAGATTACCCCTATCTGCAAATGGGTTGAACTGAGCGTCCACTTGAGTCTCGTCACCTAGGAGTACCACTAGGTGCATCCAAAATGATTTCTGAGCCTATAGTTGTTTGGTGCAAACCGTGCACCTATCTTGCGTCAAGATTACCACTATCTCCAAATGGACTGAATCGAGCTTCCACTTGAGCCTCATCACGTAGGAGTACCACCGGGTGTGTCCAAAACAATTTCTGAGCCTATGGTATATTTGGCGCAAACTGTGCACCTATCTTGCATCAAGATTACCACTATCTCCAAACGGATTGAACCGAGCTTGCACTTGAGTCTCGTCACCATGGAGTACCACGGGGTGTGTCCAAAACGATTTCTGAGCCAATGGTATGTTTGGCACAAACCGTGCACCTATCTTGCGTCAAGATTACCACTATCTCCAAATGGGCTGAACCGAGCTTCCACTTGAGTCTCGTCACCTAGGAGTACCACTGGGTGCATCCAAAATGATTTCTGAGCCTATAGTTGTTTGGAGCAAATCATGCAACTATCTTGCGTCAAGATTACCACTATCTCCAAATGGGCTGAACCGAGCTTCCACTTGAGTCTCGTCACCTAGGACTACCACTAGGTGCATCCAAAATAATTTCTGAGCCTATAGCTGTTTGGTGCAAACCGTGCACCTATCTTGCGTCAAGATTACCACTATCTCCAAATGGACTGAATCGAGCTTCCACTTGAGCCTCATCACCTAGGAGTACCACCGGGTGTGTCCAAAACAATTTCTGAGCCAATGGTATATTTGGCGCAATCCGTGCACCTATCTTGCATCAAGATTACCACTATCTCCAAACGGATTGAAGCGAGCTTGCACTAGAGTCTCGCCACCAAGGAGTACCACGGGGTGTGTCCAAAACGATTTCTGAGGCAATGGTATGTTTGGCGCAAACCGTACAGCTATCTTGCGTCAAGATTACCACTATCTCCAAATGGACTAAATCGAGCTTCCACTTGAGCCTCATCACATAGGACTACCACCGGGTGTGTCCAAAATAATTTCTGAGCCTATGGTATATTTGGCGCAAACCATGCACCTATCTTGCATCAAGATTACCACTATCTCCAAACGGATTGAACCGAGCTTGCACTTGAGTCTCGTCACCAAGGAGTACCACGGGGTGTGTCCAAAACGATTTCTGAGCCAATGGTATGTTTGGCGCAAACCGTGCACCTATCTTGCACTGACACTAACCCTATCTCTAAACAGACCAAACGGAGATTCCCCATGACCCACGTCAACTAGTAGTTCCATCCGGTGCGTCCAACATGATATTCGAGCCTCTAGTACGCTCGGTGCAAACCATGCACCTATCTTGTGTCAAGATTACCACTATCTCCAAATAGGCTGAACCGAGCTTCCACTTGAGTCTCGTCACCTAGGAGTACCCTAGGTGCACCCAAAATGATTTCTGAGCCTATAGTTATTTGGTGCAAACCGTGCACCTATCTTGCGTCAAGATTTCCACTATCTAAAAATGGACTGAATCGAGCTTCCACTTGATCCTTATCTCGTAGGAGTACCACGGGGTGTGTCCAAAACGATTTTTGAGCCAATGGTATGTTTGGCGCAAACAGTGCAGCTATCTTGCGTCAAGATTACCACTATCTCCAAATGGACTAAATCGAGCTTCCACTTGAGCCTCATCACATAGGACTACCACCGGGTGTGTCCAAAACAATTTCTGAGCCTATGGTATATTTGGCGCGAACCATGCACCTATCTTGCATCAAGATTACCACTATCTCCAAACGGATTGAACCGAGCTTGCACTTGAGTCTCGTCACCAAGGAGTACCCTAGGTGCATCCAAATCGATTTCTGAGCCAATGGTATGTTTGGCGCAAACCGTGCACCTATCTTGCACTGACACTAACCCTATCTCTAAACGGACCCAAAGGAGGTTCCACATGACCCACATCACCTAGTAGTTCCATCCGGTGCGTCTAAAAAGATATTCGAGCCTCTAGTACGCTCGGTGCAAACCATGCACCTATCTTGCGTCAAGATTACCACTATCTTCAGATGGGCTGAACCGAGCTTCCACTTGAGTCTCGTCACCTAGGAGTACCACTAGGTGCATCCAAAATGATTTCTGAGCCTATAAATGTTTGGTGCAAACCGTGCACCTATCTTGCGTCAAGATGACCACTATCTCCAAATGGACTGAATCGAGCTTCCACTTGAGACTCATTACCTAGGAGTACCACCTGGTGTGTCCAAAACAATTTCTGAGCCTATGGTATATATCTCCAAATAGATTGAACCGAGCTTGCACTTGAGTCTCGTCGCCAAGGAGTACCACGGGGTGCGTCCAAAACTATTTCTGAGCCAATGGTATGTTTGGCGCAAACCGTGCACCTATCTTGCACTGACACTAACCCTATCTCTAAACGGACCCAAAGGAGGTTCCACATGACCCACATCACCTAGTAGTTCCATCCGGTGCGTCTAAAAAGATATTCGAGCCTCTAGTACGCTCGGTGCAAACCATGCACCTACCTTGCGTCAAGATTACCACTATCTTCAGATGGGCTGAACCGAGCTTCCACTTGAGTCTTGTCACCTAGGAGTACCACTAGGTGCATCCAAAATTATTTCTGAGCCTATAAATGTTTGGTGCAAACCGTGCACCTATCTTGCGTCAAGATGACCGCTATCTCCAAATGGACTGAATCGAGCTTCCACTTGAGACTCATTACCTAGGAGTACCACCTGGTGTGTCCAAAACAATTTCTGAGCCTATGGTATATATCTCCAAATAGATTGAACCGAGCTTGCACTTGAGTCTCGTCGCCAAGGAGTACCACGGGGTGCGTCCAAAACTATTTCTGAGCCAATGGTATGTTTGGCGCAAACTGTGCACCTATCTTGCACTGACACTAACCCTATCTCTAAACGGACCAAAACAAGATTCCACATAACCCACGTCACCTAGTAGTTCCATCCGGTGTGTCCAAAACGATATTCAGGCCTCTAGTACGGTCGGTGCAAACCGTGCACCTATCTTGCGTCAAGATTACCACTATCTCCAAATGGACTGAATCGAGCTTCCACTTGAGCCTCACAACCTAGGAGTATAACAGGGTGTGTCCAAAACAATTTCTGAGCCTATGGTATATTTGGCGCAAACCGTGCACCTATCTTGCGTTAAGATTACCACTATCTCCAAAAGGATTGAACCGAGCTTGCACTTGAGTCTCGTCACCAAGGAGTACCACGGGGTGCGTCCCAAACGATTTCTGAGCCAATGGTATGTATGGTGCAAACCGTGCACATATCTTGCACATACACTAACCCTATCTCTAAATAGACCAAAACGATATTCCACATGACTCACGTCACCTAGTAGTTCCATTGGGAGCGTCCAAAATTGATACATCCGGCCTAGGTGGGGTTGGCCGAGGCCCAATAAATTAAGGTTGCCCGGACCCCAATAGTTCTTATGCACACCCACTCGGGGAAAGGCCCAATGTCCCTAAAAGACTAGTCTGATAGGGGAAGGGTGGCTCTCTCTTTTAAGGTGGCTTCCTCCTCCCATGCTAAGTAAGGTGGGATTATTCAGAGGCTCACACGGTTGCCGCCTGACTACAACTAGGCCACTTGGCCTTTTTTTGTTGCGTCTTTGCCAGCGGGTAATAGTGGAGGATGTCCTCATCATTCCCACCCCCTTAAACAAGGGCCCAGCTCTGATACCAAATGATATGAACCCGCTAGGGTTTATGGACGATCTTTCGATGAGAGGCATGAGATCACTCGATTTGGTGGATGGAGATGACGTTCACGGCCCGACTACAGCCTTCCAAGACCGCGCCTTAGCAACCGATACACCACGTCCAAAGGCCGTCATGATCTTGTGGAGCGCGACAACCAGCCACTAGGGCTCCCGTCCTGCAAGCAATCGAAGAACTAGCAAGAACAAGGAAACAAGCACTGAATTTGCAAGATGAAATTGAAAGCCTCAAACTGAATCTTATTATGAGAGGAGTTCCGAAGACAAGGAGACGGGTGGCTGGATCAGCACACGCGTCTACAAGCAAGTAGCAAAGGCTAAACTTGATCTAAACAAAACCCTAGGACGCGTCCCTACTGGACTCTAAACGATACAAGCCCATTGGGCTAACTTAAGGTGGCGCAGCACCCTGGACAGAATAGACCTCTCGGTGATTTTTGGACTGTTGACGCCATTTCTGAGCAGGTATGAGTATGAGGTCAGATCCGTATGAAAGTAGACTTTATTAGCTTTCCAACAAGTCCAGAATCACCCCAATCCGACTCCATATGTAACCGTGGCGACCGTCACAAGTTGGAGGTGTGCTACAGTCCGAATCCAGCCAACGCGAGTCCTTTTCCCTTTCGGTCTTCTCCTTGATTCCTAATCAAAACAAGAGTGCACGTGTCTCCAAGATCTAAACAGGATGGACAAGAGCTCAAGAAGGAACTCACTTGATGATTACGTGTTCGAGCACGAGCACGGGTAATAGGACCAGCAGGTGTCGGCGTGGACGGCGTGGATGTATGATCGGTGTTGATGTCCTCATCAAAAATGATATTCGAACCTCTAGTACGCTCGGTGCAAACCATGCACCTATCTTGCGTCAAGGTTACCACTATCTCCAAATGGGCTGAGCCGAGCTTCCACTTGAGTCTCGTCACCTAGGAGTACCACTGGGTGCATCCAAAATGATTTTTGAGCCTATAGTTGTTGGTGCAAACCGTGCACCTATCTTGCGTCAAGATTACCCCTATCCCCAAAAGGATTGAATCGAGCTTCCACTTGAGCATCATCACGTAGGAGTACCACCGGGTGTGTTCAAAACAATTTCTGCGCCTATGGTATATTTGGCGCAAACCGTGCACCTATCTTGCATCAAGATTACCACTATCTCCAAACGGATTGAACCGTGCTTGCACTTGAGTCTCGTCACCAAGGAGTACCACGGCGTGTGTCCAAAATGATTTCTGAGCCTACAGTTGTTTGGTGCTAACCATGCACCTATCTTGCGTCAAGATTACCACTATCTCCAAATGGGTTGAACCGAGCTTCCACTTGAGTCTCGTCACCTAGGAGTACCACTAGGTGCATCCAAAATGATTTCTGAGCCTATTGTTGTTTGGTGCAAACCGTGCACCTATCTTGCGTCAAGATTACCACTATCTCCAAATGGACTGAATCGAGCTTCCACTTGAGCCTCATCACGTACGAGTACCACCGGGTGTGTCCAAAACAATTTCTGAGCCTAAGGTATATTTGGCGCAAACCGTGCACCTATCTTGCATCAAGATTACCACTATCTCTAAACGGATTGAACCGAGCTTACACTTGAGTCTCGTCACCAAGGAGTACCACGGGGTGTGTCCAAAACGATTTCTGAGCCAATGGTATGTTTGGCACAAACCGTGCACCTATCTTGCACTGACACTAACCCTATCTATAAGCAGACCAAAAGGAGATTCCACATTACCCACGTCACCTAGTAGTTCCATCGGGTGCGTCCAAAATGATATTCAAACCTCTAGTATGCTTGGTGCAAACCATGCACCTATCTTGCGTCAAGGTTACCACTATCTCCAAATGGGCTGAACCGAGCTTCCACTTGAGTCTCGTCACCTAGGAGTACCACTGGGTGCATCCAAAATGATTTCTGAGCCTATAGTTGTTTGGTGCAAACCATGCACCTATCTTGCGTCAAGAATACCACTATCTCCAAATGGGCTGAACCGAGCTTCCACTTGAGTCTCGTCACCTAGGAGTACCACTAGGTGCGTCCAAAATAATTTCTGAGCCAATAGTTGTTTGGTGCAACCGTGCACCTATCTTGCGTCAAAATTACCACTATCTCCAAATGGATTGAATCGAGCTTCCACTTGAGCCTCATCACCTAGGAGTACCACCGGGTGTGTCCAAAACAATTTCTGAGCCTATGGTATATTTGGCGCAAACTGTGCACCTATCTTCCATCAAGATTACCACTATCTCCAAACGGATTGAACCGAGCTTGCACTTGAGTCTCGTCAACAAGGAGTACCACGGGGTGTGTCCAAAACGATTTCTGAGCCAATGGTATGTTTGGCGCAAACCGTGCACCAATCTTGCGTCAAGATTACCACTATCTCCAAATGGACTAAATCGAGCTTGCACTTGAGCCTCATCACAAAGGACTACCACTGGGTGTGTCCAAAACAATTTCTGAGCCTATGGTATATTTGGCGAAACCGTGCACCTATCTTGCATCAAGATTACCACTATCTACAAACGGATTGAACCGAGCTTGCACTTGAGTCTCGTCACCAAGGAGTACCACGGGGTGTGTCCAAAACGATTTCTGAGCCAATGGTATGTTTGGCGCAAACCGTGCACCTATCTTGCACTGACACTAACCCTATCTCTAAACGGACCAAAAGGAGATTCCCCATGACCCACATCAACTAGTAGTTCCATCCGGTGCGTCCAACATGATATTCAAGCCTCTAGTACGCTCGGTGCAAACCATGCACCTATCTTGTGTCAAGATTACCACTATCTCCAAATGGGCTGAACCGAGCTTCCACTTGAGTCTCGTCACCTAGGAGTACCCTAGGTACATCCAAAATGATTTCTGAGCCTATAGTTGTTTGGTGCAAACCGTGCACCTATCTTGCGTCAAGATTTCCACTATCTCCAAATGGATTGAATCGAGCTTCCACTTGATCCTTATCTCGTAGGAGTACCACCGGGTGTGTCCAAAATAATTTCTAAGCCTATGGTATATTTGGCGCAAATCGTGAACCTATCTTGCATCAAGATTACCACTATCTCCAAACGGATTGAACCTAGCTTGCACTTGAGTCTCGTCACCAAGGAGTACCCTACGTGCATCCAAATCGATTTCTGAGCCAATGGTATGTTTGGCGCAAACCGTGCACCTAACTTGCACTGACACTAACCCTAAACGGACCCAAAGGAGATTCCACATGACCCACATCACCTAGTAGTTCCATCCGGTTCGTCTAAAAAGATATTCGAGCCTCTAGTACGCTCGGTGCAAACCATGCACCTATCTTGCGTCAAGATTACCACTATCTTTAGATGGGCTGAACCGAGCTTCCACTTGAGTCTCGTCACCTAGGAGTACCACTAGGTGCATCCAAAATGATTTTTGAGCCTATAGATGTTTGGTGCAAACCATGCACCTATCTTGCGTCAAGATGACCACTATCTCCAAACGACTGAATCCAGCTTCCACTTGAGACTCATTACCTAGGAGTACCACCGGGTGTGTCCAAAACAATTTCTGAGCCTATGGTATATATCTCCAAATAGATTGAGCCGAGCTTGCACTTGAGTCTCGTCACCAAGGAGTACCACGGGGTGCGTCCAAAACTATTTCTGAGCCAATGGTATGTTTGGCGCAAACTGTGCACCTATCTTGCACTGACACTAACCCTATCTCTAAACGGACCAAAACAAGATTCCACATGACCCACGTCACCTACTAGTTCCATCTGGTGTGTCCAAAACGATATTCGGGCCTCTAGTACGGTCGGTGCAAACCGTGCACCTATCTTGCGTCAAGATTACCACTATCTCCAAATGGACTGAGTCGAGCTTCCACTTGAGCCTCACCACCTACGAGTATAACCGGGTTTGTCCAAAACAATTTCTGAGCCTATGGTATATTTGGCGCAAACCGTGCACCTATCTTGCGTTAAGATTACCACTATCTCCAAAAGGATTGCACCGAGCTTGCACTTGAGTCTCATCACCAAGGAGTAGGGGTGCGTCCCAAACGATTTCTGAGCCAATGGTATGTATGGTACAAACCGTGCACATATCTTGCACATACACTAACCCTATCTCTAAATAGACCAAAACGATATTCCACATGACCCACGTCACTTAGTAGTTCCATCGGGAGCGTCCAAAATTGATACATCCGGCCCAGGTGGGGTTGGCTGAGGCCCAATAAATTAAGGTTGCCCGGACCCCAACAGTTCTTATGCACACCCACTCGGGGAAAGGCCCAATGTCCCTAAAAGACTAGTCTGATAGGGGAAGGGTGGCTCTCTCTTTTAAGGTGGCTTCCTCCTCCCATGCTAAGAAAGGTGGGATTATTCAGAGGCTCACACGGTTGCCGCCTGACTACAACTAGGCCACTTGGCCTTTTTTTGTTGCGTCTTTGCCAGCGGGTAATAGTGGAGGATGTCCTCATCATTCCCACCCCCTTAAACAAGGGCCCAGCTCTGATACCAAATGATATGAACCCGCTAGGGTTTATGGACGATCTTTCGATGAGAGGTGTGAGATCACTCGATTTGGTGGATGGAGATGACGTTCACAGCCCGACTACAGCCTTCCAAGTCCGCGCCTTAGCAACCGATACATCACGTCCAAAGGCCGTCATGATCTTGTGGAGCGTGACAACCAGCCACTAGGGCTCCCGTCCTGCAAGCAATCGGAGAACTAGCAAGAACAAGGAAACAAGCACTGAATTTGCAAGATGAAATTGAAAGCCTCAAACTGAATCTTATTATGAGTGGAGTTCCGAAGACAAGGAGACGGGTGGCTGGATCAGCACACGTGTCTACAAGCAAGTAGCAAAGGCTAAACTTGATCTAAACAAAACCCAAGTGTTCCTGGTGGCGGCTAAGGGGTATATGATGTGTGGAGGACGACCACAAGAGAGTTTGGGTCGTGCTCCAACCCTAGGACGCGTCCCTACTGGACTCTAAACGATACAAGCCCATTGGGCTAACTTAAGGTGGCGCAGCACCCTGGACAGAATAGACCTCTCGGTGATTTTTGGACTGTTGATGCCATTTCTGAGCAGGTATGAGTATGAGGTCAGATCCGTATGAAAGTAGACTTTATTAGCTTTCCAACAAGTCCAGAATCACCCCAATCCGAATCCATATGTCCGAATCCAGCCTACGCGAGTCCTTTTCCCTTTCGGTCTTCTCCTTGATTCCTAATCAAAACAAGAGTGCACGTGTCTCCAAGATCTAAACAGGATAGAGAAAAGCTCAAGAAGGAACTCACTTGATGATTAAGTGTTCGAGCACGAGCACGGGTAATAGGACCAGCAGGTGTCGGCGTGGACGGCGTGGATGTATGATCGGTGTTGATGTCCTCATCAAAAATGATATTCGAACCTCTAGTACGCTCGGTGCAAACCATGCACCTATCTTGCGTCAAGGTTACCACTACCTCCAAATGGGCTGAACTGAGCTTCCACTTGAGTCTCGTCACCTAGGAGTACCACTGGGTGCATCCAAAATGATTTTTGAGCCTATAGTTGTTTGGTGCAAACCGTGCACCTATCTTGCGTCAAGATTACCACTATCTCCAAATGGGCTGAACTGAGCTTCCACTTGAGTCTCGTCACCTAGGAGTACCACTAGGTGCATCCAAAATGATTTTTGAGCCTATAGTTGTTGGTACAAACCGTGCACCTATCTTGCGCCAAGATTACCCCCATCTCCAAAAGGATTGAATTGAGCTTCCACTTGAGCCTCATCACGTAGGAGTACCACCGGGTGTGTTCATAACAATTTCTGAGCCCATGGTATATTTGGCGCAAACCGTGCACCATCTTGCATCAAGATTACCACTATCTCCAAACGGATTCAACCGTGCTTGCACTTGAGTCTCGTCACCAAGGAATACCACGGGGTGTGTCCAAAATGATTTCTGAGCGTACAGTTGTTTGGTGCATACCAGGCACCTATCTTGCGTCAAAATTACCACTATCTCCAAATGGGTTCAACCGAGCTTCCACTTGAGTCTCGTCACCTAGGAGTACCACTAGGTGCATCCAAAATGATTTCTAAGCCTATAGTTGTTTGGTGCAAACCGTGCACCTATCTTGCGTCAAGATTACCACTATCTCCAAATGGACTGAATCGAGCTTCCATTTGAGCCTCATCGCATAGGAGTACCACCGGGTGTGTCCAAAACAATTTCTGAGCCTATGGTATATTTGGCGCAAACCATGCACCTATCTTGCATCAAGATTACCACTATCTCCAAACGGATTGAACCGAGCTTGCACTTGAGTCTCGTCACCAAGGAGTACCACGGGGTGTGTCCAAAATGATTTCTAAGCCAATGGTATGTTTGGCACAAACCGTGCACCTATCTTGCACTGACACTAAACCTATCTCTAAACAGACCAAAAGGAGATTCCACATTACCCACGTCACCTAGTAGTTCCATCGGGTGCGTCCAAAATGATATTCGAACCTCTAGTATGCTCGGTGCAAACCATGCACCTATCTTGCGTCAAGGTTACCACTATCTCCAAATGGGCTGAACCGAGCTTCCACTTGAGTCTCGTCACCTAGGAGTACCACTGGGTGCATCCAAAATGATTTCTGAGCCTATAGTTGTTTGGTGCAAACCATGCACCTATCTTGCATCAAGATTACCACTATCTCCAAATGGGCTGAACCGAGCTTCCACTTGAGTCTCGTCACCTAGGACTACCACTAGGTGCATCCAAAATAATTTCTGAGCGTATAGTTGTTTGGTGCAAACCGTGCTCCTATCTTGCGTCAAGATTACCACTATCTCCAAATGGACTGAATCGAGCTTCCACTTGAGCCTCATCACGTAGGAGTACCACCGGGTGTGTCCAAAACAATTTCTGACCCTATGGTATATTTGGCGCAAACCGTGCACCTATCTTGCATCAAGATTAGCACTATCTCCAAACGGATTGAACCGAGCTTGCACTTGAGTCTCGTCACCAAGGAGTACCACGGGGTGTGTCCAAAACGATTTCTGAGCCAATGGTATGTTTGGTGCAAACCGAGCACCTATCTTGCACTGACACTAACCCTATCTCTAAACGGACCAAAAGGAGATTCCACATTACCCACGTCACCTTGTAGTTCCATCCGGTGCGTCCAAAATAATATTCGAGCCTCCAGTATGCTCGGTGGAAACCATGCACCTATCTTGCGTCAAGATTACCACTATCTGCAAATGGGCCAAATCGAGCTTCCACTTGAGTCTCGTCACCTAGGAGTACCACTAGGTGCATCCAAAATGATTTCTAAGCCAATAGCTGTTTGGTGCAAACCATGCACCTATCTTGCGTCAAGATTACCCCTATCTCCAAATGGATTGAATCAAGCTTCCACTTGAGCCTCATCACATAGGAGTACCACCGGGTGTGTTCAAAACAATTTATGAGCCTATGTTATATTTGGCGCAAACCGTGCACCTATCTTGCATCAAGATTATCACTATCTCCAAACGGATTGAAATGAGCTTGCACTTGAGTCTAGTCACCAAGGAGTACCACGGGGTGTGTCCAAAACGATTTCTGAGCCAATCGTATGTTTGGCGCAAACCGAGCACCTATCTTGCACTGACACTAACCCTATCTCTAAACAGACCAAAAGGAGATTCCACATTACCCATGTCACCTAGTAGTTCCATCGGGTGCGTCCAAAATGATATTCGAACCTCTAGTATGCTCGGTGCAAACCATGCACCTATCTTGCGTCAAGGTTACCACTATCTCAAAATGGGCTGAACCGAGCTTCCACTTGAGTCTCGTCACCTAGGAGTACCGCTGGATGCATCCAAAATGATTTCTGAGCCTATAGTTGTTTGGTGCAAACCATGCACCTATCTTGCGTCAAGATTACCACTATCTCCAAATGGGCTGAACCGAGCTTCCACTTGAGTCTCGTCACCTAGGACTACCACTAGGTGCATCCAAAATGATTTCTGAGCCTATAGTTGTTTGGTGCAAACCGTGCACCTATCTTGCGTCAAGATTACCACTATCTCCAAATGGGCTGAACCGAGCTTCCACTTGAGTCTCGTCACCGAGGAGTACCACTAGGTGCATCCAAAATGATTTTTGAGCTGATAGTTGTTGGTGCAAACCGTGCACCTATCTTGCGTCCAGATTACCCCGATCTTCAAATGGATTGAATCGAGCTTCCACTTGAGCCTCATCAAGTAGGAGTACCAGCGGGTGTGTTCAAAACAATTTCTGAGCCTATGGTATATTTGGCGCAAACCATGCACCTATCTTGCATCAAGGTTACCACTATCTCCAAATGGGCTGAACCGAGCTTCCGCTTGAGTCTCGTCACCTAGGACTACCACTAGGTGCATCCAAAATGATTTCTGAGCCTATAGTTGTTTGGTGCAAACCGTGCTCCTATCTTGCGTCAAGATTACCACTATCTCCAAATGGATTGAATCAAGCTTCCACTTGAGCCTCATCACGTAGGAGTACCACCGGGTGTGTCCAAAATAATTTCTGAGCCTATGGTATATTTGGCGCAAACCGTGCACCTATCTTGCATCAAGATTAGCACTATCTCCAAACGGATTGAACCGAGCTTGCACTTGAGTCTCGTCACCAAGGAGTACCACGGGGTGTGTCCAAAACGATTTCTGAGCCAATGGTATGTTTGGCGCAAACCGTGCACCTATCTTGCACTGACACTAACCCTATCTCTAAACAGACCAAAAGGAGATTCCACATTACCCACGTCACCTTGTAGTTCCATCCGGTGCGTCCAAAATAATATTCGAGCCTCTAGTATGCTCGGTGCAAACCATGCACCTATCTTGCGTCAAGATTACCACTATCTCCAAATGGGCTGAACCGAGCTTCCACTTGAGTCTCGTCACCTAGGAGTACCACTAGGTGCATCCAAAATGATTTCTGAGCCAATAGCTGTTTGGTGCAAACCATGCACCTATCTTGCGTCAAGATTACCACTATCTCCAAATGGACTGAATCGAGCTTCCACTTGAGCCTCATCACCTAGGAGTACCACCGGGTGTGTCCAAAACAATTTATGAGCCTATGGTATATTCGGCGCAAACCGTGCACCTATCTTGCATAAAGATTACCACTATCTCCGAACGGATTGAACCGAGCTTGCACTTGAGTCTCGTCACCAAGGAGTACCACGGGGTGTGTCCAAAACGATTTCTGAGCCAATGGTATGTTTGGCACAAACCGTGCACCTATCTTGCGTCAAGATTACCACTATCTCCAAATGGACTAAATCGAGCTTCCACTTGAGCCTCATCACATAGGACTACCACCGGGTGTGTCCAAAACAATTTCTGAGCCTATGGTATATTTGGCGCAAACCGTGCACCTATCTTGCATCAAGATTACCACTATCTCCAAACGGATTGAACCGAGCTTGCACTTGAATCTCGTCACCAAGGAGTACCACGAGGTGTGTCCAAAACGATTTCTGAGCCAATGGTATGTTTGGCGCAAACCGTGCACCTATCTTGCACTGACACTAACCCTATCTCTAAACGGACCAAAACGATATTCCACATGACCCACGTCACCTAGTAGTTCCATCGGGAGCGTCCAAAATTGATACATCCGGCCCAGGTGGGGTTGGCCGAGGCCCAATAAATTAAGGTTGCCCGGACCCCAACAGTTCTTATGCACACCCACGAAGAAAGACCCAATGTCCCTAAAAGACTAGTCTGATAGGGGAAGGGTGGCTCTCTCTTTTAAGGTGGCTTCCTCCTCCCATGCTAAGCAAGGTGGGATTATTCAGAGGCTCACACGGTTGCCGCCTGACTACAACTAGGCCACTTGGCCTTTTTTTGTTGCGTCTTTGCCAGCAGGTAATAGTGGAGGATGTCCTCATCATTCCCACCCCCTTAAACAAGGGCCTAGTTCTGATACCAAATGATATGAACCCGCTAGGGTTTATGGACGATCTTTCGATGAGAGGCGTGAGATCACTCGATTTGGTGGATGGAGATGACGTTCACAGCCCGACTACAGCCTTCCAAGACCGCGCCTTAGCAACCGATACACCACGTCCAAAGGCCGTCATGATCTTGTGGAGCGCGACAACCAGCCACTAGGGCTCCCGTCCTACAAGCAATCGAAGAACTAGCAAGAACAAGGAAACAAGCACTGAATTTGCAAGATGAAATTGAAAGCCTCAAACTGAATCTTATTATGAGTGGAGTTCCGAAGACAAGGAGACGGGTGGCTGGATCAGCACACGCGCCTACAAGCAAGTAGCAAAGGCTAAACTTGATCTAAACAAAACCCAAGTGTTCCTGATGGCGGCTAAGGGGCATATGATGTGTGGAGGACGACCACAAGAGAGTTTGGGTCATGCTCCAACCCTAGGACGCATCCCTACTGGACTCTAAACGATACAAGCCCATTGGGCTAACTTAAGGTGGCGCAACACCCTGGATAGAATAGACCTCTCGGTGATTTTTGGACTGTTGATGCCGTTTCTGAGCAGGTATGAGTATGAAGTCAAATCTGTATGAATGTAGACTTTATTAGCTTTCGAACAAGTCCAGAATCACCCCAATCCGACTCCGTATGTAACCGTGGCGACCGTCACAAGTTGGAGGTGTGCTGCAGTCCGAATCCAGCCTACGCGAGTCCTTTTCCCTTTCGGTCTTCTCCTTGATTCCTAATCAAAACAAGAGTGCACGTGTCTCCAAGATCTAAACAGGATGGAGAAGAGCTCAAGAAGGAACTCACTTGATGATTAAGTGTTCGAGCACGAGCACGGGTAATAGGACCAGCAGGTGTCGGTGTGGACGGCGTGGATGTATGATTGGCGTTGATGTCCTCATCAAAAATGATATTCGAACCTCTAGTACGCTCGGTGCAAACCATGCACCTATCTTGCGTCAAGGTTACCACTATCTCCAAATGGGCTGAACCGAGCTTCCACTTGAGTCTCGTCACCTAGGAGTACCACTGGGTGCATCCAAAATGATTTTTGAGCCTATAGTTGTTTGGTGCAAACCGTGCACCTATCTTGCGTCAAGATTACCACTATCTCCAAATGGGCTGAACCGAGCTTCCACTTGAGCCTCGTCACCTAGGAGTACCACTAGGTGCATCCAAAATTATTTTTGAGCCTATAGTTGTTGGTGCAAACCGTGCAACTATCTTGCGTCAAGATTACCCCTATCTCCAAATGGATTGAATCGAGCTTCCACTTGAGCCTCATCACGTAGGAGTACCACCGGGTGTGTTCAAAACAATTTCTGAGCCTATGGTATATTTGGCGCAAACCGTGCACCTATCTTGCATCAAGATTACCACTATCTCCAAACAGATTGAATCGTGCTTGCACTTGAGTCTCGTCACCAAGGAGTACCACGGGGTGTGTCCAATATGATTTCTGAGCCTACAGTTGTTTGGTGCAAACCATGCACCTATCTTGCGTTAAGATTACCACTATCTCCAAATGGACTCAATCGAGCTTCCACTTGAGCCTCACCACCTAGGAGTATAACCGGGTGTGTCCAAAACAATTTCTGAGCCTATGGTATATTTGGCGCAAACCGTGCACCTATCTTGCGTTAAGATTACCACTATCTCCAAACGGATTGAACCGAGCTTGCACTTGAGTCTCGTCACCAAGGAGTACCACGGGGTGTGTCCAAAACGATTTCTGAGCCAATGGTATGTTTGGCGCAAACTGTGCACCAATCTTGCACTGAGACTAACCCTATCTCTAAACGGACCAAAAGGAGATTCCCCATGAGCCACGTCAACTAGTAGTTCCATCCGGTGCGTCCAAAATGATATTCGAGCCTCTAGTACGCTCGGTGCAAACCATGCACCTATCTTGCGTCAAGATTACCACTATCTCCAAATGGGCTCAACCGAGCTTCCACTTGAGTCTCGTCACCTAGGAGTACCACTGGGTGCATCCAAAATGATTTCTGAGCCTATAGTTGTTTGGTGTAAACCGTGCACCTATCTTGCGTCAAGATTACCACTATCTCCAAATGGGCTGAACCGAGCTTCCACTTGAGTCTCGTCACCTAGGAGTACCACTAGGTGCATCCAAAATGATTTTTGAGCCGATAGTTGTTGGTGCAAACCGTGCACCTGTCTTGCGTCTAGATTACCCCGATCTCCAAATGGATTGAATCGAGCTTCCACTTGAGCCTCGTCAAGTAGGAGTACCAGCGGGTGTGTTCAAAACAATTTCTGAGCCTATGGTATATTTGGCGCAAACCGTGCACCTATCTTGCATCAAGATTACCACTATCTCCAAACAGATTGAACCGAGCTTGCACTTGAGTCTCGTCACCAAGGAGTACCACGGGGTGTGTCCAAAATGATTTCTGAGCCTATAGTTGTTTGGTGCAAACCATGCACCTATCTTGCGTCAAGATTACCACTATCTCCAAATGGGCTGAACCGAGCTTCCACTTGAGTCTCGTCACCTAGGAGTACCACTAGGTGCATCCAAAATGATTTCTGAGCCTATAGTTGTTTGGTGCAAACCGTGCACCTATCTTGTGTCAAGGTTACCATTATCTCGAAATGGACTGAATTGAGCTTCCACTTGAGCCTCATCATGTAGGAGTACCACCGGGTGTGTCCAAAACAATTTCTGAGCCTATTGTATATTTGGCGTAAACTGTGCACCTATCTTGCATCAAGATTACCACTATCTCCAAACGGATTGAACCAAGCTTGCACTTGAGTCTCGTCACCAAGGAGTACCACGGGGTGTGTCCAAAACGATTTCTGAGCCAATGGTATGTTTGGCGCAAACCGTGCAACTATCTTGCACTGACACTAACCCTATCTCTAAACAGACCAAAAGGAGATTCCACATTACCCACGTCACCTAGTAGTTCCATCGGGTGCATCCAAAATGATATTCGAACCTCTAGTATGCTCGGTGCAAACCATGCACCTATCTTGCGTCAAGGTTACCACTATCTCCAAATGGGCTGAACCGAGCTTCGACTTGAGTCTCGTCACCTAGGAGTACCGCTGGGTGCATCCAAAATGATTTCTGAGCATATAGTTGTTTGGTGCAAACAATGCACCTATCTTGCGTCAAGATTACCACTATCTCCAAATAGGCTGGACCGAGCTTCCACTTGAGTCTCGTCACCTAGGACTACCACTAGGTGCATCCAAAATGATTTCTGAGCCTATAGTTGTTTGGTGCAAACCGTGCACCTATCTTGCGTCAAGATTGCCACTATCTCCAAATGGACTGAATCGAGCTTCCACTTGATCCTTATCTCGTAGGAGTACCACCGGGTGTGTCCAAAATAATTTCTGAGCCTATGGTATATTTGGCGCAAACCGTGCACCTATCTTGCATCAAGATTACCATTATCTCTAAACGGATTGAACCAAGCTTGCACTTGAGTCTCGTCACCAAGGAGTACCACGGGGTGTGTCCAAAACGATTTTTGAGCCAATGGTATGTTTGGCGCAAACCGTGCACCTATCTTGCACTGACACTAACCCTATCTCTAAACGGACCAAAAGGAGATTCCACATTAGCCACGTCACCTTGTAGTTCCATCGGGTGCGTCCAAAATGATATTCGAGCCTCTAGTATGCTCGGTGCAAACCATGCACCTATCTTGCGTCAAGATTACCACTATCTCCAAATGGGCTGAACCGAGCTTCCACTTGAGTCTCGTCACCTAGGTGTACCACTGGGTGCATCCAAAATGATTTATGAGCCTATAGTTGTTTGGTGCAAACCGTGCACCTATCTTGCGTCAAGATTACCACTATCTCCAAATGGGCTGAACCGAGCTTCCACTTGAGTCTCGTCACCGAGGAGTACCACTAGGTGCATCCAAAATGATTTTTGAGCCGATAGTTGTTGGTGCAAACCGTGCACCTATCTTGCGTCAAGATTACCCCTATCTCCAAATGGATTGAATCGAGCTTCCACTTGAGCCTCATCACATAGGAGTACCACCGGGTGTGTTCAAAACAATTTCTGAGCCTATGTTATATTTGGCGCAAACCGTGCACCTATCTTGCATCAAGATTACCACTATCTCCAAACGGATTGAACCGAGCTTTCACTTGAGTCTAGTCACCAAGGAGTACCACGGGGTGTGTCCAAAATGATTTC
This sequence comes from Saccharum spontaneum, assembly GCA_022457205.1. Taxonomy (NCBI): domain Eukaryota; kingdom Viridiplantae; phylum Streptophyta; class Magnoliopsida; order Poales; family Poaceae; genus Saccharum; species Saccharum spontaneum. Next base: position 51,853,494 of record CM039580.1, on the reverse strand, counting down.
TGAGCCAATCGTATGTTTGGCGCAAACCGTGCACCTATCTTGCACTGACACTAACCCTACCTCCAAACAGACCAAAAGGAGATTCCACATTACCCACGTCACCTAGTAGTTCCATCGGGTGCGTCCAAAATGATATTCGAACCTCTAGTATGCTCGGTGCAAACCATGCACCTATCTTGCGTCAAGGTTACCACTATCTCCAAATGGGCTGAACTGAGCTTCCACTTGAGTCTCGTCACCTAGGTGTACCACTGGATGCATCCAAAATGATTTCTGAGCCTATAGTTGTTTGGTGCAAACCATGCACCTATCTTGCGTCAAGATTACCACTATCTCCAAATGGGCTGAACCGAGCTTCCACTTGAGTCTCGTCACCTAGGACTACCACTAGGTGCATCCAAAATGATTTCTGAGCCTGTAGTTGTTTGGTGCAAACCGTGCACCTGTCTTGCGTCAAGATTGCCACTATCTCCAAATAGACTGAATCGAGCTTCCACTTGATCCTTATCTCGTAGGAGTACCACCGGGTGTGTCCAAAATAATTTCTGAGCCTATGGTATATTTGGCGCAAACCGTGCACCTATCTTGCATCAAGATTACCACTATCTCCAAACGGATTGAACCGAGCTTGCACTTGAGTCTCGTCACCAAGGAGTACCACGGGGTGTGTCCAAAATGATTTTTGAGCCAATGGTATGTTTGGCGCAAGCCGTGCACCTATCTTGCGCTGACACTAACCCTATCTCTAAACGGACCAAAAGGAGATTCCACATTACCCACGTCACCTTGTAGTTCCATCCGGTGCGTCCTAAATGATATTCGAGCCTCTAGTATGCTCGGTGCAAACCATGCACCTATCTTACGTCAAGATTACCACTATCTCTAAATGGGTTGAACCGAGCTTCCACTTGAGTCTCGTCACCAAGGAGTACCACTGGGTGCATCCAAAATGATTTCTGAGCCGATAGTTGTTGGTGCAAACCTTGCACCTATCTTGCGTCAAGATTACCACTATCTCCAAATGGATTGAATCGAGCTTCCACTTGAGCCTCATCACGTAGGAGTACCACCGGGTGTGTTCAAAACAATTTCTGAGCCTATGTTATATTTGGCGCAAACTGTGCACCTATCTGTCATCAAGATTACCACTATCTCCAAACGGATTAAACCGAGCTTGCACTTGAGTCTAGTCACCAAGGAGTCCCACGGGGTGTGTACAAAATGATTTCTGAGCCAATCGTATATTTGGCGCAAACCGTGCACCTATCTTGCACTGACACTAACCCTATCTCTAAACAGACCAAAAGGAGATTCCACATTACCCACGTCACCTAATAGTTCCATCGGGTGCGTCCAAAATGATATTCGAACCTCTAGTATGCTCGGTGCAAACCATGCACCTATCTTGCGTCAAGATTACCACTATCTCCAAATGGGCTCAACTGAGCTTTTACTTGAGTCTCGTCACCAAGGAGTACCACGGGGTGTGTCCAAAACGATTTTTGATTCAATGGTATGTTTGGCGCAAGCCGTGCACCTATCTTGCACTAACACTAACCCTATCTCTAAACGGACCAAAAGGAGATTCCACATTACCCACGTCACCTTGTAGTTCCATCCGGTGCGTCCTAAATGATATTCGAGCCTCTAGTATGCTCGGTGCAAACCATGCACCTATCTTGCGTCAAGATTACCACTATCTCCAAATGGGTTGAACCGAGCTTCCACTTGAGTCTCGTCACCTAGGAGTACCACTGGGTGCATCCAAAATGATTTCTGAGCCTATAGTTGTTTGGTGCAAACCGTGCACCTATCTTGCGTCAAGATTACCACTATCTCCAAATGGGCTAAACCGAGCTTCCACTTAAGTCTCGTCACCGAGGAGTACCACTAGGTGCATCCAAAATGATTTTTGACCCGATAGTTGTTGGTGCAAACCGTGCACCTATCTTGCGTCAAGATTACCCCTATCTCCAAATGGATTGAATCGAGCTTCCACTTGAGCCTCATCACGTAGGAGTACCACCGGGTGTGTTCAAAACAATTTCTGAGCCTATGTTATATTTGGCGCAAACTGTGCACCTATCTTGCATCAAGATTACCACTATCTCCAAACAGATTGAACCGAGCTTTCACTTGAGTCTAGTCACCAAGGAGTACCACGGGGTGTGTCCAAAACGATTTCTGAGCCAATCGTATATTTGGCGCAAACCGTGCACCTATCTTGCACTGACACTAACCCTATCTCTAAACAGACCAAAAGGAGATTCCACATTACAAACGTCACCTAGTAGTTCCATCGGGTGCGTCCAAAATGATATTCGAACCTCTAGTATGCTCGGTGCAAACCATGCACCTATCTTGCGCCAAGATTACCACTATCTCCAAATGGGCTCAACCGAGCTTCCACTTGAGTCTCGTCACCTAGGAGTACCACTGGGTGCATCCAAAATGATTTCTGAGCCTATAGTTGTTTGGTGCAAACCGTGCACCTATCTTGCGTCAAGATTACCACTATCTCCAAATGGGCTGAACCGAGCTTCCACTTGAGTCTCGTCACCGAGGAGTACCACTAGGTGCATCCAAAATGATTTTTGAGCTGATAGTTGTTGGTGCAAACCGTGCACCTATCTTGCGTCTAGATTACCCCGATCTCCAAATGGATTGAATCGAGCTTCCACTTGAGCCTCATCAAGTAGGAGTACCAGCGGGTGTGTTCAAAACAATTTCTGAGCCTATGGTATATTTGGCGCAAACCATGCACCTATCTTGCGTCAAGGTTACCACTATCTCCGAATGGGCTGAACCGAGCTTCCGCTTGAGTCTCGTCACCTTGGAGTTCCACGAGGTGTGTCCAAAATGATTTCTGAGCCTATAGTTGTTTGGTGCAAACCATGCACCTATCTTGTGTCAAGATTACCACTATCTCCAAATGGGCTAAACCGAGCTTCCACTTGAGTCTCGTCACCTAGGAGTACCACTAGGTGCATCCAAAATGATTTCTGAGCCTATAGTTGTTTGGTGCAAACCGTGCACCTATCTTGCGTCAAGATTAACACTATCTCCAAATGGACTGAATCGAGCTTCCACTTGAGCCTCATCATGTTGGAGTACCACCGGGTGTGTCCAAAACAATTTCTGAGCCTATGGTATATTTGGCGCAAACCGTGCACCTATCTTGCATCAAGATTACCACTATCTCCAAATGGATTGAACCGAGCTTGCACTTGAGTCTCGTCACCAAGGAGTACCATGGGGTGTGTCCAAAACGATTTCTGAGCCAATGGTATGTTTGGCGCAAACCGTGCACCTATCTTGCACTGACACTAACCCTATATCTAAACGGACCAAAACGAGATTCCACATGACCCACGTCACCTAGTAGTTCCATCCGGTGCGTCCAGAAAGATATTCGAGCCTCTAGTACGCTCGGTGCAAACCATGCACCTATCTTGCTTCAAGATTACCACTATCTCCAGATGGGCTGAACGCTCCCACTTGAGTCTCGTCACCTAGGAGTACCACTAGGTGCATCCAAAATGATTTCTGAGCCTATAGCTGTTTGGTGCAAACCGTGCACCTATCTTGCGTCAAGATGACCACTATCTCCAAACGGACTGAATCGAGCTTCCACTTGCGACTCATCACCTAGGAGTACCACCGGGTGTGTCCAAAACAATTTCTGAGCCTATGGTATATATCTCCAAACAGATTGAAGCGAGCTTACACTTGAGTCTCGTCGCCAAGGAGTACCACGGGGTGCGTCCAAAACTATTTCTGAGCCAATGGTATGTTTGGCGCAAACTGTGCACCTATCTTGCACTGACACTAACCCTATCTCTAAATGGACCAAAACAAGATTCCACATGACCCATGTCACCTAGTAGTTCCATCTGGTGTGTCCAAAACGATATTCGGGCCTCAAGTACGGTCGGTGCAAACCGTGCACCTATCTTGCGTCAAGATTATCACTATCTCCAAATGGACTGAATCGAGCTTCCGCTTGAGCCTCACCACCTAGCAGTATAACCGGGTGTGTCCAAAACAATTTCTGAGCCTATGGTATATTTGGTACAAACTGTGCACATATCTTGCGTTAAGATTACAACTATCTCCAAAAGGATTGAACCGAGCTTGCACTTGAGTCTCGTCACCAAGGAGTACCACGGGGTGTGTCCCAAATGATTTCTGAGCCAATGGTACGTTTGGCGCAAACTGTGCACCTATCTTGCACTGACACTAACCCTATCACTAAACAGACCAAAACGAGATTTCACATGACCCACGTCACCTAGTAGTTCCATCGGGTGCATCCAAAATGATATTCAAACCTCTAGTATGCTCGGTGCAAACCATGCACCTATCTTGCGTCAAGGTTACCACTATCTCCAAATGGGCTGAACCGAGTTTCCACTTGAGTCTCGTCACCTAGGATGGGGCATTTTTGTAACACCCTAGGTGTTTATCACCAATTAGGCAATGGGTTTGAGCTCAAACATGACAGATTAGTTGGAGATGACGATGTCAATGTCAAAACTATGGAAATAAACCCTAACCTAAACTTGGATATTGCACCCTTGCTTACATATAGGCTCAATTGAAAGAAATGTGCTTGGGTGTGTTATCAGAGTATCTTCACATGTCTCACATCAATAACTATCTATATTGATCCCTAGAAAAGTTTCATGGAGTTTGGAATCAAAAAGTCACATGAAATGATAAGTTATATGCTCGTTTGGATTATAACTAAAACCTGCCTCCCATCCCATGGGAACTAGTGTTTGTGCAATATGTGCAACACATCTTGGACACATGTGGAACACCCTAGTGGAACATGTGTAGCATGTATCTTGAAACAACCACATGAAATGACTATAGCATTTCACTTGAGTTCTATGTTGTAAGGCATGTGAGGCCTGCACTTTTGTGCAACCTATGCATGGTGGGTATGTTTGGCCTCTACAACACCTTAACTACACTTAGGACACTCCATGGAACAATGTTCATGTTGATCATTATGCCTAAATGTGCTTCTAAGTGATGGTTGACCATATATGGACCCTGGAACACTTTTGTTTGACCGTTTCAAAAGTGTAACCTAGAAGCTTTGCATGACTATGCACCCTTTGACAAAGTCGTAGAGAATTTTATAAGGAACAAACTTTGTTTAAGAGTCAAGTCATGAAAATGTGTGGAACATGATCAAAAAGGGCCCACAAGTCAGATTGAGGGCTGTTTCCAGCACTTAGCAAATTCTAAGTCCCCTAATCGGCAGCATCAAGTCAACATGTTCACGACATTTTATCTTCCAATTCCATATAGTGGCTCAATTAGGTTCCTTAATATGAGTTGGAGTACTGTTCATGAGGGACACAATGGATCAAGTGTCACTCAAAATGGAGTTTAGTTGGACCTTCAATAAGAGTTTCCAAAACAGCAAAAGTGTACTTTGTTACCTTTCGATATCGACACGTTGGCATTCCGCGTTCTCCAATTTTTGTTAAGCAACTCAAGTTGAGGCAAATACAAAAGTTGGAGCTTACATGATGGGGAAGAGCATACAAGAAGATGGCATCAATTGCAATTCTTTTTGACCCTCATTTTGGATTGTTGCTCGTTGCTTTCAAATCACTGACATTGGCAACTTTGGAGCCATGTATCTCCTAAACCAGAACCCTAATGAGTAAAGTGTATTAATAAAAATCGTAGAGCATCATGTGGTCTTCGAACTTCATGTTGGGGCCAAGACCTAGTTCGGCCTAGAACCAACCCAAACGCGGCCTCCAAGTCGGGCTGAGTCACACATACCACGTGTTTGGTGGAACGCCTGCATGACGGCCACGCACCCCTGCTCGTGGCGCCTTGTCGGCCATGGCCTGGCATTGCGGCGTGCCCCGCGCCCTTGCGACCTCGATGTCATCCCCGAGCTCTCAGCTAGTCTTCCCACTCCCTTCACTCACCTCTCCACGCTCCTCACCTCGCTCTTCCGGTCCCGAGCTCAGAGCTGCCATGGCCGCCATGGCCGAGCTCCGGTCGCCCCGCGATTCCTTGTCTACGGCCTTCCTCCACTCGAACTGGCCACGCCATCACGTTCCTCGTATCACGCCGCACCTCCGGAGCTCCTCGCCTCACCATTTTCACCCCTCGCAGTGGACCACCGCCGGAGCGCCGGCCGGCAAGCTGACGGCTGCCGTGGCCGCACCACCACGGGCCACCTCACCCCGAGCTGCGGCCGCCTTCGGGTAAGCCTCGCTGCGCTGGTGCTCGTGCTGCCCTCCGCCGCCGCCGCCGGTGAACCCTTCGCCGGAGGCCAGCCGAGCCAGAGCCGCCCCCTCCCCATTCCTCTGTGGCCAGCGAGAGGTAGAAGAAGCCGACTCCCTCTCTGTGTCTCTGGGAGTAACTGACGTGCGGGCCCGGCCTGACCATGGGCCCCTCGCGTCGGTTTAAGGAGTGGCTGTTTTGAGTATGTGTTCGGGTGTGCATAGCAGATTCGGTCAGGGTTAGGAAATGCTGATTTTAAATTTTAGAATTTGTGTAAATCTTCTAAATTTTATATCTCTTGCTAGGTAATTCCAAAATTAGCAAAGATGGACTTTTTGGAAACCTTGAGAAGAGCTCTTTGTAGTAGAGTCGAAAAATTCTATTTATTTGTTGATATTTTCTGATGTCTTTATTAAGCCTTAAAAATGCTCCAAAAATGCTTACCAACTTGAGCAGAGCCATATCTAGAGTTTTAGAAATCCAAAAATAGTGATTCTTGTTTTGTTAATTTTGTAATGACGTGTACTTGCTAGGAAAAATATTAAACACCCTAGTTGTTCACTGTTTTCCTAGGGTTTTGATTTGACCTTGTTAAATAAGGAAAATCTCATTTTATTACTTGTCATTTTATATCTTGAGTTGTGATGCTCTAAATGATGTGAAAATTTTATGGTAGTCTTGTCATGATATGTATATACTGTGGTATAAATTTCTTGGTCACTACTTGTGGGATGATCTAGTTATTGATTTAACTTGTTTAGGGCTTCATAAATAGCTTATAAATAATATATATATGATAAAATAGAAAATGTTGTTCCATTACCTTAGTATTATGTTGCTCTATCATATTGATTCATAATATGACCTTGTGTTCACAGAAGATATTGAGTTTTAGGTTTAACTTGCTCTCCCATGATTTATTTCTATAGCCTTTTGTCTTTTTCATAGAGGTTGTTATACATGACCAAATGGTTTCAAATTTGTACAGTAGACTTTTGAGAGCATGTGTAGGCCTCTGTAATTTTGGTAGAATTTATGGTGCACTTTTGATAGGTGTTCATAATTCCACCAAATTATCTAAATAAAATAAGAAAATGCATTAAAAGAAATTATTTAGGAATGGAAACTATGTTTTCTGGTGTTCATTAGTCATGTGTGACATGTTGGTAGAGTTGGTTTTGTCTAATTATATGTTTGCAACATAAGTTAATAATTATTTCTTGCAAATGAGGTTTCTGGACAGATCTGGGAACTTAGCAAAGTTCTTCATGATAATGTGCTTTGTTGTGAAACATATTTATACAAAAGTTGTAGATAATTTATTTATCTAGCTGCTGTTAAAATTTGGTGGCATTTAGCCATGTGGTTTAGGAGTTATAGCTATTTAAAGTTGGGTTACAGAATTGCTTGCTCTCTGTCTTGTTAGACCAGTTTCTGTGTTTGTGTAAATTCTACATGTTAAACTTTGGAATCATGCTGTGATGATTATAAATGAAATGTAGATAATTTTATAAGCTTTCCATAATGTCTTCTTGCAAGTCATTTGGATTTATAAAACTCCAGATATGATTGATTTATGAAGCTACTATTTGTAAGTCCAGAAATTGACATATTCTAGTTATGGTTGTTGCTTCATCTTGACTTGCTTTGCTATGTTGATTCCTAAAGAGTGACATAAATCTTGTTAGTGTTAAGTGTGCTTGAGATCTTGTGTGACTTGTGTCATGATCGATATGCTGGTCATCTTCTAAGGATATGCTTAAGTGATAGTTAAAGTTGATTAACTCTAGTGCCCATGTGAACTTGGTGTGTTGACATGAATGTTGTGTTATTGCATTCCTACGTATTCATACACTTGCATCTTACATCTCATCTAGGTACGCTAGATGCACTACGTGGAGGACATAATGTGGAGCCAAACCCGAAGACGGTGTTTGGGAAACTATCCCGAAGATGGAAGTACTCGGCGAGTGATGTCTGACAACCACTGACTTGTGTCGGATCCCAGGCATGCCCCGGAGCATTATAAGCCTCCTATCTTCAAAGCAATTAATTATATATATATGCTATGAGTATTGTTGCATTAAGTGGTAGGAGTTGGTTGGAAACCCTTGCTGCATTATATCATTCCTTGTCCAGATATATGAATCCTTGAATCCTACATAGACTAGGATCGAGTAGATGCTTAGCCCTGCTTTAAGCGGTAGAAGTCAGGTGATTTCCTGTCACCTGCGAGATATAGGGATATTCATATATGGCACGGTTGGCTATATTTGCTATCGTGGAATGGAACCATGTGTTAATAAAATGAAATGAGACTGGGCGGGATGACGATAGTGAAGCAACAAGGCATGGAGGTCTTGGGTGTGGATCTATCCCCGTCTGAGTCGTTTAAGGACCGATTCGCTGTACGTCCTTGAGTCATGTTGAACGCAGCCTAACACTTAGTTGGCCGGATAAGTCGTTCCGACTGCGAAGCCGAGTAATATGGTTCAGGCCGGGAATCGAATGGTAGGTTGCTTCTTGGAGGGGAGAAAGGATGTGCTTTGGGACATTGGCGTGAGACCAAGGGGGGGTTAGAGTCCCTATCACCTGGCAGAGTGTCGCCCTTGGGGTCGCGACATCATTCGGACCCGCGATTCCTGAATCATATGAAAAGGTGGCCTGTGCGACCCTGGCAGGGGTCTGCACAGTGAGTGTTAGAAATACCCCTCCAGCTGGATAGAAATTCGATTCGAATCGCCGTCGCTCCCGGTTAGTGAGCACTTGACTTGAGCAGCGGCAACGTATATTCCATTAAATTGAACGAATGGTTAATTGGATAACGATGGAAAGGTTGCCTCAATTTAAACCTGCTATGGTTAATATTGTTTGCTCCTAATAAAGTGAGTGCTCTAGTACAGGTTTTAATTTAGATGACAGGTTAATGATAATTAACTTGATGCTTAAGCATTAATGATTACTTATTCATAATAAGCTTTTATGCAAAATGTTGTCAAGCTAGCCCACTTCATATCAGCCTTGCATGATCCTTGGTGTCACTTTATTTCTGGTTTATGACGGGTAAGTCTAGCTGAGTATATTGTCGTACTCAGGGTTTTATCCCCACTTGTTGCAGGTTGTGATGTATCTTGGCGACTGCAAGAGTTGGTTGACTCCTGCCTTAGTGGCGGAGTGTGATCACGGGCATGATCCTTCTGAGTTATCTTCTCTCTAATGCTTTTGTTGGAAGTCGACCGTGGTACTGGCATGTATTTGAAATAAGATTAATGTTAGTTTCAAATTACCTTGCTTCCGCTACTTTTGAACTTAAGTTGTAATAACTATGTTGAACTCCGATGTATATTGAATTACTTGTGAAATGGTTGTAACATGTGACTTGTTATGTTGAATCACTACGATCTTGGCTTGTATGTTGGTTGGTTTGAAATCTCTCGTGATTTCATTGGACTACCGGAGTTATGTGGGCTCAAGTATGAGAATTTGATCACTTCGGCGATTGTTTTTATACTTGTGCTCTTATAATTTGGGCGGTTCCGTTACAGCTGGTATCGGAGCAAGATTCAACATTAAACTTGTCGTATGTGTATTTAAAACAAATGTTTTGTTTTATAAAATCAGTTTTATCAATTTATAGCTATATATAGGTTTGTGAAAACTGAATTCTAAATCTAAGTATGCCAGTGGTCAAATTCCTTATGCCCATATAAGGATTATTAGGTGGCTTATATAAGTACTAACTTGGGGGTTTTTTATTTATGCATCTACGCCCAGGCCAAGATATGTATGTGTGATGACTCTCCCACACTATGCTATCCGGTGTGTTAGATTAGAGGTAGCCTTCATATATGAAATAGCCATATATGTTGTTAGTTTACTTTTATGCAACATCGCACCTACGCTCAGGTAAGTGTGAGTTGTGAGAGCATGACCGAACATCCATCGGTCTAGGGGAGAGCTAGTTTTGGTTACTGGATTATTTACATGTTACACACATGTATATATGAAGGTACTTAATTGTGGGTGATCGAATGATTCGGGTAGTTTTGGTGCTACATGTATATATACGGGGGTATATGTACATAGGAGTACTTAGAATTTTACTTTTTTGCTTTCATTGTGTGCCATATATTGGGAAATGTTGGGCTGCAATGAAACTTTTCTGTAGGTACGCTAACCACGAATGCGTAAGTCAAATGTAGCTGACGACTAGCTATATATCAAGAGAGTGCGTGTTATGCCACCGACATAGAACGTGATTGCCACCTTAGGTTGGCAATCTTGTGAGGACGAATAGGACGAAGCATGCATCTTCATGATTGTTGCCTTATGCATAGCTATGCTCCTCTCACCCTTGTTCTGTAGGAAGTAACTTGTGATTGATGTGGTACACTATCTTTCTTGTGTGGAATCAAACAAGAATGCCTTGTTCCATGTTGCTTGAGAAAAATGTGTACTTAGCCTTGATAGAAATAGTTGTGGTTACATGCTTGAACCTATAGATGTCCTTTAGTTTAGCCAAGTGGTGGATATGTTGTTCCTACAAGTTTTTGAAAATGTTTTCGACCTCATTTAAGTAAATTGGATTCTAATGAGTGAATTAAATTGGTGTTGGTCTAAGATAACAAAATTTAGAGCTACTAGAATAACATGTTTGTACGCTCTCTTTTTAAGTAGAACAAAGGCAAGCTTTGTTTTGCTTGTCAAATGTTGGCTGCTAGAACGTTTTCTGTTGCAGTGATACTTTCGTAGTCATAATGGTGTTTTCTGTAGTTATGGCGAATACCAAAGTTGTAGCTAACTTACTCATCTAGCTTGTCCTAAAATTTCGTGACACTAGGCCTTATCGTTGGGGAGTTACGAATTTTAGAAGTTTGCTATCAGATTTTGCTTATTCTCTAAGCAGGTCTGAATGTCTGGTTTGTTTGATCTATGTGCACATGAAATCATGTCTTGGAGATAATATAAGAAGTGTAGCACTTTTTCTAAGCTTTCCAAAGTGTCCAATATCACTAATTTTGGTGGTCTAAATCTCTAGTTATGAGCTTGCAAAGTGGAATGACAGAATCTGTCCAAATCTGGGCAGAGATGTCTTCTTTGTCTTGTTTGGCCTGGTTAGTTTTAGAATCATTTTAATATGATAATAAGAAAGTTATAGAAAACTTAATAAGCTTTACATAAGGTTAAGTCTCAGCCTTGTTGTGCCCCTAGAGCTCTAGTTTTGAATCTTTGAAGTTCTTGTCAGTTTTCTGTCCATATTGGTACAGATCTGAAACATTAGCAATTTTGGTCATGTTAATCTATGAATTAGCTTTTGGTATGAACAACTAAAGTGTAGTCACCTTCCTAAGCTTTCTAGAAAGTTTAGGATCACCTTTGTGGGATATCTACAACCTTAGTTATGGTTGAAACAACTACTATGCTGCTGTCCAGATTCTGTGCCCACGCTAAGTTAGTCACCCTAGCTAGCGTTTGTTTTGAGCTAAACTTGTAGTTAGTTCATGCTTGAGATAAATGCTTATTTTAGATGAGCCTTGTGCCTTGTATTGGTTGCTTAAGCCATTCGTTTGAATTTTCTCAAATGACTGCTTGATTGTGATGTTGTATGTATGTTTGTTATCTGGTAGTGCCCTAGTTGTCACATCGTTTGTCCTCGGTGAGCACACGAGGGTCACATAGCTTTATCCTAGAACAACATTCATGTACGTAATTGTATGGTTGTTGTCTTCAATTAGGTTTTCTCTCTTAGGAGCCTGAGCCTGTATACTTGGTGGTTAGCCCTTGAAGGTTGTATCCATGCCGTTGCTTGACCGAAAGCCCAAAGTTTAGTTCTCCTATATGTTTGCATAAGCCGTGGATGTTTTCCAACTCTTTTTGTGAAGACCCTTATCGACTGACCCACCAAGTTAACTTCCATCAACGCTAGCCTTTGACCATGGTTCGTACGTTGCCAGTCGTGGAGATCGTACCCAAATCCATGTTGGACCTTCCGGTTACCTCTTCCCAAAGGTTAGCTAGTGTGACGTAACGTCTCTCTGCTATGGCCTCAAAATCGTTTGCTTGTAAATTCATGCATCTACCTTATCAAATCAATCTATGACTACGTGTCGGTTTTTGCCCTTAAAATTTGCTTAATCCGTCCCCAACCTTCTCAAGTCTCGAGATGTTTATCAGTCTTGATCTCATGTTGTTGCCCAACATGAATGAATCTCCTGTTAATCTTTTATCTAGTACTCCCCTCGGTGGACGCAAGTCATACATAGAATTTAAGCAAGAGTCTCTTGCTCGGTTATCCTTGGCAATTGTGCGATGTTCTCTTGTGCTATATTTTGATCTTCGGATCATTTTCGTGTTGATTTTAAACCTTGTGACTACCTTTGCTTGCTATCCCTCCTTGTATGGCGCTTGCTCTTACAGCCTATTGGTGCCACTTGAAATTTCACTTTCGTTGTGCGTTTAGTAATGGTGTTATGAGTAGCCGCTGATGGTGCCGCGACGAAACCAAGGGCCTCCTGTGGCTGCAGACACATGGCTGGCTGCTTGGCACGCGCTGGTATCACGGTTTCTAGTCATGATCTATTATAAAACGACAGTCGATGTGTTATTTTCTCGTGTTCCTTTTCTTGATTATCTCTCCAAATCGTATCGTAAGATCCATATCTTAGACCTAAAGTAGTGGAACTTCCTTCTAAAGTTGCGAAGAGGAAAATCTTTGAAGAACCAGTCACCGACATAAACGTTAACAGACTGCAATATGTGGTAGCCCAATGACTCTATTTAGTTGCCCCCGTATTGATGAACGTCATCTAGTAAGCAAGTATCTCATCTCTATTGGATAAGAAGGACACACAACACGTAATGTTGGACAAGTTATCTATGGGATGAGAATCGATTGTCGCATTGTGCATATGACCGGAGCTATCCAAGTCGCAATCTTGGGTGCATAAGGACCATACAATCGAAATAAACCATCTCTAGAATAACTTTGTATTTGCTAATTTCGATGGCAACCATTTGTTCTGCATCAACCATGATTATTGTGGTAAAGAGTGAAGATTTGGAACTTTTTAGTGTTGAGAGACAACTGATTAGTTACCAATAGGAAGGTTAATCTTCAGCTAGGTAACGACTCTTTGGTAGCTACGAAGGTTATGTCTTACAGAGCAATAACCAATAAGAAGTCAATCAACTAGCCAACAACTTGAGTGCTACTCTATCTTCCACAGCCATTGTGACCAAGTCAATTCCATCTTGGACAATCACAAAGATAGTGCAAGGTGTTGTATCTGCTTAAGTGAAGAATTAGAGAAAGCATGCCTTACTTTCGATCAGTATCCATGTGCCCTTAGGTGCCACAAATGGGTTGTTCATCACTCTATTGGACGATCTCTTAAGTGGTCTTAAGGATCCTGTTGGACACCCTTTCGCTTTGCTTTTATGTTCTCTCATCAACAATTTGGGACAATCAAGGGTTCTCCGAGTAAATTTGTAATTCGAAAGCAATTTGAAAAGTGTCCAACAACATATTTCCTATCTTAGAACTGTTATTTGACCCTAAAGAGGAAGCCTCCAGGTGAAAGTTGGCCTGACAAAGTTGTTATGCTGAAAGTCAACTCAACTTACAGTACAACTAAGTCACCAAGGAAAATTTTACTCAATCGCTTGGTGGTAGACTACTCCCCGCGGTTAAGTGAATAATTACAACTTTTGTTGTCCTTAAGGCCTCGTTACATCTTTCTTTGGGAATTATTTTCCAATGATGACATACTTTGGTACCTTATAAATGTTTTTACCCAAGAGGTTGCATCTGATTCAACCCAGATAACTGTTGTCTTTGGATAAAAGAATCGTTTAGATAGCTGTTGGCAGAAATAGAAAGCCAACAGAGTCAGCTATCACATTCACTGACCATCGATAGACTCAGATAATACAGTGTTGTCGTCAGAGAAAGAGAACTGCACACATGGAACCGCAAGTAGTTTTCCATTAGTTGGTGTCTAAATGAATGAACATTTACAACCAACATAGACCTGTCTATTGGTTAGTCAGTATCCTATAGCCTCAGAGTATATTTGTCGCCTATGATCTCACCCTTTTGGAAGGTTGTGCTCAAGCCATTTTGGTAGAGGACTGCTTTTCAAACTTTGTGAACATAGAGTCATTTTAACGAGTATACTTCTGAAGATTTTGGTCTAGTGTAAAGTTCATACGGACTATGCTGTGCTCACTTAAGAATCCAATACTTGTGAGTGGTCAGCTCACGGACCGAATGATCTCCGTACACTGAGAATGCAGTACGTGCTATCTTGGATTCCTCCCAAAGTAATAATGCTTCATGGAAGTCAATGAAGGAAATTCTTCAGACAAATTTTACCATAAAGAGTAAGTATCAGAAAGTGCCTTTGACCAAATTGTTCACCAATGTCGAAGCTTTGTAGTTGAATGCTATAGCACATGTTGGGAACTAGACAACGTGACTCTCTTCCTTAAAAGGTCTTCCATTCCGAATCTCGGGACACGATTCTTTTAAGGGGGGAGGGCTGTAACACCCTAGGTGTTTATCACCAATTAGGCAATGGGTTTGAGCTCAAACATGACAGATTAATTGGAGATGACGATGTCAATGTCAAAACTATGGAAATAAACCCTAACCTAAACTTGGATATTGCACCCTTGCTTACATATAGGCTCAATTGAAAGAAATGTGCTTGGGTGTGTTATCAGAGTATCTTCACATGTCTCACATCAATAACTATCTATATTGATCCCTAGAAAAGTTTCATGGAGTTTGGAATCAAAAAGTCACATGAAATGATAAGTTATATACTCGTTTGGATTATAACTAAAACCTGCCTCCCATCCCATGGGAACTAATGTTTGTGCAATATGTGCAACACATCTTGGACACATGTGGAACACCCTAGTGGAACATGTGTAGCATGTATCTTGAAACAACCACATGAAATGACTATAGCATTTCACTTGAGTTCTATGTTGTAAGGCATGTGAGGCCTGCACTTTTGTGCAACCTATGCATGGTGGGTATGTTTGGCCTCTACAACACCTTAACTACACTTAGGACACTCCATGGAACAATGTTCATGTTGATCATTATGCCTAAATGTGCTTCTAAGTGATGGTTGACCATATATGGACCCTGGAACACTTTTGTTTGACCGTTTCAAAAGTGTAACCTAGAAGCTTTGCATGACTGTGCACCCTTTGACAAAGTCGTAGAGAATTTTATAAGGAACAAACTTTGTTTAAGAGTCAAGTCATGAAAATGTGTGGAACATGATCAAAAAGGGCCCACAAGTCAGATTGAGGGCTGTTTCCAGCACTTAGCAAATTCTAAGTCCCCTAATCGGCAGCATCAAGTCAACATGTTCACGACATTTTATCTTCCAATTCCATATAGTGGCTCAATTAGGTTCCTTAATATGAGTTGGAGTACTGTTCATGAGGGACACAATGGATCAAGTGTCACTCAAAATGGAGTTTAGTTGGACCTTCAATAAGAGTTTCCAAAACAGCAAAAGTGTACTTTGTTACCTTTCGATATCAACACGTTGGCATTCCGCATTCTCCAATTTTTGTTAAGCAACTCAAGTTGAGGCAAATACAAAAGTTGGAGCTTACATGATGGGGAAGAGCATACAAGAAGATGGCATCAATTGCAATTCTTTTTGACCCTCATTTTGGATTGTTGCTCGTTGCTTTCAAATCACTGACATTGGCAACTTTGGAGCCATGTATCTCCTAAACCAGAACCCTAATGAGTAAAGTGTATTAATAAAAATCGTAGAGCATCATGTGGTCTTCGAACTTCATGTTGGGGCCAAGACCTAGTTCGGCCTAGAACCAGCCCAAACGCGGCCTCCAAGTCGGGCTGAGTCACGCATACCACGTGTTCGGTGGAACGCCTGCATGACGGCCACGCACCCCTGCTCGTGGCGCCTTGTCGGCCATGGCCTGGCATTGCCGCGTGCCCCGCGCCCTTGCGACCTCGATGTCATCCCCGAGCTCTCAGCTAGTCTTCCCACTCCCTTCACTCACCTCTCCACGCTCCTCACCTCGCTCTTCCGGTCCCGAGCTCAGAGCTGCCATGGCCGCCATGGCCGAGCTCCGGTCGCCCCGCGATTCCTTGTCTACGGCCTTCCTCCACTCGAACTGGCCACGCCATCACGTTCCTCGTATCACGCCGCACCTCCGGAGCTCCTCGCCTCACCATTTTCATCCCTCGCAGTGGACCACCGCCGAAGCGCCGGCCGGCAAGCTGACGGCTGCCGTGGCCGCACCACCACGGGCCACCTCACCCCGAGCTGCGGCCGCCTTCGGGTAAGCCTCGCTGCGCTGGTGCTCGTGCTGCCCTCCGCCGCCGCCGCCGGTGAACCCTTCGCCGGAGGCCGGCCGAGCCAGAGCCGCCCCCTCCCCATTCCTCTATGGCCAGCGAGAGGTAGAAGAAGCCGACTCCCTCTCTATGTCTCTGGGAGTAACTGACGTGCGGGCCCGGCCTGACCGTGGGCCCCTCGCGTCGGTTTAAGGAGTGGCTGTTTTGAGTATGTGTTCGGGTGTGCATAGCAGATTCGGTCAGGGTTAGGAAATGCTGATTTTGAATTTTAGAATTTGTGTAAATCTTCTAAATTTTATATCTCTTGCTAGGTAATTCCAAAATTAGCAAAGATGGACTTTTTGGAAACCTTGAGAAGAGCTCTTTGTAGTAGAGTCAAAAAATTCTATTTATTTGTTGATATTTTCTGATGTCTTTATTAAGCCTTAAAATGCTCTAAAAATGCTTACCAACTTGAGCAGAGCCATATCTAGAGTTTTAGAAATCCAAAAATAGTGATTCTTATTTTGTTAATTTTGTAATGACGTGAACTTGCTAGGAAAAATATTAAACACCCTAGTTGTTCACTGTTTTCCTAGGGTTTTGATTTGACCTTGTTAAATAAGGAAAATCTCATTTTATTACTTGTCATTTTATATCTTGAGTTGTGATGCTCCAAATGATGTGAAAATTTTATGGTAGTCTTGTCATGATATGTATATACTGTGGTATAAATTTCTTGGTCACTGCTTGTGGGATGATCTAGTTATTGATTTAACTTGTTTAGGGCTTGATAAATAGCTTATAAATAATATATATATGATAAAATAGAAAATGTTGTTCCATTACCTTAGTATTATGTTGCTCTATCATATTGATTCATAATATGACCTTGTGTTCACAGAAGATATTGAGTTTTAGGTTTAACTTGCTCTCCCATGATTTATTTCTATAGCCTTTTGTCTTTTTCATAGAGGTTGTTATACATGACCAAATGGTTTCAAATTTGTACAGTAGACTTTTGGGAGCATGTGTAGGCCTCTGTAATTTTGGTAGAATTTATGGTGCACTTTTGATAGGTGTTCATAATTCCACCTAATTATCTAAATAAAATAAGAAAATGCATTAAAAGAAATTATTTAGGAATGGACACTATGTTTTCTGGTGTTCATTAGTCATGTGTGACATGTTGGTAGAGTTGGTTTTGTCTAATTATATGTTTGCAACATAAGTTAATAATTATTTCTTGCAAATGAGGTTTCTGGACAGATCTGGGAACTTAGCAAAGTTCTTTATGATAATGTGCTTTGTTGTGAAACTTATTTATACAAAAGTTATAGATAATTTATGTATCTAGCTGCTGTTAAAATTTGGTGGCATTTGGCCATGTGGTTTAGGAGTTATAGCTATTTAAAGTTGGGTTACAGAATTGCTTGCTCTCTGTCTTGTTAGACCAGTTTCTGTGTTTGTGTAAATTCTACATGTTAAACTTTGGAATCATGCTGTGATGATTATAAATGAAATGTATATAATTTTATGAGCTTTCTATAATGTCTTCTTGCAAGTCATTTGGATTTATAAAAGTCCAGATATGATTGATTTATGAAGCTACTATTTGTAAGTCCAGAAATTGACATATTCTAGTTATGGTTGTTGCTTCATCTTGACTTGCTTTGCTATGTTGATTCCTAAAGAGTAACATACATCTTGTTAGTGTTAAGTGTGCTTGAGATCTTGTGTGACTTGTGTCATGATCGATATGCTGGTCATCTTCTAAGGATATGCTTAAGTGATAGTTAAAGTTGATTAACTCTAGTGCCCATGTGAACTTGGTGTGTTGACATGAATGTTGTGTTATTGCATTCCTACGTATTCATACACTTGCATCTTACATCTCATCTAGGTACGCTAGATGCACTACGTGGAGGACATAATGTGGAGCCAAACCCAAAGACGGTGTTTGGGAAACTATCCCGAAGATGGAAGTACTCGGCGAGTGATGTCTAACAACCACTGACTTGTGTCGGATCCCAGGCAAGCCCCGGAGCATTATAAGCCTCCTATCTTCAAAGCAATTAATTATATATATATGCTATGAGTATTGTTGCATTAAGTGGTAGGAGTTGGTTGGAAACCCTTGCTGCATTATATCATTCCTTGTCCAGATATATGAATCCTTGAATCCTACATAGACTAGGATTGAGTAGATGCTTAGCCCTGCTTTAAGCGGTAGAAGTCAGGTGATTTCCTGTCACCTGCGAGATATAGGGATATTCATATATGGAATGGTTGGCTATATTTGCTATCGTGGAATGGAACCATGTGTTAGTAAAATGAAATGAGACCGGGCGGGATGACGATAGTGAAGCAACAAGGCATGGAGGTCTTGGGTGTGGATCTATCCCCGTCTGAGTCGTTTAAGGACCGATTCGCTGTACGTCCTTGAGTCATGTTGAACGCAGTCTAACACTTAGTTGGCCGGATAAGTCGTTCCGACCGCGAAGCCGAGTAATATGGTTCAGGTCGGGAATCAAATGGTAGGTTGCTTCTTGGAGGAGAGAAAGGATGTGCTTGGGGACATTGGCGTGAGACCAAGGGGGGGTTAGAGTCCCTATCACCTGGCAGAGTGTCGCCCTTGGGGTCGCGACATCATTCGGACCCGCGATTCCTGAATCATATGAAAAGGTGGCCTGTGCGACCCTAGCGCGGGTCTGCACGGTGAGTGTTAGAAATACCCCTCCAGCTGGATAGGAATTCGATTCGAATCGCCGTCGCTCCCGGTTAGTGAGCACTTGACTTGAGCAGCGGCAACGTAGATTCCATTAAATTGAACGGATGGTTAATTGGATAACGATGGAAAGGTTGCCTCAATTTATACCTGCTATGGTTAATATTGTTTGCTCCTAATAAAGTGAGCTCTAGTACAGGTTTTAATTTAGATGACAGGTTAATGATAATTAACTTGATGCTTAAGCATTAATGATTACTTATTCATAATAAGCTTTTATGCAAAATGTTGTCAAGCTAGCCCACTTCATATCAGCCTTGCATGATCCTTGGTGTCACTTTATTTCTGGTTTATGACGGGTAAGTCTAGCTGAGTATATTGTCGTACTCAGGGTTTTATCCCCACTTGTTGCAGGTTGTGATGTATCTTGGTGACTGCAAGAGTTGGTTGACTCCTGCCTTAGTGGCGGAGTGTGATCACGGGCATGATCCTTCTGAGTTATCTTCTCTCTAATGCTTTTGTTGGAAGTCGACCGTGGTACTGGCATGTATTTGAAATAAGATTAATGTTAGTTTCAAATTACCTTGCTTCCGCTACTTTTGAACTTAAGTTGTAATAACTATGTTGAACTCCGATGTATATTGAATTACTTGTGAAATGGTTGTAACATGTGACTTGTTATGTTGAATCACTACGATCTTGGCTTGTATGTTGGTTGGTTTGAAATCCCTCGTGATTTCATTGGACTACCAGAGTTATATGGGCTCAAGTGTGAGAATTTGATCACTTTGGCGATTGTTTTTATACTTGTGCTCTTATAATTTGGGCGGTTCCGTTACAATTTTGGAGCGAAGAAGACGGAGGACATTCTTGCTGGTCATTTCTTTTGGCCAAAGATGCGACGAGACGTGGAGACATTTGTTGCTCGCTGCACAACATGTCAAAAGGCTAAGTCCCAGTTGAATCCACACGGTTTGTATATGCCTCTTCCTGTTCCTAGTGCTCCTTGGGAGGATATTTCTATGGATTTTGTGTTGGGATTGCCACGGACTAGGAAAGGGCGAGATAGTGTTTTTGTGGTTGTGGATCGATTCTCTAAAATGGCACTTTTCATACCATGTCATAAAACTGATGATGCTACAAATATTGCTGATTTGTTCTTTCGAGAAGTTGTTCGCTTGCATGGTGTGCCAAATACAATTGTTTCTGATCATGATTCTAAATTTCTTAGCCATTTTTGGAGAACTTTATGGGCCAAATTGGGGACTAAGCTTTTATTTTCCACCACTTGTCACCCCCAAACTGATGGTCAAACTGAAGTTGTGAATAGAACTTTGTCTACTATGTTAAGGACTGTTTTAAAGAAGAATATTAAGATGTGGGAAGATTGTTTGCCTCATATTGAGTTTGCTTATAATCGTTCGCTGCATTCTACTACGAAGATGTGTCCCTTTGAGATTGTTTATGGCTTGTTACCACGTGCTCCTATTGATTTAATGCCATTGCCAAGTTCTGAAAAGTTGAATTTTGATGCTAAGCAACGTGATGAATTGATGCTAAAACTACATGAAACCACTAAAGAAAACATAGAGCGCATGAATGCTAAGTACAAATTTGCTGGAGATAAAGGTAGAAGGGAATTGATTCTTGAACCTGGAGATTTGGTTTGGTTGCATTTGCGAAAGGATAGGTTTCCTGAATTAAGAAAATCTAAATTGATGCCTAGAGCGGATGGTCCTTTTAAAGTGATGCAACGAATAAATGAGAATGCATATAAGCTTGATCTTCCTGCAGATTTTGGGGTTAGTCCCACATTTAACATTGCAGATTTGAAGCCTTATTTGGGTGAGGAAGATGAGCTTGAGTCGAGGACGACTCAAATTCAAGAAAGGGAGGATGATGAGGACATCAACACCGATCATACATCCACGCCGTCCACGCCAACACCTGCTGGTCCTATTACCCGTGCTCGTGCTCGAACACTTAATCATCAAGTGAGTTCCTTCTTGAGCTCTTGTCCATCCTGTTTAGATCTTGGAGACACGTGCACTCTTGTTTTGATTAGGAATCAAGGAGAAGACCGAAAGGGAAAAGGACTCGCGTAGGCTGGATTCGGACTGCAGCACACCTCCAACTTGTGACGGTCGCCACGGTTACATACGGAGTCGGATTGGGGATTCTGGACTTGTTGGAAAGCTAATAAAGTCTACTTTCATATGGATCTGACCTCATACTCATACCTACTCAGAAACAGCGTCAACAGTCCAAAAATCACCGAGAGGTCTATTCTGTCTAGGGTGCTGCGCCACCTTAAGTTAGCCCAATGGGCTTGTATCGTTTAGAGTCCAGTAGGGACGCGTCCTAGGGTTGGAGCACGACCCAAACTCTCTTGTGGTCGTCCTCCACACATCATATACCCCTTAGCCGCCACCAGGAACACTTGGGTTTTGTTTAGATCAAGTTTAGCCTTTGCTACTTGCTTGTAGGCGCGCGTGCTGATCCAGCCACCCGTCTCCTTGTCTTCGGAACTCCACTCATAATAAGATTTAGTTTGAGGCTTTCAATTTCATCTTGCAAATTCAGTGCTTGTTTCCTTGTTCTTGCTAGTTCTTCGATTGCTTGCAGGACGGGAGCCCTAGTGGCTGGTTGTCGCGCTCCGCAAGATCGTGACAGCCTTTGGAGGTGGTGTATCGGTTGCTAAGGCGCGGTCTTGGAAGGCTGTAGTCGGGCCATGAACGTCATCTCCATCCACCAAATCGAGTGATCTCACGCCTCTCATCGAAAGATCGTCCATAAACCCTAGCGGGTTCATATCAACCAAGGAGTACCACGGGGTGTGTCCCAAACGATTTTTGAGCCAATGGTATGTTTGGTGCAAACCGTGCACATATCTTGCACATACACTAACCCTATCTCTAAATAGACCGAAACGAGATACCACATGACCCACGTCACCTAGTAGTTCCATTGGGAGCGTCCAAAATGATATTCGAACCTCTAGTACGCTTGGTGCAAACCATGCACCTATCTTGCGTCAAGGTTACCACTATCTCCAAATGGGCTGAACCGAGCTTCCACTTGAGTCTTGTCACCTAGGAGTACCACTGGGTGCATCCAAAATGATTTTTGAGCCTATAGTTGTTTGGTGCAAACCGTGCACCTATCTTGCGTCAAGATTACCAGTATCTCCAAATGGGCTGAACCGAGCTTCCACTTGAGTCTCGTCACCTAGGAGTACCACTAGGTGCATCCAAAATGATTTTTGAGCATATAGTTGTTGGTGAAACCGTGCACCTATCTTGCGTCAAGATTACCCCTATCTCCAAATGGATTGAATCGAGCTTCCACATGAGCCTCATCACGTAGGAGTACCACAGGGTGTGTTCAAAACAATTTCTGAGCCTATGGTATATTTGGCGCAAACCGTGCACCTATCTTGCATCAAGATTACCACTATCTCCAAATGGATTGAACCGAGCTTGCACTTGAGTCTCGTCACCAAAGAGTACCACGGGGTGTGTCCAAAATGATTTCTGAGCCAATGGTATGTTTGGCGCAAACCGTGCACCTATGTTGCACTGACACTAACCCTATCTCTAAACAGACCAAAAGGAGATTCCACATTACCCACGTCACCTAGTAGTTCCATCGGGTGCATCCAAAATGATATTCGAACCTCTAGTATGCTCGGTGCAACCCATGCACCTATCTTGCATCAAGGTTACCACTATCTCCAAATGGGCTGAACCGAGCTTCCGCTTGAGTCTCGTCTCCTAGGAGTTCCACTGGGTGCATCCAAAATGATTTCTGAGCCTATAGTTGTTTGGTGCAAAGCATGCACCTATCTTGCACTGACACTAACCCTATCTCTAAACGGACCAATAGGAGATTCCACATGACCCATGTCACCTAGCAGTTCCATCTGGTGTGTCCAAAATGATATTCGGGCCTCTAGTACGGTGGGTGCAAACCGTGCACCTATCTTGCGTCAAGATTACCACTATCTCCAAATGGACTGAATCGAGCTTCCACTTGAGCCTCATCACCTAGGAGTATAACCGGGTGTGTCCAAAACAATTTCTGAGCCTATGGTATATTCGGCGCAAACCGTGCACCTATCTTGCGTTATGATTACCACTATCTCCAAACGGATTGAACTGAGCTTGCACTCGAGTCTCATCACCAAGGAGTACCACGGGGTGCATCCAAAACGATTTATGAGCCAATGGTATGTTTGGTGCAAACCGTGCACCTATCTTGCACTGACACTAACCCTATCTCTAAATAGACCAAAACGAGATTCCACATGACCCACGTCACCTAGTAGTTCCATCCGGTGCGTCCAAAATGATATTCGAGCCTCTAGTACGCTCGGTGCAAACCATGCACCTATCTTGCGTCAAGATTACCACTATCCCCAAATGGGATGAACCGAGCTTCCACTTGAGTCTCGTCACCTAGGAGTACCACTAGGTGCATCCAAAATGATTTCTGAGCCTATAGTTGTTTGGTGCAAACCGTGCACCTATCTTGCGTCAAGATTACCACTATCCCAAATGGATTGAATCAAGCTTCTACTTGAGCCTCATCACGTAGGAGTACCACCGGGTGTGTTCAAAACAATTTTTGAGCCTATGGTATATTTGGCGCAAACCGTGCACCTATCTTGCATCAAGATTACCACTATCTCCAAACGGATTGAACCGAGCTTGCACTTGACTCTCGTCACCAAGGAGTACCACGGGGTGTGTCTAAAACCATTTCTGAGCCAATGGTATGTTTGGCACAAACCATGCACCTATCTTGCACTGACACTAACCCTACCTCTAAATGGACCAAAAGGAGATTCCACATGACCCACGTCACCTAGTAGTTCCATCCGGTGCGTCCAAAATGATATCCGAGCATCTAGTACGCTCGGTGCAAACCATGCACCTATCTTGCGTCAAGATTACCACTATCTCCAAATGGGCTGAACCGAGCTTCTCCTTGAGTCTCGTCACCTAGGAGTACCACTAGGTGCATCCAAAATGATTTCTGAGCCTATAGTTGTTTGGTGCAAACCGTGCACCTATCTTGCGTCAAGATTACCACTATCTCAAATGGACTGAATCGTGCTTCCACTAGAGCCTCATCACCTAGGAGTACCATCAGTTGTGTCCAAAACAATTTCTGAGCCTATGGTATATACCTCCGAATGGATTGAACCGAGCTTGCACTTGAGTCTCGTCGCAAAGGAGTACCACGGGGTGCGTCTAAAACTATTTCTGAGCCAATGGTACGTTTGGCGCAAACTATGCACCTATCTTGCACTGACACTAACCCTATCTCTAAACGGACCAATAGGAGATTCCACATGACCCATGTCACCTAGCAGTTCCATCTGGTGTGTCCAAAACGATATTCGGGCCTCTAGTACGGTCGGTGCAAACCGTGCACCTATCTTACGTCAAGATTACCACTATCTCCAAATGGACTGAATCGAGCTTCCACTTAAGCCTCATCACCTAGGAGTATAACCGGGTGTGTCCAAAATAATTTCTGAGCCTATGGTATATTTGGCGCAAACCGTGCACCTATCTTGCGTTAAGATTACCACTATTTCCAAACGGATTGAATCGAGCTTGCACTTGAGTCTCATCACCAAGGAGTACCACGGGGTGCATCCAAAACGATTTCTGAGCCAATGGTATGTTTGGTGCAAACCGTGCA
The DNA here is from genome assembly GCA_022457205.1 of Saccharum spontaneum. Lineage (NCBI taxonomy): Eukaryota > Viridiplantae > Streptophyta > Magnoliopsida > Poales > Poaceae > Saccharum > Saccharum spontaneum. The sequence continues at coordinate 51,828,463 of CM039580.1, read as the reverse complement.
CCTATCTTGCACTGACACTAGCCCTATCTCTAAATAGACCAAAACGAGATTCCACATGACCCACGTCACCTAGTAGTTCCATCCTGTGCGTCCAAAATGATATTCGAGCCTCTAGTACGCTCAGTGCAAACCATGCACCTATCTTGCGTCATGATTACCACTATATCCAAATGGGCTGAACTGAGCTTCCACTTGAGTCTCGTCACCTAGGAGTACCACTAGGTGCATCCAAAATGATTTCTGAGCCTATAGTTGTTTGGTGCAAACCGTGCACCTATCTTGTGTCAAGATTACCACTATCCCCAAATGGATTGAATCAAGCTTCCACTTGAGCCTCATCACGTAGGAGTACCACCGGGTGTGTTCAAAACAATTTTTGAGCCTATGGTATATTTGGCGCAAACCGTGAACCTATCTTGCATCAAGATTACCACTATCTCCAAACGGATTGAACCGAGCTTGCACTTGACTCTCGTCACCAAGGAGTACCACGGGGTGTGTCTAAAACGATTTCTGAGCCAATGGTATGTTTGGCGCAAACCATGCACTTATCTTGCACTGACACTAACCCTATCTCTAAACGGACCAAAAGGAGATTCCACATGACCCACGTCACCTAGTAGTTTCATCCGGTGCATCCAAAATGATATTCGAGCATCTAGTACGCTCGGTGCAAACCATGCACCTATCTTGCATCAAGATTACCACTATCTCCAAATGGGCTGAACCGAGCTTCCACTTGAGTCTCGTCACCTAGGAGTACCACTAGGTGCATCCAAAATGATTTCTGAGCCTATAGTTGTTTGGTGCAAACCGTGCACCTATCTTGCGTCAAGATTACCACTATCTCCAAATGGACTGAATCGAGCTTCCACTTGAGCCTCATCACCTAGGAGTACCACCGGGTGTGTCCAAAACAATTTCTGAGCCTATGGAATATACCTCCGAATGGATTGAACTGAGCTAGCACTTGAGTCTCCTCGCCAAGGAGTACCACGGGGTGCGTCCAAAACTATTTCTGAGCCAATGGTACGTTTGGGGCAAACTATGCACCTATCTTGCACTGACACTAACCCTATCTCTAAACGGACCAATAGGAGATTCCACATGACCCATGTCACCTAGCAGTTCCATCTGGTGTGTCCAAAACGATATTCGGGCCTCTAGTACGGTCGGTGCAAACCGTGCACCTATCTTGCATCAAGATTACCACTATCTTCAAATGGACTGAATCGAGCTTCCACTTGAGCCTCATCACCTAGGAGTATAACCGGGTGTGTATAAAACAATTTCTGAGCCTATGGTATATTTGGCGCAAACCGTGCACCTATCTTGCGTTAAGATTACCACTATCTCCAAACGGATTGAACCGAGCTTGCACTTGAGTCTCATCACCAAGGAGTACCACGGGGTGCATCCAAAACGATTCCTGAGCCATTGGTATGTTTGGTGCAAACCGTGCACCTATCTTGCAATGACACTAACCCTATCTCTAAACAGACCAAAATGAGATTCCACATGACCCATGTCACCTAGTAGTTCCATCGGGTGCATCCAAAATGATATTCGAACCTCTAGTACGCTCGGTGCAAACCATGCACCTATCTTGTGTCAAGGTTAACACTATCTCCAAATGGGCTGAATCGGGCTTCCACTTGAGTCTCGCCACCTAGGAATACCACTAGGTGCATCCAAAATGATTTCTGAGCCTATAGTTTTTTGGTGCAAATCGTGCACCTTTCTTGCGTCAAGATTACCACTATCTCCAAATCGACTGAATCGAGCTTCCACTTGAGCCTCATCACGTAGGAGTACCACTGGCTATGTCCTAAACAATTTCTGAGCCTATGGTATATTTGGCGGGAACCGTGCACCTATCTTGCATCAAGATTACCACCATCTCCAAACGGATTGAACCGAGCTTGCAGTTGAGTCTCGTCACCAAGGAGTACCACGGGGTGTGTGCAAAACGATTTCTGAGCCAATGCTATGTTTGGCGCAAACCGTGCACCTATCTTGCACTGACACTAACCCTATCTCTAAACGGACCAAAAGGAGATTCCACATGACCCACGTCACCTGGTAGTTCCACCCGGTGCGTCCAAAATTATATTCGAGCCTCTAGTACGCTCGGTGCAAACCATGCACCTATCTTGCGTAAAGATTACCATTATCTCCAAACGGGCTGAACCGAGCCTCCACTTGAGCCTCGTCACCTAGGAGTACCACTAGGTGCATCCAAAATGATTTCTGAGCCCATAGCTGTTTGGTACAAACCATGCACCTATCTTGCGTCAAGGTTACCACTATCTCCAAAGGGGCTGAACCGGGCTTCCACTTGAGTCTCGTCACCTAGGAGTACCACTGGGTGCATCCAAAATAATTTTTGAGCCTATAGTTGTTTGGTGCAAACCGTGCACCTATCTTGCGTCAAGATTACAACTATCTCCAAATGGGCTAAACCGAGCTTCCACTTGAGTCTCGTCACCTAGGAGTACCACTAGGTGCGTCCAAAATGATTTCTGAGCCTATAGTTGTTTGGTGCAAACCGTGCACCTATCTTCCGTCAAGATTACCACTCTCCCCAAATGGATTGAATCAAGCTTCCACTTGAGCCTCATCACATAGGAGTACCACCGGGTGTGTTCAAAACAATTTTTGAGCCTATGGTATATTTGGCGCAAACCGTGTACCTATCTTGCATCAAGATTACCACTATCTCCAAACGGATTGAACCGAGCTTGCACTTGACTCTCGTCACCAAGGAGTACCACGGGGTGTATCTAAAATGATTTCTGAGCCAATGGTATGTTTGGCGCAAACCATGCACCTATCTTGCACTGACGCTAACCCTATCTCTAAACGGACCAAAAGGAGATTCCACATGACCCACGTCACCTAGTAGTTCCATCCGGTGCGTCCAAAATGATATTCGAGCCTCTAGTACGCTCGGTGCAAACCATGCACCTATCTTGTGTCAAGATTACCACTATCTCCAAATGGGCTGAACCGACCTTCCACTTGAGTCTCGTCACCTAGGAGTACCACTAGGTGCATCCAAAATGATTTCTGAGCCTATAGTTGTTTGGTGCAAACCGTGCACCTATCTTGCGTCAAGATTACCACTATCTCCAAATGGACTGAATCGAGCTTCCACTTGAGCCTCATCACCTATGAGTACCACCGGGTGTGTCCAAAACAATTTCTGAGCCTATGGTATATATCTCCGAATGGATTGAACCGAGCTTGCACTTGAGTCTCGTCGCCAAGGAATACCACGGGGTGCGTCCAAAACTATTTCTGAGCCAATGGTACGTTTGGCGCAAACTGTGCACCTATCTTGCACTGACACTAACCCTATCTCTAAACGGACCAATAGGATATTCCACATGACCCATGTCACCTAGCAGTTCCATCTGGTGTGTCCAAAACGATATTCGGGCCTCTAGTACGGTCGGTGCAAACCGTGCACCTATCTTGCGTCAAGATTACCACTATCTCCAAATGGACTGAATCGAGCTTCCACTTGAGCCTCATCAACTAGTAGTATAACCGGGTGTGTCCAAAACAATTTCTGAGCCCATGGTATATTTGGCGCAAACCGTGCACCTATCTTGCGTTAAGATTACCACTATCTCCAAACGGATTGAACCGAGCTTGCACTTGAGTCTCATCACCAAGGAGTACCACGGGGTGCATCCAAAACGATTTCTGAGCCAATGGTATGTTTGGTGCAAACCGTGCACCTATCTTGCACTGACACTAACCCTATCTCTAAACAGACCAAAACGAGATTCCACATGACCCACGTCACCTAGTAGTTCCATCCGGTGCGTCCAAAATGATATTCGAGCCTCTAGTACGCTCAGTGCAAACCATGCACCTATCTTGCGTCATGATTACCACTATATCCAAATGGGCTGAACTGAGCTTCCACTTGAGTCTCGTCACCTAGGAGTACCACTAGGTGCACCCAAAATGATTTCTGAGCCTATAGTTGTTTGGTGCAAACCGTGCACCTATCTTGCGTCAAGATTACCACTATCCCCAAATGGATTGAATCAAGCTTCCACTTGAGCCTCATCACGTAGGAGTACCACCGGGTGTGTTCAAAACAATTTTTGAGCCTATGGTATATTTGGCGCAAACCGTGCACCTATCTTGCATCAAGATTACCACTATCTCCAAACGGATTGAACCGAGCTTGCACTTGACTCTCGTCACCAAGGAGTACCACGGGGTGTGTCTAAAATGATTTCTGAGCCAATGGTATGTTTGGCACAAACCATTCACCTATCTTGCACTGACACTAACCCTATCTCTAAACGGACCAAAAGGAGATTCCACATGACCCACGTCACCTAGTAGTTCCATCCGGTGCGTCCAAAATGATATTCGAGCATCTAGTACGCTCGGTGCAAACCATGCACCTATCTTGCATCAAGATTACCACTATCCCCAAATGGGCTGAACCGAGCTTCCACTTGAGTCTCGTCACCTAGGAGTACCACTAGGTGCATCCAAAATGATTTCTGAGCCTATAGTTGTTTGGTGCAAACCATGCACCTATCTTGCGTCAAGATTACCACTATCTCCAAATGGACTGAATCGAGCTTCCACTTGAGCCTCATCACCTAGGAGTACCACCAGGTGTGTCCAAAACAATTTCTGAGCCTATGGTATATACCTCCGAATGGATTGAACCGAGCTTGCACTTGAGTCTCGTCGCCAAGGAGTACCACGGGGTGCGTCCAAAACTATTTCTGAGCCAATGGTACGTTTGGGGCAAACTATGCACCTATCTTGCACTGACACTAACCCTATCTCTAAACGGACCAATAGGAGATTCCACATGACCCATGTCACCTAGTAGTTCCATCTGGTGTGTCCAAAACGATATTCGGGACTCTAGTACGGTCGGTGCAAACCGTGCACCTATCTTGCATCAAGATTACCACTATCTTCAAATGGACTGAATCGAGCTTCCACTTGAGCCTCATCACCTAGGAGTATAACCGGGTGTGTCCAAAACAATTTCTGAGCCTATGGTATATTTGGCGCAAACCGTGCACCTATCTTGCGTTAAGATTACCACTATCTCCAAACGGATTGAACCGAGCTTGCACTTGAGTCTCATCACCAAGGAGTACCACGGGGTGCATCCAAAACGATTTCTGAGCCATTGATATGTTTGGTGCAAACCGTGCACCTATCTTGCACTGACACTAACCCTATCTCTAAACAGACCAAAATGAGATTCCACATGACCCACGTCACCTAGTAGTTCCATCGGGTGCATCCAAAATGATATTCGAACCTCTAGTACGCTCGGTGCAAACCATGCACCTATCTTGTGTCAAGGTTAACACTATCTCCAAATGGGCTGAACCGGGCTTCCACTTGAGTCTCGTCACCTAGGAATACCACTAGGTGCATCCAAAATGATTTCTGAGCCTATAGTTGTTTGGTGCAAATCGTGCACCTTTCTTGCGTCAAGATTACCACTATCTCCAAATCGATTGAATCGAGCTTCCACTTGAGCCTCATCACGTAGGAGTACCATTGGCTGTGTCCAAAACAATTTCTGAGCCTATGGTATATTTGGCGCGAACCGTGCACCTATCTTGCATCAAGATTACCTCTATCTCCAAACGGATTGAACCGAGCTTGCAGTTGAGTCTTGTCACCAAGGAGTACCACGGGGTGTGTGCAAAACGATTTCTGAGCCAATGCTATGTTTGGCGCAAACCGTGCACCTATCTTGCACTGACACTAACCCTATCTCTAAACGGACAAAAAGGAGATTCCGCATGACCCACGTCACCTGGTAGTTCCATCCGGTGCGTCCAAAATTATATTCGAGCCTCTAGTACGCTCGGTGCAAACCATGCACCTATCTTGCGTAAAGATAAAGATTACCACTATCTCCAAACGGGCTGAACTGAGCTTCCACTTGAGTCTCGTCACCTAGGAGTACCACTAGGTGCATCCAAAATGATTTCTGAGCCTATAGCCGTTTGGTGCAAACCATGCACCTATCTTGCGTCAAGGTTACCACTATCTCCAAATGGGCTGAACCGGGCTTCCACTTGAGTCTCGTCACCTAGGAGTACCACTGGGTGCATCCAAAATAATTTTTGAGCCTGTAGTTGTTTGGTGCAAACCGTGCACCTATCTTGCGTCAAGATTACAACTATCTCGAAATGGGCTAAACCGAGCTTCCACTTGAGTCTCGTCACCTAGGAGTACCACTAGGTGCATCCAAAATGATTTCTGAGCCTATAGTTGTTTGGTGCAAACCGTGCACCTATCTTGCGTCAAGATTGCCACTATCCCCAGATGGATTGAATCAAGCTTCCACTTGAGCCTCATCACATAGGAGTACCACCAGGTGTGTTCAAAACAATTTTTGAGCCTATGGTATATTTGGCGCAAACCGTGCACCTATCTTGCATCAAGATTACCACTATCTCCAAACGGATTGAACCGAGCTTGCACTTGACTCTTGTCACCAAGGAGTACCACGGGGTGTGTCTAAAATGATTTCTGAGCCAATGGTATGTTCGGCGCAAACCATGCACCTATCTTACACTGACGCTAACCCTATCTCTAAATGGACCAAAAGGAGATTCCACATGACCCACGTCACCTAGTAGTTCCATCCGGTGCGTCCAAAATGATATTCGAGCCTCTAGTACGCTCGGTGCAAACCATGCACCTATCTTGCGTCAAGATTACCACTATCTCCAAATGGGCTGAACCGAGCTTCCACTTGAGTCTCGTCACCTAGGAGTACCACTAGGTGCATCCAAAATGATTTCTGAGCTTATAGTTGTTTGGTGCAAACCGTGCACCTATCTTGCGTCAAGATTACCACTATCTCCAAATGGACTGAATCGAGCTTCCACTTGAGCCTCATCACCTATGAGTACCACCGGGTGTGTCCAAAACAATTTTTGAGCCTACGGTATATATCTCCGAATGGATTGAACCGAGCTTGCACTTGAGTCTTGTCGCCAAGGAATACGACGGGGTGCGTCCAAAACTATTTCTGAGCCATTGGTACGTTTGGCGCAAACTGTGCACCTATCTTGCACTGACACTAACCCTATCTCTAAATGGACCAATAGGAGATTCCACATGACCCATGGCACCTAGCAGTTCCATCTGGTGTGTCCAAAACGATACTCGGGCCTCTAGTACGGTCGGTGCAAACCGTGCACCTATCTTGCGTCAAGATTACCACTATCTCCAAATGGACTGAATCGAGCTTCCACTGGAGCCTCATCACCTAGTAGTATAACCGGGTGTGTCCAAAACAATTTCTGAGCCTATGGTATATTTGGCGCAAACCGTGCACCTATCTTGCGTTAAGATTACCACTATCTCCAAACGGATTGAACCGAACTTGCACTTGAGTCTCATCACCAAGGAGTACCACAGGGTGCATCCAAAACGATTTCTGAGCCAATGGTATGTTTGGTGCAAACCGTGCACCTATCTTGCACTGACACTAACCCTATCTATAAACAGACCAAAATGAGATTCCACATGACCCACGTCACCTAGTAGTTCCATCGGGTGCATCCAAAATGATATTCGAACCTCTAGTACGCTCGGTGCAAACCATGCACCTATCTTGTGTCAAGGTTAACATTATCTCCAAATGGGCTGAACCGAGCTTCCACTTGAGTCTCGTCACCTAGGAGTACCACTAGGTGCATCCAAAATGATTTCTAAGCCTATAGGTGTTTGGTGCAAATCGTGCACCTATCTTGCGTCAAGATTACCACTATCTCCAAATGGACTGAATCGAGCTTCCACTTGAACCTCATCACGTAGGAGTACCACTGGCTGTGTCCAAAACAATTTCTGAGCCTATGGTATATTTGGCGCAAACCGTGCACCTATCTTGCATCAAGATTACCACTATCTCCAAACGGAGTGAACCGAGCTTGCAGTTGAGTCTCGTCACCAAGGAGTACCACGCGGTGTGTCCAAAACAATTTTTGAGCCAATGGTATGTTTGGCGCAAACCGTGCACCTATCTTGCACTGACACTAACCCTATCTCTAAATGTACCAAAAGGAGATTCCACATGACCCACGTCACCGGGTAGTTCCATCTGGTGCGTCCAAAATGATATTCGAGCCTCTAGTATGCTCGGTGCAAACCATGCACCTATCTTGCGTAAAGATTACCACTATCTCCAAATGGGCTGAACCGAGCTTCCACTCGAGTCTCGTCACCTAGGAGTACCACTAGGTGCATCCAAAATGATTTCTGAGCCTATAGCTGTTTGTGCAAACCATGCACCTATCTTGTGTCAAGGTTACCACTATCTCCAAATGGGCTGAACCGAGCTTCCACTTGAGTCTCGTCACCTAGGAATACCACTGGGTGCATCCAAAATAATTTTTGAGCCTATAGTTGTTTGGTGCAAACCATGCACCTATCTTGCGTCAAGATTACAACTATCTCCAAATGGGCTAAACCGAGCTTCCACTTGAGTCTCGTCACCTAGGAGTACCACTAGGTGCATCCAAAATGATTTCTGACCCTATAGTTGTTTGGTGCAAGCCGTGCACCTATCTTGCGTCAAGATTACCACTATCCCCAAATGGATTGAATCAAGCTTCCACTTGAGCCTCATCACATGGAGTACCACCGGGTGTGTTCAAAACAATTTTTGAGCCTATGGTATATTTGGCGCAAACCGTGCTCCTATCTTGCATCAAGATTACCACTATCTCCAAATAGACTGAATCGAGCTTCCACTTGAGCCTCATCACCTAGGAGTACCACCGAGTGTGTCCAAAACAATTTCTGAGCCTATGGTATATATCTCCGAATGAATTGAACCGAGCTTACACTTGAGTCTCGTCGCCAAGGAATACCACGGGGTGCGTCCAAAACTATTTCTGAGCCAATGGTACGTTTGGCGCAAACTATGCACCTATCTTGTACTGACACTAACCCTATCTCTAAACGGACCAATAGGAGATTCCACATGACCCATGTCACCTAGCAGTTCCATCTGGTGTGTCCAAAACGATATTCGGGCCTCTAGTACGGTCAGTGCAAACCGTGCACCTATCTTGCGTCAAGATTACCACTCTCTCCAAATGGACTGAATCGAGCTTCCACTTGAGCCTCATCACCTAGGAGTATAATCGGGTGTGTCCAAAACAATTTCTGAGCCTATGGTATATTTGGCGCAAACCATGCACCTATCTTGCATTAAGATTACCACTATCTCCAAACGGATTGAACCGAGCTTGCACTTGAGTCTCATCACCAAGGAGTACCACGGGTTGCATCCAAAACGATTTCTGAGCCAATGGTATGTTTGGTACAAACCGTGCACCTATCTTGCACTGACACTAACCCTATCTATAAACAGACCAAAATGAGATTCCACATGACCCACGTCACCTAGTAGTTCCATCGGGTGCATCCAAAATGATATTCGAACCTCTAGTACGCTCGCTACAAACCATGCACCTATCTTGTGTCAAGGTTAACACTATCTCCAAATGGGCTGAACCGAGCTTCCACTTGAGCCTCGTCACCTAGGAGTACCACTAGGTGCATAAAAAATGATTTCTGAGCCTATAGTTGTTTGATGCAAATCGTGCACCTATCTTGCGTCAAGATTACCACTATCTCCAAATGGACTGAATCGAGCTTCCACTTGAGCCTCATCACGTAGGAGTACCACTGGCTGTGTCCAAAACAATTTCTGAGCCTATGGTATATTTGGCGCAAACCGTGCACCTATCTTGCATCAAGATTACCACTATCTCCAAACGGATTGAACCGAGCTTGCAGTTGAGTCTCGTCACCAAGGAGTACCTCGGGGTGTGTCCAAAACGATTTTTGAGCCAATGGTATGTTTGGCGCGAACCGTGCACCTATCTTGCATTGACACTAACCCTATCTCTAAACGGACCAAAAGGAGATTCCACATGACCCACGTCACCTGGTAGTTCCATCCGGTGCGTCCAAAATTATATTCGAGCCTCTAGTATGCTCGGTGCAAACCATGCACCTATCTTGCGTAAAGATTACCACTATCTCCAAATGGGCTGAACCGAGCTTCCACTTGAGTCTCGTCACCTAGGAGTACCACTAGGTGCATCCAAAATGATTTCTGAGCCTATAGCTTTTTGGTGCAAACCATGCACCTATCTTGTGTCAAGGTTACCACTATCTCCAAATGGGCTGAACCGAGCTTCCACTTGAGTCTCATCACCTAGGAGTACCACTGGGTGCATCCAAAATAAGTTTTGAGCCTATAGTTGTTTGGTGCAAACCGTGCACCTATCTTGCGTCAAGATTACAACTATCTCCAAATGGGCTAAACCGAGCTTCCACTTGAGTCTCGTCACCTAGGAGTACCACTAGGTGCATCCAAAATGATTTCTGAGCCTATAGTTGTTTGGTGCAAGCCGCGCACCTATCGTGCGTCAAGATTACCACTATCCCCAAATGGATTGAATCAAGCTTCCACTTGAGCCTCATCACGTAGGAGTACCACCGGGTGTGTTCAAAACAATTTTTGAGCCTATGGTATATTTGGCGCAAACCGTGCTCCTATCTTGCATCAAGATTACCACTATCTCCAAATGGACTGAATCGAGCTTCCACTTGAGCCTCATCACCTAGGAGTACCACCGAGTGTGTCCAAAACAATTTCTAAGCCTATGGTATATATCTCCGAATGGATTGAACCGAGCTTGCACTTGAGTCTCGTCGCCAAGGAATACCACGGGGTGCGTCCAAAACTATTTCTGAGCCAATGGTACGTTTGGCACAAACTGTGCACCTATCTTGCACTGACACTAACCCTATCTCTAAACGGACCAATAGGAGATTCCACATGACCCATGTCACCTAGCAGTTCCATCTGGTGTGTCCAAAACGATATTCGGGCCTCTAGTACGGTCGGTGCAAACGGTGCACCTATCTTGCGTCAAGATTACCACTATCTCCAAATGGACTGAATCGAGCTTCCACTTGAGCCTCATCACCTAGGAGTATAACCGGGTGTGTCCAAAACAATTTCTGAGCCTATGGTATATTTGGCGCAAACCGTGCACCTATCTTGCGTTAAGATTACCACTATCTAAAAACGGATTGAACCGAGCTTGCACTTGAGTCTCATCACCAAGGAGTACCACGGGGTGCATCCAAAACGATTTCTGAGCCAATGGTATGTTTGGTTCCAACCGTGCACCTATCTTGCACTAACACTAACCCTATCTCTAAACAGACCAAAACGAGATTCCACATGACCCACGCCACCTAGTAGTTCCATCGGGTGCGTCCAAAATGATATTCGAACCTCTACTACGCTCTATGCAAACCATGCACCTATCTTATGTCAAGGTTAACACTATCTCCAAATGGGCTGAACCGAGCTTCCACTTGAGTCTCGTCACCTAGGAGTACCACTAGGTGCATCCAAAATGATTTCTGAGCCTATAGTTGTTTGGTGCAAACCATGTACCTATCTTGCATCAAGATTACCACTATCTCCAAATGGACTGAATCGAGCTTCCACTTGAGCCTCATCACCTAGGAGTATAACCAAGTGTGTCCAAAATAATTTCTGAGCCTATGGTATATTTGGCGCAAACCGTGCACCTATCTTGCGTTAAGATTACCACTATCTCCAAACGGATTGAACCGAGCTTGCACTCGAGTCTCGCCACCAAGGAGTACCACCAGGTGCGTCCAAAACGATTTCTGAGCCAATGGTATGTTTTGTGCAAACCGTGCACCTATCTTGCACTAACACTAACCCTATCCCTAAAAGGACCAAAACGAGATTCCACATGACCCACGTCATCTAGTAGTTCCATCGGGAGCGTCCAAAATGATATTCGAACCTCTTGTACGCTCGGTGCAAACCATGCACCTATCTTGCGTCAAGGTTACCACTATCTCCAAATGGGCTGAACCGAGCATCCACTTGAGTCTCATCAACTAGGAGTACCACTAGGTGCATCCAAAATCATTTCTGAGCCTATAGTTGTTTGGTGCAAACCGTGCACCTATCTTGCGTCAAGATTACCACTATCTCCAAATGGACTGAATCGAGCTTCCACTTGAGCCTCATCACCTAGGAGTACCATCGGGTGTATCCAAAACAATTTCTGAGCCTATGGCATATATCTCTGAATGGATTGAACCGAGCTTGCACTTGAGTCTCGTCGCCAAGGAGTACCACGGGGTGCGTCCAAAACTATATCTGAGCCAATGGTACGTTTGGCACAAACTGTGCACCTATCTTGCACTGACACTAACCCTACCTCTAAACGGACCAAAAGGAGATTCCACATGACCCATGTCACCTAGTAGTTCCATTTGGTGTGTCCAAAACGATATTCGAGCCTCTAGTATGGTGGGTGCAAACCGTTCACCTATCTTGCGTCAAGATTACCACTATCTCCAAAAGGACTGAATCGAGCTACCACTTGAGCCTCATCACCTAGGAGTATAACCAGGTGTGTCCAAAACAATTTCTGAGCCTATGGTATATTCGACGCAAACCGTGCACCTATCTTGCGTTAAGATTACCACTATTTCCAAACGGATTGAACCGAGCTTGCACTCGAGTCTCGCCACCAAGGAGTACCACAGGGTGCGTCCAAAACGATTTCTGAGCCAATGGTATGTTTGCTACAAACCGTGCACCTATCTTGCAATGACACTAACCCTATCGATAAACAGACCAAAAGGAGATTCCACATGACCCACGTCACCTAGTAGTTCCATCCGGTGCGTCCAAAATGATATTCGAGCCTCTAGTACGCTCGGTGCAAACCATGCACCTATCTTGCGTAAAGATTACCACTATCTCCAAATGGGCTGAACCGAGCTTCCACTTGAGTCTCGTCACCTAGGAGTACCACTAGGTGCATCCAAAATGATTTCTGAGCGTATAGTTGTTTGGTGCAAACCGTGCACCTATCTTGCTTCAAGATTACCACTATCTCAAATGGACTGAATCGAGATTCCACTAGAGCCTCATCACCTAGGAGTACCCCCGGGTGTGTCCAAAACAATTTCTGAGCCTATGGTATATACCTCCGAATGGATTGAACCGAGCTTGCACTTGAGTCTCGTCGCCAAGGAGTACCACGGGGTGCGTCGAAAACTATTTCTGAGCCAATGGTACGTTTGCCGCAAACTGTGCACCTATCTTGCACTGACACTAACCCTATCTCTAAATGGACCAATAGGAGATTCCACATGACCCATGTCACCTAGCAGTTCCATCTGGTGTGTCCAAAACGATATTCGGGCCTCTAGTACGGTCGGTGCAAACCGTGCACCTATCTTGCGTCAAGATTACCACTATCTCCAAATGGACTGAATCTAGCTTCCACTTGAGCCTCATCACCTAGGAGTATAACAGGGTGTGTCCAAAACAATTTCTGAGCCTATGGTATATTTGGCGCAAACCGTGCACCTATCTTGCGTTAAGATTACCACTATCTCCAAACGAATTGAACCGAGCTTGCACTCGAGTCTCGCCACCAAGGAGTACCACAGGGTGCGTCCAAAACGATTTCTGAGCCAATGGTATGTTTGGTGCAAAACAAGCACCTATCTTGCAATGACACTAACCCTATCTCTAAACAGACCAAAAGGAGATTCCACATGACCCACGTCACCTAGTAGTTCCATCCGGTGCGTCCAAAATGATATTCGAGCCTCTAGTACGCTCGGTGCAAACCATGCACCTATCTTGCGTCAAGATTACCACTATGTCCAAATGGGCTGAACCGAGCTTCCATGTGAGTCTCGTCACCTAGGAGTACCACTAGGTGCATCCAAAATGATTTCTGAGCCTATAGTTGTTTGGTGCAAACCGTGCACCTATCTTGCGTCAAGATTACCACTATCTCTAAATGGACTGAATCGAGCTTCCACTTGAGCCTCATCACCTAGGAGTACCACCGGGTGTGTCCAAAACAATTTCTGAGCCTATGGTATATATCTCCGAATGGATTGAACCGAGCTTGCACTTGAGTCTCATCGCCAAGGAGTACCACGGGGTGCGTCCAAAACTATTTCTGAGCCAAAGGTACGTTTGGCGCAAACTGTGCACCTATCTTGCACTGATACAACCCTATCTCTAAACGGACCAAAAGGAGATTCCACATGACCCATGTCACCTAGTAGTTCCATCTGGTGTGTCCAAAACGATATTCAGGCCTCTAGTACGATGGGTGCGAACCGTGCACCTATCTTGCGTCAAGATTACCACTATCTCCAAATGGACTGAATCGAGCTTCCACTTGGGCCTCATAACCTAGGAGTATAACCGGGTGTGTCCAAAACAATTTCTGAGCCTATGGTATATTCGGCGCAAACCGTGCACCTATCTTACGTTAAGATTACCACTATCTCCAAACGAATTGAACCGAGCTTGCACTCGAGTCTCGCCACCAAGGAGTACCACAGGGTGCGTCCAAAACGATTTCTAAGCCAATGGTATGTTTGGTGCAAACCGTGCACCTATCTTCCAATGACACTAACCCTATCTCTAAACAGACCAAAAGGAGATTCCACATGACCCACGTCACCTAGTAGTTCCATCCGGTGCGTCCAAAATGATATTCGAGCCTCTAGTACGCTTGGTGCAAACCATGCACCTATCTTGCGTCAAGATTACCACTATGTCCAAATGGGCTGAACCAAGCTTCCACTTGAGTCTCGTCACCTAGGAGTACCACTAGGTGCATCCAAAATGATTTCTAAGCCTATAGTTGTTTGGTGCAAACCGTGCACCTATCTTGCGTCAAGATTACCACTATCTCCAAATGGACTGAATCGAGCTTCCACTTGAGACTCATCCCCTAGGAGTACCACCGGGTGTGTCCAAAACAATTTCTGAGCCTATGGTATATATCTCCGAGTGGATTGAACCAAGCTTGCACTTGAGTCTCGTCGCCAAGGAGTACCACGGGGTGCGTCCAAAACTATTTCTGAGCCAATGATACGTTTGGCGCAAACTGTGCACCTATCTTGCACTGACACTAACCCTATCTCTAAACAGACCAAAAGGAGATTCCACATGACCCATGTCACCTAGTAGTTCCATCTGGTGTGTCCAAAACGAAATTCGGGCCTCTAGTACGGTGGGTGCGAACCGTGCACCTATCTTGCGTCAAGATTACTACTATCTCCAAATGGACTGAATCGAGCTTCCACTTGAGCCTCATCACCTAGGAGTATAACCGGGTGTGTCCAAAACAATTTCTGAGCCTATGGTATATTTGGTGCAATCTGTGCACCTATCTTGCGTTAAGATTACCACTATCTCCAAACGGATTGAACCGAGCCTGCACTCGTGTCTCGCCACCAAGGAGTACCACAGGGTGCGTCCAAAACGATTTCTGAGCCAATGGTATGTTTGGTGCAAACCATGCACCTATCTTGCACTGACACTAACCCTATCTCTAAACAGACCAAAAGGAGATTCCACAAGACCCACGTCACCTAGCAGTTCCATCTGGTGCGTCCAAAATCATATTCGAGCCTCTAGTACGCTCGGTGCAAACCATGCCTCCTATCTTGCGTCAAGATTACCACTATCTCCAAATGGGCTGAACCGAGCTTCCACTTGAGTCTCGTCACCTAGGAGTACCACTGGGTGCATCCAAAATGATTTTTGAGCCAATAGTTGTTTGGTGCAAACCGTGCACCTATCTTGCGTCAAGATTACCACTATCTCCAAATGGGCTAAACCGAGCTTCCACTTGAGTCTCGTCACCTAGGAGTACCACTAGGTGCATCCAAAATGATTTCTGAGCCTATAGTTGTTTGGTGCAAACCGTGCACCTATCTTGCGTCAAGATTACCACTATCTCAAATGGACTGAATCGAGCTTCCACTAGAGCCTCATGACCTAGGAGTACCACCGGGTGTGTCCAAAACAATTTCTGAGCCTATGGTATATACCTCCGAATGGATTGAACCGAGCTTGCACTTGAGTCTCGTCGCCAAGGAGTACCACGGGGTGCGTCCAAAACTATTTCTGAGCCAATGGTACGTTTGGCGCAAACTGTGCACCTATCTTGCACTGACGCTAACCCTATCTCTAAACGGACCAATAGGAGATTCCACCTGACCCATGTCACCTAGCAGTTCCATCTGGTGTGTCCAAAACGATATTCGGGCATCTAGTACGGTCGGTGCAAACCGTGCACCTATCTTGCGTCAAGATTACCACTATCTCCAAATGGACTGAATCGAGCTTCCACTTGAGCCTCATCACCTAGCAGTATAACCGGGTGTGTCCAAAACAATTTCTGAGCCTATGGTATATTTGGCGCAAACCGTGCACCTATCTTGCGTTAAGATTACCACTATCTAAAAACGGATTGAACCGAGCTTGCACTTGAGTCTCATCACCAAGGAGTCCACGGGGTGCATCCAAAACGATTTCTGAGCCAATGGTATGTTTGGTGCAAACCGTGCACCTATCTTGCAATGACACTAACCCTATCTCTAAACAGACCAAAAGGAGATTCCACATGACCCACGTCACCTAGTAGTTCCATCCGGTGCGTCCAAAATGATATTCGAGCCTCTAGTACGCTCGGTGCAAACCATGCACCTATCTTGCGTAAGGATTACCACTATCTCCAAATGGGCTGAACCGAGCTTCCACTTGAGTCTCGTCACCTAGGAGTACCACTAGGTGCATCCAAAATGATTTCTGAGCGTATAGTTGTTTGGTGCAAACCGTGCACCTATCTTGCTTCAAGATTACCACTATCTCAAATGGACTGAATCGAGATTCCACTAGAGCCTCATCACCTAGGAGTTCCCCCGGGTGTGTCCAAAACAATTTCTGAGCCTATGGTATATACCTCCGAATGGATTGAACCGAGCTTGCACTTGAGTCTCGTCGCCAAGGAGTACCACGGGGTGCGTCAAAAACTATTTCTGAGCCAATGGTACGTTTGCCGCAAACTGTGCACCTATCTTGCACTGACACTAACCCTATCTCTAAATGGACCAATAGGAGATTCCACATGACCCGTGTCACCTAGCAGTTCCATCTGGTGTGTCCAAAACGATATTCGGGCCTCTAGTACGGTCGGTGCAAACCGTGCACCTATCTTGCGTCAAGATTACCACTATCTCCAAATGGACTGAATCTAGCTTCCACTTGAGCCTCATCACCTAGGAGTATAACAGGGTGTGTCCAAAACAATTTCTGAGCCTATGGTATATTTGGCGCAAACCGTGCACCTATCTTGCGTTAAGATTACCACTATCTCCAAACGGATTGAACCGAGCTTGCACTCGAGTCTCGCCACCAAGGTGTACCACAGGGTGCGTCCAAAACGATTTCTGAGCCAATGGTATGTTTGGTGCAAACCATGCACCTATCTTGCACTGACACTAACCCTATCTCTAAACAGACCAAAAGGAGATTGCACATGACCCACGTCACCTAGCAGTTCCATCTGGTGCGTCCAAAATGATATTCGAGCCTCTAGTACGCTCGGTGCAAACCATGCCTCCTATCTTCTGTCAAGATTACCACTATCTCCAAATGGGCTGAACCGAGCTTCCACTTGAGTCTCGTCACCTAGGAGTACCACTGGGTGCATCCAAAATGATTTTTGAGCCTATAGTTGTTTGGTGCAAACCGTGCACCTATCTTGCGTCAAGATTACCACTATCTCCAAATGGGCTGAACCGAGCTTCCACTTGAGTCTTGTCACCTAGGAGTACCACTAGGTGCATCCAAAATGATTTCCAAGCCTATGGTTGTGTGGTGCAAACCGTGCTCCTATCTTGCGTCAAGATTACCACTCTCTCCAAATGGATTGAATCAAGCATCCACTTGAGCCTCATCACGTAGGAGTACCACCGGGTGTGTTCAAAACAATTTTTGAGCCTATGGTTTATTTGGCGCAAACCGTGCACCTATCTTGCATCAAGATTACCACTATCTCCAAACGGATTGAACCGAGCTTGCACTTGACTCTCGTCACCAAGGAGTACCACGGGGTGTGTCTAAAACGATTTCTGAGCCAATGGTATGTTTCGCGCAAACCATGCACCTATCTTGCACTGATGCTAACCCTATCTCTAAACGGACCAAAAGGAGATTCCACATGACCCACGTCACCTAGTAGTTCCATCCGGTGCGTCCAAAATGATATTCGAGCCTCTAGTACGCTCGGTGCAAACCAAGCACATATCTTGCGTCAAGGTTACCACTATCTCCAAATGGGCTGAACCGGGCTTCCACTTGAGTCTCATCACCTAGGAGTACCACTAGGTGCATCCAAAATGATTTCTGAGCCTATAGTTGTTTGGTGCAAACCGTGCACCTATCTTGCGTCAAGATTACCACTATCTCCAAATGGACTGAATCGAGCTTCCACTTGAGCCTCATCACCTAGGAGTACCACCGGGTGTGTCCAAAACAAGTACTGAGCCTATGGTATATATCTCCGAGTGGATTGAACCGAGCTTGCACTTGAGTCTCGTAGCCAAGGAGTACCACGGGGTGCGTCCAAAACTATTTCTGAGCCAATGGTACGTTTGGCGCAAACTGTGCACCTATCTTGCACTGACACTAACCCTATCTCTAAACAGACCAAAAGGAGATTCCATATGACCCATGTCACCTAGTAGTTCCATCTGGTGTGTCCAAAACGAAATTCGGGCCTCTAGTACGGTGGGTGCGAACCGTGCACCTATCTTGCGTCAAGATTACCACTATCTCCAAATGGACTGAATCGAGCTTCCACTTGAGCCTCATCACCTAGGAGCATAACCGGGTGTGTCCAAAACAATTTCTAAGCCTATGGTATATTTGGCGCAAACCATGCACCTATCTTGCGTTAAGATTACCACTATCTCCAAACGGATTGAACCGAGCTTGCACTCGAGTCTCGCCACCAAGGTGTACCACAGGGTGCGTCCAAAACGATTTCTGAGCCAATGGTATGTTTGGTGCAAACCATGCACCTATCTTGCACTGACACTAACCCTATCTCTAAACAGACCAAAAGGAGATTCCACATGACCCACGTCACCTAGCAGTTCCATCTGGTGCGTCCAAAATGATATTCGAGCCTCTAGTACGCTCGGTGCAAACCATGCCTCCTATCTTCTGTCAAGATTACCACTATCTCCAAATGGGCTGAACCGAGCTTCCACTTGAATCTCGTCACCTAGGAGTACCACTGGGTGCATCCAAAATGATTTCTGAGCGTATAGTTGTTTGGTGCAAACCGTGCACCTATCTTGCTTCAAGATTACCACTATCTCAAATGGACTGAATCGAGATTCCACTAGAGCCTCATCACCTAGGAGTTCCCCCGGGTGTGTCCAAAACAATTTCTGAGCCTATGGTATATACCTCCGAATGGATTGAACCGAGCTTGCACTTGAGTCTCGTCGCCAAGGAGTACCACGGGGTGCGTCGAAAACTATTTCTGAGCCAATGGTACGTTTGCCGCAAACTGTGCACCTATCTTGCACTGACACTAACCCTATCTCTAAATGGACCAATAGGAGATTCCACATGACCCATGTCACCTAGCAGTTCCATCTGGTGTGTCCAAAACGATATTCGGGCCTCTAGTACGGTCGGTGCAAACCGTGCACCTATCTTGCGTCAAGATTACCACTATCTCCAAATGGACTGAATCTAGCTTCCACTTGAGCCTCATCACCTAGGAGTATAACAGGGTGTGTCCAAAACAATTTCTGAGCCTATGGTATATTTGGCGCAAACCGTGCACCTATCTTGCGTTAAGATTACCACTATCTCCAAACGGATTGAACCGAGCTTGCACTCGAGTCTCGCCACCAAGGTGTACCACAGGGTGCGTCCAAAACGATTTCTGAGCCAATGGTATGTTTGGTGCAAACCATGCACCTATCTTGCACTGACACTAACCCTATCTCTAAACAGACCAAAAGGAGATTCCACATGACCCACGTCACCTAGCAGTTCCATCTGGTGCGTCCAAAATGATATTCGAGCCTCTAGTACGCTCGGTGCAAACCATGCCTCCTATCTTCTGTCAAGATTACCACTATCTCCAAATGGGCTGAACCGAGCTTCCACTTGAGTCTCGTCACCTAGGAGTACCACTGGGTGCATCCAAAATGATTTTTGAGCCTATAGTTGTTTGGTGCAAACCGTGCACCTATCTTGCGTCAAGATTACCACTATCTCCAAATGGGCTGAACCGAGCTTCCACTTGAGTCTTGTCACCTAGGAGTACCACTAGGTGCATCCAAAATGATTTCCAAGCCTATGGTTGTGTGGTGCAAACCGTGCTCCTATCTTGCGTCAAGATTACCACTCTCTCCAAATGGATTGAATCAAGCATCCACTTGAGCCTCATCACGTAGGAGTACCACCGGGTGTGTTCAAAACAATTTTTGAGCCTATGGTTTATTTGGCGCAAACCGTGCACCTATCTTGCATCAAGATTACCACTATCTCCAAACGGATTGAACCGAGCTTGCACTTGACTCTCGTCACCAAGGAGTACCACGGGGTGTGTCTAAAACGATTTCTGAGCCAATGGTATGTTTCGCGCAAACCATGCACCTATCTTGCACTGACGCTAACCCTATCTCTAAACGGACCAAAAGGAGATTCCACATGACCCACGTCACCTAGTAGTTCCATCCGGTGCGTCCAAAATGATATTCGAGCCTCTAGTACGCTCGGTGCAAACCAAGCACATATCTTGCGTCAAGGTTACCACTATCTCCAAATGGGCTGAACCGGGCTTCCACTTGAGTCTCATCACCTAGGAGTACCACTAGGTGCATCCAAAATGATTTCTGAGCCTATAGTTGTTTGGTGCAAACCGTGCACCTATCTTGCGTCAAGATTACCACTATCTCCAAATGGACTGAATCGAGCTTCCACTTGAGCCTCATCACCTAGGAGTACCACCGGGTGTGTCCAAAACAAGTACTGAGCCTATGGTATATATCTCCGAGTGGATTGAACCGAGCTTGCACTTGAGTCTCGTAGCCAAGGAGTACCACGGGGTGCGTCCAAAACTATTTCTGAGCCAATGGTACGTTTGGCGCAAACTGTGCACCTATCTTGCACTGACACTAACCCTATCTCTAAACAGACCAAAAGGAGATTCCATATGACCCATGTCACCTAGTAGTTCCATCTGGTGTGTCCAAAACGAAATTCGGGCCTCTAGTACGGTGGGTGCGAGCTGTAACAGAACCGACCAAATTATAAGAGCACAAGTACGAAAACAAGCACCGAAGCGCTCAAATTTTCAAACTTGAGCCCATATAATCCCGGTAGTCAATCGAAATCACGAAGGATTTCAAACCAAACTGCTTACAACCAGGATCGCATCATTCAACATACACATCATACGTTACATTTCACAAGTAGTTCAGAAATAAGTTAACACCACGGAGTAGCAATTATTACAAACTGAGTTTGAAAGTAGCGGAAGTCTTACACACACTGAAGATACTTAAATACTGCCAGTTTGGTTAGATCAACATCCCACAAAAGAACGAGGTAAGTACATAAAGATGATCATGCCCATGTGATCTAGTCCTCATCCCCAGCGGGGTGAAGGCAAGTCTTGCAGAAGCCTTGGTAAAGCATATCATCTGCAACAGGAGGGAATAAACCCTGAGTACTGGAATGTACTCAGCTAGACTTACCCGTCATAAACCAGAAATAAAGTAGACACCAAGGATTATGCAAGGCTTACACAAGAGGCTAGCTGACACCACATTTTGCATAAAGGCATAAGTAGCTGAAACTTTTATAACCTGTACTAGCAGTTATTTTTAGCATTTAAGCTGAAACTTTTATAACCTGTACTAGCAGTTATTTTTAGCATTTACCTGTCATCTATCTTAGCACCTGTACTAAACATGCACTTGATTATCATCAAACAATTATTCATATAATTCCATAGCAGGTATAGATTGTGGCAACATTGTATCATTCACTTAACCATCTGTTTACTTAATGAGATCTACGTTGCCGCTGCTCAAGTCAAGTGCTCACTAACCGGGAGCGACGGCGATTCGAATCGAATTCCTATCCAGCTGGAGGGGTATTTCTAATACTCACCGAGACGCGCCTGGCGAGGGCTGCTCAGGTCATCTTTCGTACAGTTCAGGAATCGCGGGTCCGAATGATGTCGCGACCCCAAGGGCGACACTCTGCCAGGTGCTAGGGACTCTAACCCCCCCTTGGTCTCACGCCAATGTCCCCAAGCACATCCTTTCTCTCCTCCAAGAAGCAACCTACCATTCGATTCCCGGCCTGAACCATACTACTTGACTTCGCGGTCGGAACGACTTATCCGGCCAACTAAGTGTTAGACTGCGTTCAACATGACTCAAGGACGTACAGCGAATCGGTCCTTAAACGACTCAGACGGGCATGGCTCCACACCCAAGACGTGAAGTGTCTTGCAGCTGTACCATCGAACTCCCGCCCGGTCTCAATTTCATTTTAAAGCATGGTTCCATCACGATAGCCATAAGCCACTCGTGACCCAGTCCTATCTCTCGCGGATGACCGGAAATCACCCGACTTCTACCGTTCTAAGCAGGGCTAAGCATTGACACGTGCCTACACCTAATATAGGATTAGGGCATAGTATCTGGACAAGGACAGGTGTAATGCAACAGTTGTTTTCATACAACTCCTACTACATAATGCAGTAAACAAATAAAAGTACTCAAGATATCTTTTATCAAATAATGGGTTCAGCATGCACCGAGGCTTGCCTTTCAGGAAGGTGGAAGGCCGGTGATCTGGGCACTCCGGTAGGTCTTCAACGGCGTCTCCTTCGCCGTTGGGCTCTGTCTGCTCCTCTGGTTGACTCAGTACTTCCTCGGGGATCGTCTGCTCGAACTCGAGGAGAGTTACCCCCTCCGGTACACCTATTGCATGAGTGCATAAAAAATCTCATGAATGCATAAAGAAAGATGCAATATGCTCGGAATGAAATGCATTACGACAATTTAGCGCTCTATTCAAATCACTTCAAAAGAGTAGGTGCAAATTTCCTCTCCGGTAGAGGAGTACTCACCTAGTCTACTTAGCCTAAGATAAAGTTGCTCATCTTCAGTTAGAGCCCTAACTCCTAACAATTACAAAAGTAACTTGTCTTAGGATATCACACCATATCAATCAACAAGGCATCACAATAGAGCATACTGGACAGCAGCTACTTGTTTTTATCATAACTAAAGATTTACAATTCCAAAAGATATGATCTAGGACAATCTGGAAAGCCTAAGAAATACTCTACGATTCATTTTCAGACCTCAACCCCAAACTCCTAAGTTTTCCACATCAAACTTCACAAGTTCCAGAATCTGTCCTCTCAAAACAGAGAGTAGCAGATTCTGAACTGCCACTTAAAACAACAGTAACTCTCAAACTACTAAGCCAAATGTTCCCAAATTTTGACACAAGCTAGTTCATCAAGTTTACTGTGACTTTGGTATTTACAAGTTTCCCAGCAACAAATTTTATCAAAGATCAAACTGAGAAATACTTCCAGCTGTCCAGAAAACCTAAAATTACAAAGGTTAAATATTTGTTGATATAACCAAAGTCTCCTAAAACCAAACTAATGTTACTAACAGTTCACCTTAGGTATAAAAACACCAGAAAGTAAGGTGGAACCAACTAGAATACTTATTTAACCCCATTTCTTAATTTACTTAATCATTTAGGTAGAATTTTAAACATATATGTAAACTGCTCCTAAAATTCTACAAAACTTACAGGGGACTCTCTGACCTCTAAATAGACCACAGTAAAAATTTGAACAAGTTTTATTCACAGAAACTCTCTATACAAAATTCACAAGCCCAAAAGGCTGATTTTTGCATAAATCATAAATCACATTGAAAAGTATCAAACAACAGATTTCATATTTTTCTTAGACACTCTAGGGTACCAAGACATTCTCCAAAAATTTACAACAACATTGCACATGTAGAAAAATTATAAAAATTACTTCAATAAATTCCTAGAATAAAATGATAGCCTTATAACTTGAAAATTACTTAAGTACTGATGCCCAAATTTTTACCAGAGCTAAGACTAGTATAGAGTAATCTACCCACCAAATTTCATAATTTATGGAACTCTACAGCTCAAGCTATAAATTAAACAAATTTGTATGCATTCCAAAACACATTTAAAGGATCTAATAAAATCTTACAGAATCTAAACATCTCAAGCCAGATCTATATTTTTATAAAATACTACACATCCAGTAGATTCTAACAAAATTTATTTCATGATTTTTGGATCCCTAAAACCCTAGATTCCTATTTTTCCAAGTATTACAAAAATCAGTATCAAAATAATAAAAATCCCTTTTTATTTCGGACAACTGGGCCGGCCCGGGAAAGAATCCGGCCCACACGCGCGCGCTCGGCCCGCTCGGCTCTCCCGCCCGCGCGTGGCACTGACATGCGGGCCCCCGCGGTCAGCGACCGGGAGCAGGGGAGCCGGCACCCGGCGAGCTCCGGTGAGCTCGCGCTCGCCGGAGAAGAGCTCGCGCGGCCAACCGAGCACGGCCTCGTGATCTCCGTCACCCGGCGCATCGATTGACACCCATAGGATGGACGGGGATGAGGAGGAGAGGGCCTGCCGCCGTGCGTGGCGGCCGGTGACCTCCGGTGGCGGCGCACCGTCGCCGGTGAAGAAGCGCGGTGCGGCTGGAGCTCGGTACGAGCTTCACCGAGTCCAGGCGGTTCCATTTTACTACTAAGGGGAGATGGAGAAGGACCCGAGACACCCGGCCACGGTGAGGTCCCGTGGCGGGCTCCGGCGACCCCTCGGAGGCGGAGAAGAAGACAATGCGGCTCACCTAAGGTTCAATCGCGGGCTTCAGTGGGTCAAGGGGGTGGAGGGTGGTGAGGCGGAGGTGATGGCGAGCGCAAACGGCCGGTGGTGTGGCGTGGCTCGCGCTCGGGCTCGTCGGAGAAGAAGGGGATGGCGGCTCGGTTCTTTCCTTTTGCAACCGAGAAGGAAGGAGGAGGAGGAAATGAATGGGGGAGGTGGGAGCGGCAACAGAGGCGCTCTTCATGCGCTCGGCAGCTGGCCGCATCGCCAGGTCGCGCGCGGCGCGTGGAGGACACGCGGCGGCGTTCTTCTGCCGCGGCGCCACGTTCCGTTTACTGAACTTTTGAATCGCGGTTTCAGTTCAGTCATGGTGAGCCTGACAGAGCAACTTTGTCACTCAATAACTCCTAAACCGGTTCGAGTTAGGAGAAGATGATAACATCAAATTCGTAGGGCTTTGTGAGGTCAACAACTTTGTCAATTGGTGTTTAGGCTGGTTCGGCCTATATTTGAAACTACATGGCCTCAAAGTAGTGCTCAAAGAAACTGAAACCGGGTTTCAGTCACTGAAAACGACTGACAGCTCAAGTTCATGGCAAGATAGCTCTTGAACCATTGAGAACCAGGCTTGGGTGCTATTGACAAAGTTGTAGGGCTACATGTGATCTACAAATTTGTCAATATGAGTGAAGGCTAGTTTGGCTTGGTTTGCAAACTACAAGCTTCTAAAGTAGGCATCAGTGAAACTGTAAGGTTCAATCCCAGACTTAGAAAAATTCTAAGTCCTGGAATTACACTACTAGCTGACTTGTGGGCCACTTTTGAGCATGTTGTGGTCATTTTCATGAGATGGTCATATTGAGACTTTTGTTCCCCATGAATTTCTCTACAACTTTGCTTAAGGGTGCTCTTCCATGCAAGGTCTCTAAATTGGACTTTCTAATTGGTCAAACTAGAACCTTCTATGGTCAAATGGAAGTCAAACTTGTCATGGAGGGAAATTTTGTAATTTTGGTCAACATGAACCTTGATCCAAATGTTACTCTAAGTATAGTTAAAGTGTTGTAGGTCATGATTGATGACTTTACCTTTTTGTTACACCAACTAACAAATACTTTATGAAATCAATCAAGCAAGCCCTAAACAAACACATGAATTGCATTACATGAAATACTAAACATGAATTATGCATGTCATGCTTATGCAAATGCAATGCAATTAAGGACTAAACACTTGAGGTGTTACAGCCCTCCCCCCTTATAAAAATCTCGTCCCGAGATTTGGAAAGCGTACCATTTTTCATAGAATTCTTTATAACCATCCCGCAAATAATCTTCCCGTTCCCACGTAGCATCACTCTCACTACCCTGATTACTCCACATCACTTTGTACCACTTAACCACTTTACTTCTAGTTACTCGTTCCTGAGTATCGATCACTCGGACTGGTTTTTCTTCATAGGTTAAGTCGGATTCCAGTCTGATATCTCCTAACGGAACTTGTTCTTCAGGAACTCGAAGGCACTTTTTAAGCTGAGACACATGGAAAACATTAAATATGGCTCTCATCTCAGGAGGCAACTGGATTTTGTATGCAACAGCTCCACTCTTGCCTATGATCTGGAAAGGACCCATGTATCTTGGTGCAAGCTTTCGCTTAACGCCAAAACGTTGGACACTCTTCATTGGAGAAACTTTCAAATAAACGAAGTCTCCAACTTCAAATTCGAGTGGTTTTCTGCGACGATCAGCATAGCTCTTCTGTCTAGCTTGGGCTGCAGCCATGTGTTTCTGGATAGTACGGACTTGTTCCTCGGCTTCCTGGACAAAATCAATGCCATAATACCTTCTTTCCCCAGCTTCTACCCAGTTTAGTGGGGTTCGGCACTTACGACCGTACAAAGCTTCGAATGGAGCCATCTTGATACTCTCTTGATAACTGTTATTGTACGAGAATTCAGCTAAAGGTAGCCATTTTTCCCAAGAACCCTTGGATGAAATGACGCATGCCCGCAACAGATCTTCCAAGATTTGGTTAACTCGTTCCGTCTGACCAGATGTCTGGGGGTGATAAGCAGAGCTTCTCACTAACTTGGTTCCCAGAAGGTGATGCAAATGCTCCCAAAAGCGAGCAGTGAACTGGGGACCCCGATCAGAAACGATTGTACGAGGTATCCCATGAAGCCGGACTATCTGATTGAAGTACAACTCAGCATAGTCAGTAGGACGATAGTCCACTCTCACGGGGATGAAATGAGCGGATTTGGTCAAACGGTCAACAATTACCCAGATAGAGTTATGATTTTTGACTGTGGGAGGAAGTCCGACAATGAAATCCATACTTATTTCTTCCCATTTCCAGCCTGGAATGGAAAGTGGCTGAAGCAACCCAGCTTTCATATGCACAGCTTTCACTCTGCAACAGGTGTCACATCTAGCAACATATGCAGCTATCTCTTTCCGCATCTTGGTCCACCAATAAAGTGGTTTCAAATCATAATACATCTTATTACTACCAGGATGGATGGACAACTTGGAAGAATGTGCCTCGGACAGGATCTGATCTCTAAGCTCTCGATCCTTTGGTACCACTAATCTATCCTTGAACCACAGCACACCTTCGTCATCTAACCTGAAATGCTTAGTTTCTTCCTCTTTCATCTTCCGTTTTATGTGAAATATACCCGGATCGGTCTTTTGGAGCTCGATGATTTTATTTCTGAGGGTACCACTGACAGTGATGTTGTACAAGACTGCCGGATGTAACAGGCGGGATCGGTGAAAATCAGTTTCAACTAAGGAATGGCAATGAGATTTACGGCTCAAAGCGTCCGCAACCACGTTTGCCTTGCCTGGGTGATAGTGCACTTGGAGATTATAATCTTTAATCAACTCAAGCCATCTTCTCTGACGCATATTTAGCTCGGGTTGGGTGAAGATGTATTTGAGGCTTTTGTGGTCTGTATAGATATTGCAGACATTGCCCAGCAGATAATGCCGCCACACCTTCAAAGCATGAACAACTGCGGCCAGTTCTAAGTCATGCGTTGGATAATTCACCTCATGCTTCCGAAGTTGCCGTGAAGTATATGCAATTACTCGGCCTTCCTGCATCAGAACACCTCCCAAACCTATGCCTGAGGCATCACAGTAAACATCAAAAGGTTTCTCGATATCCGGTTGTGCCAAAACCGGAGCCGAGGTTAGGAGGGTTCGCAGTTGGTGAAAAGCCGCATCACACTCAGGAGTCCAGACAAACCTGGTGTCTTTTTGCAGCAACCGAGTCATGGGTTTGGCTATTTTTGAGAAATCCGGGATGAAGCGACGATAATAGCCAGCCAACCCAAGAAAACTCCGGACCTCATGAACCGAAGTAGGAGCCTTCCAATTCAATACTTCTTCTACCTTGGTGGGATCCACCATAATACCTCCATCGGACAATACATGCCCAAGAAAAGGTACCTCCCGAAGCCAGAATTCGCATTTACTGAACTTCGCATACAGTTTATGCTCACGCAATCTGCTGAGGACAATACGCAAGTGTTCCGCGTGGTCTCCCTCATTTTCAGAATACACTAAGATGTCATCAATGAACACCACCACAAACTTGTCCAATTCGGGCATAAACACCGAATTCATCAAGCACATGAAGTGCGCTGGGGCATTAGTCAGACCGAAGGACATGACAAGATACTCATAAAGGCCGTATCTCGTCGAGAAGGCTGTTTTTGGAACATCTTCAGGACGGATTTTAATCTGATGATACCCCGACCTTAGATCAATCTTGGAAAAGACTTTGGCTTTGGACAATTGATCGAACAAGATGTCGATACGCGGCAGAGGATACTTATTCTTGACAGTGACTGCATTCAGAGGTCTATAGTCCACGCACATCCGCAAGGTTTGATCCTTCTTCTTTACAAAGATAGCAGGGCAACCCCACGGAGATGAGCTAGGACGGATCAACCCCTTCTTCAGAAGTTCATTCAATTGTACCTTAAGCTCAGCTAACTCATTTGGAGGCATTCTATAGGGTCTCCTAGAGATGGGTGCGGTACCAGGCAGCAACTCGATTTTAAATTCCACATCCCGATCCGGAGGAAGTCCCGGCAAATCATCGGGAAAAACATCCGGAAACTCATTTACTACGGGAATTTCAGCCAACGCCTTTGCTTGCACAGCATGAATTTTTCCCGACAATTCAACTTTTCTGGGAAGTTGAACTAGAAAACCCTTTTGATCGGTAGGATCTCTGAGCATAACTACCCGAGCAGATGTGTCAATGAGTACCCCATTCTGACTCATCCAATTCATTCCCAAGATAACATCTATGTCTAACCCCGGTAACACCAATAGAGCAAGCGAATAACTTCGCCCTTCTATCTCAAACTTAAGGTTCCCCACTACTTTGTTTGTGGAAATATTCCCACTTGCAGCACTAATACAATAGCCCACACCTTCAACAGTATGCAACTTGTGTGCAAATTTGGATGCAAACTTAGGACTGATAAAGGAATGCGAAGCACCTGAATCAAAAAGTACCACTGCGGGGTGTTGGTCAACTAGGAACTTACCAGCCGTGACTACCTCACCAGATGGAATTTCTTCTATGCTGTTATAGTGAGCATGTCCCTGACGACCACCTTGATTGACATTTTTCTTAGGGTACGGACAGTTCCGGGCCCAATGACCTGGCTTGTTACAATTCCAGCAAGGCATATTGCTAGGAGGAACACTAGAACTACTCTGACCAGAAGTCCCTTTTGGCAGAGCGACAGTGTATGCCTTACGGAACCCAGTTTTTGCAGCCGTCTTTTTCTGTGGCGGACGGAACCTTACATTCTGAGCAGGCGGACGTGGAGAAGACCTGGGTGCTGCTGAGGCCCTTGACTGAGAAGCGCTTGCCTCAAGGGCCCTTTTCCGGCTCTTAGAAGCAGAATAAATAGTATTATTGTTCTCTTGTGTCAAAGCATCACTGATGAAATCATTGAAAGTGGTACACTTGCTAGTACCCATAGTCTTCATTAACTTTGGGCCGAGGCCCCTTTTGAAACTAGCAATCTTTTTGGCATCAGTATCCACAAACTCCGTGGCGTACCTTGCCAAGTTGTTGAATGACTGCAAGTACTCAGTTAAGCTCTTGTTTCCCTGTGACAGCCTCATAAACTCTGTATGCTTGATTGCCATCAGACCTGGAGGGATATAATTCCCCCGGAATGCCGCCTTAAACTGATCCCAAGCGATCGGGACATTAGCAGGGAGCGTGGAGCGATAGTGACTCCACCAGATGCCTGCTGGACCATGCAATTGATGGGAGGCATACTCCGTTTTCAGCTCATCAGTTAGGCGTAACAGACGAAACTTTTGCTCAATTGTATTCAACCATTCATCAGCCTGCAGGGGCTCTTCCGCTTCCTTAAAAAGCGGGGGCTTTGTATCCAGGAAATCCTTGAAGTCACTGTATTGGTTTGGCTCCGGGCCCTGACGACCATGCCGAGCCTCACGATTGGCCATTTGGCGCAATGCGTCGGCCAACATCCGCTGCCCCTCCACTACTGTTTGCATTAACTCCGCCGGGGTAGGTGGTGGCGGAGGGGGCGGCTGGTCCTCCTCCTCATTTCCACGACCTCTACGAAGATTGTATGACATCTGCAAAATGCATAGCCAATGAGCACTGACGATGTGGGAAATTTGTAGATGAATTATTGCGAAATGTCAAACTGTCTTCAAGAATAAAATTCTCATAATAAATAAGGCACAATAATTCATCACAACCGCACAATCCATTCAAGCGCATCAATTGCCGAACTCGTACTTGGTAATCCATCAAGACGTTCTCCGATAAAGGCTCACTCACAGGGAGCACAACGGCTATCGGATCGTTTACGTTGCTATCTACGTGATTTTGACCTTTTGCCCGGTAATTTGATTTGATCTCAAGATTGTTAGTGACCGTGAAAGGCTACTTCAAACTGACCACAAAGAGACTTCTCATTGGAGAGTTCTATGTTGGATCAGGACTAGCCACCTCGATACCTGCGCGTGCCAAGCAGCACAACCTTATGTCGCGCGCCATAGGAGGCCCTCGGTTTCGTCGCGGCACCGAAGGGTGCTAATCGTGACACCATCACCGAACACAACACAATAAGACATCGCATTGCGGTCGAAATTAATAGGTTCAAACTACATTCAAGAAACATATGGTTCAACCTTACATCCCAACGTCAAATTATTACAAGGCCTCACTCCTACACAGGGAGGCGCAAAAGACGATCCTAACATTAAAGGTACGTGACGACTACTCTAAGCATCATCCTCTGAGTCCGTGTCAAGGATCTCCCCGCCGTCCTCATCACTGACAGGCTCTAACTCTTCGTCTTCTTCTTCTTCTTCTGGCTCTTCCTCTGGTGCTTCCGCAGGTGGAGCATCTTGTGGTCCATCGACCTCCACTTCATCATCATCATCATCTGCCATGAAAATTCCGGAACCCATCTCCTCATCAACATTGTTGTTCCTAGGTAGCAGAGGATTTAGCTGGTTGTTCAGGCGGTGCACTTCTTCATGAAGATTGTTATTGTATTCTTCAGCATTTTCCAACTGTTGTTCGAGCTCAAACTGACGAGCTCTCAGAACGTTCTCCTCATACCAGGCTTCATCCCTCTGTTCCATTACACGGACCAACATACGCTGACAGTTGCGATTGGCCACTGTCAACCTTTGGACTGCAAGTGTTTCTTGATCTCTATCATGAATTACTTGCTCCAACTGTTGCCGTGCTGCATCCCTGGCAGCGGTCACCTCAGCCAGCTCAGCCCGTAACTGTTCCACCTCGGAGGGCTCAGGACGGGGCTCCCGCGGAGCTAACTGGTGGCGAGGGACCCTTCCACCCGTTGATTTACGGCTGTCATCCGGGTACGAGCCATCTGTATCAACAAGATGTGACTTACAGTGAGAATCATTTAGGGGATACGAAATTTATCTTTAGTCGGGACTATTAAATTTTTTAAGGAGGGAGTAAATGACATGTATGATATAATTAAACATGATGCATGCACGATCCGTACGTCCTCTCCCCTTAGAAAACTAATATGCTAACGCTAAACGGTGGCATACATACGTTCTCTCATATAAGCGGAACTATCGGTCTACACGTTACGCTGTTAGTGTACCTGCAGAAAATTTCCATTGCAGCCCAACAATTCCCAAAATAATATACAAGGAAGCAGTAAACTAAATACTTTCCATATACACATCCCCAGATGTATATATTTCAGTATCAAAGCTACCCGATGGATAGATGCCCACAATTAAGTGTTTTTACATAGTTACATGGTTTGAACATGTAAATATGCAAACCACCAAAACTACTCTCCCCTAGACCGCCGGTTGGACGATCATGCTCTCACAACTCACACTTACCAGAGCGTCGAGGTAATTGATCCATACATTACCACCCAAGTGGATGGCATCCATACAATATCACGCCGTATGGACGACGAAACAAAAACAAACAAGGCCCCCAAGTTAGTCTTTATAATAAGCCACCTAAGAGTCCTTATTTGGGCTAAGGGATGTGATCACTGGCATACTTATAAAATACTTTTTAAAGTTTAACCCTTTTCGTAAACAAATACTTTTGTTTTTAATTACTCGTAATGATGTGCTTAATGTTGAATTATGCTCCGGTACCAGCTGTAACAGAACCGACCAAATTATAAGAGCACAAGTACGAAAACAAGCACCGAAGCGCTCAAATTTTCAAACTTGAGCCCATATAATCCCGGTAGTCAATCGAAATCACGAAGGATTTCAAACCAAACTGCTTACAACCAGGATCGCATCATTCAACATACACATCATACGTTACATTTCACAAGTAGTTCAGAAATAAGTTAACACCACGGAGTAGCAATTATTACAAACTGAGTTTGAAAGTAGCGGAAGTCTTACACACACTGAAGATACTTAAATACTGCCAGTTTGGTTAGATCAACATCCCACAAAAGAACGAGGTAAGTACATAAAGATGATCATGCCCATGTGATCTAGTCCTCATCCCCAGCGGGGTGAAGGCAAGTCTTGCAGAAGCCTTGGTAAAGCATATCATCTGCAACAGGAGGGAATAAACCCTGAGTACTGGAATGTACTCAGCTAGACTTACCCGTCATAAACCAGAAATAAAGTAGACACCAAGGATTATGCAAGGCTTACACAAGAGGCTAGCTGACACCACATTTTGCATAAAGGCATAAGTAGCTGAAACTTTTATAACCTGTACTAGCAGTTATTTTTAGCATTTAAGCTGAAACTTTTATAACCTGTACTAGCAGTTATTTTTAGCATTTACCTGTCATCTATCTTAGCACCTGTACTAAACATGCACTTGATTATCATCACACAATTATTCATATAATTCCATAGCAGGTATAGATTGTGGCAACATTGTATCATTCACTTAACCATCTGTTTACTTAATGAGATCTACGTTGCCGCTGCTCAAGTCAAGTGCTCACTAACCGGGAGCGACGGCGATTCGAATCGAATTCCTATCCAGCTGGAGGGGTATTTCTAACACTCACCGAGACGCGCCTGGCGAGGGCTGCTCAGGTCATCTTTCGTACAGTTCAGGAATCGCGGGTCCGAATGATGTCGCGACCCCAAGGGCGACACTCTGCCAGGTGCTAGGGACTCTAACCCCCCCTTGGTCTCACGCCAATGTCCCCAAGCACATCCTTTCTCTCCTCCAAGAAGCAACCTACCATTCGATTCCCGGCCTGAACCATACTACTTGACTTCGCGGTCGGAACGACTTATCCGGCCAACTAAGTGTTAGACTGCGTTCAACATGACTCAAGGACGTACAGCGAATCGGTCCTTAAACGACTCAGACGGGCATGGCACCACACCCAAGACGTGAAGTGTCTTGCAGCTGTACCATCGAACTCCCGCCCGGTCTCAATTTCATTTTAAAGCATGGTTCCATCACGATAGCCATAAGCCACTCGTGACCCAGTCCTATCTCTCGCGGATGACCGGAAATCACCCGACTTCTACCGTTCTAAGCAGGGCTAAGCATTGACACGTGCCTACACCTAATATAGGATTAGGGCATAGTATCTGGACAAGGACAGGTGTAATGCAACAGTTGTTTTCATACAACTCCTACTACATAATGCAGTAAACAAATAAAAGTACTCAAGATATCTTTTATCAAATAATGGGTTCAGCATGCACCGGGGCTTGCCTTTCAGGAAGGTGGAAGGCCGGTGATCTGGGCACTCCGGTAGGTCTTCAACGGCGTCTCCTTCGCCGTTGGGCTCTGTCTGCTCCTCTGGTTGACTCAGTACTTCCTCGGGGATCGTCTGCTCGAACTCGAGGAGAGTTACCCCCTCCGGTACACCTATTGCATGAGTGCATAAAAAATCTCATGAATGCATAAAGAAAGATGCAATATGCTCGGAATGAAATGCATTACGACAATTTAGCGCTCTATTCAAATCACTTCAAAAGAGTAGGTGCAAATTTCCTCTCCGGTAGAGGAGTACTCACCTAGTCTACTTAGCCTAAGATAAAGTTGCTCATCTTCAGTTAGAGCCCTAACTCCTAACAATTACAAAAGTAACTTGTCTTAGGATATCACACCATATCAATCAACAAGGCATCACAATAGAGCATACTGGACAGCAGCTACTTGTTTTTATCATAACTAAAGATTTACAATTCCAAAAGATATGATCTAGGACAATCTGGAAAGCCTAAGAAATACTCTACGATTCATTTTCAGACCTCAACCCCAAACTCCTAAGTTTTCCACATCAAACTTCACAAGTTCCAGAATCTGTCCTCTCAAAACAGAGAGTAGCAGATTCTGAACTGCCACTTAAAACAACAGTAACTCTCAAACTACTAAGCCAAATGTTCCCAAATTTTGACACAAGCTAGTTCATCAAGTTTACTGTGACTTTGGTATTTACAAGTTTCCCAGCAACAAATTTTATCAAAGATCAAACTGAGAAATACTTCCAGCTGTCCAGAAAACCTAAAATTACAAAGGTTAAATATTTGTTGATATAACCAAAGTCTCCTAAAACCAAACTAATGTTACTAACAGTTCACCTTAGGTATAAAAACACCAGAAAGTAAGGTGGAACCAACTAGAATACTTATTTAACCCCATTTCTTAATTTACTTAATCATTTAGGTAGAATTTTAAACATATATGTAAACTGCTCCTAAAATTCTACAAAAAGTACAGGGGACTCTCTGACCTCTAAATAGACCACAGTAAAAATTTGAACAAGTTTTATTCACAGAAACTCTCTATACAAAATTCACAAGCCCAAAAGGCTGATTTTTGCATAAATCATAAATCACATTGAAAAGTATCAAACAACAGATTTCATATTTTTCTTAGACACTCTAGGGTACCAAGACATTCTCCAAAAATTTACAACAACATTGCACATGTAGAAAAATTATAAAAATTACTTCAATAAATTCCTAGAATAAAATGATAGCCTTATAACTTGAAAATTACTTAAGTACTGATGCCCAAATTTTTACCAGAGCTAAGACTAGTATAGAGTAATCTACCCACCAAATTTCATAATTTATGGAACTCTACAGCTCAAGCTATAAATTAAACAAATTTGTATGCATTCCAAAACACATTTAAAGGATCTAATAAAATCTTACAGAATCTAAACATCTCAAGCCAGATCTATATTTTTATAAAATACTACACATCCAGTAGATTCTAACAAAATTTATTTCATGATTTTTGGATCCCTAAAACCCTAGATTCCTATTTTTCCAAGTATTACAAAAATCAGTATCAAAATAATAAAAATCCCTTTTTATTTCGGACAACTGGGCCGGCCCGGGAAAGAATCCGGCCCACACGCGCGCGCTCGGCCCGCTCGGCTCTCCCGCCCGCGCGTGGCACTGACATGCGGGCCCCCGCGGTCAGCGACCGGGAGCAGGGGAGCCGGCACCCGGCGAGCTCCGGTGAGCTCGCGCTCGCCGGAGAAGAGCTCGCGCGGCCAACCGAGCACGGCCTCGTGATCTCCGTCACCCGGCGCATCGATTGACACCCATAGGATGGACGGGGATGAGGAGGAGAGGGCCTGCCGCCGTGCGTGGCGGCCGGTGACCTCCGGTGGTGGCGCACCGTCGCCGGTGAAGAAGCGCGGTGCGGCTGGAGCTCGGTACGAGCTTCACCGAGTCCAGGCGGTTCCATTTTACTACTAAGGGGAGATGGAGAAGGACCCGAGACACCCGGCCACGGTGAGGTCCCGTGGCGGGCTCCGGCGACCCCTCGGAGGCGGAGAAGAAGACAATGCGGCTCACCTAAGGTTCAATCGCGGGCTTCAGTGGGTCAAGGGGGTGGAGGGTGGTGAGGCGGAGGTGATGGCGAGCGCAAACGGCCGGTGGTGTGGCGTGGCTCGCGCTCGGGCTCGTCGGAGAAGAAGGGGATGGCGGCTCGGTTCTTTCCTTTTGCAACCGAGAAGGAAGGAGGAGGAGGAAATGAATGGGGGAGGTGGGAGCGGCAACAGAGGCGCTCTTCATGCGCTCGGCAGCTGGCCGCATCGCCAGGTCGCGCGCGGCGCGTGGAGGACACGCGGCGGCGTTCTTCTGCCGCGGCGCCACGTTCCGTTCACTGAACTTTTGAATCGCGGTTTCAGTTCAGTCATGGTGAGCCTGACAGAGCAACTTTGTCACTCAATAACTCCTAAACCGGTTCGAGTTAGGAGAAGATGATAACATCAAATTCGTAGGGCTTTGTGAGGTCAACAACTTTGTCAATTGGTGTTTAGGCTGGTTCGGCCTATATTTGAAACTACATGGCCTCAAAGTAGTGCTCAAAGAAACTGAAACCGGGTTTCAGTCACTGAAAACGACTGACAGCTCAAGTTCATGGCAAGATAGCTCTTGAACCATTGAGAACCAGGCTTGGGTGCTATTGACAAAGTTGTAGGGCTACATGTGATCTACAAATTTGTCAATATGAGTGAAGGCTAGTTTGGCTTGGTTTGCAAACTACAAGCTTCTAAAGTAGGCATCAGTGAAACTGTAAGGTTCAATCCCAGACTTAGAAAAATTCTAAGTCCTGGAATTACACTACTAGCTGACTTGTGGGCCACTTTTGAGCATGTTGTGGTCATTTTCATGAGATGGTCATATTGAGACTTTTGTTCCCCATGAATTTCTCTACAACTTTGCTTAAGGGTGCTCTTCCATGCAAGGTCTCTAAATTGGACTTTCTAATTGGTCAAACTAGAACCTTCTATGGTCAAATGGAAGTCAAACTTGTCATGGAGGGAAATTTTGTAATTTTGGTCAACATGAACCTTGATCCAAATGTTACTCTAAGTATAGTTAAAGTGTTGTAGGTCATGATTGATGACTTTACCTTTTTGTTACACCAACTAACAAATACTTTATGAAATCAATCAAGCAAGCCCTAAACAAACACATGAATTGCATTACATGAAATACTAAACATGAATTATGCATGTCATGCTTATGCAAATGCAATGCAATTAAGGACTAAACACTTGAGGTGTTACAACATGGGTCATGTGGAATCTCATTTCGATCCGTTTGGTGACAATGTCAGTGTCAGTGCAAGATAGGTACAGGGTTTGCGCCGAATAGACCATAGGCTCAGAAATCATTTTGGATGCACCAGATGGAACTCCTAGGTGACGTGGTTCATGTAGAATCTCGTTTTGGTCCGTTTGGAAATAGCGCAAGTGTAGTGCAAGATAGGTGCATGGTTTGCATCAAACGTACCATAGGCTCCGAAATCATTTTGGAAGCACCCGATGGTACTCCAAGGTACTGAGGCTCATGTGGAAGCTCGATTTAGTCCGTTTGGAGATAGTGCTAAACTTGACACAAGATAGGTGCTGTACGGTTTGCGTTGAACGTACCACAACCTCAGAAATCATTTTAGATGCACCCGATGGAACTCTATGGTGACGTGGGTCATGTGGAATCATGTTTTGGTCCGTTTGGAGATAGTGCTGGTGTCGGTGTAAGATAGGTGCATGGTTTGCGCCAAATATACCGTAGGCTTAGAAATTAATTTGGACGCACCTGATGGAATTCCTAGGTGACATGGGTCTTGTGGAATCTCGTTTTGGTCCGTTTGGAGACAGTGTCAGTGTCGGTGCAAGATAGGTGCAGAGTTTGCCCCGAATGTAACACCTCAAGTGTTTAGTCCTTAATTGCATTGCATTTGCATAAGCATAACATGCATAATCCATGTTTACTATTTTATGTAATGCAATTCATGTGATTGTTTAGGGTTTGTTTGGTTTGTGTCATGAGTAATTGATAGTTGGTGTAACAAAAAGGTAAGGTAGCCAATCATGACCTACAACACCTTAGTTATACTTAGGGTAACATTTGGAACAAGGTTCATGTTGACTAAAATTACAAAATTGCCCTCCAAGAGAAGTTTGACCACCATTTGACCCTAGAAGGCTCTAGTTTGACCAATTAAAAAGTCTAATTTAGAGACCTTGCATGGAAGAGCACCCTTAAGCAAAGTTGTAAAGAAATTCATGGGAACAAAAGTCTCAATATGACCATCTCATGAAAGTGACCACAACATGCTCAAAAGTGGCCCACAAGTCAGCTAGAGAAGTAGCTCCAAGACTTAGAATTTTTCTAAGTCTGGAATCTGACCCTACAGTTTTACTGATGCCTACTTTAGGAGCTTGTAGTTTGCAAACTAGGCCAAACCAGCATTCACTCATATTGACAAACTTGTAGTTCACATGTAGCCCTACAACTTTGACAACATCACCCAAGCCTGGTTCTCAATGGTTCAAGAGATATCGTGTCATGAACTTAGGCTTTCAGTCGGCATCGTTAACTGAACCCCGGTTTCAGTTTCACCGAGCACCACTTTGGGGCCATGTAGTTTCAAATATAGGCCGAACCAGGCCAAACACTAATTGACAAAGTTGTTGCCCTAACATAGCTCTACAAACTTGATGTTTCCACCTTGGACTGAAACCAGCTGGTTTAGAAGTTAATCGCGTCCGAAATCGTTCTGTCAGTCACTGATGGGGGCACTGTCATCGCGATTCAGTCTTCAGAGTGAGGTGGCCGACCGGCCACAGAGCCGCGCCGACGCGTGGAGGCGCGGTGGCGCCCGTACGCCGGCCCTGGCCCCACCGGTCAGGCCGCGACGCCTTCAAGACGCCACGACGCGCGAGTCGGCCTCCATTCCTCCGCCCCTCTCTTCCAGTTGCAAAAACGCCGAAACCGAGCCGCCATTGCCGCTCTTCTCCGACGAGCTCGAGCGCGAGCTACACCGCATCACCGGCCGCCAGACCTCGCCACTTCCTCCGCTTCACCACCCTCCATCCCCTCGACCCACCGATGCCCGTGATTTGACTCGAGGTGAGCCGCATTGCTTCCTTCCCCGTTTCCGAGAGGTCGCCGGAGCCCGCCATGGACCCTCACCGTGGCCGGGGTACCTCGGGTCTCTCTCCATCCTCCCTTCCTATCTAAATGGCTCCGCCTAGCTTCGGTGAAGCTCGTACCGAGCCTAGACAGCACCGTACACCCTCACCGGCGACGGTGCGCCGCCACCGGACCTCACCGGCCGCCGCTCGCGGTGGCAAGCCCCTTCCGCCCCATCCCCATCCCTTCTGCGGGCACCAATCAACGCACCGTGTGACAGAGAGCACGAGGCAGTGCTTGATTGGCCGAGCGAGCCCTTCTCCGGCGAGCTCGGCCTCCCCTGTCTCCGGTCACTGACCGCGGGGGCCCGCCCGTCAGTGTCGCGCGCGGGCGGGTTGCTGAACGGGCCGCGCATGTGAGTATGTGGGCCGCGTGTCCCGGGCCGGCCCAACTCCTGTGATTTATAAATTTTGTTTTTATTATTTTGTCACAGATTTTTGTACAAGTTTGAAAAATGTAGATCTAGGGTTTTACTGATCCAAAAATCATGAGATAAATTTTGTTAGGATCTACATGATGTGTAGTATTTTAGAAAAATATAAATCTAGTATGAGATGTTTAAATTCTGTAAGAATTTAATAGATCCTTTAAATGTGTTTTGGAATGCATGCAAACTTGTTAAAATTATAACTTGAGCTGTAGTGTTCCATAAATCATGAAATTTGGTGGGTAGGTTACTCTAGGCTAACCCTAGCTCTGGTAAAAATTTGGGCATCAGTGCTTAAGTAATTTTCAAGTTATAAGGCTATCATGTTATTCTAGGAAATAATTGAATGAATTTTTGTAATTTTTCTACATGTGCAATGTTCTTGTAACTTTTTGGAGAATGTCTTGGTACCCTTGAGTATCTAAGAAAAATATGAAATCTGTTGTTTGATACTTTTCAAGGTGATGTATTAATTATACAAAAATCAGCCTTTTGGACTTGTGAATTTTGTTTAGGGAGTTTCTGTGAATAAACTTTGTTCAAATTTTTACAGTGGTCTCTTTTTGGGTCAGAGAGCCCCCTGTAATTTTTGTAGAATTTTAGGAGAAATTTACATATATGTTTAAAATTCCACCTAATTAATTAAGTAAAATAAGAAATGAGTATAAATAAATGTTCTAGGTAGTCACACCCTACTTTCTGGTGTTTTTGTACCTCATGTGAACTTTTGGTAACATTAGTTTGGTTTTAGGGGACTTTGGTCACATCAACAGATATTTAACCTTTGTAATTTTAGGTTTTCTGGACAGCTGGTAGTATTTCTAAGTTTGACCTTTGATAAAATTGGTTGCTGGAAAACTTGTAAATACCAAAGTTACAGTAAACTTGATGAACTAGCTTGTGTCAAAATTTGGGAGCATTTGGCTTAGTAGTTTGAGAGTTACTGTTGTTTTAAGTGGCAGTTCAGAATCTGCTACTCTCTGTTTTGAGAGGACAGATTCTGGAACTTGTGAAGTTTGACATGGAAAACTTAGGAGTTTGGGGTTGAAGTCTGAAAATGAATGGTAGAGCATTTCTCAAGCTTTCCAGATTGCCTTAGATCATATCTTTTGGAATTGTAAATCTCCAGTTGTGATAAAAACAAGTAGCTGCTGTCCAGAATGCTTACTGTGGTGTTTTGCTGATTGATATGGTGTGGTATCCTAAGACATGCTACTTTTGTAATTGTTAGGTGTTAGGGCCTTAACTGAGGATGAGCAGCTTTATCTTAGGTTAAGTAGATTAGGTGAGTACTTCTCTACCGGAGAGGAAATTTGCACCTACTCTTTTGAAGTGATTTGAATAGAGCGTTAAATTGTTATAATGCATTTTATTCCGAGCATATTGCATCTTTCATTATGCATTCATGGGATTTATTATGCACTCATGCAATAGGTGTACCGGAGGGGGTGACACTCCTCAAATTCGAACAAGCAGCACCGGAGGAGATTCAGAATCCGCCGGAACCGACAGAGGAACCCACCATCGGAGAAGCTTCCGAAGAAGATCTACCCGAGTGTCCGGACCACAGACCCGCAACGTTTCTCAAAGGCAAGCCCCGGTGCATGCTAAACCCATTGTTTTATAAAGATATCTTGAGTACTTTTAATTGTTTACTGCATTAAGTAGTAGGAGTTGTATGAAAACAACTGTTGCATTATACCTGTTCTTGTCCAGATATTGTGCCCTAATCCTATATTAGGTGTAGGCACGTGTCAATGCTTAGCCCTGCTTAGTACGGTAGAAGTCGGGTGATTTCCGGTCATCCGCGAGAGATAGGATTGGGTCGCGAGTGGCTTATGGCTATCGTGATGGAACCATGCTTTAAAATGAAATTGAGACCGGGCGGGAGTTCGATGGTACAGCTGCAAGACACTTCACGTCTTGGGTGTGGAGCCATGCCCGTCTGAGTCGTTTAAGGACTGATTCGCTGTACGTCCTTGAGTCATGTTGAACGCAGTCTAACACTTAGTTGGCCGGATAAGTCGTTCCGACCGCGAAGCCGAGTAATGTGATTCAGGCCGGGAATCGAATGGTAGGTTGCTTCTTGGATGAGAGAAAGGATGTGCTTGGGGACATTGGCGTGAGACCAAGGGGGGGTTAGAGTCCCTATCACCTGGCAGAGTGTCGCCCTTGGGGTTGCGACATCATTCGGACCCGCGATTCCTGAATCATATGAAATGGTGGCCTGTGCGACCCTGGCAGGGGTCTGCGCGGTGAGTGTTAGAAATACCCCTCCAGCTGGATAGGAATTCGATTCGAATCGCCGTCGCTCCCGGTTAGTGAGCACTTGACTTGAGCAGCGGCAACGTAGATC
Organism: Saccharum spontaneum; assembly: GCA_022457205.1. Lineage (NCBI taxonomy): Eukaryota > Viridiplantae > Streptophyta > Magnoliopsida > Poales > Poaceae > Saccharum > Saccharum spontaneum. Next base: position 51,786,320 of record CM039580.1, on the reverse strand, counting down.
TCATTAATTGAACAGATGGTTAAGTGAATGATACAATGTTGCCACAATTTATACCTGCTATGGAATAATATGAATAATTGTTTGATGATAATCAAGTGCATGTTTCGTACAGGTGCTAAGATAGATGACAGGTAAATGCTAAAAATAAATGCTAGTACAGGTTATAAGAGTTTCAACTACTTATGCCTTTATGCAAAATGTGGTGTCAGCTAGCCTCTTGTGTAAGCCTTGCATAATCCTTGGTGTCTTATTTATTTCTGGTTTATGACGGGTAAGTCTAGCTGAGTACATTCCAGTACTCAGGGTTTATTCCCTCCTGTTGCAGATGACATGCTTTATCAGGGATTCTGCAAGACGTGTCTCCACCCTGCGGGTGATGATGACTAGGTCACAAGGGCGTGATCGTCTTTATGTACTTTCCTCATGCTTTTGCGGGATGTCGATCCTCCAGACTGGCAGTAATTAAGTAACTAATGTGTGTGTTATGCTTCTGCTACTTTCAAAACTTGGTTTGTAATATTTGCTACTCCGTGGTGTAAACTTATTTCGGAACTACTTGTGAAATGTAACGTACGATGTGTATGTTGAATGATGCGATCCTGGTTGTAAGCAGTTGTTGGGCATTCTTAACGTCACTACCAAAAGTAGACTTAGTTTTCTAATTCTGATAACGGCGCCAAAAATGCCAAACCTATCCCTCATGCCACTTAAGCCAAGTTGTCATCCCCAGCATGACATGAGAGACGCGGTATTGAAATATGCATTTGCTCATCAAGATAAATAATAAAAGGGATCTGCAAGCGCACAGATTAATACCGATGTAGCATTTTAACCGGGAAGTATTCCAGGTATCGTTATTTATATTTTTACCACTGGGAAGGGATTTCTAAGTATCATGGTTGATAATGGAATGAGAATATGGAACTGAGTACACATCATTGCATGTATAACCGAGAGTATTTATCAATCTCTTTATACAGGTATAAATGTCACATTAAGTAAAGGTAAAGTGATAATGGTGACAAAGATAATTAATCTGATCAGCTAGCCACATATAACAATGATAAGCACCTCAACAGATATTCTAGCAAGTCATTAGCATGGAATTAGGATGAACTACAAAGATATTCCCTAAGTTATTATTAACTATAAAGTCTAGCATATCATAGTTAGTGCAATTATACTTGGCAATCATGGTGAGAAAAGACTATATCCATGCATAGTGAATATTAGCAAGGAAGATGAAGAACATAGCAATCACTCCCCTGTAATAGTGTTGCTCTGCCTGCCCTATACACGAGAGGGGGACTATATAAGAATCAACGAAGCTGTCACTATCGCGAACTACCCCACAATCCGGCATATAGGGTGCAATCGCAGATAAACACGGTATAGACACCACGTCTACACAATAATTATCATTCACCCACTGTACACATGGATAAATGCTATACGATCCTAGGCATGTATATAATTCCAATCTAACTAAGCCAAGCATATAACTATGATAAACTAAGAACAATATAATTGCAAATATAATCAAGTAGAGCAAAGTCATAATCAATATATTGAAATAGAACAAAGTCATATTCATAATATTGAAGAACAATCATGAACAATTGAAGAACAAGAGAGGAATTACCAAGAATCCTCTTGACAGATCCGGGAACCAATCGAAGATTGACTCCTTCTAGTTCTAATCCTATGTAGCTATGCTAACTAGAGATCTAGTTGATGTGGTGGCTCTAGGGCTTGATCAGAGGCTCTCCTCCTGAATTAGGGTTTGAAGTATGAGACGAGGGGCCTCTCCTCCAGGGGCAGGGGCCTTGCTTATATAGCCCTTTCGGATGAATCTGGGCCGTCGGATCAAACCGACATTGAACGGACGGTTTTCCTTGATCCTCTAGGTCGGTGGAGCATAATCCTCGAGGCGGAGCCTGATTGGCTCCGGGGCCAGGGCGGGCGCCCTAAGGACCAGGGCGGGCGCCCTGTGTCCGGCTCCGTTACGCCTCCCGTTCGTTCTCGTGGCTTCTGGACTCTTCTAGATGTAAGATAATTACGTGTTCGGTTAATATCCCGTCATTAATCTGACATGTGGGCCTTTCTTCCGTATTTCCTGATAACCCCCTGCAGAAATAGATAAACAGCAAAACTCGTGGAATTCTGTCAGATAAAACCCTAAGTCTAGGTGTTGGTTTCATTTGGATCCTTTTCTCTATTTATTTGATAGTTATAATTGATACTTAAGGACCGTCAACAAACTCCCCCAAGCTTACCTCTTGCTCGTCCCTGAGCAAGGAGAGACTCAGTAGTTGCTGAAATGCCTTTGAATTTTGACGGTACATATGCTTTCAAATAGAGTCTCATCTCTGAGTTAAAGTAAACTGTCAAGACTTAAAACTTACTCATTATACCTTTCACCATGGGGCTTGCAACCGTCACCTTTGTCTTGAGCGGTTAAAAGATAGAACAGTCTAGTCAAGCGCCATGTCTCTTATTCTTGATTAGCTATAGCTCTTGGAGTTTTTTTGCAGATTTTCAAATAAAACTCAGAGATTCCTTGTATGACTCTCTCAGGTCTCTCTTTTGTGGTATTTCTGGATCCTCACCAAGGCAGTAATGATGTCTGCCTTCTCTCAAAGCAAAGTATGTAGTATTTGTGGTATAAGGCAGAGTGACATTGCCTTCTCTCTCATCCTATTCTAATAAGGCTTTTGATATCTGGAGCTCATCGGTGGGAGATAAAGTATACATACTTACAAGACATTTATTGCATAGTCAAACCATGGATCCAGAGAAACAAGCCAATAAGTCAAATCAAGATGTGCATGTGTGGCGAATAAATGGTGTATGGTGGTAGTGATGATAACAATGATGAAAGTCTAATTCTACTTTTGCTCTTTTTGAGGGGATACGTACCTTTCTTGCTTTTAAAGCTCTTGAGGAGAATGAGGTGCTCTATATTTTCTTTTTTTTCCTCTCAGGTGGGTATCTTGTACCCCTAATTCTACTGTCGGACACTTGTCCGTTTTTACCTCTCTTCTCACACTTTTTCTTTTTTTTTCATCGAGGTTCCGAGCACTTGCTCCTTTTTATTTCCTCGTATCTTTTTCTTTTCGAGGTTCCGGGCACTTGCCCCTTTTTATTTCCTCGTATAGAGCACTCATCTCATTAGAACAATATAGCAAGTGGTAGTAACCAAAATAGCTTGAGCATTTATTTCACAGGGGATAACAAGAATGGGAAAATATTTTTGGCTATTCTCTCCCGGATTAGGAGTAGAATAATTTTATGTGGATCTGGAGATGAGAATGAGTGGATATATGTGGATGCGTACTTCCGGAGTAGAAGCAGCATGTATGAGTGATCGTGCAAGTGAATCTTGATTTTAACCGCATGACAAGCTCCTAAGGGTCTACACAGCTTGACTACACTCAATGCTCATAAGCAGTAAAAAGTAAAGGTATGGCTTAAAGTCTAGCAAGCATGTATGTATGGCTGTGGTAGGAACTTAAACTCTCATCATACAGGAACTCATCATGTAGCATTTTAAGATTTTCAAAGATAAAATTCTCCAGAATTCTAGCATCTCTAGGAATAGATAAACAGCAGCTCCACCTTCCCATATCATATCCGTTAACAACTTAGACTTTTGATCAAGTTCTCTTCCCACAAGTTCAGGTTTAGAGCAAGCTTTAAATGATAACAGTTATGTAAACTTAGAGAGAGAACTTTAAATTTGAAAATTAGGCAAAGCAACTATTCATCATATCCATGCTAGAGTTTTATTATTATTTAGATTCAGTTTAGCATAGCCACTTTATTTATTTATTAAAACACACTAAGCAAAAGATATAGGTATATATATGTAAGCACAAAATCTTTATTTGGTTTTTTCATAGTTATGTATATATTTATTTTTATAGGGTAGAAGTATATATAAATATAAAGATAAAGATAGAAATACTTAGCAAGATAATGGGGGTGCTCTCCCCCAAGCTGGATCTTGACATAATCTCTTCTGATGTAGCTAGCAGATGGCGGAGATGTATTTGAAAGTCGGCAGCACCCTGACAGCAATTAGAATGTCCTCCGTCTACTAGTCTCCTTGAATTCTGTGAAGCTCAAATAGACAACAAAGCTTTGTGGAACTGATTAAGTGTTAGCATAAATATCTAGCCTTTATCATGCTGAGCCTCCTTGATTTTTTTTATGTTTTTTTTATAAAGCAGAAGAAAATATTTATGTATTTATTATATATATATATATTTTTTATGCCACCACAGTGAATGTACTTATGGGTTTTATGCCACTCGCATACTCACATGGGGCTTTAGGGTTTTTAATATTTTTATTTTCTTTTTAAGATAGTATGAATATGATTAACTAAGCAAACTATTTAAGATAAAGTAAATAATTGAAAGGGAAAGGATAACTACCAAGTTACCTCTTGGCAAGGCGTTCGGTGTTTTTAAGTCCTCCGAACAGGACTCTTATTCGTTCAGTCATCCTGGGACTTGGTGGATGGCGTAGTCGGTGGTTCCGGCAGCGCCTCTTCTTCATGTGCAACTATCTTTTCTTTCCATACTTGTCTCGGTGCTTCGGTCTCCTTAGGACAGTGTTGGTTGAGTGGTATGTCTTCAGATCTTACCACTTCTCCTTCATAATCTGCCCATCCGTCCTTGATGACCTGTTGCTTCTGATTGTGGTTACGTCGCCTTCTTGTCCTGACCTGCTTGGATTCTTCAAATACATAATTAGGGTCAGTAAAGTAAAGACGTACCTTCTCAGAGGGGAAGTGCATGTGGACTTCTCCAGTTCCAATGTAAATGATTGCTTTGACAGTACATAGGAATGGTCTTCCAAGGATGATAGGTGGATCATATTCATCTTCTCCCATGTCAATAACCTGAAAGTCTGTATGGACAAAGTGATCGTCTATCTTGACAGGGACGTCAGTTACTGTACCTTCGACCTGTCGGAATGTCTGATTTGCCATCTGGAGCTGAATATATGTTGGGTTTAAGGGTATGGTTCCGAACAGAAGTTCATAGGTGACCTTGGCCATTATGTTGACGCCCGACCCAGTGTCGCAAAGTGTCTTGTAGAAGTGGGACCCATTAATGGAGCAATAAATGCTTGGCATACCTGGGTCGTCCTTCTTAGGCAAGAACGGTGACTTGAGTTGGTGATCTTGACCTTTGTGCACGGCAGTGACCATCTTAGCCGTCTCGGTCCATACTTGCTTCTTTCTCTTGTTCCTCCTGTTGGTCCTCTTCCTTGGTTCATATTGGGGTTGCTCTGGGATTTGTGCGGTCTTGTTCTTGAAGGAAAACGTTTCCTTCCTCCCCTTGATGTAGAAACAGATCTTGGCAGCACTAGCATAGATGACAGCTCCCGCGGTGTTCAGGAATAGTCTCCCTAGGATGACGGGAGCCCTCTCATCAGAACCGGTCTCTATCACTACGAAGTCTGCTGGAGCGTACGAGGAACCCACTCGGATACAGATGTTCTTCAATATTCCTCTCGGGAAACTCAGTGTCCTATCTGCAAGCTGCAAACACATGGTTGTTTCTAATAATGGTTGTGAAAAGAGTTTTTCATAGAGTACCCTGGGCATGATGTTGACGCTGGAGCCAAAGTCACAGAGTGCTTCTGGGAAGTCTCGCATGCCGATGGAGATCGGGATGACGGGGCGTCCTGGATCGCCTCTCTTGACCGGCAGACGGTCAGTACTTACTTCCACGATAGGGTTACTCCAATAATCTCCTGCATCAAACATGTCTACAAGATTTGCAGATTCTAGTCCTTCCGGTTGTGATGGTATACCGGGGTTAGTAGCAGGAACAACAGCAGCTATTTGATTCAACTGAGATTCAATCATTTTATTAAAGCTAATCTGGTTCTTGATGGCAGTAGAGAAATTATCCATTCTATTATTTATATTTTCTAGTATTTTATCATTAGATGCCAATTTCTTAGACAGGTTATCCATTAGCTTTCCTTGGTTGGATACTAACTCTCTCAAAGGTGGATAATTATTATTATTATTGAAAGAATTGTTACCTTGGTAATTACCTGAGTAGTTAGGCCTCTGTTGATTCCAACCTTGATTCTGCTGAGGACGGTTGTAGTAGTTGTTGTTGTTATTGTTGATGTAGTTCACGTCCTCCAGCAACTCAGGACAGTGATTGCCCGAGTGTCCAGTACCTCCACACTCCTCACAAGTCATGTGGGAGTCGTAGACGTGCATGACTTCTTTCTTTTCTCCAGCTCGATCATCGAGCTTCTTCATGAGTAGGTCTAGCTTGGCAGACAGCATGTCTACTTCCTTGAGCTGGTGCATACCTCCACCTTTCTTGCGTGTCTGAGTTCTTTCTTCATTCCAACCTTGGTTGGATGCCATCTTCTCCACAAGAGCTGTGGCTTGAGGTATGGTGAGTGATAGGAATGCTCCTCCAGCTGCAGCATCCATGGTTTCACGGGCACTGTTAATGAGCCCATGATAAAATGTCTGCATCAGTAGCCAGCTTTCCATTCCATGATGGGGACATTCTAGGATGTAGTCTTGGAAACGCTCCCATGCTTCTGGAACGGATTCATCATGTTGTTGCTGAAAACTTGTAATCTTCCCACGGAGAGCATTGGTCTTGCCCATGGGAAAGAATTTGGCCAGAAAGTTCGTGGAGCAGAGTGCCCACGTAGTGTTCTTCTCCTTTGTAGTGTAGAACCACTGCTTCGCTCTCCCCAACAGTGAGAATGGGAAAAGGCGAAGTAGTATGGCGTCTCTGGGGACATCAGCCATGGTGAAAGTGCTGCAGATCTCTAGGAAGTGTTGAAGATGAGCACTAGCGTCTTCATGTGGCTTCCCACAGAACTGGTTAGCTTGCACCATGTTGATGAGCCCAGGCTTGAGCTCGAAGTTGCGGTCGATCTCCCCAGCAGATCCAGTGCGGATGTTGTCCGTAGTGGGAGCTGAGAACTCGCGGATCGACTTGTTCGCCATGACTTCGAATTCAGTCGACAAATTCCGGATGAAACTTCGGCGGTCTTCGGATTTGGATGAAGCTTTGTGCTGAAGTGTTGACGATGTCTTCTTGAGCTTGGCTCCTGTTCTTCTGAATAAGGCTTCGGGATCGTCAACAAAGTTGTCTGGAAGATGTCTTCTATTCATGCATCACCCTGCAATAAATAATCAAAATGGAAAATACAGGGGTAAAACTGTATAAGAGAATTGATAAGCTCGATCAGATTAGTGATGCAAATGATGACTCAAAGTTCCATATTCATTCCTACTTAGTAATCAACCTTCCCCGGCAACGGCGCCAAAAATGCTTGTTGGGCATTCTTAATGTCACTACCAAAAGTAGACTTAGTTTTCTAATTCTGATAACGGCGCCAAAAATGCCAAACCTATCCCTCATGCCACTTAAGCCAAGTTGTCATCCCCAGCATGACATGAGAGACGCGGTATTGAAATATGCATTTGCTCATCAAGATAAATAATAAAAGGGATCTGCAAGCGCACAGATTAATACCGATGTAGCATTTTAACCGGGAAGTATTCCAGGTATCGTTATTTATATTTTTACCACTGGGAAGGGATTTCTAAGTATCATGGTTGATAATGGAATGAGAATATGGAACTGAGTACACATCATTGCATGTATAACCGAGAGTATTTATCAATCTCTTTATATAGGTATAAATGTCACATTAAGTAAAGGTAAAGTGATAATGGTGACAAAGATAATTAATCTGATTAGCTAGCCACATATAATAATGATAAGCACCTCAACAGATATTCTAGCAAGTCATTAGCATGGAATTAGGATGAACTACAAAGATATTCCCTAAGTTATTATTAACTATAAAGTCTAGCATATCATAGTTAGTGCAATTATACTTGGCAATCATGGTGAGAAAAGACTATATCCATGCATAGTGAATATTAGCAAGGAAGATGAAGAACATAGCAATCACTCCCCTGTAATAGTGTTGCTTTGCCTGCCCTATACACGAGAGGGGGACTATATAAGAATCAACGAAGCTGTCACTATCGCGAACTACCCCACAATCTGGCATATAGGGTGCAATCGCAGATAAATACGGTATAGACACCACGTCTACACAATAATTATCATTCACCCACTGTACACATGGATAAACGCTATACGATCCTAGGCATGTATATAATTCCAATCTAACTAAGCCAAGCATATAACTATGATAAACTAAGAACAATATAATTGCAAATATAATCAAGTAGAGCAAAGTCATAATCAATATATTGAAATAGAACAAAGTCATATTCATAATATTGAAGAACAATCATGAACAATTGAAGAACAAGAGAGGAATTACCAAGAATCCTCTTGACAGATCCGGGAACCAATCGAAGATTGACTCCTTCTAGTTCTAATCCTATGTAGCTATGCTAACTAGAGATCTAGTTGATGTGGTGGCTCTAGGGCTTGATCAGAGGCTCTCCTCCTGAATTAGGGTTTGAAGTATGAGACGAGGGGCCTCTCCTCCAGGGGCAGGGGCCTTGCTTATATAGCCCTTTCGGATGAATCTGGGCCGTTGGATCAAACCGACATTGAATGGACGGTTTTCCTTGATCCTCTAGGTCGGTGGAGCATAATCCTCGAGGCGGAGCCTGATTGGCTCCGGGGCCAGGGCGGGCGCCCTAAGGACCAGGGCGGGCGCCCTGTGTCCGGCTCCGTTACGCCTCCCATTCGTTCTCGTGGCTTCTGGACTCTTCTAGATGTAAGATAATTACGTATTCGGTTAATATCCTGTCATTAATCTGACATGTGGGCCTTTCTTCCGTATTTCCTGATAACCCCCTGCAGAAATAGATAAACAGCAAAACTCGTGGAATTCTGTCAGATAAAACCCTAAGTCTAGGTGTTGGTTTCATTTGGATCCTTTTCTCTATTTATTTGATAGTTATAATTGATACTTAAGGACCGTCAACAGCAGTTTTGTTTTAAATCCTTCGTGATTTCGATTGACTACCGGGATTATATGGGCTCAAGTTTGAAAATTTGAGCGCTTCGGTGCTTGTTTTCGTACTTGTGCGCTTATAATTTGGTCGGTTCTGTTACAGCTGGGGAATTCGATTCGAATCGCCGTCGCTCCCGGTTAGTGAGCACTTGACTTGAGCAGCGGCAACGTAGATCTCATTAATTGAACAGATGGTTAAGTGAATGATACAATGTTGCCACAATTTATACCTGCTATGGAATAATATGAATAATTGTTTGATGATAATCAAGTGCATGTTTAGTACAGGTGCTAAGATAGATGACAGGTAAATGCTAAAAATAAATGCTAGTACAGGTTATAAGAGTTTCAACTACTTATGCCTTTATGCAAAATGTGGTGTCAGCTAACCTCTTGTGTAAGCCTTGCATAATCCTTAGTGTCTTATTTATTTCTGGTTTATGACGGGTAAGTCTAGCTGAGTACATTCCAGTACTCAGGGTTTATTCCCTCCTGTTGCAGATGACATGCTTTATCAGGGATTCTGCAAGACGTGTCTCCACCCTACGGGTGATGATGACTAGATCACAAGGGCGTGATCGTCTTTATGTACTTTCCTCATGCTTTTGTGGGATGTCGATCCTCCAGACTGGCAGTAATTAAGTAACTAATGTGTGTGTTATGCTTCCGCTACTTTCAAAACTTGGTTTGTAATATTTGCTACTCCGTGGTGTAAACTTATTTCGGAACTACTTGTGAAATGTAACGTACGATGTGTATGTTGAATGATGCGATCCTGGTTGTAAGCAGTTTGGTTTGAAATCCTTCGTGATTTCGATTGACTACCGGGATTATATGGGCTCAAGTTTGAAAATTTGAGCGCTTCGGTGCTTGTTTTCGTACTTGTGCTCTTATAATTTGGTCGGTTCTGTTACAGCTGGTATCGGAGCATAATTCAACATTAAACACATCTTACGAGTAATTAAAAACAAAAGTATTTGTTTGCGAAAAGGGTTAAACTCTAAAATTAATTTTTATAGGTATGCGAGTGATCACATCCCTTAGCCCAAATAAGGACTCTTAGGTGGCTTATTGTAAAGACTAACTTGGGGGCTTTGTTTGTTTTTGTTTCGTCGTCCATACGGCGTGATATTGTATGGATGCCATCCACTTGGGTGGTAATGTATGGATCAATTACCTCAACGCTCTGGTAAGTGTGAGTTGTGAGAGCATGATCGTCCAACCGGCGGTCTAGGGGAGAGTAGTTTTGGTGACTTACATACTTACATGTTTAAACCATGTAACTATGTAAAAGCACTTAATTGTGGGCGTCTATCAATCGGGTAGCTTTGATACTGAGATATATACATCCGGGGATGTGTGTATGGAAAGTATTTAGTTTACTGCTTTCTTGTATGTTATTTTGGGAATTGTTGGGCTGCAATGGAATTTTCTGCAGGTACACTAACAGCGTAACGTGTAGACCGATAGTTCCGCTTATATGAGAGAACGTATGTATGCCACCGCTTAGCATTAGCACTTTAGTTTTCTACTAAGGTGAGAGGACGTACGGAACGTGCATGCATCATGTTTAATTATATCATACATGTCATTCACTCCCTCCTTAAAAAAATTCAATAGTTCTGACTAAATTAAATTTCGTATCCCCTAAATGATTCTCACCTTAAGTCACATCTTGTTGATACAGATGGCACGTACCAGGATGACAGCCCGTAAGTCAACTGGTGGAAGGGTTCCTCGCCACCAGTTAGCTCCACGCGAGCCCCGTCCTGAGCCCTCCGAGGTGGAAAGGTTACGGGCTGAGCTGGCAGAGGTGATTGCTGCTAGGGATGCGGCACGGCAACAACTGGAGCAAGTGATTCATGATCGGGATCAAGAAACGCTTGCAGTCCAGAGGTTGACAGTGGCAAATCGCAACTGTCAGCGTATGTTGGTCCGTGTGATGGAACAGAGGGATGAAGCCTGGCATGAGGAGAACGTTCTGAGGGCCCGTCAGTTTGAGCTCGAACAACAGTTAGAGAATGCTGAAGAATACAATGACAACCTTCATGAAGAAGTGCACCGCCTGAACAACCAGCTTAATCCTCTGCTACCTAGAAACAACAACGAAGATGAGGACATGAGTTCGGGAATCTTCATGGCTGAGGATGATGATGAAGTGGAGGTCAATGGACCACAGGATGCTCCACCTGCAGAAGCACCAGAGGAAGAGCTAGAAGAAGAAGAAGAAGACGAGGAGTTAGAGCCTGTCAGTGATGAGGACGGCGGGGAGATCCTTGACACTGACTCGGAGGATGATGCTTAGAGTAGTCATCACGTACCTTTAATGTTAGGATCGTCTTTTGCGCCTCCCTGTGTAGGAGTGAGGCCATGTAATAACTTGACGTTGGATGTAAGGTTGAACCGTATGTTTCCTGAATGTAGTTTGAACCTGTTAATTTTCGATCGCAATGGGATGTCTTATTGTGTTGTGTTCGATGATGGTGTCACGATTAGCACCCTTCGGTGCCGCGATGAAACCGAGGGCCTAATATGGCGCGCGACATAAGGTTGTGCTGCTTGGCACGCGCAGGTATCGAGGTGGCTAGTCCTGATCCACCATAGAACTCTCCATTGAGAAGTCTCTTTGTGGTCAGTTTGAAATAGCCCTTCACAGTCAACTAAAAATCTTGAGATCGAATCCAAGTACCGTGCGAAAGGTCAAAAATCTTAGATAGCAACGTAAACGGTCCGATAACCGTTGTGCTCCCTGTGAGTGAGCCTTTATCAAAGAACGTCTTGTTGGATTACCGAGTATGAGTTTGTCAATTGATGCGCTTGAATGGATTGTGCGGTTGTGATGAATTATTATGCCTTCATTATTATGAGAATTCTATTCATGAAGACAGTTTGACATTTCGCAACAATTCATCTACAAATTTCCCACATCGTCAGTGCTCATTGGCTATGCATTTTGCAGATGTCGTACAATCTACGTCGGGGTCGTGGAAATGAGGAGGAGGAACAGCCGCCCCCTCCGCCACCACCTACTCCGGCTGAGTTGATGCAATCAGTGGTTGAAGGGCAGCGCATGTTGGCTGACGCCATGCGCCAACTGGCTAATCGAGAGGCTCGTCATGGCCGTCAGGGCCCAGAGCCAAATCAGTACAGCGATTTCAAGGACTTCCTAGATACAAAGCCCCCGCTCTTTAAGGAAGCGGAAGAACCACTGCAGGCTGACGAGTGGTTGAATACAATTGAACAAAAGTTTCGTTTGCTACGCCTAACTGATGAGCTGAAAACTGAGTATGCTTCCCATCAGTTGCATGGTCCAGCAGGCATCTGGTGGAGCCACTATCGTTCCACACTGCCTGCCAATGTCCCAATTGCTTGGGATCAGTTCAAGGCGGCATTCAGGGGAAATTATATCCCTCCCGGTCTTATGGCAATCAAGCACACGGAGTTTATGAGGCTGTCGCAGGGAAACAAAAACTTGACTGAATACTTGCAGTCCTTCAACAACTTGGCAAGGTATGCCACGGAGTTTGTGGATATCGATGCCAAAAAGATTGCTAGTTTCAAAAGGGGCCTCGGCCCAAAGCTAATGAAGACTATGGGCACTAGCAAGTGTACCACTTTCAATGATTTCATCAGCGATGCTTTGACACAGGAGAACAACAATGCTATTTATTCTGCTTCTAAGAGCCGTAAAAGGGCCCTTGAGGCAAGTGCTTCTCAGTCAAGGGCCTCAGCTGCACCAAGGTCTTCTCCGCGCCCGCCTGCTCAGAATATGAAGTTCCGTCCGCCACAGAAAAAGCCTGCTGCAAAAACGGGGTTCCGTAAGGCTTATACCGTTGCTCTGCCAAAGGGGACTTCTGGACAGAGCAGCTCTAGTGTTCCTCCTAGCAATATGCCTTGCTAGAATTGCAACAAGCCAGGCCATTGGGCCCGGAACTGTCCGTACCCTAAGAAAAATGGCAACCAAGGTGGTCGTCAGGGACACGCTCATTATAACAGCATTGAAGAAATTCCATCTGGTGAGGTGGTCACTGCTGGTAAGTTCCTAGTTGACCAACACCCCACAGTGGTACTTTTTGATTCAGGTGCTTCGCATTCCTTTATCAGTCCTAAGTTTGCATCCAAATTTGCACACAAGTTGCATACTGTTGAAGGTGTGGGTTATTGCATTAGTGCTGCGAGTGGGAATATTTCCACAAACAAAGTAGTGGGGAACCATAAGTTTGAGGTACAAGGGCGAAGTTATTCGCTTGCTCTATTGGTTTTACCTGGTTTAGACATAGATGTTATCTTGGGCATGAATTGGATGAGTCAGAATGGGGTACTCATTGACACATCCGCTCGGGTAGTTATGCTCAGAGATCCTACAGATCAAAAGAGTTTTCTAGTACAACTTCCCAGAAAAGTTGAATTGTCAGGGGAAATTCATGCTGTGCAAGCAAAGGCGTTGGCTGAAATTCCCGTAGTAAATGAATTTCCGGACGTTTTTCCCGATGATTTGCCCGGACTCCCTTCGGATCGGGATGTGGAATTTAAAATCGAGTTGTTGCTTGGCACCGCACCCATCTCTAGGAGACCCTATAGAATGCCTCCAAATGAGTTAGCTGAACTTAAGGTGCAGTTGAATGAACTTTTGAAGAAGGGGTTGATCCGTCCTAGCTCGTCTCCGTGGGGTTGCCCTGCTATCTTTGTAAAGAAGAAGGATCAGACCTTGCGGATGTGCGTGGACTATAGACCTCTGAATGCAGTCACTGTTAAGAATAAGTATCCTCTACCGCGTATCGACATCTTGTTCGATCAATTGTCCAAAGCTAAAGTCTTTTCCAAGATTGATCTAAGGTCTGGGTACCATCAGATTAAAATCCGTCCTGAAGATGTTCCAAAAACAGCCTTCTCGACAAGATACGGCCTTTATGAGTATCTTGTTATGTCCTTCGGCCTGACCAATGCCCCAGCACACTTCATGTGCTGGATGAATTCGGTATTTATGCCCGAATTGGATAAGTTTGTGGTGGTATTCATCGATGACATCTTGGTGTATTCTGAAAATGAGGAAGAACACGCTGAACACCTGCGTATTGTCCTCAGCAGACTTCGTGAACATCAACTGTACGCGAAGTTTAGTAAGTGTGAATTCTGGCTTCGTGAAGTACCTTTCCTTGGGCATGTGTTGTCTGATGGAGGAATTATGGTGGATCCCACAAAGGTACAAGAGGTATTGAATTGGAAGGCTCCTACTTCGGTTCATGAGGTCCGGAGTTTTCTTGGGTTGGCTGGCTATTATCGTCGCTTCATCCCGGATTTCTCAAAAATAGCCAAACCCATGACTCGGTTGCTGCAAAAAGACACCAGGTTTGTCTGGACTCCTGAGTGTGATGCGACTTTTCACCAACTGCGAACCCTCCTAACCTTGGCTCCGGTTTTGGCACAACTGGATATCGAGAAACCTTTTGATGTTTACTGTGATGCCTCAGGCATAGGTTTGGGAGGTGTTTTGATGCAGGAAGGCCGAGTAATTGCATATACTTCACGACAACTTCGGAAGCATGAGGTGAACTATCCAACGCATGACTTAGAACTGGCCGCAGTTGTTCATGCTTTGAAGGTATGGCGGCATTATCTGCTGGGCAATGTCTGCAATATCTATACAGACCACAAAAGCCTCAAATACATCTTCACCCAACCCGAGCTAAATATGCGTCAGAGAAGATGGCTCGAGTTGATTAAAGATTATAATCTTCAAGTGCACTACCACCCAGGCAAGGCAAATGTGGTTGCGGACGCTTTAAGTCGTAAGTCTCACTGCCATTCCTTAGTTGAAACTGATTTTCACCGATCCCGCCTGTTACATCCGGCAGTCTTGTACAACATCACTGTCAGTGGTACTCTCAAAATAGAATCATTGAGCTCCAAAAGACTGATCCGGGTATCTTTCACATAAAACGGAAGATGAATGAAGGAGAGACTAAGCATTTCAGGTTAGATGACGAAGGTGTGCTGTGGTTTAAGGATAGGTTAGTGGTACCTAAGGACCGAGAGCTTAGAGATCAGATCCTGTCCGAAGCACATTCGTCCAAGTTGTCCATCCATCCTGGTAGCAATAAGATGTATTATGATTTGAAGCCACTTTATTGGTGGACTAAGATGCGGAAAGAGATAGCTGCATATGTTGCTAGGTGTGACACCTGTTGCAGAGTTAAAGCTGT
Source organism: Saccharum spontaneum (assembly GCA_022457205.1). Taxonomy (NCBI): domain Eukaryota; kingdom Viridiplantae; phylum Streptophyta; class Magnoliopsida; order Poales; family Poaceae; genus Saccharum; species Saccharum spontaneum. The sequence continues at coordinate 51,771,108 of CM039580.1, read as the reverse complement.
GCACATGAAAGCTGGGCTACTTCAGCCACTTTCCATTCCAGGTTGGAAATGGGAAGAGATAAGTATGGATTTCATTGTCGGACTCCCTCCCACAGTCAAAAATCATAACTCTATCTGGGTAATTGTTGATCGTTTGACCAAATCAGCTCACTTCATCCCAGTGAGAGTGGACTATCGTCCCACTGACTATGCTGAGTTGTACTTCAATCAGATAGTCCGGCTTCATGGGATACCTCGTACTATCGTTTCTGACCGTGGTCCCCAGTTCACTGCTCGCTTTTGGGAGCATTTGCATCACCTTCTGGAAACCAAGTTAGTCAGAAGCTCTGCTTATCACCCCCAGACATCTGGTCAGACGGAACGAGTTAACCAAATCTTGGAAGATCTGTTGCGGGCATGCGTCATTTCGTCCAAAGGTTCTTGGGAAAAATAGTTACCTTTAGCCGAATTCTCGTACAATAACAGTTATCAAGAGAGTATTAAGATGGCCCCATTCGAAGCTTTGTACGGTCGTAAGTGCCGAACTCTGTTAAACTAGGTAGAAGCTGGGGAAAGGAGGTATTATGGCATTGATTTTGTCCAGGAAGCCGAGGAACAAGTCCGTACTATCCAGAAACACATGGCTGCAGCCCAAGCTAGACAGAAAAGCTATGCGGATCGTCGTAGAAAACCACTTGAATTTGAAGTTGGAGACTTCCTTTATTTGAAAGTTTCTCCAATGAAGAGTGTCCAACGTTTTGGTGTTAAGCGGAAGCTTGCACCAAGATACGTGGGTCCTTTCCAGATCATAGGCAAGAGTGGAGCTGTTGCGTACAAAATCTAGTTGCCTCCTGAAATGAGAGCCATATTCAACGTTTTCCATGTATCTCAGCTTAAAAAGTGTCTTCGAGTTCCTGAGGAACAGGTTCCTTTAGGAGATATCAGGCTTGAATCCGACCTAACCTATGAGGAAAAGCCCGTCCGAGTGATCGATACTCAGGAACGAGTAACTAGAAGTAAAGTGGTTAAGTGGTACAAAGTGATGTGGAGTAATCAGGGTAGTGAAAGTGATGCTACGTGGGAACGGGAAGATTATTTGCGGGATGGTTATAAGGAATTCTATGAAAAATGGTACGCTTTCCAAATCTCGGGACGAGATTTTTATAAGGGGGAGGGCTGTAACACCTCAAGTGTTTAGTCCTTAATTGCATTGCATTTGCATAAGCATAACATGCATAATCCATGTTTACTATTTTATGTAATGCAATTCATGTGATTGTTTAGGGTTTGTTTGGTTTGTGTCATGAGTAATTGATAGTTGGTGTAACAAAAAGGTAAGGTAGCCAATCATGACCTACAACACCTTAGTTATACTTAGGGTAACATTTGGAACAAGGTTCATGTTGACCAAAATTACAAAATTGCCCTCCAAGAGAAGTTTGACCACCATTTGACCCTAGAAGGCTCTAGTTTGACCAATTAAAAAGTCTAATTTAGAGACCTTGCATGGAAGAGCACCCTTAAGCAAAGTTGTAAAGAAATTCATGGGGAACAAAAGTCTCAATATGACCATCTCATGAAAGTGACCACAACATGCTCAAAAGTGGCCCACAAGTCAGCTAGAGAAGTAGCTCCAAGACTTAGAATTTTTCTAAGTCTGGAATCTGACCCTACAGTTTTACTGATGCCTATTTTAGGAGCTTGTAGTTTGCAAACCAGGCCAAACCAGCTTTCACTCATATTGACAAACTTGTAGTTCACATGTAGCCCTACAACTTTGACAACATCACCCAAGCCTGGTTCTCAATGGTTCAAGAGATATCGTGTCATGAACTTAGGCTTTCAGTCGGCATCATTAACTGAACCCCGGTTTCAGTTTCACCGAGCACCACTTTGGGGCCATGTAGTTTCAAATATAGGCCGAACCAGCCCAAACACTAATTGACAAAGTTGTTGCCCTAACATAGCTCTACAAACTTGATGTTTCCACCTTGGACTGAAACCAGCTGGTTTAGAAGTTAATCGCGTTCGAAATCGTTCTGTCAGTCACTGATGGGGGCACTTTCATCGCGATTCAGTCTTTAGAGTGAGGTGGCCGACCGGCCACAGAGCCGCGCCGACACGTGGAGGCGCGGTGGCGCCCGTACGCCGGCCCTGGCCCCACCGGTCAGGCCGCGACGCCTTCAAGACGCCACGACGCGCGAGCCGGCCTCCATTCCTCCGCCCCCTCTCTTCCAGTTGCAAAAACGCCGAAACCGAGCCGCCATTGCCGCTCTTCTCCGGCGAGCTCGAGCGTGAGCTACACCGCATCACCGGCTGCCAGACCTCGCCACTTCCTCCGCCTCACCACCCTCCATCCCCTCGACCCATCGACGCCCGTGATTTGACTCGAGGTGAGCTGCACTGCTTCCTTCCCCGTTTCCGAGAGGTCGCCGGAGCCCACCATGGACCCTCACCGTGGCCGGGGTACCTCGGGTCTCTCTCCATCCTCCCTTCCTATCTAAATGGCTCCGCCTAGCTTCGGTGAAGCTCGTACCGAGCCTAGACAGCACCGTACACCCTCACCGGCGACGGTGCGCCGCCACCGGACCTCACCGGCCGCCGCTCGCGATGGCAAGCCCCTTTCGCCCCATCCCCATCCCTTCTGCGGGCACCAATCAATTCACCGTGTGACGGAGAGCACGAGGCAGTGCTTGATTGGCCGAGCGAGCCCTTCTCCGGCGAGCTCGAGCTCGTCGGAGCTCGCGGGTCGCCGCCTCCCCTGTCTCCGGTCACTGACCGCGGGGGCCCGCCCGTCAGTGTCACGCGCGGGCGGGTTGCTGAACGGGCCGCGCGCGCGAGTATGCGGGCCGCGTGTCCCGGGCCGGCCCAACTCCTGTGATTTATAAATTTCGTTTTTATTATTTTGTCACAGATTTTTTGTACAAGTTTGAAAAATGTAGATCTAGGGTTTTACTGATCCAAAAATCATGAGATAAATTTTGTTAGGATCTACATGATGTGTAGTATTTTAGAAAAATATAAATCTGGTATGAGATGTTTAAATTCTGTAAGAATTTAATAGATCCTTTAAATGTGTTTTGGAATGCATGCAAACTTGTTAAAATTATAACTTGAGCTGTAGTGTTCCATAAATCATGAAATTTCGTGGGTAGGTTACTCTAGGCTAACCCTAGCTCTGGTAAAAATTTGGGCATCAGTGCTTAAGTAATTTTCAAGTTATAAGGCTATCATTTTATTCTAGGAAATAATTGAATGAATTTTTGTAATTTTTCTACATGTGCAATGTTCTTGTAACTTTTTGGACCACGCCTTGGTAGACTTGGGTATCTAATAAAAATATGAAATCTGTTGTTTGATACTTTTCAAGGTGATGTATTAATTATACAAAAATCAGCCTTTTGGACTTGTGAATTTTGTTTAGGGAGTTTCTGTGAATAAAATTTGTTCAAATTTTTACAGTGGTCTCTTTTTGGGTCAGAGAGCCACCTGTAAGTTTTGTAGAATTTTAGGAGAAATTTACATATATGTTTAAAATTCCACCTAATTAATTAAGTAAAATAAGAAATGAGTATAAATAAATGGTCTAGGTAGTCACACCCTACTTTCTGGTGTTTTTGTACCTCATGTGAACTTTTGTTAACATTAGTTTGGTTTTAGGGGACTTTGGTCACATCAACAGATATTTAACCTTTGTAATTTTAGGTTTTCTGGACAGCTGGTAGTATTTCTAAGTTTGACCTTTGATAAAATTGGTTGCTGGAAAACTTGTACATACCAAAGTTACAGTAAACTTGATGAACTAGCTTGTGTCAAAATTTGGGAGCATTTGGCTTAGTAGTTTGAGAGTTACTGTTGTTTTAAGTGGCAGTTCTGAATCTGCTACTCTCTGTTTTGAGAGGACAGATTCTGGAACTTGTGAAGTTTGACATGGAAAACTTAGGAGTTTGGGGTTGAGGTCTGAAAATGAATGGTAGAGCATTTCTCAAGCTTTCCAGATTGCCTTAGATCATATCTTTTGGAATTGTAAATCTCCAGTTGTGATAAAAACAAGTAGCTGATGTCCAGAATGCTTACTGTGGTGTTTTGCTGATTGATATGGTGTGGTATCCTAAGACATGCTACTTTTGTAATTGTTAGGTGTTAGGGCCTTAACTGAGGATGAGCAGCTTTATCTTAGGTTAAGTAGATTAGGTGAGTACTTCTCTACCGGAGAGGAAATTTGCACCTACTCTTTTGAAGTGATTTGAATAGAGCGTTAAATTGTTATAATGCATTTCATTCCGAGCATATTGCATCTTTCACTATGCATTCATGGGATTTATTATGCACTCATGCAATAGGTGTACCGGAGGGGGTGACACTCCTCGAATTCGAACAAGCAGCACCGGAGGAGATTCAGAATCCGCCGGAACCGACAGAGGAACCCACCATCGGAGAAGCTTCCGAAGAAGATCTACCCGAGTGTCCGGACCACAGACCCGCAACGTTTCTCAAAGGCAAGCCCCGGTGCATGCTGAACCCTTTGTTTTATAAAGATATCTTGAGTACTTTTAATTGTTTACTGCATTAAGTAGTAGGAGTTGTATGAAAACAACTGTTGCATTATACCTGTTCTTGTCCAGATATTGTGCCCTAATCCTATATTAGGTGTAGGCACGTGTCAATGCTTAGCCCTGCTTAGTACGGTAGAAGTCGGGTGATTTCCGGTCATCCGCGAGAGATAGGATTGGGTCGCGAGTGGCTTATGGCTATCGTGATGGAACCATGCTTTAAAATGAAATTGAGACCGGGCGGGAGTTCGATGGTACAGCTGCAAGACACTTCACGTCTTGGGTGTGGAGCCATGCCCGTCTGAGTCGTTTAAGGACCGATTCGCTGTACGTCCTTGAGTCATGTTGAACGCAGTCTAACACTTAGTTGGCCGGATAAGTCGTTCCGACCGCGAAGCCGAGTAATGTGATTCAGGCCGGGAATCGAATGGTAGGTTGCTTCTTGGAGGAGAGAAAGGATGTGCTTGGGGACATTGGCGTGAGACCAAGGGGGGTTAGAGTCCCTATCACCTGGCAGAGTGTCGCCCTTGGGGTTGCGACATCATTCGGACCCGCGATTCCTGAATCATATGAAATGGTGGCCTGTGCGACCCTGGCAGGGGTCTGCGCGGTGAGTGTTAGAAATACCCCTCCAGCTGGATAGGAATTCGATTCGAATCGCCGTCGCTCCCGGTTAGTGAGCACTTGACTTGAGCAGCGGCAACGTAGATCTCATTAATTGAACAGATGGTTAAGTGAATGATACAATGTTGCCACAATTTATACCTGCTATGGAATAATATGAATAATTGTTTGATGATAATCAAGTGCATGTTTAGTACAGGTGCTAAGATAGATGACAGGTAAATGCTAAAAATAAATGCTAGTACAGGTTATAAGAGTTTCAACTACTTATGCCTTTATGCAAAATGTGGTGTGAGCTAGCCTCTTGTGTAGGCCTTGCATAATCCTTGGTGTCTTATTTATTTCTGGTTTATGATGGGTAAGTCTAGCTGAGTACATTCCAGTACTCAGGGTTTATTCCCTCCAGTTGCAGATGACATGCTTTATCAGGGATTCTGCAAGACGTGTCTCCACCCTGCGGGTGATGATGACTAGGTCACAAGGGCGTGATCGTCTTTATGTACTTTCCTCATGCTTTTGCCGGATGTCGATCCTCCAGACTGGCAGTAATTAAGTAACTAATGTGTGTGTTATGCTTCCGCTACTTTCAAAACTTGGTTTGTAATATTTGATACTCCGTGGTGTAAACTTATTTCGGAACTACTTGTGAAATGTAACGTACGATGTGTATGTTGAATGATGCGATCCTGGTTGTAAGCAGTTTGGTTTGAAATCCTTCGTGATTTCGATTGACTACCGGGATTATATGGGCTCAAGCTTGAAAATTTGAGCGCTTCGGTGCTTGTTTTCGTACTTGTGCTCTTATAATTTGGTCGGTTCTGTTACACCGAACGTACCACAGGCTCAAAAATCGTGTTGGAAGCACCCGATGGAACTCCTAGGTGACGTTAGTGTCAGTGCAAGATAGGTGCACTATTTTCACCAAACGTATCGTAGGCTCATAAATCATTTTGGACACACCCGATGGAACTCCTAGGTGACTTGGGTATTGTGGAATCTCGTTTCGGTCCGTTTGGAGACAGTGTTAGTGTCGGTGCACCATAGTTGCAGGGTTTGCGCCAAACATACCATATGCTCAGAAATAATTTTAGATGCACCCGATGGTACTCCTAAGTGGTGAGGCTCAAGTGGAAGCTTGATTTATTCAATTTTAGATGCAAGATAAGTGCCCCATTTGTGCCAAACGTACCACAGGCTCAGAAATTGTTTTGGACACACCCGATGGAAGTCCTTGGCGATGTGGGTCATGTGGAATCTCCTTTTTGTCCGTTTGGAGATAGGACTAGTGTCCGTGCAAGATAGGTGCACGGTTTGTGCCAAACATACCAAAGTGTCAGAAATCGTTTTGGACGCACCAACTGGCACTCCGAGGTAATGCGGCTCAAATAGAAGCTCAATTCAGTTCGTTTAGGGAGAGTGGAAATCTTGACGCAAGATCGGTGCATGGTTTGCACCGAATGTACCGCAGGCTCAGAAATCATTTTGGATGCACCCGAAGGGAACTCCTAGGTGATGTGGGCCTTGTGGAATGTCATTTCGGTCTATTTGGAGACGGTGTTAGTGTCGGTGCAAGATAGCTGCAGGGTTTGCGCCAAACATACCATAGGCTCAAAAATCATCTTGGACACACCCGATGTGGGTCTTGTGGAATCTTGTTTCGGTCTGTTTGGAGATAGTGTTAGTATCGGTGCAAGATAGGTGCAGGGTTTGCACCAAACATACTAGAGGCTTAGAAGTCGTTTTAGACGTATCCGATGGTACTCCTAAGTGATGAGGCTCATGTGGAAGCTCGATTCAGTCCGTTCGGAGGTAGTGCCAACCTTGAGGCAAGTTAGGATTACTGTTTGTGACGAACGTACCATACGATCAAAAATCATTTTGGATGCACCCGATGGAACTCCAAGGTGACATGGGTCATGTGGAATCTTGTTTTGGTCCATTCGGAGATATTGTTGGTGTCGGTGCAAGATAGGTGCATGGTTTGTGCCAACACACCGTAGGCTCAGAAATCATTTTGGACACACCCAATGGAACTCCTTGGCGACTAGGCTCAAGTGGAAGCTTCATTCAGTTCGTTTGGAGATACTGCTAATCTTGACGCAAGATAGGTGCACTGTATGCGCCAAATGTACCACAGCCTTAGAAAATCATTTTGGACGCACCTGATGGAACTCCATGGTGACGTGGGTCATGTGGAATGTTGTTTTGGTCCGTTTGAAGATAGTGTCGGTGTTGGTGCAAGTTAGGTGCATGGTTTGCGCCAAACTTAACATAGGCTGGAAAATCATTTTAGGGGCACTCGATGGTACTCCTAGGTGATGAGTTTCAAGTGGAAGCTTGACTTAGTTCATTTGGAGATAGTCCTAATCTTGATGCAAGACAGGTGCATGGTTGGCACCGAATGTACCACAGCCTCATAAAGTTTTGGAGGCACTGGATGGAACAACTAGGTGATGTGGGTCTTGTGGAATCTCATTTCGGTCCATTCGGAGACAGTATTAGTGTTGGTGCAAGATAGGTGCACAGTTTGCGCCAAAAATACCATAGGCTCAGAAATCATTTTGGATACCCCTAGTGGTACTCCTAGTGGCGAGGCTCAAATGGAAGCTCGATTCAGTTCGTTTGGAGATAGTGCTAATCTTGACGCAAGATAGGGGCACGGTTTGCGCCGAATATACCACAAGCTTGGAAATTGTTTTGGACACACCCGATGGAACTCCTACATGACGTGGGTCATGTGGAATCTCATTTCGGTCCATTTGGAGGCAGTGCTAGTGTCGGTGCAAGATAATAGGGCTCAAGTGGAAGCTCGATTTGGTCTGTTTGAAGATAGTTTTAATCTTGACGCAAGATCGGTGCACGGTTTGCACCAAACGTGTCATAGGCTCAGAAATTCTTTTGGACGCACCCGATGGAACTCCTAGGTGACGTGGGTATTATGGAATCTCGTTTCGGTCTGTTTGGAGACAGTGTCAATGTCGGTGCAAGAGAGGTACAGGGTTTGCGCCAAACAAACCACACTCTCAGAAATCATTTTGGAAGCACCCGATGAACTCCTAGGTGACGTGGGTCATGTGGAATCTTATTTCAGTCCGTTTGGAGTTAGCGTTAGTGTCGGTGTAAGATAGGTGCACTATTTGCACCAAATGTATCGTAGGCTCATAAATCATTTAGGACGCACCCGATGGAACTCCGAGGTGACGTGGGTATTGTGGAATCCCGTTTCGGTCCATTTGGTGACAGTGTTGGTGTCAGTGCAACATAGTTGCAGGGTTTGCGCCAAACATGCCATATGCTCAGAAATCATTTTAAACGCAGCTGATGGTACTCCTAAGTGGTGAGGCTCAAGTGGAAGCTTGATTTATTCGGTTTTGATATAGTGCTAATCCTGATGTAAGATAAGTGCCCCATTTGTGCCAAATGTACCATAGGCTCAGAAATTGTTTTGGACACACCCGATGGAAGTCCTAGGCGATGTGGGTCAGGTGGAATCTCGTTTTTGTCTGATTGGAGAAAGTGCTAGTGTTGGTGCAAGATAGGTGCACGGTTTGTGCCAAACATACCAAAGGGTCAGAAATCATTTTGGATGCACCAACTGGCACTTCGAGGTAATGTGGCTCGATTAGAAGCTCAATTCAGTCCGTTTAGGGAGAGTGGAAATGTTGACGCAAGATCGGTGCACGGTTTGCACCGAACGTACCACAGGCTCAGAAATCGCTTTGGACGCACCTGAAGGGAACTCCTAGGTGACGTGGGTCTTGTGGAATGTCATTTCGGTCTATTTGGAGACAGTGTTAGTGTCGGTGCAAGATAGGTGCAGGGTTTGCGCCAAACATACCACAGGCTCAAAAATCATCTTGGACGCACCCGACGTGGGTCTTGTGGAATCTCATTTCGGTCTGTTTGGACATGGTGTTAGTGTCGGTGCAAGATAGATGCAGGGTTTGCGCCAAACAAACTAGAGGCTCAGAAGTCATTTTGGACGCATCCGATGGTACTCCTAAGTGATGAGGCTCAAGTGGAAGCTCGATTCAATCCGTTCGGAGGTAGTGCTAAGCTTGAGGCAAGTTAGGAGTACTGTTTGCAATGAACATACCGTAGGCTCAAAAATCATTTTGGATGCACCCGATGGAACTCCAAGGTGACATGAGTCATGTGGAATCTTGTTTTGGTCCATTTGGAGATATTGTTGGTGTCAGTGCAAGATAGGTGCACGGTTTGTGGCAACATACCGTGGGCTCAGAAATTATTTTGGACACACCCAATGGTACTCCTAGGTGACGAGGCTCAAGTGGAAGCTTCATTTAGTTCGTTTGGAGATATTGCCAATCTTGACGCAAGATAGGTGCACTGTATGTGCCAAGCGTACCACAGCCTCAGAAATCATTTTGGACGCACCTGATGGAACTCCATGGTGACATGGGTCATGTGGAATGTTGTTTCAGTCTATTTGAAGATAGTGTCGGTGTTGGTGCAAGTTAGGTGCACGGTTTGCGCCAAACATAACGTAGGCTGGAATATCATTTTAGGGGAACTCGTTGGTACTCTTAGGTGATGAGGCTCAAGTGGAAGCTGGACTTAGTTCATTTGGAGATAGTCCTAATCTTGATGCAAGTCAGGTACACGGTTGGCACCAAATGTACCACAACCTCATAAAGTTTTGGAGATAGTGTTAGTGTCCGTGCAAGATAGTGCAGGGTTAGCGCCGAACATACTAGAGGCTCATAAGTCATTTTGGACGTATCCGATGGTACTCCTAAGTGATGAGGCTCAAGTGGAAGCTCGATTCAGTCCGTTCGGAGGTACTGCTAACCTTGAGGCAAGTTAGGAGTACTGTTTGCGACGCACATACTAGAGGCTCAAAAATCATTTTGGATGCACCCGATGGAACTCCAAGGTGACATGGGTCATGTGGAATCTTGTTTTGGTCCATTTGGAGATATTGTTGGTGTGGATGCAAGATAGGTGCATGGTTTGTGCCAACATACCGTGGGCGTAGAAATCATTTTGGACACACCCAATGGTACTCATAGGTGACGAGGCTCAAGTGGAAGCTTCATTCAGTTCGTTTGGAGATAGTGCCAATCTTGACGTAAGATAGGTGCACTGTATGCGCCAAACGTACCACAGCCTCAGAAATCATTTTGGACGCACCTGATGGAACTCCGTGGTGACATGGGTCATGTGGAATTTTGTTTCGGTCCATTTGAAGACAGTGTTGGTGTTGGTGCAAGTTAGGTGCACGGTTTGCGCCAAACATAACGTAGGCTGGAAAATCATTTTAGGGGCACTCGAAGGTACTCCTAGGTGATGAGGCTCAAGTGGAAGCTTGACTTAGTTCATTTGGAGATAGTCCAAATCTTGATGCAAGATAGGTGCACGGTTGGCACCAAATGTACCACAACCTCATAAAGTTTTGGAGGCACTGAATGGAACAACTAGGTGACATGGGTCTTGTGGAATCTCGTTTCGGTCCATTTGGAGACAGTGTTAGTGTCGGTGCAAGATAGGTGCACAGTTTGTGCCAAACAAACCATAGGCTCAGAAATCATTTTGGATACCCCTGATGGTACTCCTAGGTGGTGAGGCTCAAGTGGAAGCTCGATTCAGTTCGTTTGGAGATAGTGCTAATCTTGACGCAAGATGGGGCACGGTTTGCGTCGAACATACCACAAGCTCAGAAATTGTTTTGGACACACCCGATGGAACTGCTAGGTGATGTGGGTCATGTGGAATCTCATTTCGGTCCATTTGGAGGCAGTGTTAGTGTCGGTGCAAGATAATAGGGCTCAAGTGAAGCTCGATTTAGTCTGTTTAAAAATAGTTCTAATCTTGACGCAAGATCGGTGCACGGTTTGCACCTAACGTGTCATAGCCTCAGAAATTCTTTTGGACGCACCCGATGGAAGTCCTAGGTGACACGGGTCTTGTGGAATCTCATTTCAGTCCGTTTGGAGACAGTGTCAATGTCGGTGCCAGAGAGGTACAGGGTTTGTGCCAAACGAACCATAGGCTCAGAAATCATTTTGGAAGCACCCGATGGAACTCCTAGGTGACGTGTGCCTTGTGGAATCTCATTTAAGTCCATTTGGAGGCAGCGTTAGTGTCGGTGCAAGATAGGTGCACTATTTGCACCAAACTTATCGGAGGCTCTTAAATCATTTTGGACGCACCCGATGGAACTCCTAGGTTACGTGGGTATTGTGGAATCTCGTTTCGTTCCGTTTGGAGATAGTGTTAGTGTCGGTGAACCATAGTTACAGGGTTTGCGCCAAACATACCATATGCTCAGAAATCATTTTAAATGCACCCGATGGTACTCCTAAGTGGTGAGGCTCAAGTGGAAGCTTGATTTATTTGGTTTTGATATAGTGCTAAACCTGACGCAAGATAAGTGCCCATTTTTGCCAAACGTACCACAGGCTCAGAAAATGTTTTGGACACACCCGATGGATGTCCTAGGCAACTTGGGTCATGTGGAATCTCGTTTTTGTCCATTTCGAGATAGTGCTAGTGTTGGTGCAAGATAGGTGCACGGTTTGTGCCAAACATACCAAAGGGTCAGAAATCATTTTGGACGCACCCGTTGGCACTCCGAGGTAATGCGGCTCAAGTAGAAGCTCAATTCAGTCTGTTTAGGGAGAGTGGTAATCTTGACGCAAGATTGGTGCACGGTTTGCACCGAAAGTACCACAGGCTTAGAAATTGCTTTGGACGCACCCGACGAAACTCCTAGGTGACGTGGGTCTTGTGGAATGTCATTTCAGTCTATTTGGAGACCGTGTTAGTGTCGGTGCAGGATAGGTGTAGGGTTTGCGCCAAACATACCACAGGCTCAAAAATCATCTTGGACGCACCCGACGTGGGTCTTGTGGAATCTCGTTTCGGTCTTTTTGGAGATAGTGTTAGTGTCGGTGCGAGATAGTTGTAGTGTTTGCACCAAACATACTAGAGGCTCATAGGTCATTTTGGACGCATCTGATGGTACTTCTAAGTGATGAGGCTCAAGTGGAAGCTTGATTCAGTCTGTTTAGAGGTAGTGCCAACCTTGAGACAAGTTCAGAGCACTGTTTGCGACAAACGTACCAAAGGCTCAAAAATTGTTTTGGATGCACTCGATGGAACTCCAAGGTGACATGGGTCATGTGGAATCTTGTTTTGTTCCATTTGGAGATATTGTTGGTGTCGATGCAAGATAGATGCATGGTTTGTGCCAGTGCAAGATAGGTGCACAGTTTGCGCCAAACAAACCATAGGCTTAGAAATCATTTTGGACGTACCCGGTGGTACTCTTAGTGACGTGGCTCTAGTGGAAGCTCGATTCAGTTCGTTTGGAGATAGTGCTAGTCTTGACACAAGATAGGTGCACAGTTTGCGCTGAACATACCATAGGCTCATAAATCATTTTGGACACACCTGATGGAACTCCTAGGTGATGTGGGTCATGGAATCTTGTTTCGGTCCATTTGGAGACAGTGTTAGTGTCGGTGCAACATAGGTGCATGATTTGCGCCAAATGTACCACAGGCTCATAAATCATTTTAGACACACCCAATGGTACTCTTAGGTGACGAGGCTCAAGTGTAGGCTCGATTCAGTTCGTTTGGAGACAAGGCTAGTCTTGATGCAAGATAGGAGCACAGTTTGTGCCAAACATACCACAGGCTCATAAATCATTTTAGACGCACCCGTTGGTACACTTAGGTGACGAGGCTCAAGTGGAAGCTCGATTCAATTCGTTTGGAGATAGTGCTAACCTTAACGCAAGATTGGTGCACGGTTTGCGCCGAACATACCACATGCTCAGAAATCATTTTGGACACACCCGGTGGAACTCCTATGTGACATGGGTCATGTGGAATCTCGTTTCGATCCATTTGGAGATAGTGTTAGTGTCAGTGCAAGATAGGTGGACGATTTGCGCAAGATGTATCATAGGCTTAGAAATCATTCTGGACGCACCCGATGTAACTCCATGGTGACGTGGGTCATGTGGAATCTCGTTTTGGTCCGTTTGGAGATAGTGTCGATGTTGGTGCGTGATAGGTGCACGGTTTGCACCAAACATACCGTAGGCTCATAAATCATTTTAGATGCACCTGGTGGCACTCTTATGTGACAAGGCTCTAGTGGAAGCTCGATTCAGTTCGTTCAGAGATAGTGCTAGTCTTGATGCAAGATAGGTGCACGGTTTGCCCCCGAACGTACCACAGGCCTAGAAATCATTTTGGTCACGCTAGATGGAACTCCTAGGTGACATGGGTCATGTGGAAAACTCATTTCGGTCCGTTTGGAGATAGTGTTAGTCTCGGTGCAAGATAGGTGCACGATTTACGCCGAACGTACCATAGGCTCGGAAATCATTTTAGACGCACTAGATGGAACTCCTAGGTGACGTGGGTCATGTGGAATCTTGTTTAGGTCTGTTTGGAGACAGTGCTAATTTTGACGCAAGATAGGTGCACAGTTTATGCTGAACATACCACAGGCTCAGAAATCATTTTGGACACACCCGATGGAACTCCTAGGTGACGTGGGTCATGTGGAATCTTATTTAGGTCCATTTGGAGACAGTGTCAGTGTCGGTGCAAGATAGGTGTACGATTTGCGCCAGACGTACCATAGGCTCAGAAATCGTTTTGGGTGCATCCAATGGAACTCCATGGTGACGTGGGTCATGTGGAATCATGTTACTGTCCGCTTCGAGATAGTGTTGGTGTTGTTGCAAGATAGGTACACGGTTTGTGTCAAATATGCCGTAGGCCTAGAAATCGTTTTGGACGCACCAGGTGTTACTCTTAGGTGACGAGGCTCAAGTGGAAGCTCGATTTAGTTTGTTTGGAGATAGTGCTAATCTTGACTCAAGATAGGTGCACGGTTTGCGCCGAACATACCATAAGCTCAGAAATCATTTTGGACGCACTCGGTGGAACTCCTAAGTGACGTGGGTCATGTGGAAAACTTGTTTTGGTCCGTTTAAAGATAGTGTTAGTCTCGGTGCAAGATAGGTGCATGGTTTTTGCGCTAGATAAACCATCGGCACTAAAATTGTTTTGGACACACCCGATGGTACACCTATGTGGCGAGGCTCAAGTAGAAGCTCGATTCATTTGGAGACAATGCTAATGCTGATGCAAGATAGGTGAATGGTTTGTGCAGAATGTACTAGAGGCTCAAAAATCATTTTGGTCACACCCGATGGAACTCCTAGGTGACGTGGGTCATGTGGAATTTCGTCTCAGTCCGATTGGAGACAGCGTTAGTGTCTATGCAAGATAGGGGCACGATTTGCACCAAACATACCATAGGCTCATAAATCATTTTGGACGCACCCAATGGTACTCCAAGGTAATGAGGCTAAAGTGGAGGCTCGTTTCAATTTGTTTGGAGACGGTGCTAGTCTTGACGCAAGATAGGTGCACGGGTTGCGCCGAATAGACCACAGGCTCAGAAATCATTTTGCACACACTTGATGGAACTCCTTGGTGATTTGGGTCCAATGGAATCTTGTTTCAGTCCATTTGGAGACAGTGTTAGTATCGGTGCAAGACAGGTGCATGATTTGCGCCAGACATACCACAGGCTCAGAAATTGTTTTGGAAGCATTCAGTGGAACTGCATGGTGACGTGGGTCATGTGGAATCTCGTTTTGGTCCGTTTGGAGGTAGCATTGGTGTTAGTGCAAGATATGTGCATGGTTTGCACCAAACATACCATAGGCTCATAAATCGTTTTGGACGCACCCGGTGGTAAAGTTTTATTCAATTCGTTTGGAGATAGTGCTAATCTTAACGCAAGATAGGTGCACGGTTGGCGCCGAACATACCACATGCTCAGAAATTGATTTGGACACACCCAGTGGAACTCCAATGTGACGTGGGTCATGTGGAATCTTGTTTTGGTCCGTTCGGAGATAGTGTTAGTATCGGTGCAAGATAGGTGCACGATTTGTGCCAGACATATCATAAGCTTAGAAATCATTTTGGACGCACCCGATGTAACTCCATGTTGACGTGGGTCATGTGGAATCTTGTTTTGGTCCGGTTGGAGATAGTGTTAGTGTCGGTGCATGATAGGTGCACGGTTTGCTCCAATCATACCGTAGGCTCAGAAATCATTTTGGACGCACCCAGTGGTACTCCTAGGTGACAAGGCTCTAGTGGAAGCTGGATTTAGTTCCTTCAAAGATAGTGCTAGTCTTGACACAACATAGGTGCACGGTTTGCGCCGAATGTACCAGAAGCCTAGAAATCGTTTTAGTCATGCCAGATGGAACTCCTAGGTGACGTGGGTCATGTGGAATCTCGTTTCTGTCCATTTAGAAACAGTGTTAGTGTCTGTGCAAGATAGATGCCCGATTTGCGCCAAATGTACCATAGGCTCAGAAATCATTTGGACGAACCCAATGGTACTACAAGGTAACGAGGCTCAAGTGGAAGCTCGATTAAGTTAGTTTGGCAACAGTGCTAATCTTGACGCAAGATAGGTGCACGGTTTGTGCCGAACATACCACAGGCTCAGAAATCATTTTGGACACACCCGATGGAACTCCTAGGTGACGTGGGTCATGTGGAATCTTGTTTCGGTCCATTTGGAGATAGTGTTAGTGTCAGTGCAAGATAGGTGCACCATTTGTGCCAGACGTACCATAGGCTCAGAAATCATTTTGGACGCATCCATTGGCACTCCATGGTGACGTGGGTCATGTGGAATCTCGTTTTGGTCCGCTTTGAGATAGTGTTGGTGTCGGTGCAAGACAGGTACACGGTTTGTGCCAAATATACCGTAGGCTTAAAAATCGTTTTGGTCACGCTAGATGGTACTCTTACGTGACCAGGATCAAGTGGAAGCTCGATTTAGTTTGTTTAGAGATAGTGCTAATCTTGACGCAAGATAGATCCACGGTTTGCGCCGAACATACCACAGGCTCAGAAATCATTTTGGACACACCCAATGGAACTCCTAAGTGACATGGGTCTTGTGGAATCTTGTTTCGGCCTGTTTGGAGATAGTGTTAGTGTTGGTGCAAGATAGGTGCACAGTTTGCACAAAACATACCAAAGGCCTAGAAATCATTTTGGACGCACTCGGTAGTACAGCAAGGTGACGAGGCACAAGTGGAAGATCGATTCTATTCATTTGGAGATAGTGCTAATCTTGATTCAAGATAGGTGCATGGTTTGTGCTGAACGTACCACAGGCTCAGAAATCATTTTGGAAGCACCCGATGGAACTCCAAGGTGACGTTAGTCATGTGGAATCTTGTTTTGGTCCTATTGGAGAAAGTGTTAGTGTCGGCATGAGATAGGTGCACAATTTGCACCAAACATACCGTAGTCTTAGAAATTGTTTTGGACGCACCCGACGGAACTCCTAGATGGCGTGGGTTTTGTGGAATCTCATTTTTGTTCATTTAGAGATAGTGCTAATCTTGACGCAAGATTGGTGCATGGTTTGCGTCGAACGTACCACAGGCTTAGAAATCATTTTGGACACACCTGATGGAACTCTTACGTGAAGTGGGTCATGTCAAATCTCATTTTGGTCCGTTTGGAGATAGTGTTACTGTCGGTGAGAGATGGGTGCATGATTTGCACCAAACGGACCATAGGCTTAGAAATTGTTTTGGATGCCCCCGATGGTACACTAAGGTAATGAGGCTCAAGTGGAAGCTAGATTTAGTCCGTTTGGAGATCGTGCTAATCTTGATGCAAGATAGGTGCACGGTTTGCACCGAACATATCACAGGCTTAAAAATTGTTTTGGACGCACCCGATGGAACTCCTAGGTGTCATGGGTCACGTGGAATCTTGTTTCGGTCCGTTTGGAGATAGTTTTAGTGTTGGTGCAAGATAGGTGAACAGTTTGCACCAAACGTACCATAGGCTTAGAAATCGTTTTGGACGCACATGATGGTACTCCAAGGCAATGGGGCTCTAGAGGAAGCTCGATTCAGTTCGTTTGGAGATAGTGCTAATCTTGATGGAAGATAGGTGCATGGCTTGCTCTGAACGTATCATAGGCTCAGAAATCATTTTGGACACACCCAGTGAAACTCCTTGGTGACGTGGATCATGTAGAATCTCGTTTCGGTCCATTTGGAGCAGTGTTAGTATCGGTCCAAACATGCCATAGGTTCGGAAATCGTTTTGGACGCACCCAATGCTGGTCCAAGGTAATGAGGCTCATGTGGAAGCTCGATTCAGTTCGTTTGGAGATAGTGCTAGCCTTGACGCAGGATAGGTGCACGGTTTGCGCCGAACATACTGTTGACGGTCCTTAAGTATCAAATATAATTGTCAACTAAACATGGAAAAGGATCAATATGCACCAAACATCTAGAATTAGGGTTTTATCTGACAGAATTCCACGAGTTTTGGTGTTTATCTATTTCTGCAGGGAGTTATCAGATAATATGGAAAAGAGGTCCACATGTCGGGTTAATGACGGGAAAATTACTTGGCACGCAATTATCTTACATCTAGAAGACTCCAGGAGCCACGGGAACGAACGGGAGCCGTAACGGGCCAGGACACAAGGCGCCCGCCCTACCCCTCGGGCCAATCAGCTTCTGCCTCGCAGATTATGCTCCACCGCCTCTCTAGATCAAGGAAAACCGTCCGTTCTAAGTCGGTTTGATCCGACGGTCCAGATTCATTTGAAAGGGCTATATAAGCAAGGCACCACCACCCCAAGGGGGAGGAGAAATCATTATCAGAGGAAGCCAGAAAAGTTAGGGTTTAGGAAGTTCTCTCCCGCAGAGAATTAGAAGTAGCTACTCCATTGTTCTTCAAGTCTTATAGGTTTGATTAGATAGAATTAGAGAAGTAGAGCATTCAAGCTCTGGATTTCGGATCTTCATCAATAAAGATTGGTATTATTTCATATCATTCTCTACTACTTTATTCTAATTGCATTATGTCTCTGTTTATTATGTTCTTAGTTTACTCTAGTTCTATAATTGATATAGTTATGATTGATAATGAGTTTATGTATGAGTTTGCAAAGCGCTTAGCTCTTACCTCGAGGGAGTTAAGTGGTAGATCATATGTGGGCGTGGTGCTTAGATATTATTTACCTGCAAATGTATCCTATTGGCCGGGTTATGTGGTAGTTCGCGATAGTGACAGCTTCGTTGATTCTTATATAGTCCACCCTCCGTTGATAGGACAGGCAGAATTTGTATTGCGGATTAAGTCTTACTATGTTCTGATTTACTTTAGCAATGTTCCTTATACATAAATAAAGAGTCTTTTATGCTATATATGATCTTGTAGAATGTTTAGAGTAGATTGTGACTTAGTAGATAGAAGATACTTAGAATCCATTCTCTAGCTAATCCGACGTCACCTTATATCAATATGGAGTAGTCTATTTCTAATCGCTGTGTTATTTACCCATGAGCTTATAATTCATTATCTTTATTTATGGCTTACCCCCTGCCAAAGCAAGTGACTATGTGACGAGTTTCTCATTAGTAATCATGTTTAGCAAAGTTGATCTCTTGTCTATGTCATTCTACACCTGCTTTCACCGTTCTCTTAAGCAAAATATAAATAACGATACCCGGAATACTTTTCCTGGTGAAATGCTACAATGAGGTATTTTATCTGTGCGCTTGCGGATAGAATAAATTATCTTCTAAAGAGCCCTTTACATTTATAAATACCTATGTACACTCTAGCACCATGCTGGGGATGACAACCTAGTATTTAAGTGGTGTTAGTAAGTGTCAACAAGCATTTCTGGCGCCGTTGCCGGGGATCGGTAATGAAAGTCAGGAAGTCATCAAGGTTATTCACATAAAATTTTTTAAACTAGACTATTGAGAAAAATTGCAAAAACAGCTACTAAGTGAGAAATCATAACAAGGCACCTCTACTTTGGCAGGATTCACCCTGTTGTTTTTCTATGTTTATATTTTTATACATGGTATATCAGGATTGACTTCGGTACATTCAACTCTTCATCATCAGAACCAAAGCAATCAAAAAGAAGAAGCTAGTCACCATTTGTTGAAGCTATGGCACAAAAGACGTTACAAGAATTCTCTGCTCCAACTCTTGAGAACATTCCAACTGGTCCAAGAATTGAAGCAGAAGAAGAAGAAGAAGCACCCGAGTTTGAGCTCAAGTCAAGCCTCATCAATTTGGTGCAAGCTACACAATTCACTGGAAAGGTACACGAAGATGCAAATGCACATCTACAGAATTTCCTGGAGATTGGAAGCACAATCCGCATCAATGGTGTTCACAAGGACGTCATACTACTTCGCCTCTTTCCATTCTCATTAGAAGGAAAAGCGAGGAAGTGGTTTTACACTCATAAAGACAACATCAATAACTGGACGGACTTGTCAGATGCCTTTCTAGCAAAGTTTTTCCCTATAGGCAAAACAACTGCCTTAAGAGGAAATATTGTCAATTTCCAGTAGCAGAAGATAGAAGCCATTTCAGAAGCATGGGAGCGTTTTCAAGGATACATATCAGATTGTCCTCACCATGGAATGGCTAGATGGTTACTTATGCAGACCTTCTACCATGGATTAACTTAGAAGGCTCGTGAGTGCCTAGATGCATCTGCTAAAGGATCATTCTTGGAGCTTACAATTGGACAAGCTGAGACACTTTTGGAGAAGATATCAGAAAATCAAGGTTGGTTCCAAGACAAAGCTCAACAATGTCATCAAACTGAAGAAATACCAGAAGAAGTACATGCAATATCAACCAAGATGGAGAATTTGCTCCATTGGATTGATCAGAGGGCCAAGTTCAAAGAAGATCAAAGAGCCATCGAAACAGCACATAAACCCAATGTAAGTCAACTCAATAGTAAAGGTATTGATTCAGGTAATTCCTTCAAACCACTTAAGGAAATAATAGCTCAACAAACCAAAATTAATGATAAAGTTAAACAAAGGCTAGATACAAATGAATCATCTCTAACAGATATACATAATAAAATGGATTTTCTATCAGCTGCCTTTGATGAGCAGAACACTATTAATAAAAGGGTAGAACTTAAATTAGCAAAGCTAGCTGCTGCACTGCCTGTTGCTACTAACCTTGAGCAGGTAAAGAACATAATTACCAGAGGAGGGAAGGCCACTAAGGATCCTCCTTTCCCAAAAGAGAGGCAAAGAAAACCAGCATCAGTGCAACCAGCAGTGATAGAAGAAAACCCTGTTGAAGCAGAAGAGCTGCTACGATCACCAAGAACTGGAGAAATGATGAAAGATTTTTACGACACCAACTATTTACCATTCCCTAGAAGAAACAGAGGACCACAGTCGGATGAGCAGTTTGGTAAGTTTGTGGAGGTAATTCAGAAATTATATGTCAACATACCTCTACTTGATGCCATACAGGTACCCACATATGCAAAGTACATTAGAGATATTCTTAACAAGAAGAGGCCACTGCCCACCACTGAGGTGATCAAGCTGACAGAAGAGTGTAGTGAGGCCATCCTCAACATACCATTAAGAAAGAAGAAAGATCCAGGATGTCCCACCATTGATTGCTCGATCGGAGACCAACACTTCAACAATGCACTTTGTGATCTCGGAGCAAGCGTCAGCGTGATGCCAGCATCAGTCTACAAGAAGCTCAAGCATACAACCCTTGAACCAACATCAATGTGTCTACAACTAGCAGATCAATCAATTCGACACCCGATGGGCATCGCCGAAAACATCCCAGTCAAGATAAGAGACTTCATTATACCAGTAGACTTTGTGGTACTGGACATGAGTCCCGACTCAAAAGTGTCCATTATCCTTGGGAGGCCATTTCTGAGTACCGCCAACACCCACATTGATGTCGGAAAGGGAGAAATCAAGTTCAACATAAACGGACAAGAAGAACACTTCACATTCAAACCCAGACCAGAGAGAGACTCCACAGTGAAGGAAGTTCATGAAGAAGAACCACTGGAGGCACCATCTCCGGAGGAAGGTAAATTAGAAGATTGAAAGATTTGGAGGTCCAGCTTGGGGGACCTAAAATTCCCAAACCCTCGCCGGGAGGTAAATCGGTATTTATCCATTGCATATTTAATTCTTGCATTAGTTATATTCATGCATAGCATCATAATAAATAATAAAAAAAAGAGAAGCCCCATATAAATAATACATATGGTGTGTAACAACCCATATTTATTAATTATAGTGGTGGCATAAAAATATTTTTCCATGATCATTTCAAATTGTTTTGAATTTCTTTAGTTTTTCTCCTGCATTATATTTATCATTTTCAACCTTCTAGAAGCATGACCCACACCCTTGGGTCCCACATGTCATACACTTCACCTCACATACATCCCATCACATAATTTCATCCACCAATATGTTTCCACTCACCAGACATCTTTCCACCGTCCAACCACTATCAAAACATCCTTTTTCTGCATGAGATCAAAGCAAAGGACCAAGTGGAGAAGAGGCAGCCAGGATGGGCACCAAGGGTGGGCGCCCGCCCACCTACCTAGGGCGCCCGCCCTGTCCCCTGCTCCTTCTATAAAAAGCCACCTCCAGTTCTCCTTCTCTTCACACACTCATTTCAGAAAACCCTGCAACCTCATAGTTCTCAGTTTCCAAAGCATAGTTCTAGTAGAGAAGAGAAGAGAGAGTGAAGAAGGGGAAGAGAGTGTGAGAAGGTTAAGAGCTCTTTTGAGTAAGAGAGCTAGGTCACTTAGTCAGCAGTAATCCCGCTGTCCAGCAGAACTAAAAGTTGTTAGGAGGCCCTGTAAAAATTAAAACTTGTCTTGAACGATTAACCCCCGGACGACTGACTTTTGGACGGCTAACCGCTGACATTTTTCTAACATATTCTCCACTAGTTGTGTTGGTGTCTACTCTTTCTTTTTACAGGATGTTGAGGAAGATCAAGAAGGCTAGCAAGGCCATCAAGAATATCGGGACAAGGAGTTCGTCCCGACACTCCTCCCGCCACTCGGAAATGAGCGTCGATCCGGCACCCCAGCAAGCTCCATCATCCTCCTCCGCTCCTAGGATCAAAGTGCTCCTCAAGCCAGGAGACCTTGATCTCAAGAGCCGTAGAGAGAAAGACATCTACCAGCAGTTAAAAGGTAGGTACTTCATCCATACCCCCACTCTTGATCCACTTCTTTTACTAGAAACGGGGATGGGCACCGAGTTTGATCTTATCTTTCGCATGCTGGAGTGGACTAATTTTTGGGATATCACAGAACTGGGTTCTCGTCTCCTCACCATTGAGTTTTTGTGCACTTTGCAAATTTGTGAAGGGGGCATTGTTTTCCGGATGTTCAAACAAGACATCATGTTGTCTTGGAGAGAACTAAGTGACCATCTTGGTTTCTCTCCAAGATGTCTTTTAGACATTGATACCGGTTTACCAAATTTTGATCGGAACCAGTTTTGGAGAGAAATCTCTCGAGATCTGTCTTTCAACCAGCCCCGAACCAGTGACATGGAGCATCCGACTCTAAGGATGTTCCACAAATGGCTCGGGTATAATTTGTTCTTTCGTGATGACATTAGGAAGGTTAGGATTGGAGATTTGCAGCTTCTCTATGCTGCCATTAACAAAACCGCCGTTTCACCCGTCATGCTTTTAGTCTCCCATTGGCTTGCTATCCCCACTCTTCAAGGTCCAGTCGGTTGTACCTCGCTTGTGACTCGCCTTGTCACAAATCTTAACTTATTGGAAAATTCATCTCTTGAATTTATTGGTGAATCAAGAACATATCATGGCTATGACACATTCCGGCAGGCGAGGATGTTAAAAAGGGAAATTGGAATTATGTATATGTTGTACGACAATGATGTCAAGGTTCGGTTACCTAACCCGAGCCTTGGCCTCTATGCCGTACAAAATTATTTGATTGATGTTGCAGCAGAGCCAGTAAACCAGCGTGTACCACAACACGTGGCATCCGAAAGGATTACCACTCATCAAAGACACGACTGGTCTGGAGCTGATCCTGGACCGGAGGAAGCAGCACATCTTCACTATCGTGATTACAACCCCCGAGTCCTTAGGGACCCATGGGTTCAATCCACGCAGCCGCCTAAACCAACACCGGAGGAATGGCCGGAGGGCCAAGACCATCAGTGGGCTAACCCACCATACACTGCAGGCAGATTTTCTGCTGATCCCTATGGAGCCTCAACCTCCAGGACCCAGCCCCACTTTGATGCAGGACGCTACTCCGACGCCTCCTATGTGTTCACGGGTGATCATTACTATGATACCCGTGCATTCCACAACCGCACCGACAACGCCCTGCTCAACATCCAGAATCAACAAGCGGAACAAATGCGCCGCTGGGAAGCCCAAGAGAAGTGGAACCAAGAGCAAGCTGCCCAGATACAAGGCCTAAGGGAGGATACGGCTACGATAGAAAATAACATTGCCAGCATGATGAGTTTCTTCAACATTGAATAAAGACGTCGCCAACATCTAGCTTGGGGGAGTTTCCTCCCCATTTTACCAAGTAAGTTGTTAGTTGTTTTTGTTATTTATTTTCTTCTTTAGTATTTCATATTAAAAAAAATCCCTATAAATACTTTCTTTCTTGCTTTAATTTAATTTACTGCTTTCCATAAAACATGAAAACAAAATAAAAAGAGTGTGTAGATAAGTGTGCTTTAATTTATCTGCTAAGTTTTTATCTCTAGAAAATTAAAAAGACCAAAAAGATGTTTGATGGAAATGATGAATAGTTGCTCTGTTTGCTTACTTTCAAGTACCTAACTTTCATATTAAGTTCTCCCATGAATTGTTAAAACTAATAAATCTTTATTCTGTGGGAAGCATGAACCTAAAACTAAAGTCTAGGTAAAAGAAAGACATGATATAAAGTTTTGAGCTGCTGTTTATCTTGTTTCTACTACACTAAGTTCTGGAGATTTATTTTGAAAATTTACAAAATCACATGATGAGTTCCTAGCATGATTGGAAAAAATTCCTACCACAGCCATACTTGCTATAATTGCTATATCTTTTACTACTCATTCGCCACATTGAGTTTGATCGAGCTGTGTAGACCCTTAGGAGCTTTTCATGTGGTTAAATCAAGATATTCACTTGCACACATCTATTACACCATTCATCACCATTCATCAAAAACCTGTTAAAAATATTGTTACTACTTGTTGTCCCAAGTATTGTTATTTTCTCTCTTCAAAAAGATTCGATGCAGAAGAGGCATGGGTTATGCAAAAATTTATATATGAGGAAATAAAAAGAGGCAAGTGCCCGGAACCTCAGAAAAAAACGAGGAAATAAAAAGGAGCAAGTGCTCGGAACCTCGAAAGAAAAAGAAAAAGCGTGAGACGAGAGGTAAAAATGGACAAGTGTCCGACAGTAGAATTAGGGGGTACAAAGATACCCACCTAAGGAAAAAAAAGAAGATAGCCCATGTTCTTAAAAGCAAAGATCAAGAAGGAGGAGAGATAGCAATATGAGGAGCAATGAGAAGTAAGTTTATTATTTATACATTATCACCGTCATTATCATTTATTCCACCGCACATGCACATCTTGATTTAATTATATGCTGAGTTCCTTTGGATCCATGGCTCGATTAGACAATATATGAACCATTTTTCACTCTTATGAGCTCCACATAAATATTTCATCAGTCATAAGAAAGTGATCTCTTTGGTAAGGATCCACAAATACCACATATAGAGAGACTTGAGAGAATCATGTCTAGGAACTCTGAGCTTTATTTTTTTTGAAAACTTATGCAAAACTCTAGAATAAGGTGAAGTATAGACAGGAGGAATAGTGCTTGACTTAATTACTTTGTCTTTTCGATTACTCAAGATTTAAGTGCAGGTACTAAGCCCCACGAACACTTCACTCTAATCTGGGAGAATTTTATATGAAAGTATGTGTGCCTGACAGAAAAGTAAACATCGAAGCAACTCCTGATCCATCTGAGTTTGTCTGTTTGCTCAGGGACGAGCAAAGGTTAAGCTTGGGGGAGTTTGTTGACGGTCCTTAAGTATCAAATATAATTGTCAACTAAACATGGAAAAGGATCAATATGCACCAAACATCTAGAATTAGGGTTTTATCTGACAGAATTCCACGAGTTTTGGTGTTTATCTATTTCTGCAGGGAGTTATCAGATAATATGGAAAAGAGGTCCACATGTCGGGTTAATGACGGGAAAATTACTTGGCACGCAATTATCTTACATATAGAAGACTCCAGGAGCCACGGGAACGAACGGGAGCCGTAACGGGCCAGGACACAGGGCGCCCGCCCTGTGCCCTAGGGCGCCCGCCCTGCACCTCGGGCCAATCAGCTTCTGCCTCGCAGATTATGCTCCACCGCCTCTCTAGACCAAGGAAAGCCGTCCGTTCTAAGTCGGTTTGATCCGACGGTCTAGATTCATTTGAAAGGGCTATATAAGCAAGGCACCACCACCCCAAGGGGGAGGAGAAATCATTATCAGAGGAAGCCAGAAAAGTTAGGGTTTAGGAAGTTCTCTCCCGCAGAGAATTAGAAGTAGCTACTCCATTGTTCTTCAAGTCTTATAGGTTTGATTAGATAGAATTAGAGAAGTAGAGCATTCAAGCTCTGGATTTTGGATCTTCATCAATAAAGATTGGTATTATTTCATATCATTCTCTACTACTTTATTCTAATTGCATTATGTCTCTGTTTATTATGTTCTTAGTTTACTCTAGTTCTATAATTGATATAGTTATGATTGATAATGAGTTTATGTATGAGTTTGCAAAGCGCTTAGCTCTTACCTCGAGGGAGTTAAGTGGTAGATCATATGTGGGCGTGGTGCTTAGATATTATTTACCTGCAAATGTATCCTATTGGCCGGGTTGTGTGGTAGTTCGCGATAGTGACAGCTTCGTTGATTCTTATATAGTCCACCCTCCGTTGATAGGACAGGCAGAATTTGTATTGCGGAGTAAGTCTTACTATGTTCTGATTTACTTTAGCAATGTTCCTTATACATAAATAAAGAGTCTTTTATGCTATATATGATCTTGTAGAATGTTTAGAGTAGATTGTGACTTAGTAGATAGAAGATACTTAGAATCCATTCTCTAGCTAATCCGACGTCACCTTATATCAATATGGAGTAGTCTATTTCTAATCGCTGTGTTATTTACCCATGAGCTTATAATTCATTATCTTTATTTATGGCTTACCCCCTGCCAAAGCAAGTGACTGTGTGACGAGTTTCTCATTAGTAATCATGTTTAGCAAAGTTGATCTCTAGTCTATGTCATTCTACACCTGCTTTCACCGTTCTCTTAAGCAAAATATAAATAACAATACCCGGAATACTTTTCCTGGTGAAATGCTACAATGAGGTATTTTATCTGTGCGCTTGCGGATAGAATAGATTATCTTCTAAAGAGCCCTTTACATTTATAAATACCTATGTACACTCTGGCACCATGCTGGGGATGACAACCTAGTATTTAAGTGGTGTTAGTAAGTGTCAACACATACCACAGACTCAGAAATCATTTTGGACACACCCAATGGAACTCCTAGGTGACGTGGGTCATGTGTAAGGCTGGACGAAAAACTCGAAGCTCGTTAGCTCGCTCGGTTCGTGGCTGGCTTGGCTCAGCTCGGCTCGGGTCGTTATCCTTTTAGCTCGCTCGGCTCGGCTGGACGAAAAACGAGCCAGGATTTTAGCTCGTTAGCTATAACGAGCCAACTCGAGCTGGCTCATGAGCCGCTCGCGAGCCAAATGAGCCATAGTTTTAGGGAAAAAGTCATCATAACTTATATTAGTTTTGTATTACTTCATGTCTTGCACTTCACAAATGGATGATATGTTAGCTCATATGAATATTTTATTCGATTTAAGGTTATTGAATATATTATTTTTATATTATTAATATTTTTAAGCTTTAGATAAATGCAAATATTATATTTTGTGTATTTTTTATACCTGGCTCGCGAGCCTAATGAGCCAGCTCGAGTTCATAACGAAACGAGCCGAGCTGGCTTTCTGGCTCGTTAAGATAACGAGCCGAGCCGAGCTAGCTCGTTATCCTAACGAGCCAGAACGAGCCGAGACGAGCCGAGCCAGCTCGGCTCGTTATCCAGCCTTAGTCATTTGGAATCTTTTTTCGTCCGTTTGGACACAGTGTTAGTGTAGGTGCAAGATATGCACACGATTTGTGCCAGACATACCACAGGCTTAGAAATTGATTTGCACGCATCCGATGAAACTCCATGGTGTTGTGGCTCATGTGGAATGTCATTTTGGTCCGTTTGGAGATATTGTTGGTGTTGGTGCAAGATAGGTGCACAATTTGCGCCAAACATAACATAGGCTCAGAAATCATTTTGGACGCACACGGTGGTACTCCTAGGTGACGAGGCTCAAGTGGAAGCTCAATTCAGTTCGTTTGTAGATAGTGCTAATTTTGACGCAAGGTAGGTGCATGGTTTGGGCCAAATGTACTAGAGGCTTGGAAATCATTTTTTATGCACCTGATGGAGCTACTAGGTGATGTGGGTCATGTGGACTCTCGTTTTGGTCTGTTTCTAGACAGTGCTAGTGTCGATGCAAAATAGGTGCACAGTTTGCGCCAAACGTACTTTAGGCTCAGTAATTGAACGCATCCGAAGGTACTCCTAGGTGACAAGGCTCAAGTGGAAGCTCGATTTAGTCCGTTTGGAGATAGTGCTAATATTGACGCTAGATAGGTGCATGATTTGCGCTGAACGTCCCACAACCTTAAAAATCATTTTGGACGCACCCCACGAAACTCCGTGGTGACGTGTTAGTGTGGGTGCAAGATAGGTGCACAGTTTGCGCCAAACGTACCATAGGCTCAGAGATCATTTTGAACGTATCCGATGGTACTCCTAGGTGACGAGGCTCTAGTGGAAGCTCGATTTTGTTCATATGTAGATAGTGCTAATCTTGACGCAAGATATGTGCATGCCTTGCTCCGAACGTATCATAGGGTCAGAAATTATTTTGGACACAACCAACGGAACTCCTTAGTGATGGGGGTCATGTGGAATCTCGTTTTGATCCATTTGGAGTAGTCTTAGGTCTGTGCATGATTTGCACAAATGTACCATAGGCTTAGAAATCATTTTATACGCACCCAATGGTGCTCCTAGGTAATGAGGCTCAAGTGGAAGCTTGATTCTGTTCATTTTGAGACAGTGCTAGCCTTGATGCAGGATAGGTGCACGATTTGCGCCGAACATACCATGGGCTCAAAAATAATTTTGAACACACCCGATGGTACTCCTAGGTGACGTGGGTCATGTGGAATCTTTTTTGGTCTATTTGGAGATAATGTAAGTGTCAGTGCAAGATAGACTCACCATTTGCGCCAAATGAATGTACAACAATCTCATAAATCGTTTTGGACACACCCGATGGAACTCCTAGGTGACGTAGGTCATGTGAAATCTAGTTTCGGTCTGTTTTGAGACAGTGTTAGTGTTGGTGCAGGGTTTGCACCAAACATACCAAAGGCCTAGAAATCATGTTGGACGCACCTAGTGGTACTCCTAGGTGATGTGGCACAAGTGGAAGCTTGATTCAGTTCGTTTAGAGATAGTGCTAATCTGGACGCAAGATAGGTGCACGGTTTGTGCCAGACGTACCATAGGCTCAGAAATTGTTTTGGACACACCCGATGGAACTCCAAGGTGATGTTGGTCATGTGGAATCTCATTTTGGTCCTTTAGTGTGTGTGCGAGATAGCTGCACAATTTGCGTGAAACATACCGTAGGCTTAGAAATTGTTTTGGATGCACCTGATGGAATCTTGTTTTTGTTCGTTTAGAGACAGTGCTAGTATCAGTGCAAGATAGGTGAACAGTTTGTGCCGAACATACCACAGGCTTAGAAATCGTTTTGGACACACTCAATGGAACTCCTTGGTGACGTGGGTCAGTGGAATCTCGTTTTGGTCCATTTGGAGCAGTGTTAGTGTCTGTGCACGATTTGCGCCAAACGTACCATAGGCTGAGAAATGGTTTTGGACGCACCCAATGGTGCTCCAAGGTAATGAGGCTCAAGTGGAAGCTTGATTTAGTTCGTTTGGAGATAGTGCTAGCCTTGAAGCAAGATAGGTGCACGGTTTGTGACGAATGTACCACAGGCTCAGAAATCATTTTTGACACACCCGATGGCAATCCTAGGTGATGTGGGTCTTGTGGAATCTTGTTTGGGTTCATTTGGAGATAGTGCTAATCTTAATGCAAGATAGGTGCACGATTTGCGCCGAACGTACCACAAGCTCAAAAATCGTTTTGGACACACCCGATGGAACTCTTACGTGACGTGGGTCAGGTGGAATCTCATTTTGGTCCATTTGGAAACAGTGTTAGTGTCGATGCGAGATAGGTGCAGGATTTGCACCAAAGGGACCATATGCTCAGAAATTGCTTTGGACGCCCCCGATGGTACTCCAAGGTAATGAGGCTCAAGTGGAAGCTTGATTTAGTCCATTTAGAGATAGTGCTAATCTTGATGCAAGATAGGTGCACGGTTTGCACCGAACGTATCATAGCCTTCGAAATTGTTTTGGACGCACCCGATCGAACTCCTAGGGGACCTGGGTGTTTGTGGAATCTCATTTCGGTCCATTTGGAGATGTGTTAGTGTCAGTGTAAGATAGGTGCAGGGTTTGCGCCAAACATACCATATTCTAAGAAATCATTTTGGACACACCTAATGGAACTCTTAGGTGATGTGGGTCATGTGGAATCTCATTTTAGTTCATTTGGAGATAGTGCTATTGTCGGTGCAAGATAGGTGCACAGTTTGCGCCAAATATACAATAGGCTCAGAAATCATTTTGGACACACCCAATGGCACTCCTAGGCGACGAGCCTCAAGTGGAAGCTCGATTCAGTCTGTTTGAAGATAGTGCTAATCTTCATGCAAGATAAGTGCATGGTTTGGGCTGGACATACAAGAGGCTCAAAAATTGTTTTGTATGTAGTGGATCGAACTTCTAGGTGACATGGGTCATGTGGAATCTCGTTTTGGTCAATTAAGAGACAGTGTCAGTGTCGGTGCAAGATAGGTGCACGGTTTGCGCCAAAGGTACCTTAGGCTCAGAAATCGTTTTGAACACACCCGATGGTACTCCAAGGTGACGTGGGTCAAGTGGAATCTCGTTTCGGTCTATTTGGAGCAGTGTTAGTGTCGGTGCTTGATTTGCGCCAAACGTACCATAGGCTCATAAATTGTTTTGGACGCACCCTATGGTACTCCAAGGTAATGAGGCTCAAGTGGAAGCTCGATTTAGTTCGTTTGGAGATGGTGCTATTCTTGACGCAAGACAGGTGCACGGTTCGCGACGAACGTACCACAATCTCAGAAATCTTTTTGGACACACCTGATGGAACTCCTAGGTGACGTGGGTCATTTGAAATCTCGTTTCGACGATCTGTTTTGAGATAGTGTTAGTGTTGGTGCAAGATAGGTGCAGGGTTTGCGCCAAACGTACCAAAGGCCTAGAAATCATTTTGGATGTACCACAGGCTCAGAAATCATTTTGGACACACCCGATGAAACTCCAAGGTGACGTTGGTCATGTGAAATCTCATTTTGGTCCTTTTGGAGATAGTGTTAGTGTCGGTGTAAGATAGAAATTATTTTGGACACACCCGATGGAACTCCTAGGTGACGTGGGTCTTGTGGAATCTTGTTTTTGTTCGTTTGAAGATAGTGCTAGTGTTAGTGCAACATAGGTGAACAGTTTGCACGAAACGTACCACTGGCTAAAAATCATTTTGTACATACCCGATGGAACTCCTAGATGACGTGGGTCATGTGGAATCTTGTTTCGATCCATTTGGAGACAGTGTTTGTGTTGGTGCAAGATAGGCGCACGATTTGAGCCAAATGTACTATAGGCTCAGAAATCATTTTGGACGCCTCCGATGGTACTCCAAGGTAATGAGGCTCAAGTGAAAGCTAGATTTATTCTGCTTATAGATAGTGCTAATTTTGACGCAAGATAGCTGCACGGTTTGCACTGAACGTATCACATGCTCAGAAGTTATATTGGATGCACCAGATGGAACTCCTAGGTGATGTGGGTCTTGTGGAATCTCGTTTCGGTCTATGTGGAGATAGTGTTAGTGTCGGTGAAAGATAGGTGCAGGGTTTGCGCCAAATATAATGTAGACTCAGAAATCGTTTTGGACGCACCCAATGGAACTCCTAGGTGACGTGGGTCATGTGGAATCTCGCTTTGGTCCATTTGGAGATAGTGCTAGTGTCGGTGCAAGATAGGTTCGTAGTTTGTGTCAAACGTACCATAGGCTCAGAAATCGTTTTGAACACACCTGATGGTACTCCTAGGTGATGAGGCTCAAGTGGAAACTCGATTCAGTTCGTTTGAAGATAGTGCTAATCTTGATGCAAGATAGGTGCACGGTTTGCGCCAAACTTACCACAGGCTTATAGATCATGTTGAACACACCCGATGGAACTTCTAGGTGACGTGGGTCATGTGGAATCTCATTTCGGTCTTTTTGGAGATAGTGTTAGTGTCAGTGCAAGATAGGTGCACGATTTGGACCAAATGTACCATAGGCTCAGAAATTGTTTTGGACACACCCAATGGTACTCTAGGGTAATGAGGTCAAGTGGAAGCTCGATCCAGTTCATTTGGAGATAGTGCCAATCTTGACACAGATAGGTGCATGGTTTGTGCCGACGTACCATAGGCCTAGAAATCATTTTGGAAGCACCCGATGGAACTCCTATGTGACATGGGTCATGTGGAATCTCGTTTTGGTTCATTTGGAGATAGTGCTAGTGTCGGTGCAAGATAGGTGCATAGTTTACGCCAAACGTACCATAGGCTCAGAAATCATTTTGGACACACCCAATGGTACTCCTAGGTGACGAGGCTCAGGTGGAAGCTGGATTAAGTCCGTTTGGAGGTAGTGCTAATCTGGACGCAAGATAGGTGCACAGTTTGCGCCGAACATACCACTGGCTCAGAAATCATTTTGGGCACGCTAGAAGATGCTACTAGGTGACATGGGTCTTGTAGAATCTTGTTTTGGTTCATTTGGAGATAGTGTTAGTGTCGGTGCAAGATAGGGACACCATTTGTGCCAAACATACCATATGCTCATAAATCATTTTGGACGCACCCGATGCTACTCCTAGTCCTAGGTGACAAGGCTCAAGTGGAACCTTGATTCAATTCGGTTGGAGATAGTGCTAATCTTAATGCAAGATTGGTGCACGGTTTGTGCCGAACGTACCACAGGCTCAAAAATCATTTTGGACACACCCGATGGAACTAATCTCGCTTTGGTCCGTTTGGAAATAGTGCTAGTGTCGCTGCAAGATAGGTGCACAGTTTATGCCAAACATACCATAGGCTTAGAAATCATTTTTGACGCACCCAATGTTACTCCTAGTCGTAGGTGACAAGGCTCAAGTGGAAGCTCGATTCAGTTTGTTTGGAGATAGTGCTAATCTTGCTGTAAGATAGGTGCACGGTTTGTGCCGAACGTACCACAGCCTTAGAAATCATTTTGGACGCACCCGATGGAACTCCTTGGTGACCTGGGTCATGTGGAATCTTGTTTTGATCCATTTGGAGACAGTGTTAGTGTTGGTTCAAGATAGTTGTAGGGTTTGCGCCAAACATACCATAGGCTCAGAAATCATTTTGGATGCACCCTAGGTGACGTGAGCCATGTGGAATCTCATTTTGGTCCATTTGGAGACAGTGCTAGTGTCGGTGCTGGATAGATGAACAGTTTGCACCAAACGTACCATAGGCTCTGAAAATCATTTTGGACACACCCGATGGTACTCCTAGGCGACGAGCCACAAGTGGAAGCTCGATTCTGTCTGCTTGGAGATAGTGCTAATCTTCATGCAAGATAGGTGCTCTGTTTGCGCCGAACGTACCACAGACTCAGAAATGGTTTTGGACACACCCGATGGAACTCCAAGGTGGCGTGGATCATGTGGAATCTTGTTTCAGTCCATTTGGAGACAATGTTAGTGTTGGTGCAAGATAGGTGCAGGGTTTGCGCCAAACATACCATAGGCTCAGAAATTGTTTTGGACGTACCCGATAGAACTCCTAGGAGATATCAATCATGTGGAATCTCGTTTTCGTCCGTTTGGAGACAGTGCTAGTGTCTGTTCAAGATAGGTGCAAAGTTTACGCAAATGTGCCATAGGCTCTGAAATCATTTTGGACATACGCGATGGTACTCCTAGGCAATGAGCCACAAGTGGAAGCCCGATTCAGTCTATTTGGAGATAGTGTTAATCTTCATGGAAGATAGGTGCACAGTTTGGGCCGAACATACTAGAGGCTCGGAAATCATTTTGTACGCACCATATGGAACTAGTAGGTGATGTAAGTCATGTGGAATATCATTTTGGTCTATTTGGAGAGAGTGTTAGTGTCGTTGCAAGATAGGTGCACGGTTTGCGCCAAACGTACCTTAGGCTCAGAAATCATTTTGGACGCACCCGATAGTTCTCCTAGGTGACGAGGCTCAAGTGGAAGCTCGATTTAGTCTATTTGGAAATAGTGTTAATCCTAACGCAAGATAGGTGCACGGTTTGCGCCAAACACACCACAGCCTCAAAATTGTTTTGGACGCACCCGATGAAACTACATGGTGATGTGGGTCATTTGGAATTGTGTTTTGGTCCATTTGGAAATGTGCTAACCTTCACGCAAGATAGGTGCATGTTTTGAGCCAAACATACTAGAGGCTCGAAAATCATTTTGTACGCATCGGATGGAACTACTAGGTGACGTGAGTCCTGTGGAATGTTGTTTTGGTCCATTCAGAGAGAGTGTTAGTGTCTGTGCAAGATAGGTGTATGGTTTACACCAAACGTACCTTAGGCTTAGAAATCATTTTGGATCCACCTGATGGTACTCCTAAGTGATGAGGCTCAAGGGGAAGCTTTATTCAGTCTGTTTGGAGATAGTGCTAATCTTGATGCAAGATTGGTGCATGGTTTGTGCCAAACATACCACAGGCTCATAAATCGTTTTGGACACATCCAATGGAACTATTCTCATTTTGGTCTATTTGCAAATAGTGCTAGTGTCGATGCAAGATAGGTGCACAGTTTGCGCCAAACATACCATAGGCTCATAAATCGTTTTGGATGCACTAGATATTACTCCAAGTCCTAGGTGAAAAGGCTCAATTGGAAGCTTGATTCAGTTCGTTTGGAGATAGTGCTAATCTTGGTGCAAGACAGGTGCATAGTTTGTGCCGAATGTACCATAGGCTCAGAAATTATTTTAGACACACCCGATGGAACTCTTGGTGATGTGGGTCATGTGGAATCTCGTTTTGGTCCATTTGGAGACAGTGTTAGTGTTGGTGCAAGATAGGTGCAGGGTTTGCGCTAAACATACAATAGGCTAAAAATTATTTTGGACACACCTGATGGTACTCCTAGACGAGGCTCAAGTGAATGCTCGATTCGTCCATTTGGATGGTGCTAATCTAGACGCAAAATAGGTGCACAGTTTGCGCTGAACATACCACTGGCTCAAAATTATTTTGCATGCACTCGATGGAACTTGTAGAATCTTGTTTTGGTCCATTTGAAGACAGTGTTAGTGTCGATCCAAGATAGGTGCATAGTTTGCGCCAAACATACCATAGGCTCAGAAATCGTTTTGTACGCACCCAATGGTACCCCTAGTTCTAGGTGACAACGCTCAAGTGGAAGCTCAATTCAGTTCATTTGGAGATAGTGCTAATCTTGGCGCAAGATAGGTGCATGGTTTGCGCCGAATGCACCATAGGCTCAGAAATCATTTTGGACACACTCGATGGAACTTCTAGGTGATGTGGGTCATGTGGAATTTTGTTTTGGTCTGTTTGGATCATTGCTAGTGTCGGTGCACGATTTGTGCCAAACATACCATAGGCTCATAAATCGTTTTGGACGCACCCGATGGAACTCCAAAGTAATGAGGCTCAAGTGGAAGCTGATTTAGTTTATTTGGAGATAATGCTAATCTTGACGAAAGATGGTGCATGGTTTGTGCCAAACGCACCACAGGCTCAGAAATCTTTTTAGACACAATCAATGGAACTCCTAGGTGACATGGCTCGTGTGGAATCTCATTTTGGTTCGTTCGGAGACAGTGCTAGTGTCGGTACAAGAGAGGTGCACAGTTTGCGCCAAACATACCATAGGCTTAGAAAATGTTTTAGACAGGCCGATGGTACTCCTAGGTGACGAGGCTCTAGTGGAAGCTCGATTCAGTTCGTTTGGAGATAGTGCTAATCTTGACGCAAGATACGTGCATGGTTTGTTCTGAACATACCATAGGCTCAAAAATCATTTTGTATACACCTGATGGAACTCCTAGGTGATGTGGGTCATGTGGAATCTCGTTTTGATTTGTTTGGAGACAGTGTAAGTGTTGGTGCAAGGTAGGCGCACGATTTGCGGCAATCATTCCATAGCCTCAAAAATCATTTTGGACGCACCCGATGGTACTCCTATGTGACGAGGCTCAAGTGGATGCTCGTTTCATTCCATTTGGAGATAGTGCTGTTCTTGACGCAAGATAGGCGCACGGTTTGCGCCGAACATACCACATACCCATAAATCATTTTGGACGCATTCAATAGAAATGATGAGGACATCAACACCACACCTACACCATCACTAGCACCACTTGGTCCTCTTACTCGTGCTCGTGCCCGTCAACTCAACCATCAAGTAAGTTTATTCTTAAACTCTTGTCCATCATATTTAGACAATGGAAACACGTGCACTCTTGTTTTACTTAGGAATGATGGAGAGGATCAGAAGGGCAGGGGATTGGCGTCGGCTGGATTTGGACTGCAGGATAGCACCAACTTGTGATGCATGCCACGACTTCATATGGACTCGGATTGGGACGTTCTAGCACTTTTTGGAAAGCTTATCAAGTCTACTTTCCAACGGATCTAGCCTCATAGATATATCTTATCAGATGCTTCTGCAGTAACTATTTTTGTACCGAGACCTTTTCTGTCAACGGTGCTGCGTCACCTTATTTTGGGCCGATGGCCCATGTATCAAGTTGGGTCCATTAGGGACACGTCCTAGGGTTGGAGAACGACTCAAACACCCTTGTGGTCGTCCTCCCATCTACTTATATGCCTCTAGGGCCGCCACAAACAGATTAGGTTTTGTTTCGATGAGTTAGCTATTGCTACCGCCTTTCAGCGCGCGTGTTAGATCAACCGCCTGACTGATTGTTTTTAGAACCTCACCATCTTGTGTTTTTAGATTGAAACCTTCATATTTATTTGGCAATTAAGTGCTTGTTCTTCTTGTTTTTGCTGGTTCTTCGATTGCCTGCAGGACATGTGCCCTAGTGGCGGGTTGTCGCGCCGCAAGATCACGGCAGCCATCGAAGGAGGTGTATCGGTTGCTAAGGCGCAACGTCCTTGGACGGTTGTAGTCGGGCCGTGAACATCGTCTCCATCCACAAATCGAGTTATCCACCATCTCTCATCGAAAGATCGGCCAGCGAACCCTATGGGATCTTATTAAGAACTCCTAGGTGATTTGGGTCATGTCGAATCTCATTTTGGTTCATTTGGAGATGGTGCTAGTGTCGGTGCAAGATAGGTGCATGGTTTGCGCCAAATGTACCATCAGCCTTAGAAATCGTTTTGGATGCACCGATGGAACTCTAAAGCGACGTGGGTCATGCAGAATCTCGTTTTGGTCTGTTTAGAGATATTGTTGGTATTGTTGCAAGTTAGGTGCATGGTTTGTGCCAAACATACGTAGGCTCAGAAATCATTTTGGACGCACCCGATGGTACTCCTAGGTGATGATACTTAAGTGGAAGCTTGATTCAGTTCGTTTGGAGATAGTGCTAATCTTGACGCAAGATAGGCGTGTAGTTTTCGCCGAACGTACCATAGGCTCAGAAATTGTTTTGGATGCATGGATGGAACTACTAGCTCATATGGGTCCGGAGGAATCTCATTTCGGTCCGTTTAGAGATTGTGTTAGTGTTGGTGCAAGATAGGTGCATAGTTTGCGCCAAACAAACCATAGGCTCAGAAATCATTTTAGATGCCCCCGGTGGTACTCGTAGTCCTAGGTGATGTGGCTCAAGTGGAAGCTCAATGCAGTTCGTTGGGAGATAGTGCTGATCTTGACACAAGTCAGGTGCACGGTTTGCGCCGAACGTACCACACGCTTCGAAATTGTCTTGGACGTACCCGATGGAACTCCATGGTGACGTGGGTCATGTGGAATCTTGTTTTGGTCCGTTTGGAGACAGTGCTAGTGTCGGTACAAGAGAGCTGCACAGTTTGCGCCAAACATACCATAGGCTTAGAAAACGTTTTAGACAGACCCGATGGTACTCCTAGGTGACGAAGCTCTAGTGGAAGCTCGATTCAGTTCGTTTGGAGATAGTGCTAATCTTGACGCAAGATGGGTGCACGCTTTGCGCTGAACGTACCATATGCTCATAAAACTACTGTGTGATGTGGATCTTGTGGAATCTCATTTTGATCCATTTGGAAATAGTGTTAGTGTCGGTGCAGGTGGGAAGTTTGCGCCAAACATACCATAGGCTGAGAAATCGTTCTGGATGCACCCAATAGTACTCTTAGGTGACGAGTCTCTAGTGGAAGCTCGATTCAGTTCGTTTGGAGATAGTGCTAATCTTGACGGAAGATAGGTGCACAGTTTGCGCCGAGCGTACCATAGGCTGAGAAATCATTTTGGACACACCCGATGGAACTCTTAGGTGACGTGGGTCATGTGAAATCTTGTTTCGATCCGTTTAGAGATAGTGTTAGTGTCCATGCAAGATAGGTGCATGATTTGTGCCAAATGTTCCATAGGCTTAGAAATTGTTTCGGACGCACCCGATGGTACTCCAAGGTAATGATGCTCAAGTGAAAGCTCGATTTAGTTCATTTCGAGACAGTGCTAGTCTTGACGCAAAATTGGTGCATGATTTGCGCCGAACGTACCATTGGCTCATAAATCATTTTGGACACACCTGATGGAACTCCTAGGTGATGTGGCTCATGTGAAATCTTGGTTCGGTCTATTTGGAGATAGTTTTAGTGTTAGTGCAAGATATGTGCACGATTTGCGCTAGATGTACCATAGGCTCAAAAATTGTTTCGGATGCACCCGATGGTATTCCAAGGTAATGAGGCTCAAGTGGAAGGTTGATGCAGTTCGTTTGGAGACTATGCTAATCCTGACGCAAGATAGGTGCACGGTTTGCACCGAATGTACCACAGGCTCAGAAAATCATCTTGGACACACCTGATGGAACTTCTAGGTGACGTCGGTCATGTGGAATCTCGTTTCGGTCCATTTGAAGATAGTGTTAGTGTCGGTGCAAGATAGGTGCACGATTTGCACCAGATGTGCCATAGGCTCAAAAATCATTTTGGACACATCCGTTGGAACTCCATGGTGACATGGGTCATGTGGAGTCTCATTTTGGTCCATTTGGAGATAGTGTTGGTGTCGATGCAAGACATGTGCATGGTTTGCGCCAAACATATCATAGGTGAAAGTCCCTAGTTTGGTTTTGGCTAATTGATGAAACCTAGGACTAACCTTTGTATCTAAGTGGATGATTTAGATAAAGGTGGTCATTGAATATGAGACATGACATTGACTCATATGACCAAGATGGTGAAGACCAAGATGAAGCTTGGCTCGATGGACCGGTTGTGAAGGTGAAGGGCAAGTCGAGGCTTCGAAGCGAAGGACCATGCGATGGTGAAGCTTGAGCAAGACTTGGCGCCGACGGACCGATGCAACGGTGAAGAGCAAGTGAAATCAAGGTCGATGGATCGAGACGGTCATGTGATGATATGAAATGGATCATATCTTTTGGAGAAATAAAATGGGCTCAAGGCAAAGGTATAACCATAGGGCCATTTTGTTTTACACTCAAGACACCATAGAGGGTGTGAGTGGTTTAGGGTCGATAGCCGAACTATTAAGAGGGGAAGTCTTATCGGTTATTCGACACACGGGTGCCACTAGGTGAATTCATGAAGTGCATTGCATGTAGGGCCTAGTGAGCTAACTGGAAAACCTTTGAAAATGATTGAGAAAAAGCTAACACACAAGCACATGGAGATGTACACTTAATGGTGTTGGCACTTTTGCAAAGGTGGCGTTGGTCGCGCTGTGGTTTGCGGATAGAGAGGGGTTCGGGTTCCTCTCTCTCCCTCCCGCCGAGCGTGCGAGCGCGGGATTCAGGCGATTTCGGGGAAATGAAATGCCTATTTTCCACTACGCCGGAAGTCGGAAAAGAAACGGAGGCGAACAGAGGTCACAGAGGTGACCGGACGCTGCACCAGACGCGGTCACGGTGTGACCGGACGCGTCCGGTCAGTACAACGGAGCAGACAGGCGCGTGGGCTAGGGTTTGCAACCGGCGTGTCCGGTCACTCGTGGGATCGACGCGTCCGGTCAGGTGCCCTGAGGGAACAGCAGTTCACATGGTCGATCGGACGCGGTGAGCGTCCGGTCACACATGATCGGATGCGTCCGGTCGTCAAGGGAGCTTACTGGACTCCGACCGGACGCTGGCACTGTCGCGTCCGGTCATTCTCTGGAGCGCGTCCGGTCGTTGCTTCGCGGGCACGCGGTACTGTGCGACCGGCGCGTCTGGTCGGTTGAGCAGCGCGTCCGGTCATCACGTTTGACCGTTAGCGCACAGTGACTGTTGGAGGATCTAACGGTCGCGATTGAATTTGAGGGACACGTGGACGGTGCAGGGCGATCGGACGCGGTGAAGCGCGTCCGGTCAGTTTCGACCGGCGCGTCCGGTCATCCCGAAAAAACGGTCAGTGGAGTAGCAACGGCTCTATTTGTATGGGATGCTTATAAATACTCGTTGGCCGGCCCTTGGGGAGGTCTCTTGGCATTTCTAACACTCTTGTGCATCCTTTGAGCTAGAGCTACTCCTCCCACTCATCTCTCTTGCTTGATTGCAAATCAAAAGTGAGATTGAGTGATCCCAAAGTGCATTGCATAGCTTGAGGGCATCTAGTGGCACTTGTGGGTGGTTTAGCCGGTGGATTTCTTGTTACTCTTGGAGAGTACCGCTCCTAGCCGGCTTGGAGATTGTTGGAGGCGTTGGCAAGATAAGATGATTGTTCTTGGCCACCTCCAGTTGATTGTGAGAGGTTCTTGTGCTTTCCTCGGTGGGACGCCAAAAGCAACTCTAGTGGAATCCGCATGTCATTGAGTTACCTCACTTGAGAGTGGCGTCTTGCGGTGCCTTGTGGGGCGTGCCTTGAGGGGCAAGTGACTTGAGGGTCACACCGGGGAACCATCTAAGTGTTGGTCGACACAACCGGTGACGTAGCTTGTCGGTGCACAAGTGAACACCGGGTGAACAAAAATATTGTATCTCTTGTCTCCCGGTGTTTGATCTTCATATTGTATTGTTGTCAATATTGATTGATTATATATCTTCTTGGTGATTGGCAACATCTTCACTCCACCGTCGGTATAAGGATCACAATCCTCTCTCTTGCTTTTACATTCACTAGATTATCTTGTGTAGCTCTAGTAGTAGCTTTGCTAGTAGTGTTGTTAGCTTGTTCTCTAGTGTAACTTTAGTGACATAGCTCTTGTGTGAACTAGAGATCTTAATCTACTAGACTTGTGGATAGGAGGCTTGCATAACAACCTTTGGCTAAGCAAAACTCGCTTTTACGCCGTTTGTTTTTCTAACATGTTTGCTTAGTGGTATTTATAGAATTTTTATAGGCTATTCACCCCCCCTCTAGCCATCTAGGACCTTACAGTAGGCTCAGAAATCGTTTTGGACGCACCCGGTGGCACTCTTAGGTGATGAGGCTCAAGTGGAAGCACGAGTTAGTTCATTTGGAGATAGTGCTAATCTTGATGCAAGATAGGTGCATAGTTTGCGCTGAACATACCATAGGCTTAGAAATTATTTTGGAGACACCCAATAGAACTCCTAAGTGACGTGAGTCATGTGGAATCTTGTTTTGGTCCATTTAGAGATAGTGTTAGTGTTGGTGCAAGATAGGTGCACGATTTGCGCTTAATGTACCATAGGCTCATAAATCGTTTTAGACACACCCGATAATACTCCAAGGTAATGAGGCTCAAGTGGAAGCTCGATTCAGTTCGTTTTGTGATAGTGCTAATCTTTACGCAAGATAGGTGCACGGTTTGCGCCGGATCTACCACTGGCTCAGAAATCATTTTGGTCACACTCGATGGAAAGGTGACGCGGGTCATGTGGAATCTCGTTTTGGTCTATTTGGAGACAGTGTTAGTGTCAGTTTAGATTAGTGCACGATTTGCGCCAAACGTACCATAGGCTCAGAAATCATTTTGGACGCACCTAATGGTACTCCAAGGTAATGAGGCTCAAGTGCAACCTCGATTCAGTTTGTTTGGAGATAGTGCTAATCTTGATGCAAGATAGGTGCACGGTTTGTGCTTGTCACACCCAATTTTTAAGGACAAAAATAGGATGCATAAAAGAGTCATGTGCGCCCCAGGATATGATCGCACACACAAGTAGACAAATTACATAGTATCATCACAGTGCTTATTACATAGCGAATAGATATTTAACACATAGTCTTGAACTATAAGTAATAATAACAAATAGTAGATCTCCAGCGGAAACTTCAATCACAGGGACACGGTTGACTGGTTGACACCAAGACTAGTACTCATTATGATAATCTTCCTCATTATCTTCATCTGTTATGGTGGAAATAGCAAGGGTGAGTCCATGTCGAACTCAACAAGTATAACACAGGGTTTATGTGGCACAAAAGGCTAGACACTGTTTAACTGCGTTTAGCTTTTAATCATCATATATTTTAGCGATTAGGTAGCATCAAGATAATCCACTTCCCGTTAATGAACCAATGATCAATTGTAATAAGGATAATGAATAACATTAACATGAGCATAATAATAACAACAATAATTAAGCATGATATAACAGTTATGATCATCTATCTCTAGATGTTCCAAGGCCACCCGTATCCGTGGGCACGGCTAGTATACCAGTTTTTAACTCTGTGCAGAGGTGT
The DNA here is from genome assembly GCA_022457205.1 of Saccharum spontaneum. Lineage (NCBI taxonomy): Eukaryota > Viridiplantae > Streptophyta > Magnoliopsida > Poales > Poaceae > Saccharum > Saccharum spontaneum. The sequence continues at coordinate 51,728,877 of CM039580.1, read as the reverse complement.
ACACTTTCACTATGAGTCATGATTTCCAAATGCGTGGGGAGATCAAACCCAAACACCGGAGAACCATATAAAGCCATTCAAAAGTTTGTCTAACAAGTTAGGGCCATTAGATTCACTCGGCAGGCAGATGTAGAACCCCCCTTCCCAGTGGCACACAACTCGCAGCCTATACACACTAAGGACAGGGGCTCGACCTACACCCAACGTGGCAAGCCGTCTTACGCCATTTAAGGTAACCACTAACAGCTAGAAAAGGTCTCTTGAGCAACTAAAGCCAGAGCCATATAGCCCCCACAGCTGTACTGTATGTCCCGGATGATCATGTACAGATAAGTCCTTATGGAGAGTAACTAGAGCATCATAAAACAACATAGTGCTCTAGCACCCTTTAACAGGATTTAAATCATCTTAGAGTTGGTTGTTTATTTCATTAACCAAATTACAAGATCAATTGTTCATAGTTAAGCACTAGCAACAGCTACCAATGCATACCCCAAGGTTGTCAAGGAATCAGGATAACAATCACTATGTTATAATCTCTAGGGTTATCAAAGTGGACACATGCGTATGAATTTGATTATTGTGAATAGGTAACAAGGATAGTCCTATGTTATACTTGCCTTGATCAAAGCTCTCCGGATGATACTGCTGATCTGGCTCAAAGTACTACTCCTGATCATCCAGAAACTGCTCACCTTCTATACTCGATCATCAATCAACAACATACATGCAACCAATCAAACATACACGAAGCAAACAAAGAGATATAATTAGAACAGTACACCAACAGTAACAAAACAGTAATAAAAGTTTATAAAACTCTTCTACATGTTCCTACGATCACACAGACGTAAAGATCACCAAATTCGGAGTTAAAACGTGAAAGTTATGAATTTTCTAAGATTTCCTATAGATAAATAATTACTTAAATATAAAGTCAAAAATTAATTTTCCCAAACCTACTGTACAACTACACGAACATGTAGAGCTCTCAAACATGAACCTAACGCAACTTAAACGGATCAAATCAGAGTTAAAACGAAGATTTTATGACCAAAACAATCTTAGTGGCAAAACTGTAAATATCCAAAAATGTATTTTTGATTTACCGAGAGAAAATACGCTTTCAAAATGCGAAAACGTTTTCAGCGTTTACGCTAAAGAATGGCAGTTTCTATTAAGAAAAAGTCCAGGGACTCTTTAGAAAGATTACCCCGTGAAGGGGTATCTTCTAATCTCGGCCATCGATTCAAAATCGGACAGCTGAGATCACTCCCGGCTTCTCAGAGAGAAGCTCGGCCTTCTCCTCCAAGTCCGGCCGGCGGCCCTCCATGGCCAGCCACCCAAGCTCGCCGGAATCAATCGGTTTTCCCGTTTTCGACCACCATTTTCCCCGCAACCAACTCCAATCGAACGAGGAGCTCAATGCGAATCCATCTATGTGGTACAAGCTAGCTACGGTGGATTGAAAACGGCACGCGATGTGAGGAGGGCGGCGGCGCCGTTGCTGACTCATCGGTGACCTTCAAAAGCACGATTCGATGCATCTCCACCCAAAAGAAAAGCATGAGAAGGTAGAGAAGAAGAGTGCGGACTCACCAACGCGAAGAATACGGCCTCAAATCCACCCGCGAGCTCCCCCTACAAGCAACCGAAATCTCCAACTCGCCCCAATCCCTAGCGCTCTGTTTCACGTGGTGGGACTAGGGTTTTAGATGAAAAACGGAAAGAGGAGAATCCCGGCTACCCTTTTATAGGTTCACTTCGTCGATTTCGGTTAGGAAATACAAAATAGGAGATTTGATTCGGTTGGAATCGGTGTTCGTCTCCATCTCGGCTACGACCGGAGGTAGGAGATGCGACTGCCACTTGGGGCCCACCCGTCAGCGGCTGAAGGAGGATGAGGCGCGCGGCTTGGCTTCCTGGGCCGGCCCACCGACGCGATGGAGAGCGCGACAGCGGCCCGTCTTCGCAGCCCAGCGCGGGGAGGGAAGAAGCAGGCCGGCCGGTAACCGGGCCACCAGCAGGTAGATTTCCTTTCCCTTTCTCTTTTTTTATTTGTTTTTCAAAACCCTTTTCAAAGAGAAATTCAAATCCAATCCAAATAAAATAAATTCCACACCTCAAAATAAAATAAATGCAACAGCATGAATGCATCATCAAATACTCTATCTAAAATTTTAAATCCTAGTTCCCCATTAATTATTATCTAAATTATTTTAAACCCACTAATTCTAATTATTGAAATTTTTGGGTGTTACAGTGCCAAACGTACTGCAGTCTTAGAAATCGTTTTGGACACACTTGATGGAACTCCTAGGTGATTTGGGTCATTTGGAATCTCATTTTGGTTCATTCAGAGACGGTGCTAGTGTCGGTGCAAGATAGGTACACGGTTTGCGCCAAATGTACCATCGGCTCAAAAAATCATTTTGGACGCACCTGATGGTACTCCTAGGTGACGAGGCACAAGTAGAAGCTCGATTAAGTTCATTTGGAGATAGGTGCATGGTTAGAAATTGTTTTGTACGCACTGGACGAAACTACTAGGTGACGTGGCATGTGGAATCTCGTTTCAGTCCATTCAGAGATAGTGTTAGTGTCGGTGCAAGATAGGTGTACGGTTTACACCAAACGTACACTAGGCTAAGAAACCATTTTGGACGCATCTGGTTGTACTCCTAGGTGACGAAGCTCAAGTGGAAGCTTGATTCAGTCCGTTCGGAGATAGTGGTAATCTTGACGCAAGTTAGGTGCACGGTTTGTGCCGAACGTACAGTAACCTCTAAAATCATTTTGGACGCACCCGATGGAACTCCATGGTGACTTGGGTCATGTGGAATATTGTTTTGGTCTGTTTGGAGATATTGTTGGTGTCATAGCAAGATTGCTGCATGGCTTGCACCAAACATACCGTAGGCTCAGAAATCATTTTAGACGCACCCGATGGTACTCTTAGGTGAGGAGGCTTAAGTGAAAGCTCAGTTCAGTTCATTTGGTGACAGTGCTAGTCTTGATGCAAGATAGGTGCACATTTTGCGCCAAACGTACCACAAGCTCAGAAGTCATTTTGGATGCACCCAATGGTGCTCCAAGGTAATGAGGCTCAAGTGGAATCTCGATTCAATTCGTTTGGAGACAGTGCTAGTCTTGATGCAAGATAGGTGAATGGTTTGCGCCAAACATACCCTAGGCTCAGAAATCATTTTGGACACACCCGATGGAACTCCTAGGTGACGTGGGACATGTGGAATCTCATTTTGGTCAGTTTAGAGACAGTGTTATTGTCGGTGTAAGATAGGCACATGATTTGCACCAGATGTACCATAGCCCCAGAAATCATTTTGGACGCATCCGATCGAACTCTATGGTGATGTGGGTCATGTGGAATCTTGTTTTGGTCCGTTTGGAGATAGTGTTGGTGTTGGTGAAAATAAGTGCACAGTTTGCACCAAACAAACCGTCGGCTCAGAAATCGTTTGGACGCAACTAGTGGTACTCTTAGGTGACAAGGCTCATGTGGAAGCTCGATTCACTATATTTGTAGATAGTGCTAATCTTCACACAAGATAGGTGCACAGTTTAGGCTGAACGTATTGTAGGCTTAGAAATCATTTCGGACACACCCGATGGAACTACTAAGTGACGCAGGTCATATGGAATTTCGTTTTGGTCCATTTGGAGATAACATTAGTGTTGGTGCAAGATATGTGGACGGTTTGCACCAAACGTACCATCTGCTCAGAAATTGTTTTTGACGCACCCGATGGTACTCCAAGGTAATGGGGCTCAAGTGGAAGCTCGATTCAGTTCGTTTGGAGATAGTGCAAATCTTAACGCAAGATAGCTGCACGGTTTGCTCCGAACGTACCACATGCTCATAAGTCATTTTGGACACACCTGATGGAACTCCTTGGTGTGTGGCTCATGTGGAGTCTCGTTTTGGTCCATTTGGAGACAGTGTTAGTGTCGATGCAAGATAGGCGCATGATTTGCGCAAAACATAGCATAGGCTCAGAAATCATTTTGGACGCACCCGATGGGACTCTTAGGTGACGATGCTCAAGTGGAAGCTCGATTCAATTCATTTGGAGGCAGTGCAAGTCTTGATGCAAGATAGGTGCACGGTTTGCGTCGAACGTACCATAGGCTCAGAAATCATTTTAGACGCACTCGATGGAACTCCTAGGTGATTTGGGTCAAGTGGAATATCATTTTGGTTCGTTTGGAGACAGTGCTAGTGTCAGTGAAGGATAGGTGCACAATTTGCACCAAATAAACCATCGCCTCGAAAATCATTTTGGACACACCTAATGGTTCTCCTAGGTGGCGAGGCTCAAGTAGAAGCTCGATTTGTTTGGAGATAGTGCTAATCTTGACACAAGACAGGTGCACGGTTTCTACCGAACGTACTAGAGGCTGAGAAATCATTTTGGACGCACCCGGTGGTATTGTTAGGTGACAAGGATCTAGTGGAAGCTCGATGCAGTTCGTTCAGAGATAGTGCTTCTCTTGACGCAAGATAGGTGCATAGTTTGCGCCGAACATACCATAGGCCCAGAAATCATTTTAGTCACACCCGATGGAACTCCTAGGTGACGTGGGTCATGTGGAATCTCGTTTCATTCTGTTTGGAGACAGTGTTAGTTTCTGTCCAATATAGGTGCATGATTTGCACCAAACGTATGATAGCCTGATAAATTATTTTGGACACACCCAATGGTACTCTAAGGTAATGAGGCTCAAGTGGAAGCTCGATACAGTTCATTTAGAGACTGCTAGTCTTGATGTAAGATAGGTGCACGGTTTGCGCCGAACATACCACAGGCTCAGAAATCATTTTGCACACACCTGATGGAACTCCTGGGTAATGTGGGTCATATGGAATCTTGTTTCAGTCCGTTTGGAGATAGTGTTGGTGTCGATGCAAGATAGGTGCACGATTTGCGCCAGATGTACCATAGGCTCATAAATCATTTTGGACAGATTCAATTGAACTCCATGGTGAAGTGGGTCATGTGGAATCTTGTTTTGGTCCATTTGGAGATAGTGTTGGTGTCAGTGCAAGGTAGGTGCACGGTTTGCGCCAAACATACCGTAGGCACAAAAATCATTTTGGACGCACCCGGTGGTACTCTTACGTGACGAGGCTCGAGTGAAACATTGATTCAGTTTGTTTGGAGATAGTGCTAATCTTGACGCAAGATATGTGCACGGTTGGTGCCGAACATAACACATGCTCAGAAATCGTTTTGGACACACCCGGTGGAACTCCTAAGAGATGGGGGTCATGTGGAATCTCATTTCGGTTGGTTTGGAGATAGTGTTAGTGTCGGTGCAATATAGGTGCACAATTTGTGCTAGACGTACCATAGGCTCAGAAATCATTTTGGACGCACCTGATGTAACTCCATGGTGACGTGGGTCATGTGGAATCTCGTTTTGGTCTGTTTGGAGATAATGTCGGTGTTGGTGCAAGATAGGTGCACGGTTTGCACCAAACATACTGTAGGCTCAGAAATCATTTTGGACGCACTCGGTGATACTGTTAGGTGACAAGGCTCTAGTGGAATCTTGATTTAGTTTCGTTCGGAGATAGTGCTAGTATTGACGCAAGATAGGTGCACGGTTTGCACTGAACGTATCTGTTGGGCATTCTTAACGTCATTACCAAAAGTAGACTTAGTTTTCTAATTCTGATAACGGCAACAAAAATGCCAAACCTATCCCTCATGCCACTTAAGCCAAGTTGTCATCCCCACCATGACATGAGAGATGCGGTATTGAAATATGCAACTGCTCTTCTAAATAAATAATAAATAAGATCTGCAAGCGCACAGATTAATACCGATGTAGCATTTTAACCGGGAAGTATTCCAGGTATCGTTATTTATATTTTTACCACTGGGAAGGGATTACTAACATCAATGTTGATTATGGAATGGAATATAGGAATGAGTATCAATCATTGCATGTATAAGTGAGAGCATTCATCTATCTCTTGCATACAGGGGTAAGTGTCACATAAAATATAGATAAAGTATGAATGTTGACAAAGATAATTAATCTGATCAGCTAGCCACATATAATAATGATAAGCACCTCAATAGATATTCTAGCAAGTCATTAGCATGGTATTAGGACGAACTACAAGGATATTTCCTAAGTTATTCTTAACTATAAAGTCTAGCATATCATAGTTAGTGCAAGTACACTTGGCAATCATTGCGAGAAAGGACTACGCCCATGCATAGTGATATTATCAAGGAAGATGAGAAACATAGCAATCACTACCCCGTAATAATGTTGCTCTGCCTGCCTTACACACGGGAGGGGGACTATATAAGAACCAACGAAGCTGTCACCATCGCGGACCACCCCACGATCCGGCATATAAGGTGCAATCGCAGATAAATATGGTCTAAGCACCACGCCTACACAATATTTATCATTTACCCATGGATCCGATGGATAAACGCTATATGATCCTAAACATGTATATAATTCCAATCTAACTAAGCCAAGCGTATAACTACGATAAACTAAGAACAATATAATCGCAAACATAAACAAGTAGAGCATAGTCATAATCAATATATTGAAATAGAACAAAGTTGTATTCATAATATTGAAGAACAATGATGAACAATGAAGAACAGTAGAGGAATTACCAAGAATCCTCTTGACAGATCCGGAAACCAATCGAAGATTGACTCCTTCTAGTTCTAATCCTATGTAGCTATGCTATACTAGAGATCTAGTTGATGTGGTGGCTCTAGGGCTTGATCAGAGACTCTCCTCCTGAGATTAGGGTTTGAGGAATTGAGAATGAGGGAGTGCCTCCTCCAGGGGCCAGGGGTCCTGCTTATATAGCCCCCTCAAGTGAACGTGGGCCGTCGGATCAAACCGACATTAATCGCACGGTTTTCCTTGATCCCTTAGGTCGGTGGAGCATAATCCGCGAGACGGAGCCTGATTGGCTCTCAGGCGAGGGCGGGCGCCCTAGGGAGCAGGGCGGGCGCCCTGCCTCCGGGCCCGTTCGGCCTCCCGTTCGATCTCGTGGCTTCTGGAGTCTTCTAGATGATAGAAAATCGGTGAACACGTTATTATCTCTATGTAAACCCGACGTGTGAGCCTTTCCTCCGTATTTTCTGATAACCCCCTGCAGAAACAGACAAACACCAAAACTCGTGGAATTCTGTTAGATAAAACCCTAAGTCTAGGTGTTGGTTGCATTTGGATCCTTTTCTTTATTTATTTGATAACTATATTTGGTACTTAAGGACCGTCAACAAACTCCCCCAAGCTTACCTCTTGCTCGTCCCTGAGCAAGGATAGACTCATTATGGATCAGAAGTTGCTGCAACGCCTTTGAACGTTGACGGTACATATGCTTTCAAATAAGGTCTCATCCCTGAGTTAGAGTAAACTGTCAAGACTTAAAACTTACTCATTTTACCTTTCACCATGGGGCTTGCAACCGTCACCTGCATCTTGAGTGGTTAAAAGATAGAACGGTCTAGTCAAACGCCATGTCTCTTATTCTTGATCAGCTATAGCTCTGGAGTTTTTTGCAAATTTTTCAAATAAAACTCAGAGATTCCTTGTATGACTTTCTCGGGTCTCTCTTTTGTGGTATTTCTAGATCCTTACCAAGGCAGTAATGGTATATGCCTTCTCTCTCAAAGTATGTGGTATTTATGGTATAAGGCGTAGTGACATTGCCTTCTCTCTCACCCTACTCTAATAAGGCTTTGATATCTGGAGCTCATAGGTGGGAGATACAGTATACATACTCATAGAACATTTATTGCATAGTCAAACCATGGATCCAGAGAAACAAGTCAATAAGTCAAATCAAGATGTGCATGTGTGGTGAATGAGTGGTGTATGGTGATAACAAAAGTCTAATGCTCTTTTTGAGGGAATACATACCTTTCTTGCTTTTTAAAACTTTTGAGGGGAATGAGATGCTCTATTTTTTTTCTCTCAGGTGGGTATCTTGTACCCCTAATTCTACTGTCGGACACTTGTCCATTTTTACCTCTCGTCTCACTTTTTCTTTCTTCGAGGTTCCGAGCACTTGCTCCTTTTTATTTCCTCGTTTTTTAGAGCAATCTCCCTCTTTTGAAAATATAGCAGGTGGTAGTAGAAATGACTTGAGCATTAACTTCACAGGGAATAACAGGAATGGGATAATGTTTTTGGCTATTCTCTCCCGGGTCAGGAGTAGAATAATTTTGGGTGAATCTGGAGATGGAAATGAGTGGATATATGTGGATGCGTACTTCCGGAGTAGAAGCAGCATGTATGAGTGAACGTGCAAGTGAATCTTGATTTTAACCACATGACAAGTTCCTAAGGGTCTACACAACTTGACCACACTCAATGCCCATAAGCAGTAAGTAGTAAAAGTGCGGCTCTTATTCTAACAAGCATGTATATATGGCTGTGGTAGGAATTTAAACTCTCATCATACAGGAACTCATCATGCAACATTTTAAAGATTTTCAAAGATAAAATTCTCTAGAATTCTAGCATCTCTAGGAACAGATAAACAACAGCTCAACCTTCCCATATCATATCCGTTAACAACTTAGACTTCAGATCAAGTTCTCTTCCCACTAGTTTAGGTTTAGAGCCAGTTTTAAATTATAACAGTTATGTCTAAACTAGAGAGAGAACAAATTTGAAAATTAGGCAGAGCAACTATTCATCATAGCCATGCTAGAGTTTTATTTTCAAGATTCAGTTTAGCATAGCTACTTTATTTATTTATTAAACTAAGCAAATATATATAAACACAAAATATTTATTTGGGTTTTCATGATTATGCATCTTTTTATTTTAATAAAGCATAGGTATAAATGTAGATAAAAATACTTATCGGGATAAATGGGGGTGCTCTCCCCCAAGCTGGATCTTGACGTAATTTCTTCTGATGTAGCTAGCAGGTGCAGAGGTGTATTTGAATGTCGGCAGCACCCTGACAACGATTAGGATATCCTCCATCTGCTAGTCTTCCTGAATTCTGTGGAGCTCAAATAGACAACAAAGCTTCGTGGAACTTGATTAAGCGTTAGCATAAATATCTAGCCTTTATCATGTTTGAGCTTCCTTGATAAATGTCACTCTCTATTTTTATTTTCATTTTTATAGAACAGAAAAAATATATTATTTTTTTTATGCCACCACAATGAATGTACTTATGGGTTTTATGCCACTCGCATACTCACATGGGGCTTACTATTTTCAACATTTTTTTAGACAGAATGAATATAATTAACTGAGCAATAATTAAAGGGAAAATGATAACTACCAAGTTTACCTCTTGGCACGGCGTTTGGTGTTTTTAAGTCCTCCGAACAGGACTTCTTTTCTTCTTAGTTGTCCTGGGATTTGGGTGGCGTAGACGGTGGTTCCGGCAGCGCCTCCTCTTCTTGTGTAACTGTCTTCACTTTCCATACCCGACTTGGTGCTTCGGTCTCCTGTTGTGTATCCTCGGGCCTTATGACCTCTCCTTCATAGTCTGCCCATACGTCCTTGATGGTTTGCCTCCTTTGGTTACGGTTACGTCGCCTTCTTCTTGTCCTGACCTGCTTAGAATCTTCAACTATATAGTTAGGGTCATTAAAGTAGCGGCGTACCTTCTCAGAGGAGAAATGCATATGGACTTCTCCGGTTCCAATGTTGATGATTGCTTTGACGGTGCCTAGGAACGGTCTTCCTAGGATGATGGGTGGATCGTACTCATCGTCTCTCATGTCAATGACCTGAAAGTCTGTATGGACAAAATGGTCATTAATTTTAACAGGGACATCGGTTACTATACCTTCGACCTTTCGAGATGTCTGATCTGCCATCCGGAGCTGAGTGTATGTTGGTTTTAAGGGCATGGTCCCATACAAGAGCTGATAGGTGACTGTGGCCATTATGTTGACGCCTAATCCAGTGTCGCAGAGCGCCTTCTGAAAGGAGTATCCATTGATTGAGCACTCAATGCTTGGCATACCTGGGTCGTCCTTCTTGTTCAGGAAGGGCGACTTGAGTCAACCATCTTGACCTCCTTGAACTACAGTGACCATCTTAGCTGATTCGATCCATCCTTGGTTGTTCTTGTTCTGCTTGATCCTTCTGTTGGTCCTCTTCCTTGGTTCATGTTGGGGTTGCTCTGGGATTTGTGTAATCTTGTTCTTGAAGGAAAACGTCTCCTTCCTCCCCTTGATGTTGAAGTTGATCTTCGTAGTGCTGGCGTAGATCACAGCTCCCGAGGTGTTCAGGAATGGCCTTCCCAGAATAACTGGTGACCTCTCATCGGACCCGGTCTCTATCACCATGAAGTCAGCTGGAGCGTACGAGGTACCAACTCAGACACACATGTTCTTTAATATTCCTTTAGGAAAGCTTAGTGTCCGATCTGCAAGCTGCAAACACATAGTTGTTTCTGATAAAGGATATGTAAAGAATTTTTCATAGAGTACCCTGGGCATAATGTTGACGCTGGAGCCAAAGTCACAGAGTGCTTCTGGGAAGTCCACCATGCCGATGGAGATCGGGATGACGGGGCGTCCTGGATCGCCTCTCTTGACTGGCAGAAGGTCATTATGTACTCCGACAGCGGGATTACTCTAATAGTTACCTGCATCAAACATGTCTACAAGATTTGCAGATTCTAATCCTTCCGGTTGTGATGGTATACCGGGGTTAGTAGCTGGAACAACAGCAGCTATTTGATTTAACTGAGATTCAATCATTTTATTAAAGCTAATTTGGTTTTTGATGGCAGTAGAGAAATTATCCATTCTATTATTTATGTTTTCTAGTATTTTATCATTGGATGCCAATTTCTTAGACAAGTTATCCATTAGCTTTCCTTGATTAGACACTAACTCTCTCAGGGGTGGAAAATTATTATTGTTGTTGTAAGAGTTATTACCTTGATAATTACCTGAGTAGTTAGGCCTCTATTGATTCCAACCTTGATTTTGTTGAGGACGGTTGTAGTTGTTGTTGTTGTTGATGTACCTTGCATCCTCAAGCATCTCAGGGCAGTGATTGCCTGAGTGTCCAGTGTCTCCACATTCCTCACAAGTCATGTGAGAGTCGTAGACGTTCATGACTTCTCTTTTGTCTCCAGCTTTGTCATCGAGCTTTTTCATGAGTAGGTCTAGCTTTGCAGACAACATGTCTACCTCCTTGAGCTGGTGCATACCTCCACCCTTCTTGCGTGTTTGAGTCCTCTCTTCGTTCCAACCTTGGTTGGACGCCATCTTCTCCACAATGGCTGTAGCTTGTGGTATGGTGAGCGATAGAAATGCGCCTCCAGCTGCAGCATCCATGGTCTCACGAGCACTAGTGATGAGCCCATGATAGAAAGTCTGCATAAGTAGCCAGCTTTCCATTCCATGATGGGGACATTCTAGGATGTAATCTTGAAAGCGCTCCCATGCTTCTGGAACAGATTCATCATGTTGTTGCTGAAAACTTGTAATCTTCCCACGGAGAGCATTGGTCTTGCCCATGGGAAAGAACTTAGCCAGAAAGTTCGTAGAGCAGAGTGCCCACGTAGTGTTCTTATCCTTCGTCGCGTAGAACCACTGCTTCGCTCTCCCCAATAGTGAGAATGGGAAAAGGCGAAGTAGTATGGCGTCTCTGGGAACATCTAATAAAGTGAATGTGCTGCAAATCTCTAGGAAGTGTTGGAGATGAGCACTTGCATCTTCGTGCGGCTTCCCACAAAACTGGTTGGCTTGTACCATGTTGATGAGCCCTGGCTTGAGCTCAAAGTTCTTGTCGATGGCCGCGGCAGGTCCAGTGCGGATGTTGTCCGTAGTGGGAGCTGAGAACTCGCGGATCGGCTTGTTCGCCATGGCTGTGAACTCTGTTGACAAATTCCAGATGAAACTTCGGCGGTCTTCTGGATTGGATGAAGTGTTGCGTCGAAGTGTTGACTTCTTGAGCTTGGCTCTTGCCTCTCTGATTAATGCTTCGGGGTTGTCAACAAAATTTTCTAGAAGATGTCCTCTATTCATACATCACCCTGCAAAACAATAAGAATGGAAAAATACAGGGGTAAATCTGTATGGGAGAATTGATGATCTCAATCACTTAATGATGCGAATGATGACTCAAATTCCGTATTCATTCCTTGTTAGTAAATCAACCTTCCCCGGCAACGGCGCCAAAAATGCTTGTTGGGCATTCTTAACGTCTTTACCAAAAGTAGACTTAGTTTTCTAATTCTGATAACGGCGCCAAAGATGCCGAACCTATCCCTCATGCCACTTAAGCCAAGTTGTCATCCCCAGCATGACATGAGAGACGCGGTATTGAAATATGCAACTGCTCTTCTAAATAAATAATAAATAAGATCTGCAAGCGCACAGATTAATACCGATGTAGCATTTTAACCGGGAAGTATTCCAGGTATCGTTATTTATATTTTTACCACTAGGAAGGGATTACTAACATCAATGTTGATTATGGAATAGAATATAGGAATGAGTATCAATCATTGCATGTATAAGTGAGAGCATTCATCTATCTCTCGCATACAGGGGTAAGTGTCGCATAAAATATAGATAAAGTATGAATGGTGACAAAGATAATTAATCTGATCAGCTAGCCACATATAATAATGATAAGCACCTCAACAGATATTCTAGCAAGTCATTAGCATGGTATTAGGACGAACTACAAGGATATTTCCTAAGTTATTCTTAACTATAAAGTCTAGCATATCATAGTTAGTGCAAGTACACTTGGCAATCATTGCGAGAAAGGACTACGCCCATGCATAGTGATATTATCAAGGAAGATGAGAAATATAGCAATCACTCCCCCGTAATAATGTTGCTCTGCCTGCCTTACACACGGGAGGGGGACTATATAAGAACCAACGAAGCTGTCACCATCGCGGACCACCCCACGATCCGGCATATAAGGTGCAATCGCAGATAAATATGGTCTAAGCACCACGCCTACACAATATTTATCATTTACCCATGGATCCGATGGATAAGCGCTATACGATCCTAAACATGTATATAATTCCAATCTAACTAAGCCAAGCGTATAACTACGATAAACTAAGAACAATATAATCACAAACATAAACAAGTAGAGCATAGTCATAATTAATATATTGAAATAGAACAAAGTTGTATTCATAATATTGAAGAACAATGATGAACAATGAAGAACAGTAGAGGAATTACCAAGAATCCTCTTGACAGATCCGGAAACCAATCGAAGATTGACTCCTTCTAGTTCTAATCCTATGTAGCTATGCTATACTAGAGATCTAGTTGATGTGGTGGCTCTAGGGCTTGATCAGAGACTCTCCTCCTGAGATTAGGGTTTGAGGAATTGAGAATGAGGGAGTGCCTCCTCCAGGGGCCAGGGGTCCTGCTTATATAGCCCCCTCAAGTGAACGTGGGCCGTCGGATCAAACCGACATTAATCGCACGGTTTTCCTTGATCCCTTAGGTCAGTGGAGCATAATCCGCGAGACGGAGCCTGATTGGCTCTCTGGCGAGGGCGGGCGCCCTAGGGAGCAGGGCGGGCGCCCTGCCTCCGGGCCCGTTCGGCCTCCCGTTCGATCTTGTGGCTTCTAGAGTCTTCTAGATGATAGAAAATCGGTGAACACGTTATTATCTCTATGTAAACCCGACGTGTGGGCATTTCCTCCGTATTTTCTGATAACCCCCTGTAGAAACAGACAAACACCAAAACTCGTAGAATTCTGTCAGATAAAACCCTAAGTCTAGGTGTTGGTTGCATTTGGATCCTTTTCTTTATTTATTTGATAACTATATTTGGTACTTAAGGACCGTCAACAGTATCACAGGCCCAGAAATCATTTTGGTCACACCCGATGGAACTCCTAGGTGACGTGGGTTATGTGGAATCTCATTTCAGTCCGTTTGGAGACAGTGTTAGTGTCTATGCAAGACACGATTTGCACGCAAATGTACCATAGGCTTAGAGGTCGTTTTGGAGACTGTGCTCCAAGGTAATGAGGCTCAAGTGGAAGCATAGATAGGTGCACGGTTTGTGCCGAACGTAGCATAGGCTCAGAAATCATTTTGGACGCACCCGATGGGACTCTTAGGTGACGATGCTCAAGTGGAAGCTCGATTCAATTTATTTGGAGACAGTGCTAGTATTGATGCAAGATAGGTGCATAGTTTGCGTCGAACGTACCATAGGCTCGGAAATCATTTTAGACGCACTCAATGGAACTCCTAGGTGATTTAGGTCAAGTGGAATATCATTTTGGTTCATTTGGAGATAGTGCTAGTGTCAGTGAAGGATAGGTGCACAGTTTGCACCAAATAAACCATCAGCTCAAAAATCATTTTGGACACACCTAATGGTTCTCCTAGGTGGCGAGGCTCAAGAAGAAGCTCGATTTGTTTGGAGATAGTGCTAATCTTGACACAAGATAGGTGCATGGTTTCTACCGAACGTACTAGAGGCTGAGAAATCATTTTGGACGCACCCGGTGGTATTCTTAGGTGACAAGGCTCTAGTGGAAGCTCGATGTAGTTCGTTCGGAGATAGTGCTTCTCTTGACGTAAGATAGGTGCACAGTTTGCGCCGAACATACCATAGGCCCAGAAATCATTTTTGTCACACTCGATGGAACTCCTAGGTGACGTGGGTCATGTGGAATCTCGTTTCATTCCGTTTGGAGACAGTGTTAGTGTCTGTCCAATATAGGTGCATGATTTGCACCAAATGTATGATAGGCTGATAAATTATTTTGGACACACCAAATGGTACTCTAAGGTAATGAGGCTCAAGTGGAAGCTCGATACAGTTCATTTAGAGACTGCTAGTCTTGACGTAAGATAGGTGCACGGTTTGCACCGAACATACCACAGGCTCAGAAATCACTTTGCACACACCTGATGGAACTCCTAGGTAATGTGGGTCATATGGAATCTTGTTTCGGTCCGTTTGGAGACAGTGTTGGTGTCGGTGCAAGATAGGTGCACGATTTGCGCCAGACGTACCATAGGCTCATAAATCATTTTGGACGGATTCAATTGAACTCCATGGTGAAGTGGGTCATGTGGAATCTCGTTTTGGTCCATTTGGAGACAGTATTGGTGTCAGTGCAAGGTAGGTGTACGGTTTGCGCCAAACATACCGTAGGCACAAAAATCATTTTGGACGCACCCGGTGGTACTCTTACGTGACGAGGCTCGAGTGAAAGCTCGATTCAGTTTGTTTGGAGATAGTGCTAATCTTGACGCAAGATATGTGCACGGTTGGTGCCGAACATAACACATGCTCAGAAATCGTTTTGGACACACCCGGTGGAACTCCTAAGAGATAGGGGTCATGTGGAATCTCATTTCGGTCGGTTTGGAGATAGTGTTAGTGTCGGTGCAATATAGGTGCACAATTTGCGCCAGACGTACCATAGGCTCGGAAATCATTTTGGACGCACCTGATGTAACTCCATGGTGACGTGGGTCATGTGGAATCTCGTTTTGGTTTGTTTGGAGATAATGTCAGAGTCGGTGCAAGATAGGTGCACGGTTTGCACCAAACATACCATAGGCTCAGAAATCGTTTTGGACGCACTCGGTGATACTGTTAGGTGACAAGGCTCTAGTGGAATCTCGATTCAGTTCGTTCGGAGATAGTGCTAGTATTGACGCAAGATAGGTGCATGGTTTGCACTGAACCTATCACAGGCCCAGAAATCATTTTGGTCACACCCCATGGAACTCCTAGGTGACGTGGGTTATGTGGAATCTCATTTCAGTCCGTTTGGAGACAGTGTTAGTGTCTATGCAAGATAGGTGCACGATTTGCACGCAAATGTACCATAGGCTTAGAGGTCGTTTTGGAGACTGTGCTCCAAGGTAATGAGGCTCAAGTGGAAGCATAGATAGGTGCACGGTTTGTGCCGAATGTACCACAGCCTCATAAATCGTTTTGGATGCACCCTATGGAAGTCCATGGTGACGTGGGTCATGTGGTATCTTGTTTTGGTCCGTTTGGAGATAGTGTTCGTGTCGGTGCAAGATAGACTAAGAAATCGTTTTGGACGCACTCGATGGTACTCCAAGGTAATGAGGCTCAAGTGGAAGCTCGATTCAGTTTGTTTGGAGATATTGCTACTCTTGATGCAAGATAGGTGCACATTTTGTGCCGAACGTACCATAGGCTCAAAAATCATTTTGGACACACCCGACGGAACAGCTAGGTGACATGGGCCATGTGGAAACTCGTCTCAGTCTGTTTGGAGACAGTGTTAGTTTCGGTGCACGACAAATGTACCATAGGCTCAGAAATGGTTCTGGATGCACCCAATGGTACTCCAAGGTAATGAGGCTCAAGTGGAAGCTCAATTCAGTTCGATTGAAGATAGTGTTAATCTTGACTCGGGTTAGGTGCATGGCATGCGCCAAACGAACCGTAGGCTCATAAATGGTTTTGGACGCACTTGATGGAAGTCCTAGGTGACGTGGGTCCTATAGAATTTTGTTTCGGTCCGCTTGGAGACAGTGTTAGTGTCGGTGCATGATAGGTGTACGATTTGTGCCAAATGTACAATAGGCTCAGAAATCATTTTAGACACACCCAGTGGTACTCCTAGGTGATGTGGCTCAAGTGGAAGCTCGATTCACTCTGTTCGAAGATTGTGCTAATCTTGACGCAAGATTGGTGGACAGGTTGTGCCGAACGTACCACAGCCTTAGAAATCATTTTGGATGCACCCTTTCAAACTCCATGGTGACATGGGCGTATAGATTCTTGTTTGGATCCATTTGGGGATAGTGTTGGTGTCAGAGCAAGATAGTTGCACGGTTTGCACCAAACATACCATAGGCTCAGAAATCGTTTTGGACGCACTCGGTGGTACTCTTAAGTGATGAAGATCAAGTGGAAGCTCGATTCAGTTTGTTTGGAGATATTGCTACTCTTGATGCAAGATAGGTGCACATTTTGCGCCAAACGTACCATAGGCTCAAAAATCATTTTGGACACACCCGACGGAATAGCTAGGTGACATGGGCCATGTGGAAACTCGTCTCAGTCTATTTGGAGACAGTGTTAGTTTCGGTGCACGACAAATGTACCATAGGCTCAGAAATCGTTCTGGATGCACCCAATGGCCAAGGTAATGAGGCTCAAGTGGAAGCTCAATTCAGTTCGTTTGAAGATAGTGTTAATCTTGACTCGGGTTGGGTGCGTGGCATGCGCCAAACGAACCGTAGGCTCAGAAATGGTTTTGGATGCACCTGATGGAAGTCCTAGGTGACGTGGGTCCTATAGAATTTTGTTTCGGTCTGCTTGGAGACAGTGTTAGTGTCAGTGCATGATAGGTGTACGATTTGTGCCAAATGTACAATAGGCTCAGAAATCATTTTGGACACACCCAATGGTACTCCTAGGTGATGTGGCTCAAGTGGAAGCTCGATTCACTCCGTTCAAAGATTGTGCTAATCTTGACGCAAGATTGGTGGACAGGTTGTGCCGAACGTACCATAACCTCAGAAATCATTTTGGATGCACCCTTTCGAACTCCATGGTGACGTGGGTCGTATAGATTCTTGTTTGGATCCGTTTGGGGATAGTGTTGGTGTCAGAGCAAGATAGTTGCATGGTTTGCACCAAACATACCATAGGCTCAGAAATCATTTTGGACGCACTCGGTGGTACTCTTAAGTGATGAAGCTCAAGTGGAAGCTCGATTCAGTTCGTTTGGAGATAGTGCTAATCATGACGTAAGATAGGTGCACGTTTTGCGCCAAACTTACCATAGGCTCAGAAATAATTTTGAACACACCCATTGGAACTCCTAAGTGACATTGGTCATGTGAAATCTCGTTTTAGTCTGTTTGAAGCCTATGTCAGTCTCAGTGCAAGATAGGTGCATGATTTGGACACACCCGATAGAACACCTAGGTGATATGGGTCATGTGGAATCTCATTTCGGTCCATTTGGAGATGGTGTTAGTGTCGGTGCAAGATAGGTGCACGATTTGTGCCAAATGTACCATAGGCTCAGAAATCATTTTGGACGCACTCGATGGTACACCAAGGTAACGAGGCTCAAGTGGAAGTTTGATTATGTTCGTTTGGAGACGGTGCTAGTCTTGATGCAAGATAGGTGCACGGATTGCGCCGAACATACCACAAGCTTAGAAATCATTTTGGACACACCCGATGGAATGCCTAGGTTACGTGGGTCATGTGGAATCTCATTTCGGTCAGTTCAGGGACAATGTTAGTGTCATTGCAAGATAGGTGCACGATTTGTGCCAGACATACCTTCGGCTCAGAAATCGTTTTGGACACACCCAATGGTACTCCAGGGTAATGAGGCACAACTGAAAGAGTCGATTCAGTTCGTTTGGAGATAGTGCTAATCTTGACGCTAGATAGGTGCACAGCTTGCGCCGAACATACCATAGGCTCAAAAATCACTTTGGACGCACCCGATGGAACTCCTAGGTGACGTGGGTCATGTGGAATCTCGTTTCGGTCTGTTTGGAGAGAATGTTAGTGTCGGCGCACGATAGGTGCACAGTTTGCACCAAACGTACAATAGGCTCAAAAACTATTTTGGTCACACTCGATGGTACCCCTAGGTGATGAGGCTCAAGTAGAAGCTCGATTCAGTTCGTTTTGTGATAGTGCTAATATTGATGTAAGATAGGTGCACGGTTCGGGCCGAATGTACTAGAGACTCAGAAATCATTTTGTACGCACCAGATGGAACTACTTGGTGACATGGCTTGTGGAATCTCGTTTCGGTCGGTTCGGGTATAGTGTTAGTGTCAGTGAAGATAGGTGTGCAATTTGCGCCAAACGTACCATAGGCTCAGAAATCGTTTTGGCCGCACGCAATCGTACTGCAGGGTAATGAGGCTCAAATGGATGCTCGATTCAGTTCATTTGGAGATAGTTCTAATCTTGATGCAAGATAGGTGCATGGTTTGCACCAAATGTACCATAGGCTCAAAAATCATTTTGGATGCACTGGATGGAACAACTTGGTAAGGTGGGACTTGTGGAATCTCATTTTGGTCCATTTGGTGACAATGTTTGTGTCGATGCAAGATAGGTGCATAGTTTGCGTGAAACATGCCATAGGCTTAGAAATCATTTTGGACGCACCCAGTGGTACTCTTAGGTGACAAGGCTTAAGTGGAAGCTCAATTCAGTCTGTTTGGAGATAGTACTATTCCTAACGCAAGATAGGTGCACAGTGTGGGCAGAACATACTTGAGGCTCAGAAATCATTTTGTACGACTGATGGAACTACTAGGTGACAAGGCATGTGAAATCTCATTTCTGTCCGTTCAGAGACAGTGTCAGTGTCGGTGCAAGATAGGTGCATGGTTTGCGACAAACATATCTTAGGCTCAGAAATCGTTTTGGATGCTCCCGATGGTATGTCTAGGAGACGAGGTTCAAGTGGAAGCTCGATTCAGTCCGTTCGGAGATAGTGATAATCTTGATGCAAGATAGGTGCACGGTTTGGGCCGAACATACCATAGCCTCTGAAATTGTTTTGGATGCACCCCATGGAAGTCCATGGCAACGTGGGTCTTGTGGAACCTCATTTTGTTCCATTTAGAGATAGAGTTGGTGTCGGTGCAAGACAGTTGCATGGGTTGCGCCAAACATACTGTAGGCCCATAAATAATTCAAGATGCAACCAATAGTACTCCATGGTGACGAGGCTCAAGTGGTAGCTTGATTTGCTTCCTTTGGAGATAGTTCTAATCTTGATGCAAGATTGGTGCATGGTTTGTGTCGAACGTACCATAGGCTCAGAAATTATTTTGGAAGCACCGAGTGGAACTACTAGGTGATGTGGGTCATGTGGAATCTTGTTTTGGTCCGTTTGGAGATAGTGTTAGTGTCGGCACATGGTTTGCACCAAACATAAAGTAGGCTCAGAAATCATTTTGGACACACCCGATGGTACTCCTAGGAGATGAGGCTCATGTAGAAACTCGATTCAGTTCATTTGGAGATAGTTCTAATCTTGACACAAATAGGTCCACGGTTTGGGACAAATGTACTAGAGGCACGGAAATCGTTTTGTATGCACCGGATGGAATTACTAGGTGACGTGGCATGTGAAATCCCGTTTTGGTCCGTTCGGAGATAGTGTTAGTGTTGGTGCAAGATAGGTGCACAGTTTGCACCAAACATACCTTAGGCTCAGAAATCATTTTGGATGCACACAGTTGTACTCCTAGGTGACTAGGCTCAAGTCGAAGCTCAATTCAGTCCGTTTGGAGATAGTGCTAATCTTGAGGCAAGATAGGTGTGTGGTTTCCGCCGAACGTACCACAGGCTCAAAAATCATTTTGGACACTCCTGATGGAACTCCTAGGTGACGTGGGTCCTATGGAATCTCATTTCGGTTCATTTTGAGATAGTGTTAGTGTTGGTGCCAGATAGGTGGATGATTTGCCCCAATGTGTCGTAGGCTCAGAAATCATTTTGGACGCACTCGATGGTACTCTAAGGTAATGAGGCTCAAATGGAAGCTCGATTCAGTTCGGTTGGAGTCAGTGCTAGTCTTGATGCAAGATAGGTGCATGGTTTGCGCTGAACGTACCACAGGCTCAGAAATTGTTTTGGACATACCCAATAGAACTCCTAGGTGATGTGGGCCATCTCGAATCTCATTTCAATCCTCTTGGAGACAGTGTTAGTGTCGGTGGAAGATAGGTGCACGATTTGCGCCAGATGTACCATAGGCCTAGAAATCATTTTAGACGCACCCGATGGTACTCCAAGGTAATGAGGCTCAAGTGGACACTCAATTCAGTTTGTTTGGAGATAGTGCTAATCTTGATACAAGATAGGTGCATGGCTTGCGCCAAACGTACCATAGTCTCAGAAATCATTTTGGATGCACCGGATGGAACTCCTAGGTGACGTGGGTCATGTGGAATCTTGTTTCGGTCCATTCGAAGATAGTGTTAGTGTCGTTGCACAAAGGTGCATGGTTTGTGCCAAATGTACGATAGGCTCAGAATCATTTCGGACTCACCCAATGGTACTCCTAGGTGACGAGCCTTAGGTAGAAGCTCGATTCAGTTTGTTTGGAGATAGTGCTAATCTTGACGCAAGATAGGTGCACAGTTTGGGCCGAACATACTAGAGGCTTAGAAATTATTTTGTATACAACATAGGTGCACGTTTGGAGACATTGTTAGTGTCGGTGCAAGATAGGTGCATAGTTTGCGCCAAAGATACCATAGGCCTCAAAATCATTTTGGATGCACCTAGTGGTACTCTTAGGTGGCGAGGCTCAAGTGGAAGCGTGATTCAGTCCGTTTTGTGTTAGTGTCGGTGCAAGATAGGTGCACAGTGTGGCTGATCGTACTAGAGGCTCAAAAATTGTTTTGTAGGCACCGGATGGAACTACTAGGTGACGTGGCATGTGAAATCTCGTTTCAGTCCATTTGGAGATTGTTAGTGCCGGTGCAAGATAGGTGCATAGTTTGTGCCAACACATACCATAGGCTCAAAAGTCATTTTGGACATACTTGGTGGTACACTTAGGTGAGAGGCTCCAGTGGAAGCTCGATTCAGTTCAGTTGGAGACAGTGCTAATCTTGATGCAAGATAGGTGAACGGTTTGCGCCAAACATACCCCATGCTCAGAAATCAGTTTGGACACAACCGATGGAAATCCTAGGTGACGTGGGTCTTGTGGAATCTCATTTCGGTCCGTTTGGCGACAATGTTAGTGTTGGTGCAGGATAGGTGCACGATTTTGCACCAGACGTACCATAGTCTCAGAAATCATTTTGGATGCATCTAATGGTACTCCAAGGTAATGAGGCTCAAGTGGAAGCTCTATTCAGTTCATTTCGAGATAGTGCTAATCTTGACGCAAGATAGGTGCACGGTTTGGGCCAAACATACTAGGGGCTCGAATATCATTTTGTATACAACATAGGTGCACGTTTGGAGACATTGTTAGTGTCGGTGCAAGATAGGTGCACAGTTTGCGCCAAAGATACCATTGGCCTCATAATCATTTTGGATGCACCCAGTGGTACTCTTAGGTGACAAGGCTCAAGTGAAAGCTCGATTCAGTCCGTTTGGTGTTAGTGTCGGTGCAAGATAGGTGCACAGTATGGCCCAATCATACTAGAGGCTCGAAAATCATTTTGTACGCACCGGATGGAACTACTAGGTGATGTGGCATGTGGAATCTCGTTTCGGTCTGTTCAGAGATAGTGTTAATATTGGTGCAAGATAGGTGCATGGTTTGGGCCCAACGTACCCGAGGCTTAGAAATTGTTTTGGACGCACTCGATGGTACTGCTAAGTGATGAGGATCAAGTGAAAGCTTGATTTAGTCCATTTAGATATAATGCTAATCCTGACGCAAGGTAGGTGCCTAGTTTGTGCCAAATGTACCATAGCCTCAAAAATCATTGTGGACACACTAGATGGAAGTCCATGGTGACGTGGATCTTGTGGAATTTTGTTTCGGTCCGTTTGGAGATAGTGATAGTGTTGGTGCAAGATAGGTGCACAATTTGCGCCACTTAAAAATTCTTTTGGACGCACCCGATGATACTCGGAGCTAGTGAGGCCCAAGTCGAAGCTCGATTCAATTAGTTTGGAGATAGTGCTAATCTTGACGCAAGATAGTTGCACAGTTTGCGCCGAATGTACCATAGGCATAGAAATCATTATGGACGCACCCGATGAAACTCCTAGGTGACGTGGATTATGTGGAATCTCATTTTGGTCCGTTCGGAGATAGTGTTAGTGTCGGTGCAATATAGGTGCATGGTTTGCGCCAAAAGTACCATAGGCTCATAAATCATTTTGGACGCATTCGATGGAACTCCATGGTGACATGGGTCATGTGGAATCTGGTTTTGGTCCGTTTAGAGATAGTATTGGTGTCGATGCAAGATAACTGCACGGTTTGTGCCATA
Organism: Saccharum spontaneum; assembly: GCA_022457205.1. Taxonomy (NCBI): domain Eukaryota; kingdom Viridiplantae; phylum Streptophyta; class Magnoliopsida; order Poales; family Poaceae; genus Saccharum; species Saccharum spontaneum. The sequence goes on along the minus strand of CM039580.1, from coordinate 51,705,922 downwards.
CATACAAAGGCTCATAAATCGTTTTGGACGCACTCGGTGGTACTCCTAAGTGATGAGGCTCAAGTGGAATCTTGATTAGTTCATTTGGAGGTAATGCTAATCCTGACGCACGATAGGTGCTCGGTTTGCGCCAAACGTACCACAGGCTTAGAAATTGTTTTGGACGCACCCGATGGAACACCTAAGTGAGGTGGGTCATGTGGAATCTTGTTTCGGTCCGTTCGGAGATAGTGTAGTGTCGGTGCAAGATAGGTGCACAGTTTGTGTTAAATGTACCGTGGGCTCAGAAATCATTGTGGAAGCAACCGGTGGCACTCCTAGGTGATAAGGCTCAGTGGAAGCTCAATTCAGTCCGTTCAGAGATAGTGCTAATCTTGACGCAAGATAGGTGCATGGTTTGGGACGAACATACCACATCCTCAGAAATCATTTTGGATGCACCCGATGGTACTCCAAGGTGACCTGGCTCATGTGGAATCTTGTTTTGTTCCGTTTGGATATAGTGTTGGTGTCTTTGCAAGATAGGTGCACGATTTGCACCAAACATACCGTAGGCTCAAAAATTGTTTTTGACGCACCCGATGGTACTCCTCGGTGATGAGGCTCAAGTGGAAGCTTGATTTAGTTTGTTTGGAGATAGTGCTAATCTTGACCCAAGATAGGTGCACGGTTTGGGCCGAACATACCATAGCCTCTGAAATTGTCTTGGTCATGTGGAACCTCATTTTGTTCCGTTTAGAGATAGAGTTGGTGTCAGTGTAAGATAGTTGCATGGGTTGCGCCAAACATATCGTAGGCTCAGAAATCATTTTAGACGCAACCGATGGTACTCCAAGGTGACGGGGCTCAAGTGGTAGCCTGATTTGGTTCCTTTAGAGATATTTCTAATCTTGATGCAAGATTGGTGCATGGTTTGTGCTGAACGTACCATAGGCTCAGAAATTATTTTGGACGCACCGGGTGGAACTACTAGGTGACGTGGCTCAGTGGAATCTTGTTTCGGTCCATTTGGAGATAGTTTTAGTGTTTGCGCACGATTGCACCAAACATAAAATAGGCTCAGAAATCATTTTGGACACAACCGATGGTACTCCTAGGTGATGAGACTCATGTAGAAACTTAATTCAGTTCATTTAGAGATAGTGCTAATCTTGACGCTAAAAGGTGCACGGTTTGGGACAAACGTACTAGAGGCTCGGAAATCGCTTGTACGCACCGGATGGAATTACTAGGAGATGTGGCATGTGGAATCTCGTTTTGTCCATTCGAAGATAGTGTTAGTGTCGGTGCAAGATAGGTGCACAATTTGCACCAAACGTACCTTAGGCTCAGAATCATTTTGGACACACCCAATGGTACTCCTCGGTGACTAGGCTCAAGTCCAAGCTCGATTCAGTCCGTTTAGAGATAATGCTAATCTTGATGTAAGATAGGTGCACGATTTGCGCCGAACGTACCACAGGCTTAGAAATCATTTTGGACACTCCTGATGGAACTCCAAAGTGATGTGGGTCAAGTGGAATCTTGTTTTGATTTATTTTGAGATAGTCTTAGTGTTGGTGCAAGATATGTGCACGATTTGCACCAATGTGTTGTGGGCTCAGAAATCATTTTGGATGCACTCGATGGTACTCTAAGGTAATGAGGCTAAAGTGGAAGCTCGATTCAGTTCATTTGGAGACGGTGCTAGTCTTGATGCAAGATAGGTGCACGGTTTGCGCAGAACGTACCACATGCTCAGAAATTGTTTTGGACACACCTAATGGAACACCTAGGTGACGTGGGTCATGTGGAATCTCATTTCGATCCGTTTGGAGATAGTGTTAGTGTCGGTGCACAATAGGTGCAAGGTTTGCGCCAAACATACAATAGGCTCAGATATGATTTCGAACACACCCGATGGTACTCCTAGGTGCTGAGGCTCAGGTAGAAGCTCAATTTAGTTCATTTGGAGATAGTGCTAATCTTGACACAAGATAGGTGCACGGTTTGGGCCGAACATACTAGAAGCTCATAAATCATTTTGTACGCAACATAGGTGCACATTTGGAGACATCATTAGTGACAGTGCAAGATAGGTGCACAGTTTGCACCAAAGATACCACAGGCTTTGAAATCAATTTGGATGCACGCAGTGGTACTCTTAGGTGACGAGGCTCAAGTGGAAGCTTGATTCAATCCGTTTGGTGTTAGTGTCAGTGCAAGATAGGTGCACAGTGTGGTCTGAACGTACTAGAGGCTCAAAAATTGTTTTATACGCACCGGACGGAACTACTAGGTGATGTGGCATGTGGAATCTCATTTCGGTCCGTTTGGAGACAGTGTTAGTGTTGGTGCAAGATAAGTGCATGGTTTGTGCCAATTGTCCTCTAGGCTCAGAAATTGTTTTGGACGCACTCGATGGTACTACTAAGTGATGAGGCTCAAGTGAAGCTTGATTTAGTCCGTTTAGATATAGTGCTAATCCTAAGACAAGGTAGGTGCCCAGTTTCTGCCAAACGTACCATAGCCTCAAAAATCATTATGGACACACCCGATGGAACTCCATGGTGACGTGGATCTTGTGGAATCTTGTTTCGGTTCATTTGGAGACAATGTTAGTGTTGGTGCAATATAGGTGCACGATTAGCACCACATAAAAATCGTTTTGGATGCACCCAATGGTAGTCGGAGCAAGTGAGGCCCAAGTAGAAGCTCAGTTCAATTAGTTTGGAGATAGTGCTAATCTTGACGCAAGATAGGTGCACAGTTTGTGCTGAACATACCATAGGCTCAGAAATCGTTTTGGACGCATTCGATGGAACTCCATGGTGATGTGGGTCATGTGGAATCTCGTTTTGGTCCGTTTGGAGATAGTGTTGGTGTCGGTACAAGATAATTGCTCAGTTTGTGCCAAACATACCATAGGCTCAGAAATCGTTTTGGACGCACTCGATGGTACTCCTAAGTGATGAGGCTCAAGTGGAATCTTGATTTAGTCTGTTTGGAGATAAACTAATCGTGCAATATAGGTGCACGATTAGCACCACATAAAAATCGTTTTGGATGCACCCAATGGTACTCGGAGCAAGTGAGGCCCAAGTAGAAGCTCAATTCAATTAGTTTGGAGATAGTGCTAATCTTGACGCAAGATAGGTGCACAGTTTGTGTCAAACATACCATAGGCTCAGAAATCATTTTGGACGCATTCGATGGAACTCCATGGTGATGTGGGTCATGTGGAATCTCGTTTTGGTCCGTTTGGAGATAGTGTTGGTGTCGGTACAAGATAACTGCTCAGTTTGTGCCAAACATACCATAGGCTCAGAAATCGTTTTGGACGCACTCGATCGTACTCCTAAGTGATGAGGCTCAAGTGGAATCTTGGTTTAGTCTGTTTGGAGATAAAATAATCCTAACGCATGATAGCTGCCCAGTTTACGCCGAACATACCACATGCTTAAAAATTGTTTTCGACGCACCCGATGGAACTCCTAGGTGAGGTGGGTCATGTGGAATCTCGTTTCGGTCCATTCGCAGATAGTGTAGTATCGGTGCAAGATAGGTGCACGGTTTGTGTTAGTGCAAGACAGGTGCATGGTTTGCGCCAAACATACCATAGGCTCAGAAATCATTTTGGACGCACCCGGTGGTACTCCTAGGTGACAACGCTTAAGTGGAAGCTCGATTCAATTTGTTTTGGAGATAGTGCTAATCTTGACACAAGACAGGTGCACAGTTTGCGTCGAAGGTACCGCAGGCTCAGAAATCATTTTGGACGCGTCGGATGGAACTTGTAGGTGACGTGGGTCATATGGAATATCATTTTGGTTTGTTTGACGATAGTGTTAGTGTCGGTGCAAGACTAGTGCAAGGTTTGTGCCAAACGTACCATATAGTCAAAAATCATTTTGGACACACCCGATGATACTCCTAGGTGATGAGGCTCAAGTGGAAGCTCAATTTAGCCAGTTTGGAGATAGTACTAATCTTAACCCAAGATAGGTGCACGGTTTGGCCCGAACATACTAGTGGCTCGAAAATCATTTTATACACACCGGATGGAGCTACTAGGTTAGATGGGTCATGTGGAATCTCATTTCGGTCTGTTCGGAGACAGTGTTACTGTTGGGGCAAGATAGGTGCACAGTTTGCGCTAAACGTACCATTGGCTCAGAAATCATTTTGGACGCACTCGATGGTACTCCTAGGTGACGAGGCTCAAGTGGAAGCTCGATTCAGTGCATTTGGAGATAGTGCTAATCTTGACGCAAGATAGGTGAAAGGCTTGCGCCGAACGTAATACAACCTCAGAAATCATTTTGGACACACCCAGTGGTACTCCTAGGTGACATGGCTCAAGTAGGAGCTTGATTCAATTTGTTTTGGAGGTAGTACTAATCTTGACACAAGATAGGTGCATGATTTGCGCTGAACATACCACAAGCTTAGAAAATCATTTTGGACACACCCAATGGAACTCCTCGGTGATGTGGGTCATGTGGAATCTTGTTTTGGTCTATTTGAAGACAGTGTTAGTGTCGGTGCAAGACAGGTGTAAGATTGCGCCAAACGTACCATATGCTCAGAAATCATTTTGGACACACCCGATGGTACTCCTAGGTGATGAGGCTCAAGTAGAAGCTCGATTTAGCCAGTTTGGAGATAATGCTAATCTTGATGCAAGATAGTTGCACGGTCTGTGCTGAACATACAAGAGGTTCACAAATCATTTTGGACACACCCGATGGTACTCCAAGGTGACGTGGGTCATGTGGAATCTTGTTTTGGTCCCTTTGGAGATAGTATTGGTGTCGGTGCCAGAAAGGTGCACGGTTTGCGCCAAACATACCATAGTCTTAGAAATTGTTTTGGACACACCCGATGGTACTCCTCGGTGATGAGGCTCAAGTGGAAGCTTGATTCAGTTCGTTGGGAGATAGTGCTAACCTTGACGCAAGATAGGTGCACGGTTTGCGTTGAACGTAACACAGGCTCAGAAATCATTTTGAACGTAGCCGATGGAACTCTAAGGTGACATGGGTCATGTGGAATCTCGTTTCGGTCCATTGGAGGTGGTGTTAGTGTTGGTGCACGATAGGTGCACAGTTTATACCAAGTGTACCATAGGCTCAAAAATTGTTTTGGACACCCCTAATGGTAGTGCTAGGTGACGAGGGTCAAGTGGAAGCTCGATTCAGTCTATGTTGGAGATAGTGCTAATCTTGACGCAAGATAGTGAAAGGCTTGCGCCGAACATAATACGGCCACAGAAATCGTTTTGGACGCACTCGATGGAACTCCTAGGTGATTTGGGTCATGTGGAATATTGTTTTGGTTCGTTTGGAGACAGTGCTAGTGTCGGTGCAAGATAGGTGCATGATTTGCGCCAAATAATCCATCTGATCAGAAATACTTTTGGACACACCCGATGGTACTCCTAGGTGGCGAGACTCAAGTAGAAGCTCAATTCGTTTGGAGACAGTGCTAATCTTGACGCAAGATAGGCGTACGGTTTGCGCCGAACATACCACAGGCTTAGAAATCATTTTGCACACACCCGATGGAACTCCTAGGTTACGTGGGTCATATGGAATCTTGTTTCGGTCCGTTTGGAGATAGTGTTAGTGTCGGTGCAAAATAGGTGCACGATTTGGGCAAGACATACCACATGCTTGGAAATAGTTTTTGACGCATTCAATGGAACTCCATGGTGACGTGGGTCATGTGGAATCTTGTTTTGCTCTGTTTGGAGATAGTGTTGGTGTTAGTGCAAGATAGGTACACGGTTTGCGCTAAACATACCGTAGGCTTAGAAATCATTTTGGATGCACTCGGTGGTACTCTTAGGTGACGAGGCTTAAGTGGAAGCTCGATTTAGTTTGTTTGGAGATAGTGTTAATCTTGACACAAGATAGGTGCACGGTTGGCGTCGAACATACCACGTGCTCAGAAATTGTTTTGGACACACCCGGTGGAACTCCTAAGTGACGTGGGTCATGTGGAATCTCGTTTCGGTCCATTTGGAGATAGTGTTAGTGTCGGTGCAATATAGGTGCACAATTTGCGTCAGACGTACGATAGACTCAGAAATTGTTTTGGATGTACCCGATGTAACTCCATGATGACATGGGTCATGTGGAATCTCGTTTTGGTCCATTTGGGTACAGCGTTAGTATCGGTGCAAGATAGGTGCATGATTTGCGCCAAACGTACTACAAGCTTAAAATCGTTTCAGATGCTTAGGTGACGTGGGTCTTGTGGAACCTCATTTTGGTCCGTTTGGAGACAATGTTAGTGCTGGAGCACAATTTGCTCCAAACATTCTATAGGATCAGAAATTGTTTTGGATGCACCTGGTGGTACTCTTAGGTGACGAGGCTCAAGTGCAAGCTCCATTCAGTCCGTTGGGAGATAGTACTAATCTTAACACAAGATAGGTGCATGGTGTGGGCCAAACGTACTTGAGGCTCAGAAATCATTTTGTACGACTAATGGAGCTACTAGGTGACATGGCTTGTGAAATCTCGGTTTGGACTGTTCGAAGACAATGTTAGTGTCGGTGCAAGATAGGTGCATGGTTTGCGCCAAACATACCTTAGGCTCAAAAATCATTTTGGACGCACCCAATGGTACTCTAGGTGACGAGGCTCAGGTGGAAGCTCAATTCAGTCTGTTCAGAGATAGTGCTAATCTTGATGTAAGATAGTGCACGGTTTGGGTCAAACATACCATAGTCTCAGAAATTGTTTTGGGATGCACCCGATGGAACTCCCCATGGGTCGTGTAGAACCTCATTTTGTTCTGTTTCGAGATAGGATTGGTGTTGGTGCATGATAGGTGCATGGTTTGTGCCAAACATACCATAGGCTCAGAAATCATTTTGGACGCACCCGATGGTACTACTAGGGGACGAGGCTCAAGTGGAAGCTTGATTCAGTTCCTTTGGAGATAGTTATAATCTTGATGCAAGATAGGTGCATGGTTTGCGTCGAATGTACCACAGGCTCAGAAATCGTTTTCGACGCACCGGGTGGAACTACTAGGTGACGTGGGTCATGTGGAATCTTGTTTTGGTCTGTTTAGAGATAGTGTTAGTGTCAATGTATGATAGGTGCACGGTTTGCGCCAAACATACAAGAGGCTCAGAAATAATTTTGGACACACCTGATGGTACTCCTAGGTGACGAGGCTCAAGTAGAAGCTCGATTCAGTTTCTCCGGATATAGCGCTAATCTTCACGCAAGATAGGTGCACAGTTTGGGTCGAACGTACTAGAGGCTCGAAAATCATTTTGTATGCACCGGATGGAACTACTAGGCGACGTGGCATGTGGAATTTCGTTTTGGTCCGGTCGGAGAGAGTGTTAGTGTCAATGCCGGATAGTTGCACGGTTTGTGCCAAAAGTGCCTTAGGCTCAGAAGTCATTTTGGATGCAGCCAATGGTACTCCTAGACATGGCTCAAGTTAAAGCTCGATTCTGTCCATTTTGAGATTGTGCTAATCTTGATGCAAGATAGGTGCACAGTTTGTGCCAAACATACCACAGCCTTAGAAATCATTTTGGACGCACCCGATGGAACTCCATGGTGATGTGGGTCATGTGAAATCTCATTTTGGTCCGTTTGGAGATAGTGTTGGTGACGGTGCAAGATGGGTGCACGGTTTGCGCAAAACATTCCGTAGGCTCAGAAATCGTTTTGGATGCACCTGATGGTACTCATAGGTGACAAGGCTCAAGTGGAAGCTTGATTCAGTTCTTTTGGAGATCGTGCTAATCTTAGCATAGGATAGGTGCATGGTTTGTGCTGAACGTGCCACAGGCTCAGAAATCATTTTGGACGCACCGGATGGGACTACTAGGTGACGTGGGTCTCGTGGAATCTCGTTTTGGTCTGTTTGGAGACAGTGTTAGTGGCGGTGCAAGATAGGTGCAGAGTTTGCGCTAAACATACCATAGGCTTAGAAATTGTTTTGGACACACCTGATGGTACACTTAGGTGATGAGGCTCTAGTGGAAGCTTGAATCAGTTCGTTTTGAGATAGTGCTAATCTTGACGCAAGATTGGTGTACGGTTTGCACCGAACGTACCACGGTCTCAGAAATCATTTCGGACACACCTGATGGAAATCCTAGGTGACGTGGGTCATGTGGAATCTCATTTCGGTCTGTTTGGAGACAATGTTAGTGTTGGTGCAAGATAGGTGCACGATTTGCGCTAGACAAACCATAGGCTCAGAATTAGTTTTGGACGCACCCAATGGTACTGTAATGAGGCTCAAGTGGAAGCACTATTCAGTTCATTTGGAGATAGTGCTAATCTTGATGCAAGATAGGTGCATGGTTTGTGCCGAACGTACTAGAGGCTCAGAAATCGTTTTGTACGCACCGGATGGAACTACTAGGTGACGTGTCATGTGGAATCTCATTTTGGTCCGTTCGGAGACATTGTTTGTGTCGGTGCAAGATAGGTGCACGGTTTGCGGCAAACGTACCTTAGGCTTAGAAATCGTTTTGGACGCACCAGATGGTACTCCTAGTTGACAATGCTCATGTGGAAGCTCAATTCTGTCCATTCACGATAGTGCTAACCTTGATGCAAGATAGGTGCACGGTTTGTGCTGAATGTAGCACAGCCACAGAAATCATTTTGGACGCACCCTATGGAACTTCATGGTGACGTGGGACATCTGGAATCTTGTTTTGGTCTGTTTGCAGATAGTGTTGGTGTCGGTGTAAGACAAGTACAAGATTTGCACCAAACGTACAATAGGTTAAGAAATCATTTTGGACGCACCCGATGGTACTCCAAGGTAATGAGGCTCAAGTGGAAGCTCAATTCAGTTTGTTTGGAGATAGTGCTAATCTTGATGCAAGATAGGTGTATGTTTTGCGCCGAATGTACCGTAGGCTCAGAAATCATTTTAGACACACCTGATGGAACACCTACGTGACGTGGGCCATGTGGAAACTCGTCTCGGTCCGTTATAGACAGTGTTAGTGTCGGTGCAATATAGATGCACGATTTGCACCAAACGTACCATAGGCTCAGAAATCGTTCTGGATGCACCGAATGGTTCTCCAAGGTAATGAGGCTCAAGTGGAAGGTCAATTCAGTTTGTTTGAAGATAGTGCTAATCTTGACTCAGGTTAGGTGCACGGCATGCGCCAAATGTACCGTAGGCTTAGAAATGGTTTTGGATGCACCTGATGGAACATCTAGGTGATATGGGTCCTGTGGAATTTTGTTTCGGTCCGCTTGGGGACAGTGTTAGTGCCAGTGCATGATAGGTGTGCGGTTTTGAGCCAAACGTACAATAGGCTTAGAAATCATTTTGGACACATCCGATGGTACTCTTAGGTGACGAGGCTCAAGTACAAGCTCGATTCGGTTCATTTGGAGATAGTGCTAATCCTGACGCTTGATATGTGCACGGTTTGAACCGATGTACTAGAGGCTCGAAAATCATTTTGTATGCACCGGATGGAACTCCTAGGTGACGTGGCATGTGGAATCTCGTTTTGGTCCGTTTGGAGACAGTGTTAGTGTCGGTGCAAGATAGGTGACGTACATTAGGCCCAAAAATCGTTTTGAAAGCACCCAATGGTACTCCTAGGTGACGAGGCTCAAGTAGAAGCTCGATTCAGTCCGTTCGAAGATAGTGCTAATCTTGACACAAGATTGGTGGACAGGTTGTGCCAAACATACCACAGTCTCAAAAATCGTTTTGGACACACCCTTTCGAACTCCATGGTGACAAGGGTCATGTGGAATCTTGTTTGGATCCGTTTGGAGATAGTGTTGCTGTCGGAGCAAGATAGTTGCATGGTTTGCACCAAACATACCATAGGCTCAAAAATCATTGTGGACGCACCCGGTGGTACTCTTAGGTGATGAGGTTCAAGTGGAAGCTCAATTCTGTTTGTTTGGAGATAGTGCTAATCTTGACGTAAGATCGGTGCACAGTTTATGCCAACGTACCACAGGCTCAAAATCATTTTGGACACACCCGATAGAACACCTAGGTAACGTGGGTCATGTGGAATCTCATTTCGGTCTATTTGAAGATAGTGTTAGTGTAGGTGCACGATTTGCACTAAACGTACCATAGGCTCAAAAATCGTTTGGAGACAGTGCTAGTCTTGATGCAAGATAGGTGCACGGTTTGCACCGAACGTACCACAGGCTCAGAAATCATTTTGGAAACACCCGATGGAACTCCTATGTGACGTGGGTCATGTGGAATCTCATTTCGACTAGTTCAGGGACAGTGTTAGTGTCGGTGCAAGATAGATGCATGATTTTGCGCCAGACGTACCTTTGGCTCAGAAATCATATTGGACACACCTGATGGTACTCTATGCTAATAAGGCTCAACTGAAAGTTCGACTCAGTTCGTTTGGAGATAGTGCTAATCTTGACACAAGATAGGTGCACGACTTGCGCCGAATGTACCATAGGCTCATAAATCACTTTGGACGCACCTGATGGTACTCCAAGGTGACGAGGCTCAAGTAGAAGCTCGATTCAGTTCATTTGGAGATAGAGCTAATCTTGACGCAAGATAGGTGCACGGTTTGGGCCGAATGTATTAGAGGCTCAGAGATCGTTTTGTATGCACCAGATGGAACTACTAGGTGATGTGGCATGTGGAATCTCGTTTTGGTGGGTTCGGGGATAGTGTTAGTGTTGGTGCAAGATAGGTGTGCAATTTGCGCCAAACGTACCATAGGCTCAAAAATCATTTTGACCACACCCAATCGCACTCCAGGGTAATGAGGCTCAAGTGGAAGCTCGATTCAGTTCATTTGGAGATAGTTCTAATCTTGATGCAAGATAGGTGCATGGTTTGCACCAAATGTACCATAGGGTTAAAAATTGTTTTGGATGCACTGAATGGAACAACTAGGTAAAGTGGGACTTGTGGAATCTCTTTCTGGTCCATTTGGTGACAATATTAGTGTCGATGCAAGATAGGTGCACAGTTTGCGTGAAACATGCCATAGGCTTAGAAATCGTTTTGGACGCACCCGGTGGTACTTTTAGGTGACGAGGCTCAAGTGGAAGCTTGACTCAGTTTGTTTGGAGATAGTACTAATCCTGATGCAAGATAGGTGCATGGTGTGGGCCGGACGTACTTGAGGCTCATAAATGATTTTGTACGATTGATGGAACTACTAGGTGACGTGGCATGTGAAATCTCATTTCTGTCCGTTCGGAGACAGTGTTAGTGACGGTGCAAGATGGGTGCATGGTTTGTGGCAACATATCTTAGGCTCAGAAATCATTTTGGATGCACCCGATGGTACGCCTAGGAGACGAGGCTCAAGTGGAAGCTCGATTCAGTCAGTTCGGAGATAGTTCTAATCTTGACGCAAGATAGGTGCACGGTTTGGGCTGAACATACCATAGCCTCTAAAATTGTTTTGGATGCACCCGACGGAAGTCCATGGTAACGTGGGTCATGTGAAACCTCATTTTGTTCCATTTAGAGACAGAGTTGGTGTCAGTGCGAGATAGTTGCACGGGTTGCGCCAAACATACCGTAGGCTCAGAAATCATTTTAGACGCAACCGATGGTATTCCAAGGTGACGAGGCTCAAGTCATAGTTTGATTTGGTTCCTTTGGAGATAGTTCTAATCTTGACGCAAGATTGGTGCATGGTTTGTGCCGAATGTACCATAGGCTCAGAAATTATTTTACCAGGTGGAACTACTAGGTGACGTGGGTCATGTGGAATCTTGTTTCGGTCCGTTTGGAGATAGTGTTAGTGTCAGCGCACGGTTTGCACCAAATGTAAAATAGGCTCAGAAATCATTTTGGACACACCCGATGGTACTCCTAGGTGATAAGGCTCATGTAGAAACTCGATTTTGTTCATTTGGAGATAGTGCTAATCTTGACGCAAATAGGTGCACGGTTTGGGACAAACGTACTAGAGGCTCAGAAATCATTTTGTACGCACCGGATGGAATTACTAGGTGACATGGCACGTGGAATCTCATTTTGGTCTGTTCGGAGATAGTGTTAGTGTCGGTGCAAGATAGGTGCACAGTTTGCACCAAACGTACCTTAGGCTCAGAAAACATTTTGGACGCACCTAATGGTACTCCTAGGTGACGAGGCTCAAGTTAAAGTTTGATTCAGTCCGTTTGGAGATAGGTGCACGGTTTGTGACGAATGTACCACAGGCTCATAAATCGTTTTGGACACTCCTAATGGAACTCGTAGGTGATGTGGGTCATGTGGAATGTCGTTTCGGTTCGTTTTGAGATAGTGTTAGTGTTGGTGCAAGATAGGTGCACGATTTGTCCCAACGTGCCGTAGGCTCAGAAATCATTTTGGACGCACTCAATGGTACTCCAAGGTAATGAGTCTCAAGTGGAAGCTCGATTCAGTTCATTTGGAGACGGTGCTAGTCTTGACGCAAGATAGGTGCACAGTTTGCACTGAACGTACCACAGGCTTAGAAATTGTTTTGGACACACCCACTGGAACTCCTAGGTATGTGGGTCATGTGGAATCTCATTTTGATCCGTTTGGAGACAGTGTTAGTGTCGGTGCAAGATAGGTGCACGATTTGCACCAGACGTACCATAGGCCTAGAAATCGTTTTAGACACACCCGATGGTACTCCAAGGTAACGAGGCTCAAGTGCAAGCTCAATTCAGTTCGTTTGGAGATAGTGCTAATCTTGATGCTAGATAGGTGCATGGCTTGCGCTGAACGTACCATAGTCTCAAAAATCATTTTGGACGCACCTGATGGAACTCCTAGGTGACGTGGGTCATGTGGAATCTTATTTCGGTCCATTCAGAGATAGTGTTAGTGTCGGTGCGCGATAGGTGTAAGGTTTGTGCCAAACGTACATAGGCTCAGAAATCATTTCGGACACACCCGATGGTACTCCTAGGTGACGAGGCTCAGGTAGAAGCTCGATTCAGTTTGTTTGGAGACAGTGCTAATCTTGACGCAAGATAGGTGCATGGTTTGGGCCGTACGTACTAGAGGCTCAGAAATCGTTTTGTACGCAACATAGGTGCACGTTTGGAGACATTGTTAGTGTTGGTGCAAGATAGGTGCACAGTTTGCGCCAAAGATACCACAGGCTTCAAAATAATTTTGGATACACCCAGTGGTACTCTTAGGTGATGATGCTCAAGTGGAAGCTTGATTCAGTCCATTTGGTGTTAGTGTCGGTGCAAGATAGGTGCACAATGTGTCCTGAATGTACTAGAGGCTCAAAAATATATTTTGTACGCACCAAATGGAACTACTAGGTGATGTGGCATGTGGAATCTCGTTTCAGTCCATTTAGAGACAGTGCTAGTGTTGGTGCAAGATAGATGCACGGTTTGCGCCAAACGTACTCGCTCAGAAATTATTTTGGATGCACTCAATGGTACTCCTAAGTGATGAGGCTCAAGTGAAAGCTTGATTTAGTCCGTTTAGAGATAGTGCTAATACTAACGCAAGGTAGGTGCCCAGTTTGCGCCAAACATACCACAACCTCAAAATCATTATGGACACACCTAATGGAGCTCCATGGTGATGTGTATCTTGTGGAATCTTGTTTTGGTCCGTTTGGAGACAGTGTTAGAGTTGGTGCAATATAGGTGCACGGTTTGCACCAAATGTACCATAGGCTCAGAAACCGTTTTGGACGCATTCCATGGAACTTCATGGTGACGTAGATCATGTGGAATCTTGTTTTGGTCCGTTTGGAGATAGTGTTGGTGTCAGTGCAAGATAACTGCATGGCTTGCACCAAACATACCATAGGCTCATAAATCATTTTGGACGCACTCGATGGTACTCCTAAGTGATGAGGCTCAAGTGGAATCTTGATTTAGTCCATTTGGAGATAATGCTAACCTTGACGCACGATAGGTGCTCGATTTGCGCTGAACGTACCACAGACTTAGAAATTGTTTTGGACGCACCCGATGGAATCCTAGGTGAGGTGGGTCATGTGGAACCTCGTTTTGGTCTATTCGGAGATAGTGTAGTGTCGGTGCAAGATAGGTGCACGGTTTGCGTTAAATGTACCGTGGGCTCAGAAATCGTTATGGAAGCAACCTGTTGTACTCCTAGGAATAAGGTAAAGTGGAAGCTCAGAAATCCTCAGAAATCATTTTGGACGCACCCGATGGTACCTCAAGGTGACTTGGGTCATGTGGAATCTTGTTTTGTTCTGTTTGGAGAAAGTGTTGGTGTCTTTGCAAGATAGGTGCACGGTTTGCACCAAACATACCGTAGGCTTAGAAATTGTTTTTGACGCACCCAATGGTACACCTCGATGATGAGGCTCAAGTGGAAGCTTGATTTAGTTTTTTTGGAGATAGTGCTAATCTTGACGCAAGGTTTGCGCCGAAGGTACCACAGGCACATAAATCATTTTGGATGCATCTGATGGAACTCTAGGTGACGTGGGTCATGTGGAATCTCGTTTTGGTCTATTTTACGACAGTGTTAGTGTCAGTGCAAGACAGGTGCAAGGTTTGCGCCAAATGTACCATATGCCTAGAAATCATTTCGGACACACCCGATGGTACTCCTAGGTGATGAGGTTCAAGTGGAAGCTCGATTTAGCCGGTTTGGAGATAGTGTTAATCTTGATGCAAGATAGGTGCACGGTTTTGGTCGAACATACTAGAGGCTCCAAAATCATTTTGTACACACCGGATGGAGCTACTAGGTTAGATGGGTCATGTGGAATCTCATTTTGGTCTGTTTAGAGACAGTGTTACTGTCTGGGCAAGATTGGTGCACAGTTTGCGCGAAATGTACCATTGGCTCAGAAATCATTTTGGACGCATCCGATAGGACTCCTAGGTGACGTGGGTCATGTGGAATCTCGTTTTGGTCTGTGTTGACGACAGTGTTAGTGTCGGTGCAAGACATGTGCAAGGTTTGTGCCAAACGTACCATAGGCTCAAAAGTCATTTTGGACACACCCGATGGGACTCCTAGGTGGTGAGGCTCAAGTAGAAGCTCAATTTAGCCAGTTTGAAGATAGTGCTAATCTTGACACAAGATAGGTGCACGATTTGGGCCGAACATACTAGATGCTCGAAAATCATTTTGTACACACCGCATGGAGCTACTAGGTTAGATGGGTCATGTGGAATCTCGTTTCGGTCTGTTTGGAGAGAGAGATACTATCGGGGCAAGACTGGTGCATGGTTTGCGCCAAACGTACCATTGGCTCAGAAATCATTTTGGATGCACCCAATGGTACTCCTAGGTGACGTGGCTCAAGTGGAAGCTCGATTCAGTCTGTTTGGAGATAGTGCTAATCTTGATCCAAGATAGGTTAAAGGCTTGCGCCGAACGTAATACAGCCTTAGAAATCATTTTGGACGCACCCGGTGGTACTCCTAGGTGACGAGGCTCAAGTAGGAGCTTGATTCAGTTTGTTTTGGAGATATTGTTAATCTTGACACAAGATAGGTGCATGGTTTGCACTGAATGTACCATAGGCTTAGAAATCATTGTGGAAACACCCGATGGAACTCCTAACTGACGTCGATTATGTGGAATCTCATTTCGGTCCGTTTGGAGATAGTGTTAGTGTCGGTGCAATATAGGTGCACGGTTTGCACCAAACGTACCATAGGCTCAGAAACTGTTTTGGACGCATTCGATGGAACTCCATGGTGACGTGGATCATGTGGAATCTTGTTTTGGTCCATTTGAAGATAGTGTTGGTGTCGGTGCAAGATAACTGCATGGCTTGTGCCAAACATACCATAGGATCATAAATCATTTTGGACGCACTCGATGGTACTCCTAAGTGATGAGGCTCAAGTGGAATCTTGATTTAGTCCATTTAGAGATAATGCTAATCCTGACGCACGGTAGGTGTTCGGTTTGTGCTGAACGTACCTATGACTTAGAAATTGTTTTGAACGCACCCGATGGAACTCCTAGGTGAGGTGGGTCATGTGGAATCTCATTTTGGTCCATTCGGAGATAGTGTGGTGTTGGTGCAAGATAGGTGCACAGTTTGCGTTAAATGTACCGTGGGCGTAGAAATCGTTATGGAAGCAAATGGTTGTACTGCTAGGTAATAAGGCTCAAGTGGAAGCTTAGAAATCCTCAGAAATCATTTTGGACACACCCGATGGTACCTCAAGGTGACCTGGGTCATGTGGAATCTTGTTTTGTTCTGTTTGGAGATAGTGTTGGTGTCTTTGCAAGATAGGTGCACCGTTTGCTCCAAACATACCACAGGCTTAGAAATTGTTTTTGACGCACCCAATGGTACACCTCAATGATGAGGCTCAAGTGGAAGCTTGATTTAGTTTGTTTGGAGATAGTCCTAATCTTGACGCAAGATAGGTGCAAGCACATAAATCATTTTGGACGCATCTGATGGAACTCCAGGTGACGTGGGTCATGTGGAATCTCGTTTTGATCTATTTGACGACAGTGTTAGTGTCAGTGCAAGACAGGTACAAGGTTTGCGCCAAACGTACCATATGCCTAGAAATCATTTTGGACACGCCCGATGGTACTCCTAGGTGATGAGGTTCAAGTGGAAGCTCGATTTAGCCGGTTTGGAGATAGTGCTAATCTTGATGCAAGATAGGTGCACGGTTTTGGTCGAACATACTAGAGGCTCCAAAATCATTTTGTACACACCGGATGGAGCTACTAGGTTAGATGGGTCATGTGGAATCTCGTTTTGGTCTATTTAGAGACAGTGTTACTGTCAGGGCAAGATAGTGCACAATTTGCGTGAAATGTACCATTGGCTCAGAAATCATTTTGGACGCATCCGATGGGACTCCTAGGTGATGTGGGTCATGTGGAATCTCATTTTGGTCTATTTGACGACAGTGTTAGTGTTGGTGCAAGACAGGTGCAAGGTTTGAGGCAAACATACCATAGGCTCAAAAATCATTTTGGACACACCCGATGGTACTCCTAGGTGATGAGGCTCAAGTAGAAGCTCGATTTACTCAGTTTGGAGATAATGCTAATCTTGACGCAAGATAGCTGCACAATCTGTGCTGAACATACAAGAGGTTCACAAATCATTTTGGACACACCCGATGGTACTCCAAGGTGATGTGGGTCATGTGGAATCTTGTTTTGGTCCCTTTGGAGATAGTTTTGGTGTCAGTGCAAGATAGGCGTAGAAATTGTTTTGGACGCACCTGACGGTACTCCTCGGTGACGAGCCTCAAGTGGAAGCTTGATTCAGTTCGTTTGGAGATAGTGCTAACCTTGACGCAAGATAGGTGCACGGTTTGCGTCGAATGTAGCACAGGCTCAGAAATTGTTTTGAACGTAGCTGATGGAACTCCAAGGTGACATGGGTCATGTGGAATCTCGTTTCGGTCCATTTGGAGGTGGTGTTAGTGTTGGTGCACGATAGGTGCACGGTTTACGCCAAGTGTACTATAGGCTCAAAAATTGTTTTGGACACACCTGATGGTAGTCCTAGGTGACGAGGGTCAAGTGGAAGCTCGATTCAGTCTATGTTGGAGATAGTGCTAATCTTGACGCAAGATAGTGAAATGCTTGCGCCGAACGTAATACAGCCTCATAAATCGTTTTGGACGCACTCGATGGAACTCATAGGTGATTTGGGTCATGTGGAATATCGTTTTGGTTCGTTTAGAGACAGTGCTAGTATCGGTGCAAGATAGGTGCACAATTTGCGCCAAATAATCCATCTGATCAGAAATCCTTTTGGACACACCCGATGGTACTCCTAGGTGGCGAGACTCAAGTAGAAGCTCCATTCATTTGGAGACAGTGCTAATCTTGACGCAAGATAGGTGTACGGTTTGCGCCGAACATACCACAGGCTCAAAAATCATTTTGCACACATCCAATGGAACTCCTAGGTCATGTGGGTCATATGGAATCTTGTTTTGGTCCGTTTGGAGACAGTGTTAGTGTCGGTGCAAGATAGGTGCACGATTTGTGCAACACATACCACAGGCTCAGAAATCGTTTTTGATGCATTTGATGGAACTCCATGGTGACATGGGCATGTGGAATCTTGTTTTGCTCCGTTTGGAGATAGTGTTGGTGTCAATGCAAGATAGGTGCACGGTTTGCGCTAAACATACCGTAGGCTCAGAAATCGTTTTGGATGCACTCGGTGGTACTCTTAGGTGACGATGCTTAAGTGGAAGCTCGATTCAGTTTGTTTGGAGATACCACTAATCTTGACGCAAGATAGGTGCACGGTTTGGGTCGAACGTACTAGAGGCTCGAAAATTGTTTTGTACGCACCGGATGGAACTACTAGGCAACGTGGCATGTGGAATTTCTTTTTGGTCCGGTCGGAGACAGTGTTAATGTCAAGACAGGATAGTTGCATGGTTTGTGCCAAAAGTATCTTAGGCTCATAAGTCATTTTGGATGCACCCAATGGTACTCCTAGGTGACGTGGCTCAAGTGAAAGCTCAATTCTGTCCAAATGGAGATTGTGCTAATCTTGATGCAAGATAGGTACACAGTTTGTGCCGAACATACCACAGCCTCAGAAATCGTTTTGGACACACCCGATGGAACTCCATGGCGATGTGGGTCATGTGAAATCTCATTTTGGTCTGTTTGGAGATTGTGTTGGTGACGGTGCAAGATGGGTGCACGGTTTGTGCAAAACATTTTGTAGGCTCAGAAATTGTTTTGGACGCACCTAATGGTACTCATAGGTGACGAGGCTCAAGTGGAAGCTTGATTCAGTTCTTTTGGAGATCGTGCTAATCTTGGCATAGGATATGTGCATGGTTTGTGTCAAACGTGCCATAGGCTCAGAAATCATTTTGGACGCACCGGATGGGACTACTAGGTAATGTGGGTCTTGTGGAATCTCGTTTCGATCCGTTTGGAGACAGTGTTAGTGCCGGTGCAAGATAGGTGCAGAGTTTGCGCCAAACATACCATAGGCTTAGAAATTGTTTTGGAAACACCCGGTGGTACACTTAGGTGATGAGGCTCTAGTGGAAGCTTGAATCAGTTCGTTTTGAGATAGTGCTAATCTTGACGCATGATTGGTGTACGGTTTGCACCGAACGTACCACGGTCTCAGAAATCATTTTACACACACCTGATGGAAATCCTAGGTGACATGGGTCATGTGGAATCTCATTTTAGTCCGTTTGGAGACAATGTTAGTCTTGGTGCAAGATAGGTGCACAATTTGCGCCAGACATACCATAGGCTCAGAAATCGTTTTGGACGCACCCAGTGGTACTCCAAGGTAACGAGGCTCAAGTGGAAGCCCTATTCAGTTCGTTTGGAGATAGTGCTAATCTTGACGCAAGATAGGCACTTGGCCACTACTAAGCTCGAAATCTTTACACATCGATGGACTACTAGACTGCATGAATCTCTTTTATCCTTCGAGACATGTTGTCGTGCAAATAGTCAATTTGCCCAAACATACCAAGCTTAAAATTGTTGACACACCCGTGTACACTATATAGCTCTATGAAGCTTGAATCATCTTTGAGATGCTAATCTGACGCATATTACTTTCACCAACTACCACGTCTCATAATCATTTAGACACACCTAAGGAAGATCCTAAGTTGACATGTCAGGTGAAGATCGGTGCGAGTTTGCAAATGGCTTGAATTGTTTGGAACGGTGGTAATAGGTGTGAGGTCTGTGGAGTGAAGTCGTAGAGAGTGTATTTGGCATGATTGGTGTCGGTGCCGAACAGTACCGGTAGAATTAGCACTAATGGAATCTAGTTATGGTCCTGTGGCACTCCATAGTGTGGAGACTGTAGTCTGGGCAGAAGGTGAATTGGGAAGGAATCTTGGGCAAGGTAAGGTGGGAAGTGGAGCACTATTCAGTTCGTTTGGAGATAGTGCTAATCTTGACGCAAGATAGGTGCACGGTTTGGGCCGAACGTACTAGAGGCTCGGAAATCATTTTGTACACATCGGATGGTACTACTAGGTGACGTGGCATGTGGAATCTCATTTTGGTCCGTTCGGAGACATTGTTTGTGTCGGTGCAAGATAGGTGCACAGTTTTGCGGCTGACGTACCTTAGGCTCAGAAATTGTTTTGGACGCACCTGATGGTACTCCTAGTTGAGAAGGCTTATGTTGAAGCTCAATTCAGTCTGTTCGGGATAGTGCTAATCTTGGTGCAAGATAGGTGCACGGTTTGTGCCGAATGTATAATAGCCTCAAAAATAATTTTCGACACCCCCTATGGAACTCCATGGTGATGTGGGTCATGTGGAATCTTGTTTTTGTCCGTTTGGAGATAGTGTTGGTGTCGGTGCAAGACAGGTACAAGATTTGCACCAAACGTACAATAGGCTAAGAAATCATTTTGGACGCACCCGATGGTACTCCAAGGTAATCAGGCTCAAGTGGAAGCTCGATTCAGTTCGTTTGGAGATAGTGCTAATCTAGATGCAAGATAGGTGTATGTTTTGCGCCGAACGTACCATAGGCTCAGAAATCGTTTTGGACACACCTGATGGAACACCTACATGACGTGGGCCAGGTGGAAACTCATCTCCGTCCATTTGTAGAAAGTGTTAGTGTTAGTACAAGATAGATGCACGATTTGCACCAAACATACCTTAGGCTCAAACATCGTTCTGCACGCACCCAATGGTACTCCAAGGTAATGAGGCTCAAGTGGAAGCTCAATTTAGTGTGTTTGAAGATAGTGCTAATCTTGACTCAGGTTGGGTGCACGGCATGCGCCGAACGCATCGTAGGCTAAGAAATGGTTTTGGACACACCTGATGGAACTCCTAGGTGACATGGGTCCTGTGGAATTTTGTTTCGGTCTGGTTGGGGACAGTGTTAGTGCCGCTGCATGATAGGTGTACGGTTTTGTGCCAAAGGTACAATAGGCTTAGAAATCATTTTGGACACACCCGATGGTACTCTTTGGTGACGAGGCTCAAGTAGAAGCTCGATTCGGTTCATTTGGAGATAGTGCGAATCCTGACGCTAGATAGGTGCACAGTTTGTGCCGACGTACTAGAGGCTCGAAAATCATTTTGTATGCACCGGATGGAACTACTAGGTGACGTGGCATGTGGAATCTCGTTTTGGTCCGTTCAGAGACAGTGTTAGTGTCGATGCAAGATAGGTGACGTACCTTAGGCTCAAAATCATTTTTAAAGCACCCAATGGTACTCCTAGGTGACGAGGCTCAAGTGGAAGCTCGATTCAGTCCGTTCGAAGATAGTGCTAATCTTGACGCAAGATTGGTGGGCAGGTTGTGCCAAACTCACCCTTTCGAACTCCTTGGTGACATGGGTCATATGGAATCTTGTTTGGATCCGTTTGGAGATAGTGTTGGTGTCGGAGCAAGATAGTTGCTTGGTTTGCACCAAACATACCGTAGGCTCTAAAATCATTTTGGACGCACTCGGTGGTACTCTTAGGTGATGAGGCTCAAGTGGAAGCTCAATTTAGTTCGTTTGGAGATAGTGCTAATCTTGACGTAAGATAGGAGCACGTTTTGCGCCGAACGTATCATAGGCTTAGAAATAATTTTGGACACACCCATTGGAACTCCTAAGTGAAGTGGGTCATGTGAAATCTCGTTTCAGTCTGTTTGAAGCCTATGTTAGTCTCAGTGCAAAGATAGGAGCACAATTTAAGCCAAATGTACAATAGGCTCAGAAATCATTTTGGACGCACCCGATCATACTCCAAGGTAATAAGGCTCAAGAGGAAGCTCGATTCTGTTCATTTGGAGATAGTGCTAATCTTGACGCAGGATCGGTGAACGGTTTATGCCAACGTACCATAGGCTCAAAATCATTTTGCACACACTCGATAGAACACCTAGGTAACGTGGGTCATATGGAATCTCATTTTGGTCTATTTGAAGATAGTGTTAGTGTCGGTGCAATATAGGTGCACGATTTGCGCTAAACGTACCATAGGCTCAAAAATCATTTTGGACGCACTCGGTGGTACTCCAAGGTAATGAGGCTCAAGTGGAAGCTCAATTCAGTTCGTTTGGAGACAGTGCTAGTCTTGATGCAAGATAGGTCTACGGTTTGCACCGAACGTACCACATGCTCAGAAATCATTTTGGAAACACCCGATGGAACTCCTTGGTGACGTGGGTCATGTGGAATCTCATTTTGGTCAGTTCGGGGATAGTGTTAGTGTCGGTGTTGGATAGATGCATGATTTGCGCTAGTCGTAATAAGGCTCTATGGTACTCTATGGTAATAAGGCTCAACTGAAAGTTTGACTCAGTTCATTTGGAGATAGTGCTAATCTTGACAAAAGATAGGTGCACGGCTTGCGCCGAACGTACCATTGGCTCAGAAATTACTTTGGACGCACCTAATGGTACTCCAAGGTAATGAGGCTCAAGTAGAAGCTCGATTCAGTTTGTTTGGAGATAGAGCTAATCTTGACGCAAGATAGGTGCACGGTTTGGGCCGAATATACTAGAGGCTCAGAGATCATTTTGTACACACCAGATGGAACTACTAGGTGACATGGCATGTGGAATCTCGTTTCGGTGGGTTCGGGGACAGTGTTAGTGTTAGTGCAAGATAGGTGCGCAATTTGCGCCAAACGTACCATAGGCTCAAAAATCATTTTTCCCGCACCCAATCGCACTCCAGGGTAATGAGGCTCAAGTGGAAGCTCGATTCAGTTCGTTTGGAGATAGTTCTAATCTTGATGCAAGATAGGTGCATGGTTTGCACCAAACATACCATAGGCTTAAAAATCGATTTTGGATGCACTGGATGGAACAACTTGGTAAAGTGGGACTTGTGGAATCTCTTTTTGGTCCATTTGGCGACAATATTAGTGTCGATGCAAGATAGGCGCACAGTTTGCGCAAAACATGCCATAGGCTCAGAAATCGTTTTGGACGCACCCGGTGGTACTTTTAGGTGACAAGGCTCAAGTGGAAGCTCAATTTAGTTTGTTTGGAGATAGTACTAATCCAGATGCAAGATAGGTGCACGGTTTGGGCCGGACGTACTTGAGCCTCAGTAATCATTTTGTATGATTGATGGAACTACTAGGTGATGTGGCATGTGAAATTTCATTTCTGTCCGTTTGGAGACAGTGTTAGTGACGGTGCAAGATAGGTGCATGGTTTGCGGCAAATGTATCTTAGGCTCATAAATCATTTTGGACGCACCCGATGGTACGCCTAGGAGACGAGGCTCAAGTGGAAGCTCGATTCAGTCCGTTCAGAGATAGTTCTAATCTTGACGCAAGATAGGTGCACGGTTTGGGCCGAACATACCATAGCCTCTGAAATTGTTTTGGATGCACCCGACGGAAGTCCATGGTAACGTGGGTCATGTGGAACCTCATTTTGTTCCATTTAGAGATAGAGTTGGTGTCGGTGCAAGATAGTTGCACGGGTTGTGCCAAACATACCGTAGGCTCAGAAATCATTTTAGACGCAACCGATGGTACTCCAAGGTGGCGAGGCTCAAGTGGTAGCTTGATTTGGTTCCTTTGGAGATAGTTCTAATGTTGATGCAAGATTGGTGCATGGTTTGTGCTGAATGTACCATAGGCTCAGAAATTATTTTGGACGCACCGGGTGGAACTACTAGTTGACGTGGGTCATGTGAAATCTTGTTTCGGTGCGTTTGGAGATAGTGTTAGTGTCGGCGCATGGTTTGCACCAAACGTAAAATAGGCTCAGAAATCATTTTGGACACACCCGATGGTACTCCTAGGTGATGAGGTTCATATAGAAACTCAATTCTGTTCATTTGGAGATAGTGCTAATCTTGACGCAAATAAGTGCATGGTTTGGGACAAACGTACTAGAGGCTCGGAAATCATTTTGTACGCACCGGATGGAATTACTAGGTGACGTGGCATGTGGAATCTCATTTTGGTCTGTTCGGAGATAGTGTTAGTGTCAGTGCAAGATAGGTGCATAGTTTGCACCAAACGTACCTTAGGCTCAGAAATCATTTTGGACGCCCCTAATGGTACTCCTAGTTGACGAGGCTCGAGTTAAAGTTCGATTCAGTCCGTTTAAAGATAGGTGCACGGTTTACACCAAATGTACCACAGGCTCAGAAATAATTTTGGACACTCCTAATGGAACTCATAGGTGACGTGGGTCATGTGGAATGTCGTTTTGGTTTGTTTTGAGATAGTGTTAGTGTTGGTGCAAGATAGGTGCATGATTTGCCCCAACGTGCTGTAGGCTCAAAAATCATTTTGGACACACTCGATGGTACTCCAAGGTAATGAGGCTCAAGTGGAAGCTCTATGCAGTTCATTTGGAGATGGTGCTAGTCTTGATGCAAGATAGGTGCACAGTTTGCACTGAACGTACCATAGGCTTAGAAATTGTTTTGGACACACCCACTGGAACTCCTAGGTACCTGGGTCATGTGGAATCTCATTTTGATCCATTTGGAGATAGTGTTAGTGTCGGTGCAAGATAGGTGCACGATTTGCACCAGACGTACCATAGGCCTAGAAATCATTTTAGATGCACCCGATGGTACTCTAAGGTAATGAGGCACAAGTGGAAGCTCAATTCAGTTCATTTAGAGATAGTGCTAATCTTGATGCAAGATAGGTGCATGGCTTGCGCTAAACGTACCATAGTGTTAGAAATCATTTTGGACGCACCCAATGGAACTCCTAGGTGACGTGGGTCATGTGGAATCCTATTTCCGTCCATTCGGAGATAGTGTTAGTGTCGATGCACGATAGGTGTAAGGCTTGCGCCAAACGTACATAGGCTCAGAAATCATTATGGACACACCTGATGGTACTCCTAGGTGACGAGGCTCAGGTAGAAGCTCGATTCAGTTTGTTTGGAGACAGTGCTAATCTTGACGCAAGATAGGTGCATGGTTTGGGCCGAACATACTAGAGGCTCGGAAATCGTTTTGTACACAACATAGGTGCACGTTTGGAGACATTGTTAGTGTCGGTGCAAGATAGATTCACAGTTTGCGCCAAAGATACCATAGGCTTAAAAATCATTTTGGATGCACCCAGTGGTACTCTTTGGTGATGAGGCTCAAGTGGAAGCTCGATTCAGTCCATTTGGTGTTAGTGTCTGTGTAAGATAAGAGCACAGTGTGTCCTGAACGTACTAGAGGCTCGAAAATATTTTTTGTACGCACTGGATCGAACTACTAGGTGATGTGGCATGTGGAATCTCGTTTTGGTCCATTCGGAGACAGTGCTAGTGTTGGTGCAAGATAGATGCACGGTTTGCGCCAAACGTACTCTAGGCTCAGAAATTGTTTTGGACGCACTCAATGGTACTCCTAAGTAATGAGGCTCAAGTGAAAGCTTGATTTAGTCCGTTTAGAGAAGTGCTAATCCTAATGCAAGGTAGGTGCCTAGTTTGCGAAAAACATAGCACAACCTCAAAAATCATTGTGGACAGACCCGATGGAATTCCTAGGTGACGTGGATTATGTGGAATTTCATTGCGGTCCATTCGGAGATAGTGTTAGTGTCGGTGCAATATAGGTCCACGGTTTGCACCAAACATACCATAGGCTCAGAAACCGTTTTGGACCCATTCGATGGAACTCCATGGTGATGTGGATCACGTGGAATCTTGTTTTGCTCCGTTTGGAGATAGTGTTGGTGTCGGTGCAAGATAACTGCATGGCTTGCGCCAAACATACCATAGGCTCATAAATCATTTTAGGCGCACTCGATGGTACTCCTAAGTGATGAGGCTCAAGTGGAATCTTGATTTAGTCCATTTGGAGATTATGCTAATCCTGACGCTTGATAGGTGCTCGGTTTGCGCTAAACGTACCATAGACTTAGAAATTGTTTTGGACGCACTCGATGGAACTCCTAGGCGAGGTGAGTCATGTGGAATCTCGTTTTGGTCCGTTCGAAGATAGTGTAGTGTCGGTGCAAGATAGGTGCACGGTTTGTGTTAAATGTATCGTCGGCTCAGAAATCGTTATGGAAGCAACCGGTTGTACTCCTAGGTAATAAGGCTCAAGTGGAAGCTCGGAAATCCTCAGAAATCATTTTGGACGCACCCGACGGTACCTCAAGGTGACCTGGGTCATGTGGAACCTTGTTTTGTTCCATTTGGAGATAGTGTTGGTGTCTTTGCAAGATAGGTG
The DNA here is from genome assembly GCA_022457205.1 of Saccharum spontaneum. Taxonomy (NCBI): domain Eukaryota; kingdom Viridiplantae; phylum Streptophyta; class Magnoliopsida; order Poales; family Poaceae; genus Saccharum; species Saccharum spontaneum. The sequence goes on along the minus strand of CM039580.1, from coordinate 51,679,864 downwards.
CACGGTTTGCACCAAACATACCGTAGGCTTAGAAATTGTTTTGACGCACCCAATGGTATACCTCGATGATGAGGCTCAAGTGGAAACTCGATTTAGTTCATTTGGAGATAGTGCTAATCCTACGCAAGATAGGTGCTCGATTTGCGCCGCAGGTACCACAGGCACATAAATCATTTTGGACGCATCTGATGGGAACTCTAGCTGACGTGGGTCATGTGGAATCTCGTTTTGGTCTATTTGATGACAGTGTTAGTGTCGGTACAAGACAGGTGCAAGGTTTGCGCCAAACGTACCATATGCTTAGAAATCCTTTTGGACACACCCGATGGTACTCCAAGGTGATGAGGCTCAAATGGAAGCTCGATTTAGCCGGTTTGGAGATAGTGCTAATCTTGATGCAAGATAGGTGCACGGTTTGGGTCTAACATACTAGAGGCTCGAAAATCATTTTGTATACGCCGGATGGAGCTACTAGGTTAGATGGGTCATGTGGAATCTCGTTTTGGTCTGTTTAGAGACAGTGTTACTGTCGGGGCAAGATAGGTGCATAGTTTGTGCGAAATGTACCATTGGCTCAGAAATCATTTTTGACGCATCCAATGGGACTCCTACATGACGTGGGTCATGTGGAATCTCGTTTTGGTCTGTTTGACGACAGTGTTAGTGTCGGTGCAAGACAGGTGCAAGGTTTGTGCCAAACATACCATAGGCTCAAAAATCATTTTGGACACACCCGATGGTACTCCTAGGTGATGAAGCTCAAGTGGAAGCTCAATTTAGCCGGTTTGGAGATAGTGCTAATCTTGACACAAGATAGGTGCACGATTTGGGCCGAACATACTAGAGGCTCGAAAATCGTTTTGTACACACCGGATGGAGCTACAAGGTTAGATGGGTGATGTGGAATCTCGTTTTGGTCTGTTTGGAGACAGTGATACTATCGGGGCAAGACTGGTGCACGGTTTGCGCCAAACATACCATTGGCTCAGAAATCATTTAGGATGCACCTGATGGTACTCCTAGGTGACAAGGCTCTAGTGGAAGCTCAATACAGTCTGTTTGGAGATAGTGCTAATCTTGATGCAAGATAGGTGAAAGGCTTGTGCCGAACGTAATACAGCCTCAGAAATCATTTTGGATGCACCCGGTGATACTCCTAGGTGACGAGGCTCAAGTAGGAGCTTGATTCAGTTTGTTTTGGAGATAGTGCTAATCTTGACACAAGATAGGTGCACGGTTTATGCTGAACGTACCATAGGCTGAGAAATCATTGTGGACACACCCGATGGAACTCCTAGGTGACGTGGATTATGTGGAATCTCATTTTGGTCCGTTCGGAGATAGTGTCGGTGCAAGACAGTTGTAAGGTTCCGCCAATCTTACCATTTGCTCAGAAATCATTTTGGACAAACCCGACGGTACTCCTAGGTGATAGGCTCAAGTAGAAGCTTGATTTACCCAGTTTGGAGATAATGCTAATATTGACGCAAGATAGTTGCACAATCTGTGCTGAACATACAAGAGGTTCACAAATCATTTTGGACACACCCGATGGTACTCCAAGGTGATGTGGGTCATGTGGAATCTTGTTTTGGTCCATTTGGAGATAGTGTTGGTGTCGATGCAAGATAGGTGCACGGTTTGCGCCAAACATACCGTAGGCGTAGAAATTATTTTGGACGCACCTGACGGTACTCCTCGGTGATGAGGCTCAAGTGGAAGCTTGATTCAGTTCGTTTGGAGATAGTGCTAACCTTGACGCAAGATAGGTGCACAGTTTCCGCCGAACGTAGGACAGGCTCAAAAATCATTTTGAATGCAGCCGATGGAACTCCAAGGTGACATGGGTCATGTGGAATCTCGTTTCGGTCCGTTTGGAGGTGGTGTTAGTGTTGGTGCACGATAGGTGCACGGTTTATGCCAAATGTACCATAGGCTCAAAAATTGTCTTGGACACACCTGATGGTAGTCCTAGGTGATGAGACTCAAGTGGAAGCCCGATTCAGTCTATGTTGGAGGTAGTGCTAACCTTGACACAAGATAGTGAAAGTCTTGCGCCGAACGTAATACAGCCTCAGAAATCATTTTGGACGCACTCAATGGAACTCCTAGGTTATTTGGGTCATGTGGAATATCGTTTTGGTTCGTCTGGAGATAGTGCTAGTGTCGGTGCAGGTTAGGTGCACGGTTTGCGCCAAATAAACCATCTGATCAGAAATCATTTTGGACACGCCTGATGGTACTACTAGGTGGTGGGACTCATGTAGAAGCTCGATTCGTTTGGAGACAGTGCTAATCTTGACGCAAGATAGGTGTACAGCTTGTGCGGAACATACCACAGGCTCAGAAATCATTTTGCACACACCCGATGAAACTCCTAGGTGACGTGGGTCATATGGAACCTTGTTTGGGTCCGTTTGGAGATAGTGTTAGTGTCGGTGCAAGATAGGCGCACGATTTGCGCCAGACATACCACTGGCTTAGAAATCGTTTTGGACGCATTTGATGGGACTCCATGGTGACGTGGGTCATGTGGAATCTCGTTTTGCTCTTTTTGGAGATAGTGTCAGTGTCAGTGCCAGATAGGTGCACAGTTTGCGCCAAACATACCATAGGCTCAGAAATCATTTTGGACGCACCCGGTGGTACTCTTAGGTGACAAGGCTCTAGTGGAAGCTCGATTCAGTTCGTTCGAAGATAGTGCTAGTCTTGACGCAAGATAGGTGCATGGTTTGCGTCGGACATACCACAGGCCTCGAAATCATTTTGGTCACGCCCGATGGAACTTCGAGGTGACATGGGTCATGTGGAATCTCATTTCAGTCCGTTTGGAGATAGTGTTAGAGTCTGTGCAAGATTGGTGCATGATTTGTGCCAAATGTACCATAGGCTCAGAAATCGTTTTGGACGCACCTAGTGATACTCCGAGGTAATGAGGCTCAAGTGGAAGCGTGATTCAGTTCGTTTGGAGGTAGTGCTAATCTTGACGCGAGATGGGTTCACGGTTTGTGCCGAACATACCACATGCTCAGAAATCATTTTGCGCACACCCAATGGAACTCCTAGGTGACGTGAGTCATGTGGAATCTCATTTTGATGTGTTTAGAGCCAGTGTTAGTGTTGGTGCAAGATCGGTGCACGATTTGCGCTCGACGTACCATAGGCTTTGAAATCGTATTGGATGCATCGATGGAACTCGATGGTGACGTGGGTCATGTGGAATCTCATTTTGGTCCGTTTGGAGATAGTGTTGGTGTCAATGCAAGATAGGTACACGGTTCATGCCAAACATATCGTAGGCATAGAAATCGTTTTGGACTCACCCGGTGGTACTCTTAGCTGACCAGGCTCAAGTGGAAGCTCGATTTAGTTCGTTTGGAGATAGTACTAATCTCGACGCAAGATAGGTGGATGGTTTGCCCCGAACGTACCACAGGCTCAGAAATCGTTTTGGACACACCCGGTGGAACTCCTAAGTGACGTGGTTCATGTGGAACCTCGTTTTGGTCCGTTTGGAGATAGTATTAGTGTCGGTGTAAGATAGGTGCATGATTTGTGCCAAACGTACCATAGTCATTTTTGGACACACCCGATGTAACTCCATGGTGACGTGGGTCATGTGGAATCTCATTTTGGTTCGTTTGGAGATAGTATTAGTGTCGGTGCAAGATAAGTGCATGGTTTGCACCAAACATATCATAGGCTCAGAAATTGTTTTGGATGCTCCTGGTGGTACACTTAGGTGACGAGGCTCAAGCGGAAGCTCTATTCAGCTCGTTTGGAGATAGTGCTAATATTCACACAAGATAGGTGCATAGTTTGTGCCAAACGTACCATAGGCTCAAAAATCATTTTGGACATACCCGATGGAACTTCTAAGTGACCTGGGTCATGTGGAATCTCGTTTTGGTCCGTTTGGAGATAGCGTTAGTGTTGGTGCAAGATAGGTGCATGATTTTGGACGAACGTACTAGAGGCTCGGAAATTATTTTGTATGCACCGGATGGAGCTACTAGGTGACGTGGCATGTGGAATCTCGTTTCGGTCTATTTGGAGACAGTGTTAGTGTCGGTGCAAGATAGGTGCACAATTTGCTACAAACATTCCTTAGGCTCAGAAATCATTTTGGACGCACCCAGTGGTACCCTTAGGTGACGAGCCTCAAGTGGAAGCTCGATTTAGTTCATTTGGAGATTTGGAGATAGTGCTAATCTTGACGCAAGATACATGCATGGTTTCCGCTGAACATACCACAGGCTCATAAATAGTTTTATACACACCCGATGGAACTCCTAGGTGACGTGGATCATGTGGAGTCTCATTACGATCCATTTGGGTACAGCGTTAGTATCGGTGCAAGATAGGTGCATGATTTGCACCAAACGTACCATAGGCTCAAAAATCATTATGGATGCAATGGATGGAACTACTAGTTGACATGGGTCTTGTGGAACCTTGTTTCGGTCCGTTTGAAGATAATGTTAGTGTTGGTGCAAGATAGGGGCACAGTTTGCGCCAAACATTCTGTAGGATCTGAAATCATTTTGGATGCACCTGGTGGTACTCTTAGGTGACGAGACTCAAGTGGAAGCTCCATTCAGTCTGTTTGGAGATAGTATTGGTGTCGTTGCAAGATAAGTGCATGGTTTGCACCAAACATACCGTAGGCTCATAAATCATTTTGGACGCTCCCAGTGGTACACTTAGGTGACGAGGCTCAAGTAGAAGTTCTATTCAGTTTGTTTGGAGATAGTGCTAAGCGTCACGCAAAATAGGTGCACGGTTTGCACAGAACGTACTGTAGGCTCAGAAATCATTTTGGACACATCTGATGGAACTTCTAAGTGACGTGGGTCATGTGGAATCTTGTTTCGGTCCGTTTGGAGATAGCGTTAGTGTTGGTGCAAGATAGGTGCATGGTTTACACCAAAGATACCATAAGCTCAGAAATTGTTTGGACGCACCCAATGGTACTCCAAGGTAATGGGCTCAAGTGGAAGCTCGATTCAGTTTGTTTAGAGATAGTGCTAATCTTGAGCAAGATAGGGGGACGTCTTGCTCCGAACATACCACAGGCTCATGAATCATTTTGGACACACATGATGGAACTCCTAGGTGACGTGGGTCATGTGGAATCTTGTTTCGGTCTATTTGGAGACAGTATTTGTGTCGGTGCACGATAGGTGCACGGTTTGCACCAAATGTACAATAGGCTCAGAAATCATTTTGGACACACCCGATGGTACTCCTAGCTGACGGGGCTCAAGTAGAAGCTCGATTTAGTTTGTTTGGAGACAGTGCTAATCTTGACACAAGATAGGTGCCTGGTTTGGGACGAACGTACTAAAGGCTCAGAAATCATTTTGTACGCACCGGATGGAGCTACTAGGTGACGTGGCATGTGGAATCTCATTTTGGTCCATTCAGAGACAATGTTAGTGTCGGTGCAAGATAGGTGCATAGTTTGCGACAAACATTCCTTTGGCTCAGAAATCATTTTCAACGCACCCAGTGGTACTCTTAGGTCATGAGGCTCAAGTGGAAGCTCGATTTAGTTTGTTTGGAGATAATGCTAATCTTGACGCAAGAGACATGCATGGTTTGCGCCAAACATACCATAGGCTCATAAATAGTTTTATACAAACCCGATGGAACTCCTAGGTGATGTGGATCATGTGGAATCTTGTTTCGGTCCATTTGGGTATAGTGTTAGTGTCAGTGCAAGATAGGTGCATGATTTGCGCCAAACGTACCACAGGCTCAAAAATCATTTTGGACATACCCGATTGTACACCAAGGTAATGAGGCTTAAGTGGAAGCTTGATTCAGTTCATTTGGAGATAGTGCTAATCTTGATGCAAGATAGGTGCAAGGTTTGCGCCAGATGTACCACAGGCTCAAAAATTGTTTTGGATGCACTGGATGGAACTACTAGGTGACTTGGGTCTTGTGGAACCTCGTTTAGGTCTGTTTGGAGACAATGTTAGTGTCGGTACAATACAGGTGCATAGTTTGCGCTAAACATACTATAGGATCAAAAATTATTTTAGACGCACCTGGTGGTACTATTAGGTGATGAGGCTCAAGTGGAAGCTTGATTCAGTCCATTTGGAGATAGTAATAATCTTGACGCAAGATAGGTGCACGGTGTGGGCCGAACGTACTTGAGGCTAAGAAATCATTTTGTATGACTGATGGACCTACTAGGTGACGTGGCTTGTGAAATCTTATTTTGGACCGTTCGAAGACAGTGTTAGTGTCGGTGCAAGACAGATGCATGGTTTGCGCCAAACATACCTTAGGCTCAAAAAACGTTTTGGATGCACCCGATGGTACTCCTTGGTGGCGAGGCTCAAGTGGAAGCTTAATTTAGTCTGTTCGGAGATAGTGCTAATCTTGACGTAAAATAGGTGCACGGTTTGGGCCAAACATACCACAGCCTCAGAAATTGTTTTGGGTTGCACCCGATGGAACTCCCCGTGGGTCGTGTCGAACCTCATTTTGTTCTGTTTCGAGATAGGATTGCTGTTGGTGCAAGATAGGTGCACGGTTTACGCCAAACATACTGTAGGCTCAGAAATTGTTTTGGACGCACCCGATGGTACTACATGGTGACGAGGCTTAAATGGAAGCTTGATTCAGTTCCTTTGGAGATAGTTCTAATCTTGATGCAAGATAGGTGCATGCTTTGCGCCGAACGTACCACAGGCTCAGAAATCATTTTGGACGCACCAGGTGGAACTCCATTTTGGACGCACTAGGTGGAACTACTAGGTGACGTGGGTCATGTGGAATCTTGTTTTGGTTTGTTTTGAGATAGTGTTAGTGTTGGTGTACGATAGGTGCACGGCTTGTGCCAAACATACAAGAGGCTCAAAAATCATTTTGGACACACCCCATGGTACTCTAGTTGACAAGGCTCAAGTAGAAGCTCGATTTAGTTCATTTGGACATAGTGCTAATCTTGATAGAAGATTGGTGCATGGTTTCGGACGAACATACTAGAGGCTCAAAAATCGTTTTGTATGCACCGGATGGAACTACTAGGTGACGTGGCATGTGGAATCTCATTTTAGTCTGGTCGAAGATAGTGTTAGTGTCAGGGCAGGATAGGTGCACGGTTTGTGCCAAATGTACCTTAGGCTCAGAAGTCATTTTGGACACACCCAATGGTACTCCTAGGTGATGAGGCTCAAGTGAAAGCTCGATTCAGTCCATTTAGAAATTGTGCTAATCTTTATGCAAGATAGGTGCACAGTTTATGCCAAACATACCACATCAGAAATCATTTTGGACATACGTGATGGAACTCCATGGTGATGTGGGTCATGTGAAATCTCATTTTGGTCCATTTGGAGATAGTGTTGGTGACGGTGCAAGATAGGTGCACGGTTTGCGCGAAACATTCCATTGGCTTAGAAATTGTTTTGGACGCACCCGATAGTACTCCTAGGTGACGAGGCTCAAGTGGAAGCTTGATTCAGTTCTTTTCGAGATCGTGCTAATCTTGACGCAGGATAGGTGCATGGTTTGTGTCGAACATACCATAGGCTCAGAAATCATTTTGGATGCACCGGATGGGACTACTAGGTGACGTGGGTCTTGTGGAATCTCGTTTCAGTCTGTTTGGAGACAGTGTTAGTGTCGGTGCAAGATAGGTGCACAGTTTGCCCTAAACATACCATAGGCTCATAAATCATTTTGGACACACCTGGTGGTACACTTAGGTGATGGGGTTCTAGTGGAAGCTCAATTCAATTCGTTTTGAGATTGTGCTAATCTTGACACAGGATAGGTGTACGGTTTGCACCGAACATACCATAGGCTCAGAAATCATTTTAGACACACATGATGGAACTCCTAGGTGACGTGGGTCATGAGGAATCTCATTTCGGTCCATTTGGAGACAATGTTATTGTCGGTGTAAGATAGGTGCACGATTTGCGCCGGACGTACCATAGGCTCAGAAATCATTTTGGATGCATGTAACACCCCGGTGTTAAGCATGCATTAGCATTGCAAATCATGAGCATAATCATCATTATGCATTCATAAGCATCACATGAAATATAGACTTGAAACATGTTATCGAAGCATGCATGTTGCAGGATGTTGTTTCAGTAGATTTAAAATTTTGTTGATGCTTGTTAGGACTTGTATATGCTTGTTTGAGTAAATAAACAACTTAGTAATGTTTAGCAAACAATTTGGAGCAAGGTTTGTATTCAAAATTCCTCAAAAAATTTGCTTTAAAAATAATCTTAGAAAATAGACTTTTGATTTAATTATCGACTTTAAATCCCTAGTTCAAAATCTATTTGGATTTTGGCTTTGCTCTTTTTGGCAAAGTTGAAGATCACAAAATTTTGAGCAACTTTTATTTTTGCACCAAACCCTAGAAATGTTTTTTTTCTTGCTCAAAAATGGGGTTTTGTGCTGTTTTAGTTGAAAAATAAAAAGAAAAAGGATTTTCTTTCTTAAACGGGCCGCCGCCCCACTTCTCGGCCTAGCCCGCCTCCGCGCGTCCACCTCGTCACCTATGCTCATGCTCGCGCCCACGCCTGACCGCGGCAGAGACAACCCACCCCGTAGCGCACCTTCCGCACCACCGTAGTGCCAAGGTGAGGGCCGTTTGGCCATGCATGTCACGTCGGAGTCCTCCGGAGCTCAACGGAGTTCGTGGCCATGCCAATCTCCTTGCTTCACCCCTCCTTCTTTTCATGAGCAGCAGCTTCCTCTCGAGCAGCGCCGTCGCGTTTGCCATTCCCGTAGCTGAGCTTGCTCCACGCCACCATTTCTTCACTTGGTTACCTCTGCAGGTGCGCGGGGGTGAGCTGAAGGTGGTGATGGTCACCTCGTCGCCGGTGACCTTGCCATCGGCGAGAAATCGTTGGTCAACCACCGCCTCTGGTACACTGGACCTGGTGCACCCAGTGTTTGTGGGTCCGGTTGGTTTTCAAATAAAAGGAAAAGTGATTTCTAGATTTCTTGTAATGGTTTAAAAATTCATAACATGAGAAATATAAGTCCAAATTAGGTGAGACAAGTTTTGTTAGAATTCTTGTGACTAGATCTATCTGTTAAAAATATAAAAGGTCATTTTTGTGATATTTTTATATGTAGCTTTATTTAAATGATTAAAATGCTGATTTCTTGGAAAATGCATAGTAAATATAATATAAGTTCAGAAAAATGTGAAACTTGTTTTTCTGGTCTAGTAATGTGATGCACTTTCTATGAAAAATATATGTCATACATGTTCTGTGGAAAAATATGGCCAAGTAATTTAGGTGCATTTATTTGCTATTTCTTGTAAAATTGCTAGAGCTAAAAATGTGTATAAAACTTGTATGTGAAACTTTTTGTACAGTGCTAGTATACTATGTAGATCATGAGAAAAATACTAAATCTATTGTTTGATACTTTTCATAGTACAAAGTATTTTCATGCTCATTTATCCACCATAGCTTGTCATTTTTGTGTAGGATATTGCCTTTATCCAAATACAATGAAATTTTTATGGTAGATTATGTACTGCATGATAAAGCTACTGTATTTTTCTTAGATTTTTCTAAGCAAAAAATTTAGGTTGATGTTGTAGCCTTAGTTTAATATGGAATAAAATATGAGTCTTTATTGCATGATTAGTTAAATGGTATAGCTTTGGTGTATCTTTGAAGCATCTTGAATTACTGATGTGACTTGGCATGGTAGGATAGTGTTGTGGTGTTAGTATAAGTAGCGCCTATGTGTGGCTTTATGGTAGTTAGGGTGCATGGTGGTAGTTAGTGGTAGAAGAGAAGGCAGTAGATGACATGTTCTTATGGTACATGTTCTTGGATGATGATGACTACCTAGTAGGAGAGTTTTACATCTACTCTATCCAATAAAGCTAAACATGTTCATCTACATTGCATGCAATCATGATCATCATATGCCATCTCATCTGATGCACCACTTGCATAATCACTTACACCTATGCATCATGATAGGATCGCAGGAGGAATCGGTAGCAACCAAGCTAGAAGCAAACAAGGAAGTCCCGTAAGAAGAGCCCGCATAGGAGGTGCAGGCCGAGGAGGACGCCGTTGATGAACTTCAAGAGTGTCCTGACCACCGTCCGAGTTTGTTTGAGCGAGGCAAGGCTCGGAGCATCATAAGTCTCCTACCTTATAAAAGCAATTAAATTTGTATGTTATTTATATTGTTGCATTAAGTTATAGGAGTTGAGTGAACTGTTGATGCATTTATTATTATCCTTGGCTACATTATTATATCCTAATACCTTGTTAGGTTTAGGATCGAATAACTACTTAGCCCTGCTTAGATCGGTAGCGGTCGGTGATTTCCTGTCACCAGCAACTATAGGTGGTTACCAGAATACTTTAACTATGGAATGAATGATATCCTGAAGATAACAAAGTGTTGATGGATAATTGGAGACCGGTCAGAATAGTTGTATGCAGCCAGACAGGGTTCTAGGGTGCTTGTAGTTTTCATCAGTGTCGGTTAAGGACCGATCGTTGCTCGTCCCTCTTGTCATGTTGAATGCATGCCTCACATTTAGCTAGCCGAATAAAGTACCTTTCAACTGCGAAGCTAGTGGCACTATTCGGACTGGGATCTACACGGGTGTGTGGACTGGTGCTGAAGGGGGTATGATGGGACTCGAAGAGTGAGTCCAAGGGCGGGTAAGCCGACTCCTGGATATCGGGTGGTCCCTGGGTATTCTGGCTCCAATTTGTCCTATGACGTTTACCGAAATAGTGTCATTGGTGATCTAAGCGACCCTGATGGGGGAAGCGTGGTTTGTGTGAGGAATAAATCACCAGCTGGTTAGGAATCGATTCGAATCACCATCGCTCCTAGATAGTGAGCACTTGACTCGAGCTATGACATCGTTGTAATGATGATGGGACACAGATGGTTATGTGGATGATGTTGGAAATGCTAAACTTGTACGATCTTGGTTGGTATGTTGGTTGGTTTGAATTCCGTCGTGGTTTCACGGACTACCGGGTTATACGGGCTTAAGTTTGCTAACTTATCTGCTTCAGCGGGTGATTTTCTTACTTAATTTCATCTAATTGCTCAGTTTTGTTATAGCGCACCCGATGGTACTCTAAGGTAATGAGGCTCAAGTGGAAGCTCTATTTAGTTTGTTTGGAGATAGTGCTAATCTTGACGCAATATAGGTGCACAGCTTGCGCCGAACGTGCCATAGGCTCAGAAATCATTTTAGATGCACCCGATGGAACTCCTAGGTGACGTGGGTCATGTGGAACCTCGCTTTGGTCCATTTGGAGATAGAGTTAGTGTCGGTGCATGATAGGAGCACGGTTTGCGCCAAACATACAATAGGCTCTGAAATCATTTTAGACACACTCGATGGTACTCCTAGGTGACGAAGCTCAAGTAGAAGTTTGATTCAGTTTGTTTAGAGACAGTGCTAATCTTGACGTAAGATAGGTGCATGGTTTGGGCCGAACGTACTAGAGGCTCAGAAATTGTTTTGTACGCACCGGATGGAACTACTAGGTGACGTGGCTTGTGGGATCTCGTTTTGGTCCATTCGAAGACAGTGTTAGTGTCAGGGCAAGACAGGTGCACAGTTTGTGGCATACATACCTTAGGCTCAGAAATCAATTTGGATGCACCCAATGGTACTCCTAGTTGACAAGGCTGATGTGGAAGCTCAATTGAGTCTATTTGGGGATAGTGCTCAAGATAGGAGCACGGTTTATGCCGAATGTACCACAGCCTCAGAAATCATTTTCGACGCACCCTGTGGAACACCATGGTGACGTGGGTCATGTGGAATCTTGTTTTGGTCCATTTGGAGATAGTGTTGGTGTGGTGCAAGATATGTGCACAATTTGCACCAAACGTACAATAGGCTAAGAAATCGTTTTGGACACACCCGATGGTACTCTGAGGTAATCAGGCTCAAGTGGAAGCTCGATTCAGTTCATTTGGAGATAGTGCTAATTTTGATGCAAGATAGGTGCACGATTTGCACCAAACATACCACAGGCTCAGAAATCGTTCTGGTTGAAACCAATGGTACTCCAAGGTAATGAGGCTCAAGTGGAAGCTCGATTCAGTTTGTTTGAAGATAGTGCTAACCTTGACTCAAGATAGTTGCACGCCATGCGTTGAACGTACCGTAGGCTCAAAAATCATTTTGGATGCACCTGATGGAACTCCTAGGTGATGTGGGTCATGTGGAATTTTGTTTTGATCCGCTTGGAGACAGTGATAGTGTCGGTGCATGATAGGTGTACGGTTTGCGTCAAATGTACAATAGGCTCAGAAATCATTTCAGACACACCCGATGGTACTCCTAGGTGACGAGGCTCAAGTAGAAGCTTGATTCGGTTCATTTGGAGATAGTGCTAATCCTAACGCTAGATAGGTGCACGGTTTGAGCCGACCTACTAGAGGCTCGAAAATCGGTTTGTATGCACCGGATGGAACTACTAGGTGACGTGGCATGTGCGATTTGTTTCGGTTCGTTTGGAGACAGTGTTAGTGTCGGTGCAAGATAGGTGCAAGGTTTGTGACAAATGTACCTTAGGCTCAGAAATCATTTTGGAAGCTCCCGATGGTACTCCTAGGTGACGAGGCTCAAGTGGAAGCTCAATTCAGTCCATTCGAAGATAGTGCTAATCTTGACGCAAGATTGGTGCATGGGTTGTGCCAAACATACCACAGCCTTAGAAATCATTTTGGATGCACCCTTTTGAACTCCATGGTGACATGGGTCATATGGAATCTTGTTTGGGTCTATTTGGAGATAGTGTTGGTGTCAGAGAAAGATAGTTGTACAGTTTGCACCAAACATACCGTAGGCTCAGAAATCGTTTTGGAAGCACCGGGTGGTACTTTTAGGTGATGAGGCTCAAGTGGAAACTTGATTCAGTTCATTTGAAGATAGTGCTAATTGATGTAAGATAGGTGCACGTTTTGCATTGAACATACCATAGGCTCAGAAATAATTTTCGACACACCCATTGGAACTCCTAAGTGACGTGGGTCATGTGAAATCTCATTTCGGTCTGTTTGAAGCCTATGTTAGTCTCAGTGCAAGATAGGTGCACGATTTAAGCCAATGTACAATAGGCTAAGAAATCATTTTGGATGCACCCGATCGTACTCCAAGGTAATGAGGCTCAAGTGGAAGCTTGATTTAGTTCATTTGGAGATAGTGCTAATCTTGACGCAAGATCGGTGCACGGTTTGCGCCGAACGTACCATAGGCTCAAAAATTGTTTTAGATACACCCGATAGAACACCTAGGTGACATGGGTCATGTGGAATCTCATTTTGGTCCGTTTGGAGACAGTGTTAGTGTCGATGCAAGATAGGTGCATGATTTGTGCCAAACGTACCATAGGCCCAGAAATCGTTTTGGATGCATTCGATGGTACTCTATGGTAATGAGGCTCAAGTGGAAGCTTGATTCAGTTTGTGTGGAGACAGTGCTAGTCTTGATGCAAGATTGGTGCACGGTTTGCACCAAAGGTATGATAGGCTTAGAAATCATTTTGGACACACCTAATGGAAATCCATGGTGACATGGGTCATGTGGTATCTCATATGGACCTTCTGGAGATAATTTTGGTGTCGGTGCAAGATTAGTGCATGATTTGCGACAAACATACCGTAGGCTTAGAAATTGTTTTAGATGCACCCGGTGGTACTCTTAGGTGACGAGGCTCAAGAGGAAGATCAATTCTGTTCATTTGGAGATAATGCTAATCTTGACGCAAGATAGGTACATGGTTTGGTGACGAGGCTCAAGAGGAAGCTCAATTCAGTTCGTTTGGAGATAGTGCTAATCCTGACGCAAGATAGGTGCATGGTATGCGCCGAATGTACCACAGGTTTAGAATTCATTTTGGATAGACCCGATGGAACTGCTAAGTGACGTGGGTCGTGTGGAATCTCATTTTGGTCCATTTGGAGATAGGGTTGGTGTCGGTCCAAGATAGGTGTACGATTTGCGCCAAACGTACCTTAGGGTTAGAAATCATTTTAGAGGCATCCAATGGTACTCCAAGGTAATGATGCCCAAGTCAAAGCTCGATTCAGTTCGTTTGAAGACAGTGCTAATCTTGATGTAAGATAGGTGCACGGTTTGCGCTGAACGTACCACAGGCTCAGAAATAGTTTTGGATGCACCCGATCTCGTTTCGGTCCGTTTGGAGATAGTGTTAGTGTCGGTCCAAGAAAGGTGCAGGGTCTGCGCCAAACATATCATAGGTCTCAGAAGTCATTTTGGACGCACTCAATTGTACTCCTTAGTGATGAGGCTCAAGTGGAAGCTTGATTCATGATGGAACTGCTAGGTGACTTGGGTCATGTGGAATCTCGTTTTGGTTTGTTTTGAGATAGTGTTAGTGTTGATGCAAGATAGGTACACGATTTGCCCCAACGTCCCATAGGCTCAGAAATCATTTTGGATGCACTCGATGGTACGCCAAGGTAACGAGGCTCAAGTAGAAGCTCGATTCTATTTGTTTGGAGACGGTGCTAGTCTTGATGCAAGATTGGTGCATAGTTTGCGCTGAACGTACCACAGGCTCAAAAATTCTTCTGGACAGACCCAATGGAACTACTAGGTGACGTGGGTCATATGGAATCCATTTCGGTCCATTTGGAGACAGTGTTAGTGTCGGTGCAAGATAGGTGCATGGTTTGCGGCAAATGTACCTTAGGCTCAGAAATCATTTTGGAAGCTCCCGATGGTACTCCTAGGTGACGAGTCTCAAGTGAAGCTCAATTCAGTCCATTCGAAGATAGAGCTAATCTTGACGCAAGATTGGTGCATGGGTTGTGCCAAACGTACCACAGCCTCAGAAATCATTTTGGATGCACCCTTTTGAACTCCATGGTGACATAGGTCATATGGAATCTTGTTTGGGTCTGTTTGGAGATAGTGTTGGTGTCAGAGCAAGATAGTTGTACAGTTTGCACCAAACATGCCGTAGGTTTAGAAATCGTTTTGGAAGCACCAGGTGGTACTTTTAGGTGACGAGGCTCAAGTGGAAACTCGATTCAGTTCATTTGGAGACAGTGCTAATTGATGTAAGATAGGTGCACGTTTTGCGTTGAACATACCATAGGCTCAGAAATAATTTTGGACACACCCATTGGAACTCCTAAGTCACGTGGGTCATGTGAAATCTCATTTCGGTCTGTTTGAAGCCTATGTTAGTCTCGGTGCAAGATAGGTGCACGATTTTAAGCCAATGTACAATAGGCTCAGAAATGATTTTGGACGCACCCGATCGTACTCCAAGGTAATGAGGCTCAAGTGGAAGCTTGATTTAGTTCATTTGGAGATAGTGCTAATCTTGAGGCAAGATCGGTGCACGGTTTGCGCCGAACGTACCATAGGCTCAAAAATTGTTTTAGATACACCCGATAGAACACCTAGGTGACATGGGTTATGTGGAATCTCATTTTAGTCCGTTTGGAGACAGTGTTAGTGTCGATGCAAGATAGGTGCACGATTTGTGCCAAACGTACCATAGGCCCAGAAATCGTTTTGGACGCACTCGATGGTACTCTGTGGTAATGAGGCTCAAGTGGAAGCTCGATTCAGTTTGTTTGGAGACAGTGCTAGTCTTGATGCAAGATAGGTGCACGGTTTGCACCAAAGGTACCATAGGCTTAGAAATCATTTTGGACACACCTAATGGAAATCCATGGTGACATGGGTCATGTGGTATCTCATATGGACCTTCTGGAGATAATTTTGGTGTCGGTGCAAGATTAGTGCACGATTTGTGACAAAGATACCGTAGGCTTAGAAATTGTTTTAGATGCACCCGGTGGTACTCTTAGGTGACAAGGCTCAAGAGGAAGCTCAATTCTGTTCGTTTGGAGATAATGCTAATCTTGACGCAAGATAGGTGCATGGTTTGGTGACAAGGCTCAAGAGGAAGCTCGATTTAGTTCGTTTGGAGATAGTGCTAATCTTGACGCAAGATAGGTGCATGGTTTGCGTCGAAGGTACCACAGGCTCAGAATTCATTTTGGATAGACCTGATGGAACTGCTAAGTGACGTGGGTCGTGTGGAATCTCATTTTGGTCTGTTTGGAGATAGGGTTGGTGTCAGTCCAAGATAGGTGTACGATTTGCGCCAAACGTACCTTAGGGTTAGAAATCATTTTAGAGGCATCCAATGGTACTCCAAGGTAATGATGCTCAAGTCAAAGCTCGATTCAGTTCGTTTGAAGACAGTGCTAATCTTGATGTAAGATAGGTGCACGGTTTGCGCTGAACGTACCACAGGCTCAGAAATAGTTTTGAATGCACCCGATCTCATTTCGGTCCGTTTGGAGATAGTGTTAGTGTCGGTCCAAGAAAGGTGCAGGGTTTGCGCCAAACATATCATAGGTCTCAGAAATCATTTTGGACGCACTCAATGGTACTCCTTAGTGATGAGGCTCAAGTGGAAGCTTGATTCATGATGGAACTCCTAGGTGACGTGGGTCATGTGGAGTCTCGTTTTGGTTTGTTTTGAGATAGTGTTAGTGTTGATGCAAGATAGGTACACGATTTGCCCCAACATGCCATAGGCTCAGAAATCATTTTGGATGCACTCGATGGTACGCCAAGGTAACGAGGCTCAAGTAGAAGCTCGATTTTGTTTGTTTGGAGACGGTGCTAGTCTTGATGCAAGATTGGTGCATAGTTTGCGCTGAACGTACCACAGGCTCAAAAATTCTTTTGGACACACCCAATGGAACTACTAGGTGACGTGGGTCATATGGAATCCATTTCGGTCCATTCGGAGACAGTGTTAGTGTCGGTGCAAGATAGGTGCATGGTTTGCGGCAAATGTACCTTAGGCTCAGAAATCATTTTGGAAGCTCCCGATGGTACTCCTAGGTGACGAGTCTCAAGTGGAAGCTCGATTCAGTCCATTCGAAGATAGAGCTAATCTTTACGCAAGATTGGAGCATGGGTTGTGCCAAACGTACCACAACCTCAGAAATCATTTTGGATGCACCCTTTTGAACTCCATGGTTACGTGGGTCATATGGAATCTTGTTTGGGTCTGTTTGGAGATAGTGTTGGTGTCAAAGCAAGATAGTTGTACAGTTTGCACCAAACATACCGTAGGCTCAGAAATCGTTTTGGAAGCAGTAGGTGGTACTTTTAGGTGACGAGGCTCAAGTGTAAACTCGATTCAGTTCATTTGGAGATAGTGCTAATTGATGTAAGATAGGTGCACGTTTTGCGTTGAACATACCATAGGCTCAGAAATAATTTTGGACACACCCATTGGAACTCCTAAGTGACGTGGGTCATGTGAAATCTCATTTCGGTCTGTCTGAAGCCTATGTTAGTCTCGGTGCAAGATAGGTGCACGATTTAAGCCAATGTACAATAGGCTCAGAAATCATTTTGGACGCACCCAATCGTACTCCAAGGTAATGAGGCTCAAGTGGAAGCTTGATTTAGTTCATTTGGAGATAGTGCTAATCTTGACGCAAGATCGGTGCACGGTTTACGCCGAACGTACCATAGGCTCAAAAATTGTTTTAGATACACCCGATAGAACACCTAGGTGACATGGGTCATGTGGAATCTCATTTTAGTCCGTTTGGAGACAGTGTTTGTAACAGAACCGACCAAATTATAAGAGCACAAGTCCGAAAACAAGCACCGAAGCGCTCAAATTTTCAAACTTGAGCCCATATAATCCCGGTAGTCAATCGAAATCACGAAGGATTTCAAACCAAACTGCTTACAACCAGGATCGCATCATTCAACATACACATCATACGTTACATTTCACAAGTAGTTCAGAAATAAGTTAACACCACGGAGTAGCAATTATTACAAACTGAGTTTGAAAGTAGCGGAAGTCTAACACACACTGAAGTTACTGAAATACTGCCAGTTTGGATAGATCAACATCCCACAAAAGAACGAGGTAAGTACATAAAGATGATCATGCCCATGTGATCTAGTCCTCATCCCCCGCGGGGTGAAGGCAAGTCTTGCAGAAGCCTTGGTAAAGCATATCATCTGCAACAGGAGGGAATAAACCCTGAGTACTGGAATGTACTCAGCTAGACTTACCCGTCGTAAACCAGAAATAAAGTAGACACCAAGGATTATGCAAGGCTTACACAAGAGGCTAGCTGACACCACATTTTGCATAAAGGCATAAGTAGCTGAAACTCTTATAACCTGTACTAGCAGTTATTTTTAGCATTTACCTGTCATCTATCTTAGCACCTGTACTAAACATGCACTTGATTATCATCAAACAATTATTCATATTATTCCATAGCAGGTATAAATTGTGGCAACATTGTATCATTCACTTAACCATCTGTTCAATTAATGAGATCTACGTTGCCGCTGCTCAAGTCAAGTGCTCACTAACCGGGAGCGACGGCGATTCGAATCGAATTCCTATCCAGCTGGAGGGGTATTTCTAACACTCACCGCGCAGGCCCCTGCCAGGGTCGCACAAGCCACCTTTCGTATGATTCAGGAATCGCGGGTCCGAATGATGTCGCAACCCCAAGGGCGACACTCTGCCAGGTGATAGGGACTCTAACCCCCCCTTGGTCTCACGCCAATGTCCCCAAGCACATCCTTTCTCTCCTCCAAGAAGCAACCTACCATTCGATTCCCGGCCTGAATCACATTACTCGGCTTCGCGGTCGGAACGACTTATCCGGCCAACTAAGTGTTAGACTGCGTTCAACATGACTCAAGGACGTACAGCGAATCGGTCCTTAAACGACTCAGACGGGCATGGCTCCACACCCAAGACGTGAAGTGTCTTGCAGCTGTACCATCGAACTCCCGCCCGGTCTCAATTTCATTTTAGAGCATGGTTCCATCACGATAGCCATAAGCCACTCGCGACCCAGTCCTATCTCTCGCGGATGACCGGAAATCACCCGACTTCTACCGTACTAAGCAGGGCTAAGCATTGACACGTGCCTACACTTAACATAGGATTGGGGCACAATATCTGGACAAGGACAGGTATAATGCAACAGTTGTTTTCATACAACTCCTACTACTTAATGCAGTAAACAAATAAAAGTACTCAAGATATCTTTTATCAAATAATGGGTTCAGCATGCACCGGGGCTTGCCTTTCAGGAAGGTGGAAGGCCGGTGATCAGGACACTCCTGAAGGTCTTCTTCGGAGACTTCTTCGCCGATTGGCTCGGTCTGCTCCGCTGGTTGACTCAGCACTTCTTCTGGGACTGTCTGCTCGAACTCGAGGAGCGTTACCCCCTCCGGTACACCTATTGCATGAGTGCATAATAAATCTCATGAATGCATAAAGAAAGATGCAATATGCTCGGAATGAAATGCGTTACAACAATTTAGCGCTCTATTCAAATCACTTCAAAAGAGTAGGTGCAAATTTCCTCTCCGGTAGAGGAGTACTCACCTAATCTACTTAGCCTAAGATAAAGTTGCTCATCTTCAGTTAAAGCCCTAACACCTAACAATTATAAAAGTAACTTGTCTTAGGATATCACACCATATCAGTCAACAAGGCATCACAATAGAGCATACTGGACAGCAGCTACTTGTTTTTATCACAACTGGAGATTTATAATTCCAAAAGATATGATCTAGGACAATCTGGAAAGCCTAAGAAATATTCTACAATTCATTTTCAGACCTCAACCCCAAACTCATAAGTTTTCCACGTCAAACTTCACAAGTTCCAGAATCTGTCCTCTCAAAACAGAGAGTAGCAGATTCTGAACGGCCACTTAAAACAACAGTAACTCTCAAACTACTAAGCCAAATGTTCCCAAATTTTGACACAAGCTAGTTCATCAAGTTTACTGTGACTTTGGTATTTACAAGTTTCCCAGCAACAAATTTTATCAAAGGTCAAACTGGGAAATACTTCCAGCTGTCCAGAAAACCTAAAATTACAAAGGTTAAATATTTGTTGATATAACCAAAGCCTCCTAAAACCAAACCAATGTTACTAACAGATCACATTAGGTATAAAAACACCAGAAAGTAAGGTGGAATCAACTAGAATATTTATTTAACCCCATTTCTTAATTTACTTAATTATTTAGGTAGAATTTCAAACATATATGTAAACTGCTCCTAAAATTCTACAAAAATTACAGGGGACTCTCTGACCTCTAAATAGACCACAGTAAAAATTTGAACAAGTTTTATTCACAGAAACTCTCTATACAAAATTCACAAGCCCAAAAGGCTGATTTTTGCATAAATCATAAATCACATTGAAAAGTATCAAACAACAGATTTCATATTTTTCTTAGACACTCTAGGGTACCAAGACATTCTCCAAAAATTTACAATAACATTGCACATGTAGAAAAATTATAAAAATTACTTCAATAAATTCCTAGAATAAAATGATAGCCTTATAACTTGAAAATTACTTAAGTACTGATGCCCAAATTTTTACCAGAGCTAAGACTAGTATATATTAACCTACCCACCAAATTTCATGATTTATGGAAAACTACAGCTCAAGCTATAAATTAAACAAATTTGCATGCATTCCAAAACATATTTAAAGGATCTAATAAAATCTTACAGAATTTAAACATCTCAAGCCAGATCCATATTTTTCTAAAATACTACACATCCAGTAGATTCTAACAAAATTTAGTTCATGATTTTTGGATCACTAAAACCCTAGATTCCTATTTTTCCAAGTATTACAAAAATCAGTATCAAAATAATAAAAATCCATTTTTATTTCGGACAACTGGGCCGGCCCGGGGATGAAATCCGGCCCATACTCCACAACCGCGCGCGCGCTCGGCCCGCTCGGCTCTCCCGCCCGCGCGCGGCACTGACACGCGGGCCCCCGCGGTCAGCGACCGGGAGCAGGGGAGCCGACACCCGGCGAGCTCCGGTGAGCTCGCGCTCGCCGGAGAAGAGCTCGCGCGGCCAACCGAGCACGGCCTCGTGATCTCCGTCACCCGGCGCACCGATTGGCACCCATAGGATGGACGGGGATGGGGAGGAGAGGGCCTGCCGCCGTGCGTGGCGGCCGGTGACCTCCGGTGGCGGCGCACCGTCGCCGGTGAAGACGGATAGGGCGGTTTGAGCTCGGTACGAGCTTCACCGAGGCGTGGGGGTTCCGTTTTGCTGGTAAGGGGGGATGGAGAAGGACCGAGGCACCCCGACCACGGTGAGGTCCCATGGCGGGCTCCGGCGACCCCTCGGAGGCGGAGAAGAAGGGAATGCGGCTCACCTAGGGTTCAATCGCGGGCTTCAGTGGGTCAAGGGGGTGGAGGGTGGTGAGGCGGAGGTGATGGCGAGCGCAAACGGCTGGTGGTGTGGCGTGGCTCGCGCTCGGGCTCGTCGGAGAAGAAGGGGATGGCGGCTCGGTTCTTTCCGTTTTGCAAACGAGAAGGAAGGAGGAGGAGGAAATGAATGGGGGAGGTTGGAGCGGCAGCAGAGGCGCTCTTCATGCGCTCGGCAGCTGGCCGCAGCGCCAGGTCGCGCGCGGCGCGTGGAGGACACGCGGCGGCGTTCTTCTGCCGAGACGCCACGTTCCGTTCACTGAAGTTTGAATCGCGGTTTCAGTTCAGTCAAGCCGAGCCTGACAGCGTGACTTTGGCGACCTATAACTCCCAATCTAGGCCGATTTAGTGCAAGCCGTAATTAGTAAAGTTGTAGAGGTACATATCGTCTACAAAATTGTCCACTGGAGCTCGAGCTGA
Source organism: Saccharum spontaneum (assembly GCA_022457205.1). Taxonomy (NCBI): domain Eukaryota; kingdom Viridiplantae; phylum Streptophyta; class Magnoliopsida; order Poales; family Poaceae; genus Saccharum; species Saccharum spontaneum. The sequence continues at coordinate 51,658,135 of CM039580.1, read as the reverse complement.
TTCGGTCTATAAATGAAACTATATGGTCTCAAAGTAGTGCTCGGTGAAACTGAAACCGGGTTCAGTTACTGAAACCGACTGACAGCTCAAGTTCATGGCAAGATATCTCTTGAACCATTGAGAACCAGGCTTGGGTGGTATTGACAAAGTTGTAGGGCTACATGTGATCTACAAATTTGTCAATATGAGTGAAGGCTGGTTTGGCTTGGTTTGCAAACTACAAGCTTCTAAAGTAGGCATCAGTGAAACTGTAAGGTTCAATTCCAGACTTAGAAAAATTCTAAGTCCTGGAATTACACTACTAGCTGACTTGTGGGCCACTTTTGAGCATGTTGTGGTCATTTTCATGAGATGGTCATATTGAGACTTTTGTTCCCCATGAATTTCTTTACAACTTTGCTTAAGGGTGCTCTTCCATGCAAGGTCTCTAAATTAGACTTTCTAATTGGTCAAACTAGAACCTTCTATGGTCAAATGGGAGTCAAACTTGTCATGGAGGGCAATTTTGTAATTTTGGTCAACATGAACCTTGATCCAAATGTTACTCTAAGTATAGCTAAGGTGTTGTAGGTCATGATTGATGACTTTACCTTTTTGTTACACCAACTATCAAATACTTTGTGAAATCAATCAAACAAACCCTAAACAAACACATGAATTGCATTACATGAAATACTAAACATGGATTATGCATGTCATGCTTATGCAAATGCAATGCAATTAAGGACTAAACACTTGAGGTGTTACAGCCCTCCCCCCTTATAAAAATCTCGTCCCGAGATTTGGAAAGCGTACCATTTTTCATAGAATTCTTTATAACCATCCCGCAAATAATCTTCCCGTTCCCACGTAGCATCACTCTCACTACCCTGATTGCTCCACATCACCTTGTACCACTTAACCACTTTACTTCTAGTTACTCGTTCCTGAGTATCGATCACTCGGACTGGTTTTTCTTCATAGGTTAAGTCGGATTCCAACCTGATATCACCTAACGGAACTTGTTCCTCAGGAACTCGAAGACACTTTTTAAGCTGAGATACATGGAAAACATTGAATATGGCTCTCATCTCAGGAGGCAACTGGATTTTGTACGCAACAGCTCCACTCTTGCCTATGATCTGGAAAGGACCCACGTATCTTGGTGCAAGCTTCCGCTTAACGCCAAAACGTTGGACACTCTTCATTGGAGAAACTTTCAAATAAACGAAGTCCCCAACTTCAAATTCGAGTGGTTTTCTGCGACGATCAGCATAGCTTTTCTGTCTAGCTTGGGCCGCAGCCATGTGTTTCTGAATAGTACGGACTTGTTCCTCGGCTTCCTGGACAAAATCAATGCCATAATACCTTCTTTCCCCAGCTTCTACCCAGTTTAGTGGGGTTCGGCACTTACGACCGTACAAAGCTTCGAATGGAGCCATCTTGATACTCTCTTGATAACTGTTATTGTACGAGAATTCAGCTAAAGGTAGCCATTTTTCCCAAGAACCCTTGGATGAAATGACGCATGCCCGCAATAGATCTTCCAAGATTTGGTTAACTCGTTCCGTCTGACCAGAGGTCTGGGGGTGATAAGCAGAGCTTCTCACTAACTTGGTTCCCAGAAGGTGATGCAAATGCTTCCAAAAGCGAGCAGTGAACTGGGGACCCCGATCAGAAACGATTGTACGAGGTATCCCATGAAGCCGGACTATCTGATTGAAGTACAACTCAGCATAGTCAGTAGGACGATAGTCCACTCTCACGGGGATGAAATGAGCGGATTTGGTCAAACGGTCAACAATTACCCAGATAGAGTTATGATTTTTGACTGTGGGAGGAAGTCCGACAATGAAATCCATACTTATTTCTTCCCATTTCCAGCCTGGAATGGAAAGTGGCTGAAGCAACCCAGCTTTCATATGCACAGCTTTCACTCTGCAACAGGTGTCACATCTAGCAACATATGCAGCTATCTCTTTCCGCATCTTGGTCCACCAATAAAGTGGTTTCAAATCATAATACATCTTATTACTACCAGGATGGATGGACAACTTGGAAGAATGTGCTTCGGACAGGATCTGATCTCTAAGCTCTCGATCCTTAGGTACCACTAATCTATCCTTGAACCACAGCACACCTTCGTCATCTAACCTGAAATGCTTAGTTTCTTCCTCTTTCATCTTCCGTTTTATGTGAAATATACCCTGATCAGTCTTTTGGAGCTCGATGATTTTATTTCTGAGGGTACCACTGACAGTGATGTTGTACAAGACTGCCGGATGTAACAGGCGGGATCGGTGAAAATCAGTTTCAACTAAGGAATGGCAATGAGATTTACGGCTCAAAGCGTCCGCAACCACGTTTGCCTTGCCTGGGTGATAGTGCACTTGGAGATTATAATCTTTAATCAACTCAAGCCATCTCCTCTGACGCATATTTAGCTCGGGTTGGGTGAAGATGTATTTGAGGCTTTTGTGGTCTGTATAGATATTGCAGACATTGCCCAGCAGATAATGCCGCCACACCTTCAAAGCATGAACAACTGCGGCCAGTTCTAAGTCATGCGTTGGATAATTCACCTCATGTTTCCGAAGTTGCCGTGAAGTGTATGCAATTACTCGGCCTTCCTGCATCAGAACACCTCCCAAACCTATGCCTGAGGCATCACAGTAAACATCAAAAGGTTTCTCGATATCCGGTTGTGCCAAAACCGGAGCCGAGGTTAGGAGGGTTCGCAGTTGGTGAAAAGCCGCATCACACTCAGGAGTCCAGACAAACCTGGTGTCTTTTTGCAGCAACCGAGTCATGGGTTTGGCTATTTTTGAGAAATCCGGGATGAAGCGACGATAATAGCCAGCCAACCCAAGAAAACTCCGGACCTCATGAACCGAAGTAGGAGCCTTCCAATTCAATACTTCTTCTACCTTGGTGGGATCCACCATAATACCTCCATCGGACAATACATGCCCAAGAAAAGGTACTTCCCGAAGCCAGAATTCGCATTTACTGAACTTCGCATACAGTTTATGCTCCCGCAATCTGCTGAGGACAATACGCAAGTGTTCCGCGTGGTCTTCCTCATTTTCAGAATACACTAAGATGTCATCAATGAACACCACCACAAACTTGTCCAATTCGGGCATAAACACCGAATTCATCAAGCACATGAAGTGCGCTGGGGCATTAGTCAGACCGAAGGACATGACAAGATACTCATAAAGGCCGTATCTCGTCGAGAAGGCTATTTTTGGAACATCTTCAGGACGAATTTTAATCTGATGATACCCCGACCTTAGATCAATCTTGGAAAAGACTTTGGCTTTGGACAATTGATCGAACAAGATGTCGATACGCGGCAGAGGATACTTATTCTTGACAGTGACTGCATTCAGAGGTCTATAGTCCACGCACATCCGCAAGGTTTGATCCTTCTTCTTTACAAAGATAGCAGGGCAACCCCACGGAGATGAGCTAGGACGGATCAACCCCTTCTTCAGAAGTTCATTCAATTGTACCTTAAGCTCAGCTAACTCATTTGGAGGCATTCTATAGGGTCTCCTAGAGATGGGTGCGGTACCAGGCAGCAACTCGATTTTAAATTCCACATCCCGATCCGGAGGGAGTCCCGGCAAATCATCGGGAAAAACATCCGGAAACTCATTTACTACGGGAATTTCAGCCAACGCCTTTGCTTGCACAGCATGAATTTTTCCCGACAATTCAACTTTTCTGGGAAGTTGAACTAGAAAACCCTTTTGATCGGTAGGATCTCTGAGCATAACTACCCGAGCAGATGTGTCAATGAGTACCCCATTCTGACTCATCCAATTCATTCCCAAGATAACATCTATGTCTAACCCCGGTAACACCAATAGAGCAAGCGAATAACTTCGCCCTTCTATCTCAAACTTAAGGTTCCCCACTACTTTGTTTGTGGAAATATTCCCACTTGCAGCACTAATACAATAACCCACACCTTCAACAGTATGCAACTTGTGTGCAAATTTGGATGCAAACTTAGGACTGATAAAGGAATGCGAAGCACCTGAATCAAAAAGTACCACTGCGGGGTGTTGGTCAACTAGGAACTTACCAGCCGTGACTACCTCCCCAGATGGAATTTCTTCAATACTGTTATAGTGAGCATGTCCCTGACGACCACCTTGACTGACATTTTTCTTAGGGTACGGACAGTTCCGGGCCCAATGACCTGGCTTGTTGCAATTCCAGCAAGGCATATTGCTAGGAGGAACACTAGAACTACTCTGACCAGAAGTCCCCTTTGGCAGAGCGACAGTATATGCCTTACGGAACCCAGTTTTCGCAGCCGTCTTTTTCTGTGGCGGACGGAACCTTGCATTCTGAGCAGGCGGGCGTGGAGAAGACCTGGGTGCTGCTGAGGCCCTTGACTGAGAAGCGCTTGCCTCAAGGGCCCTTTTCCGGCTCTTAGAAGCAGAATAAATAGTATTATTGTTCTCTTGTGTCAAAGCATCACTGATGAAATCATTGAAAGTGGTACACTTGCTAGTACCCATAGTCTTCATTAACTTTGGGCCGAGGCCCCTTTTGAAACTAGCAATCTTTTTGGCATCAGTATCCACAAACTCCGTGGCGTACCTTGCCAAGTTGTTGAAGGACTGCAAGTACTCAGTTAAGCTCTTGTTTCCCTGTGACAGCCTCATAAACTCTGTATGCTTGATTGCCATCAGACCTGGAGGGATATAATTCCCCCGGAATGCCGCCTTAAACTGATCCCAAGCGATCGGGACATTAGCAGGGAGCGTGGAGCGATAGTGACTCCACCAGATGCCTGCTGGACCATGCAATTGATGGGAGGCATACTCCATTTTCAGCTCATCAGTTAGGCGTAATAGACGAAACTTTTGCTCAATTGTATTCAACCATTCATCAGCCTGCAGGGGCTCTTCCGCTTCCTTAAAAAGCGGGGGCTTTGTATCCAGGAAGTCCTTGAAGTCACTGTATTGGTTTGGCTCCGGGCCTTGACGACCATGCCGAGCCTCTCGATTGGCCATTTGGCGCAATGCGTCGGCCAACATGCGTTGCCCCTCAACTACTGTTTGCATTAACTCCGCCGGAGTAGGTGGTGGCGGAGGGGGCGGCTGGTCCTCCTCCTCATTTCCACGACCTCTACGAAGATTGTACGACATCTGCAAAATGCATAGCCAATGAGCACTGACGATGTGGGAAATTTGTAGATGAATTATTGCGAAATGTCAAACTGTCTTCAAGAATAAAATTCTCATAATAAATAAGACACAATAATTCATCACAACCGCACAATCCATTCAAGCGCATCATTTGCCGAACTCGTACTTGGTAATCCATCAAGACGTTCTTCGATAAGGGCTCACTTACAGGGAGCACAACGGTTATCGGATCGTTTATGTTGCTATCTACGTGATTTTGACCTTTTGCCCGGTACTTTGATTTGATCTCAAGATTGTTAGTGACTGTGAAAGGCTACTTCAAACTGACCACAAAGAGACTTCTCAATGGAAAGTTCTATGTTGGATCAGGACTAGCCACCTCGATACCTGCGCGTGCCAAGCAGCACAACCTTATGTCGCGCGCCATAGGAGGCCCTCGGTTTCGTCGCGGCACCGACGGGAGCTAATCGTGACACCATCATCGAACACAACACAATAAGACATCCCATTGCGATCGAAATTATCAGGTTCAAACTACATTTAGGAAACATACGGTTCAACCTTACATCCCAACGTCAAATTATTACAAGGCCTCACTCCTACACAGGGAGGCGCAAAAGACGATCCTAACATTAAAGGTACGTGACGACTACTCTAAGCATCATCCTCCGAGTCCGTGTCAAGGATCTCCCCGCCGTCCTCATCACTGACAGGCTCTAACTCTTCGTCTTCTTCTTCTTCTTCTGGTGCTTCCGCAGGTGGAGCATCTTGTGGTCCATCGACCTCCACTTCATCATCATCATCATCTGCCATGAAGATTCCGGAACCCATCTCCTCATCAACATTGTTGTTCCTAGGTAGCAGAGGATTTAGCTGGTTGTTCAGGCGGTGCACTTCTTCATGAAGATTGTTATTGTATTCTTCAGCATTTTCCAACTGTTGTTCGAGCTCAAACTGACGAGCTCACAGAACGTTCTCCTCGTACCAGGCTTCATCCCTCTGTTCCATTACACGGACCAACATACGCTGACAGTTGCGATTGGCCACTGTCAACCTTTGGACTGCAAGTGTTTCTTGATCTCGATCATGAATTACTTGCTCCAACTGTTGCCGTGCTGCATCCCTGGCAGCGGTCACCTCAGCCAGCTCAGCCCGTAACTGTTCCACCTCGGAGGGCTCAGGACGGGGCTCCCGTGGAGCTAACTGGTGGCGAGGGACCCTTCCACCCGTTGATTTACGGGCCGTCATCCGGGTACGAGCCATCTGTATCAACAAGATGTGACTTAAAGTGAGAATCATTTAGGGGATACGAAATTTATCTTTAGTCGGGACTATTAAAATTTTTAAGGAGGGAGTAAATGACATGTATGATATAATTAAACATGATGCATGCACGATCCGTACGTCCTCTCACCTTAGTAGAAAACTAATATGCTAACGCTAAACGGTGGCATACATACGTTCTCTCATATAAGCGAAACTATCGGTCTACACGTTACGCTGTTAGTGTACCTGCAGAAAATTTCCATTGCAGCCCAACAATTCCCAAAATAACATACAGGAAGCAGTAAACTAAATACTTTCCATATACGCATCCCCAGATGTATATATTTCAGTATCAAAGCTACCCGATGGATAGATGCCCACAATTAAGTGTTTTTACATAGTTACATGGTTTGAACATGTAAATATGCAAACCACCAAAACTACTCTCCCCTAGACCGCCGGTTGGACGATCATGCTCTCACAACTCACACTTACCAGAGCGTCGAGGTAATTGATCCATACATTACCACCCAAGTGGATGGCATCCATACAATATCACGCCGTATGGACGACGAAACAAAAACAAACAAGGCCCCCAAGTTAGTCTTTATAATAAGCCACCTAAGAGTCCTTATTTGGGCTAAGGGATGTGATCACTGGCATACTTATAAAATACTTTTTAAAGTTTAACCCTTTTCGCAAACAAATACTTTTGTTTTTAATTACTCGTAATGATGTGCTTAATGTTGAATTATGCTCCGGTACCAGCTGTAACAGAACCGACCAAATTATAAGAGCACAAGTCCGAAAACAAGCACCGAAGCGCTCAAATTTTCAAACTTGAGCCCATATAATCCCGGTAGTCAATCGAAATCACGAAGGATTTCAAACCAAACTGCTTACAACCAGGATCGCATCATTCAACATACACATCATACGTTACATTTCACAAGTAGTTCAGAAATAAGTTAACACCACGGAGTAGCAATTATTACAAACTGAGTTTGAAAGTAGCGGAAGTCTAACACACACTGAAGTTACTGAAATACTGCCAGTTTGGATAGATCAACATCCCACAAAAGAACGAGGTAAGTACATAAAGATGATCATGCCCATGTGATCTAGTCCTCATCCCCCGCGGGGTGAAGGCAAGTCTTGCAGAAGCCTTGGTAAAGCATATCATCTGCAACAGGAGGGAATAAACCCTGAGTACTGGAATGTACTCAGCTAGACTTACCCGTCGTAAACCAGAAATAAAGTAGACACCAAGGATTATGCAAGGCTTACACAAGAGGCTAGCTGACACCACATTTTGCATAAAGGCATAAGTAGCTGAAACTCTTATAACCTGTACTAGCAGTTATTTTTAGCATTTACCTGTCATCTATCTTAGCACCTGTACTAAACATGCACTTGATTATCATCAAACAATTATTCATATTATTCCATAGCAGGTATAAATTGTGGCAACATTGTATCATTCACTTAACCATCTGTTCAATTAATGAGATCTACGTTGCCGCTGCTCAAGTCAAGTGCTCACTAACCGGGAGCGACGGCGATTCGAATCGAATTCCTATCCAGCTGGAGGGGTATTTCTAACACTCACCGCGCAGGCCCCTGCCAGGGTCGCACAAGCCACCTTTCGTATGATTCAGGAATCGCGGGTCCGAATGATGTCGCAACCCCAAGGGCGACACTCTGCCAGGTGATAGGGACTCTAACCCCCCTTGGTCTCACGCCAATGTCCCCAAGCACATCCTTTCTCTCCTCCAAGAAGCAACCTACCATTCGATTCCCGGCCTGAATCACATTACTCGGCTTCGCGGTCGGAACGACTTATCCGGCCAACTAAGTGTTAGACTGCGTTCAACATGACTCAAGGACGTACAGCGAATCGGTCCTTAAACGACTCAGACGGGCATGGCTCCACACCCAAGACGTGAAGTGTCTTGCAGCTGTACCATCGAACTCCCGCCCGGTCTCAATTTCATTTTAGAGCATGGTTCCATCACGATAGCCATAAGCCACTCGCGACCCAGTCCTATCTCTCGCGGATGACCGGAAATCACCCGACTTCTACCGTACTAAGCAGGGCTAAGCATTGACACGTGCCTACACTTAACATAGGATTGGGGCACAATATCTGGACAAGGACAGGTATAATGCAACAGTTGTTTTCATACAACTCCTACTACTTAATGCAGTAAACAAATAAAAGTACTCAAGATATCTTTTATCAAATAATGGGTTCAGCATGCACCGGGGCTTGCCTTTCAGGAAGGTGGAAGGCCGGTGATCAGGACACTCCTGAAGGTCTTCTTCGGAGACTTCTTCGCCGATTGGCTCGGTCTGCTCCGCTGGTTGACTCAGCACTTCTTCTGGGACTGTCTGCTCGAACTCGAGGAGCGTTACCCCCTCCGGTACACCTATTGCATGAGTGCATAATAAATCTCATGAATGCATAAAGAAAGATGCAATATGCTCGGAATGAAATGCGTTACAACAATTTAGCGCTCTATTCAAATCACTTCAAAAGAGTAGGTACAAATTTCCTCTCCGGTAGAGGAGTACTCACCTAATCTACTTAGCCTAAGATAAAGTTGCTCATCTTCAGTTAAAGCCCTAACACCTAACAATTACAAAAGTAACTTGTCTTAGGATATCACACCATATCAGTCAACAAGGCATCACAATAGAGCATACTGGACAGCAGCTACTTGTTTTTATCACAACTGGAGATTTATAATTCCAAAAGATATGATCTAGGACAATCTGGAAAGCCTAAGAAATATTCTACAATTCATTTTCAGACCTCAACCCCAAACTCATAAGTTTTCCACGTCAAACTTCACAAGTTCCAGAATCTGTCCTCTCAAAACAGAGAGTAGCAGATTCTGAACTGCCACTTAAAACAACAGTAACTCTCAAACTACTAAGCCAAATGTTCCCAAATTTTGACACAAGCTAGTTCATCAAGTTTACTGTGACTTTGGTATTTACAAGTTTCCCAGCAACAAATTTTATCAAAGGTCAAACTGGGAAATACTTCCAGCTGTCCAGAAAACCTAAAATTACAAAGGTTAAATATTTGTTGATATAACCAAAGCCTCCTAAAACCAAACCAATGTTACTAACAGATCACATTAGGTATAAAAACACCAGAAAGTAAGGTGGAATCAACTAGAATATTTATTTAACCCCATTTCTTAATTTACTTAATTATTTAGGTAGAATTTCAAACATATATGTAAACTGCTCCTAAAATTCTACAAAAATTACAGGGGACTCTCTGACCTCTAAATAGACCACAGTAAAAATTTGAACAAGTTTTATTCACAGAAACTCTCTATACAAAATTCACAAGCCCAAAAGGCTGATTTTTGCATAAATCATAAATCACATTGAAAAGTATCAAACAACAGATTTCATATTTTTCTTAGACACTCTAGGGTACCAAGACATTCTCCAAAAATTTACAATAACATTGCACATGTAGAAAAATTATAAAAATTACTTCAATAAATTCCTAGAATAAAATGATAGCCTTATAACTTGAAAATTACTTAAGTACTGATGCCCAAATTTTTACCAGAGCTAAGACTAGTATATATTAACCTACCCACCAAATTTCATGATTTATGGAAAACTACAGCTCAAGCTATAAATTAAACAAATTTGCATGCATTCCAAAACATATTTAAAGGATCTAATAAAATCTTACAGAATTTAAACATCTCAAGCCAGATCCATATTTTTCTAAAATACTACACATCCAGTAGATTCTAACAAAATTTAGTTCATGATTTTTGGATCACTAAAACCCTAGATTCCTATTTTTCCAAGTATTACAAAAATCAGTATCAAAATAATAAAAATCCATTTTTATTTCGGACAACTGGGCCGGCCCGGGGATGAAATCCGGCCCATACTCCACAACCGCGCGCGCGCTCGGCCCGCTCGGCTCTCCCGCCCGCGCGCGGCACTGACACGCGGGCCCCCGCGGTCAGCGACCGGGAGCAGGGGAGCCGACACCCGGCGAGCTCCGGTGAGCTCGCGCTCGCCGGAGAAGAGCTCGCGCGGCCAACCGAGCACGGCCTCGTGATCTCTGTCACCCGGCGCACCGATTGGCACCCATAGGATGGACGGGGATGGGGAGGAGAGGGCCTGCCGCCGTGCGTGGCGGCCGGTGACCTCCGGTGGCGGCGCACCGTCGCCGGTGAAGACGGATAGGGCGGTTTGAGCTCGGTACGAGCTTCACCGAGGCGTGGGGGTTCCGTTTTGCTGGTAAGGGGGGATGGAGAAGGACCGAGGCACCCCGACCACGGTGAGGTCCCATGGCGGGCTCCGGCGACCCCTCGGAGGCGGAGAAGAAGGGAATGCGGCTCACCTAGGGTTCAATCGCGGGCTTCAGTGGGTCAAGGGGGTGGAGGGTGGTGAGGCGGAGGTGATGGCGAGCGCAAACGGCCGGTGGTGTGGCGTGGCTCGCGCTCGGGCTCGTCGGAGAAGAAGGGGATGGCGGCTCGGTTCTTTCCGTTTTGCAAACGAGAAGGAAGGAGGAGGAGGAAATGAATGGGGGAGGTTGGAGCGGCAGCAGAGGCGCTCTTCATGCGCTCGGCAGCTGGCCGCAGCGCCAGGTCGCGCGCGGCGCGTGGAGGACACGCGGCGGCGTTCTTCTGCCGAGACGCCACGTTCCGTTCACTGAAGTTTGAATCGCGGTTTCAGTTCAGTCAAGCCGAGCCTGACAGCGTGACTTTGGCGACCTATAACTCCCAATCTAGGCCGATTTAGTGCAAGCCGTAATTAGTAAAGTTGTAGAGGTACATATCGTCTACAAAATTGTCCACTGGAGCTCGAGCTGATTCGGTCTATAAATGAAACTATATGGTCTCAAAGTAGTGCTCGGTGAAACTGAAACCGGGTTCAGTTACTGAAACCGACTGACAGCTCAAGTTCATGGCAAGATATCTCTTGAACCATTGAGAACCAGGCTTGGGTGGTATTGACAAAGTTGTAGGGCTACATGTGATCTACAAATTTGTCAATATGAGTGAAGGCTGGTTTGGCTTGGTTTGCAAACTACAAGCTTCTAAAGTAGGCATCAGTGAAACTGTAAGGTTCAATTCCAGACTTAGAAAAATTCTAAGTCCTGGAATTACACTACTAGCTGACTTGTGGGCCACTTTTGAGCATGTTGTGGTCATTTTCATGAGATGGTCATATTGAGACTTTTGTTCCCCATGAATTTCTTTACAACTTTGCTTAAGGGTGCTCTTCCATGCAAGGTCTCTAAATTAGACTTTCTAATTGGTCAAACTAGAACCTTCTATGGTCAAATGGGAGTCAAACTTGTCATGGAGGGCAATTTTGTAATTTTGGTCAACATGAACCTTGATCCAAATGTTACTCTAAGTATAGCTAAGGTGTTGTAGGTCATGATTGATGACTTTACCTTTTTGTTACACCAACTATCAAATACTTTGTGAAATCAATCAAACAAACCCTAAACAAACACATGAATTGCATTACATGAAATACTAAACATGGATTATGCATGTCATGCTTATGCAAATGCAATGCAATTAAGGACTAAACACTTGAGGTGTTACAGTGTTAGTGTCGATGCAAGATAGGTGCATGATTTGTGCCAAACGTACCATAGGCCCAGAAATCGTTTTGGACGCACTCGATGGTACTCCATGGTAATGAGGCTCAAGTGGAAGCTCGATTCAGTTTGTTTGGCGACAGTGCTAGTCTTGATGCAAGATAGGTGCAAGGTTTGCACCAAAGGTACCATAGGCTTAGAAATCATTTTGGACACACCTAATGGAAATCCATGGTGACATGGGTCATGTGGTATCTCATATGGACCTTTCGGAGATATTTTTGGTGTCGGTGCAAGATTAGTGCACGATTTGCGACAAACTTACCGTAGGCTTAGAAATTGTTTTAGATGCACCCGGTGGTACTCTTAGGTGACGAGGCTCAAGAGGAAGCTCAATTCTATTTGTTTGGAGATAATGCTAATCTTGACACAAGATAGGTGCATGGTTTGGTGACGAGGCTCAAGAGGAAGCTCGATTCAGTTTATTTGGAGATAGTGCTAATCCTGACGCAAGATAGGTGCATGGTTTGGGCCGAACGTACCACAGGCTAAGAAATCATTTTGGATAGACCCGATGGAACTGCTAAGTGACGTGGGTCGTGTGGAATCTCGTTTTGGTCCGTTTGGAGATAGGGTTGGTGTCGGTCCAAGATAGGTGTACGATTTGCGCCAAACGTACCTTAGGGCTAGAAATCATTTTAGAGGCATCCAATGGTACTCCAAGGTAATGATGCTCAAGTCAAAGCTCGATTCAGTTCGTTTGAAGACAATGCTAATCTTGATGTAAGATAGGTGCACGGTTTGCGCTGAACGTACCACAGGCTCAGAAATAGTTTTGGACGCACCCGATCTCGTTTCGGTCTGTTTGGAGACAGTGTTAGTGTCGGTCCGAGAAAGGTGCAGGGTCTACGCCAAACATATCATAGGGCTCAGAAGTCATTTTGGATGCACTCAATGGTACTCCTTAGTGATGAGGCTCAACTGGAAGCTTGATTCATGATGAAACTCCTAGGTGACGTGGGTCATGTGGAATCTCGTTTTGGTTTGTTTTGAGATAGTGTTAGTGTTGATGCAAGATAGGTGCACGATTTGCCCCAACGTGCCATAGGCTCAGAAATCATTTTGGATGCACTCGATGGTACGCCAAGGTAACGAGGCTCAAGTAGAAGCTCGATTCTGTTTGTTTGGAGACGGTGCTAGTCTTGATGCAAGATTGGTGCATAGTTTGCGCTGAACGTACCACCGGCTCAAAAATTGTTTTGGACACACCCAATGGAACTACTAGGTGACGTGGGTCATGTGGAATCCATTTCGGTCCATTTGGAGACAGTGTTAGTGTCGGTGCAAGATAGGTGCACGATTTGTGCCAGACGTACCATAGGCCTAGAAATCATTTTGGACGCACTCGATGATACTCCAAGGTAACGAGGCTCAAGTGGAAGCTCAATTTAGTTCATTTTGATATAGTGCTAATCTTGATGCAAGATAGTGTTGACGGTAGGTAAGTATCCTTTTTAAACCATCAACATAGCAAGAGAAAGGGCTAAAACATGTTTACCTACTAGATATAGGGGTTCACTGATAGAATTCCTTGAGTTTCGGTGATTGTCTATTTCTGCAGGGGGTTATCAAAAAGAGAACCAAAAGAGGGCCACATGTCGGATTTATGTAGAGAGAAACAGGCATATGTATTAAAAAGAATACTCTAGAAGACTGGAGAAGGCGACCCTGCAAACCTGGGTCCACCTAGCAGCCAGCCAGGGCCGCCTCTCCCTCTCCACCAATCAGGGAGAGTCTCACGGATTATGCCTCCACCGACTTTGAGAAAGAATAAAAACCATCCATTTAGGTTGGTTTGATCCAAGGGCTGTGGTGCATCCTAGAGGGATATATATTCAGAGCCCCTGGCCCTAGGAGAAACCCTAATCTAATCTAATTCAATTCAATTCAAGAGTTCATTCTCTCATCTAAAGAATTCAGAGAAGCCTAGAGCCACCATCTTAATTAGAGCTCCATAGTTTAGTAGCATAGCAACATAGGAATAGATCTAGAGGGAGTCAAGCCTAGCTTGGAGTCCGGATCTGTTAGAGTTCTTGGTAATTTTCCCCTACATTCTTGTAATATTCATCATTGTTCTTGCTACTATGAATAGTACTTTATTCTATTCTATTATATCAGAATTGACTTTGCTCTATTTGATTATGTTCTCAATTATATTGTTCTTAGTTTACTTTGATTATATGTTTAGCATAGTTGGACTAGAATTTTGTTTATGCATAGGATCGTATAGCACTTGCTCATTAGATCGATGGGTGAGTGGTAAATATTGTGTAGGCATGGTGCCTAGACCGTATTTATGTGCGATTACACCCTATATTTCGGATCGTGAGGTAGATCGCGGGAGTGACGGTCCTGTTGAGTCCTTTCTAATCTTTCTCCCAAATATAGGACTAGTAGAATACCCCTATTACACTGAAGAGATTGCTCTGTTCTTGATCTTCTTTGGTAATATCACTATGCATAGGTATAACCTTTTCCCGCCATGATTGCTAGATGTTATTGCACTAGTCATTGTATACTTTGACCTTATAGTTAGAATAACTTAGGATTTATCCTTGTAGATCGTCCTAGTCCATGCTAGTGTTATAAACTTAGAGTACTCTATTGAGATGATTATCATTGTTTTATGTGGCTATGTGCTCTCATTTATCATAGGTCAATTACTATTCATTTCTATATTTTATGTGACACTTACCCTGTATGAGAAGATAGATAAAGACAAGGTTATGCTCTCCATTATCACAGGCAGTGCTCATTGCTCATTATCCAACGCATTCCCTTAACAGTGGTAAAATTATAAATAACGATACCTGGATTACTCCCGGTTAAAATGCTACGATGATATTTTCTGTGCGCTTGCGGAAACCCTTTTATTCTAGTTGTGCATAAGAAATGTCAACAGATAGGCGCACGGCTTGCGCTGAACGTACCATAGTCTTAGAAATCGTTTTGGACACACCCGATGGAACTCCTAAGTGACGTGGGTCATGTGGAATCTTGTTTCGGTCCATTTGAAGATAGTGTTAGTGTCGGTGCAAGATAGGTACAAGGTTTGCACCAAATGTACAATAGGCTCAGAAATCAATTCGGACACACCTGATGGTAGTCCTAGATGACGAGGCTCAGGTAGAAGCTCGATTCAGTTCGTTTGGAGATAGTGCTAATCTTGACGCAAGATAGGTGCATGGTTTGGGCTGAACATACTGGAGGCTCGGAAATCATTTTGTATGCAACAAAGGTGCACACTTGGAGACATTGTTAGTGTCGATGCAGGATAGGTGCATAGTTTGCGCCAAACATACCATAGCCTTCAAAATCATTTTGAATGCACCCAGTGGTACTCTTAGGTGACGACACTCAAGTGGAAGCTTGATTTAGTTTGTTTTAGACAGAGTGCTAATCTTGACACAAGATAGGTGCATAGTTTGCGCCGAAGGTACCATAGGCTCAGAAATCATTTTGGATGCATCCGATGGAAGTCCTAAGTGACGTGCGTCATGTGGAATCTCATTTTGGTCTGTTTGAAGACAATGTTAGTGTCGGTGCAGGATAGGTGCAAGGTTTGTGCCAAACGTACCATATGCTCAATAATCATTTTGGACACACCCGAGGGTACTCCGAGGTTATGAGACTGAAGTGAAAGCTCGATTTAGCCGGTTTGGAGATAGTGCCAATCTTAACGCAAGATAGGTGCATGGTTTGGGCCGAACATACTAGAGGCTTGAAAATCATTTTGTACACACCGGATGGAGCTATATGTTAGATGGGTCATGTGGAATCTCGTTTCGGTCTGTTTGGAGATATTGTTACTTTCCGGGCAAGATAGGTGCACGGTTTGCGCCAAACGTAATACAGCCTCAGAAATCGTTTTGGATACCCGGTGGTACTCCTATGTGACGAGGCTCAAGTGGAAGCTCAATTTAGTCTGTTTGGAGATATTGCTAATCTTGACACAAGATAGGTGTAAGGCCTGCGCCGAATGTAATACAGCCTCAGAAATCATTTTGGACGCACCCGGTGGTACTCCTAGGTGACAAGGCTCAAGTAGGAGCTTGATTCAGTTTGTTTTGGAGATAGTGCTAATCTTGACACAGGATAGGTGCACGGATTGCGCTGAGCGTACCACAGGCTCAGAAATCATTATGGATGCACCCGATGGAACTCTGCGCTAACGTGGGTCATGTGGAATCTCATTTTGGTCTGTTTGAAGATAGTGTTAGTGTCGGTGTAACTTAGGTGCAAGGTTGCGCCAAACGTCCCATATGCACAGAAATCATTTTAGACACACCTAATGGTATTCCTAGGTGATGAGGCACAAGTAGAAGC
The DNA here is from genome assembly GCA_022457205.1 of Saccharum spontaneum. Taxonomy (NCBI): domain Eukaryota; kingdom Viridiplantae; phylum Streptophyta; class Magnoliopsida; order Poales; family Poaceae; genus Saccharum; species Saccharum spontaneum. The sequence continues at coordinate 51,641,728 of CM039580.1, read as the reverse complement.
TCAATGTAGCCAGTTTGGAGATAATGCTAATCTTGACGCAAGATAGGTGCACGATTTATGCTGAACATACAGGCTCAGAAATCGTTTTGGACACACCAGATGGTACTCCAAGGTGACGTGGGTCATGTGGAATCTTATTTTGGTCCCTTTAGAGATAGTGTTGGTGTCGGTGCAAGATAGGTGCACGATTTGCGCCAAACGTACCTTAGGCTCATAAATCATTCTGGACACACCCAATGGTACTCCTAGGTGATGAGGCTCAAGTCAAAGCTCGATTCAATCTATTTGGAGATAATGCTAATCTTGAGACAAGATAGGTGCACTGTTTGCGCCGAACCTACCATAGGCTCAGAAATCACATTGGACACTCCTGATGGAACTCCAAGGTGACATTGGTCATGTGGAATTTTGTTTTGGTTCATTTTGAGATAGTGTTAGTGTTGGTGCAAGATAGGTGCACGATTTGGCCGAACGTGCCATAGGCTCAGAAATCATTCTGGGCACACTCGATGGTACGCAAGGTAATGAGGCTCAAGTAGATGCTTGATTCAGTTCGTTTGGACATGGTGCTAGTCTTGATGCAAGATAGGTGCACGATTTGCACTGAATGTACTATAAGCTCAGAAATTGTTTTGGACACACCTAATGGAACTCCAAGGTGACGTGGGTCATGTGGAATCTCAGTTCGGTCCGTTTGGAGACAGTGTTAGTGTCGGTGCAAGATAGGTGCATGATTTACGCCAAACGTACCATAGGCCTAGAAATCATTTTGGATGCACCAGATGGTACTCCAAGGTAACGAGGCTCAAGTGGAAGCATAATTTAGTTCATTTGGAGATAGTGGTAATCTTGATACAAGATAGGTGCACGGCTTGCGCTGAACATACTATAGTCTCAGAAATAATTTTGGACGCACCAGATGAAACTCCAAGGTGACGTGGGTCATGTGGAATCTCGTTTCGGTCCATTTAGAGATAGTGTTAGTGTCGGTGCACAATAGGTGCAAGGTTTGTGCCACATGTACAATAGGCTCAGAAATCATTTCGGACACACCCGATGGTACTCCTAGGTGACGAGGCTCTGGTAGAAGCTCAATTCAGTTCGGTTGGAGATAGTGCTAATCTTGACACAAGATAGGTGCACGGTTTGGGCTGAACGAACAAGAAGCTTGAAAATCGTTTTGTACGCAAGAAAGGTGCACATTTGTAGACATTGTTAGTGTCAGTGCAAGATAGGTGCACAATTTGCACCAAACATACCATAGGCTTCGAAATCGTTTTGGATGCACCCGGTGGTACTCTTAGGTGACGAGGCTCAAGTGGAAGCTCGATTCAGTCCGTTTGGAGATAGTACTAATCTTGATGCATGATAGGTGCACAGTGTGGGCCGAACATAATGGAGGCTCAAAAATCATTTTGTACGCACCGGATGGAACTACTAGGTGATGTGGCATGTGGCATCTCATTTCGGTCCATTCGGAGACAGTGTTAGTGTTGGTGCAAGATAGGTGCACGGTTTGCGCCAAACGTACTCTAGACTCAGAAATCGTTTTGGACGCACTCGATGGTACTCCTAAGTGATGAGGCTCAATTGATAACTTGAATTAGTCTGTTTAAAGATAGTGCTAATCCTGATGCAAGGTATGTGCCCAGTTTGTGCCAAACGTACCACAGCCTCAGGAATCATTATGGACACATCGATGGAACTCCATGGTGACGTGTATCTTGTGGAATCTTGTTTCGGTCTGTTTGGAGACAGTGTTAGTGTTGGTGCAAGATAGGTGTACGATTTGTGCCACATAGAAATCGTTTTGGATGCACCCGATGATACTCAGAGCTAGTGAGGCCCAAGTGGACGCTCGATTCAATTAGTTTGCAGATAGTGCTAATCTTGACACAAGATTGGTGCACAGTTTGCGCCGAACATACCATAGGCTTAGAAATAATTCTGGACACACCCGATGGAACTCCTAGATGATGTGGATTATGTGGAATCTGGTTTCAGTCCGTTTGGAGATAGTGTTAGTGTCAGTGCAAGATAGTTGCAGGGTTTGCACCAAACATACCATAGGTTTAGAAATCATTTTGGACGCACTGGATGGAACTACTAGGTGACATGGGTTATGTGGAATCTCGTTTGGGTCCATTCGGAGATTGTGTTAGTGTCGGTGCAATATAGGTGCATGGTTTGCGCCAAACGTACCATAGGCTCAGAAATAATTTTGGACGCATTCGATGGAACTCCTAGGTGACGTTGGTCATGTGGAATGTCGTTTTGGGCCGTTTGGAGACCATGTTAGTGTGAATGCAACATAGGTGCCCAGTTTGCGCTGAATGTACCACAGGCTCAGAAATAGTTTTGAACGCACCCGATGGAACACCTAGGTGAGGTGGGTCAAGTGGAATCTTGTTTTGGTCCGTTTGGGGACAATGCTAGTGTCGGTGCAAGATTGGTGCACGGTTTGCGCAAAACGTACAACAGGCTCAGAAACCATTTTGGACATAGGTGATGGTGCTCCTTGGTGACGAGGCTCAAGTGGAAGCTTGATTCAGTCTGTTCGAAGATAGTACTAATCTTGATGCAAGATAGGTGCATGGTTTGTGCTGAACGTACCACAGTCTCAGAAATCATTTTGGACGCACCCGATGGTACTAATAGGTGACCTGGGTCATGTGGAATCTTGTTTTGGTCCGTTTGGTTAGTGTTGGTGTTGGTGCAATATTGGTGCACGGTTTGCGCCAAACATACCGTTGGCTTAGAAATCATTTTGGACGCACCCAATCATACTCTAAGGTGACGAGGCTCAAGTGGAAGCTTGATTTAGTTCAATTCAATGTAGTGCTAATCCTGACACAAAATAGGTGCTCCGTTTGTGCCAAACGTACCATAGGCTCAGAAATTGCTTTGGACGCACCCGATGGAACTCCTAGGTGACGTGGGTCATGTGGAGTCTCGTTTTGGTCATTTGGAGACAGTGTTAGTATCGATGAAAGATAGGTGCACGGTTTTCGCCAAACATACCATTGGCTTAGAAATCATTTTGGACGCACTCGATGGTACTCCTAAGTGATGAGTCTCAAGTGGAAGCTTGATTTAGTCTGTTTGGAGATAGTGCTAATCTTGACACAAGATAGGTACCCGGTTTGCGCCGAACGTACCACAGCCTCAGAAATTATCGTAGACGCACCCGATGGAATTCCTAGGTGAGGTAGGTCATGCGGAATCTCATTTTGGTCCATTTGGAGACAGTGCTAGTGTCAGTGCAACATGGGTGCACGGCTTCCGCCAAACGTACCATAAGCTCAGAAATTGTTTTGGACCACCCGATGGTACTCCTAGGTGACAAGGCTCAAGTGGAAGCTCGATTCAGTTCGTTTGAAGATAGTGCTATTCTTCACGCAAGATAGGTGCACAACTTGGGCCAAACATACTAGAGGATCAGAAATCATTTTGTATGCACCAGATGAAAATACTAGGTGACATGAGTTACGTGGAATCTTGTTTCGGTCCGTTCGGAGACAGTGTTAGTGTCAGTGCAAGATAGGTACACGGTTTGTGCCAAACATACCTTAGGCTCATAAATCATTTTTGATGCAACCAATGGTGCTCCTAAGTGACGAGGCTCAAGTAGAAACTCAATTCAGTCCATTCAAAGATAGTGCTAATCTTGACGCAACATAGGTGCATGGTCTATGTTGAATGGACCATGGCCTTAGAAAACATTTTTGACACACCCAATGGTACTCTAAGGTTGCGTGGCTCATGTGGGATCTTGTTTGGGACCCTTTGGAGATAGTTTTGGTGTCGGTGCAAGATATGAGCACGGTTTGCACCAAACATACCACAGGCTCAGAAATTATTTTGGACGCACCCGATGGTACTCCTCAGTGACAATGCACAAGTGGAAGCTTGATTCAGTTCGTTCGGAGATAGTGCTAATCTTGACGCAAGATAGGTGCACGGTTTGCGCCGAACGTATCACAGGCTCATAAATCATTTTGGATGCACCTGACGGAACTCCAAGGTGACGAGGGTCAACTAGAAGCTCGATTCAGTCTGTTTACAGATAGTGCCAATCTTGACGTAAGATAGGTGCACGGTTTGGGCAGAATGTACTAGAGGTTCGAAAACCATTTTGGACACATAGGATGGAACTACTAGGTGACGTGGATCATGTGGAATCTCGTTTGGGTCCGTTTGGAGACAGTGTTACTATCGATGCAAGATAGGTGCACGGTTTGTGCCAAACATACCATGGGCTCAAAACCCGGTGGTACTCCTAAGTGACGAGGCTCAAGTGGAAGTTCAATTCAGTTTGTTTTAGATATAGTGGTAATCTGACACAAGATAGGTGCACAGTTTGCGCCGAAGGTACCACAAGCTCAAAAATCATTTTGGATGCATCCGATGGAACTCCTAGGTGACGTGCGTCATGTGGAATCTCATTTTGGTCTATTTGAAGACAATGTTAGTGTCAGTGCAAGATAGGTGCAAGGTTTGTGCCAAATGTACCATATGCTCAGAAATCATTTTGGACACACCTAATGGTACTCCTAGGTGATGAGGCTAAAGTGGAAGCTCAATTTAACCGGTTTGGAGATAGTGCTAATCTTGACGCAAGATCGGTGCACATTTTGGGCCAAACATACTAGAGGCTTGAAAATCGTTTTGTACACACCGGATGGAGCTATATGTTAGATGGGTCATGTGAAATCTCGTTTCGGTATGTTTGGAGACAATGTTACTTTCGGGGCAAGATAGGTGCAGGTTTGCGCCAAACATGCCATTGCTCAGACATCATTTTGGACGCACCCGATGGTACTCCTATGTGACGAGGCTCAAGTGGAAGCTCGATTTACTCCGTTTGGAGATAGTGCTAATCTTGACACAATATAGGTGTAAGGCTTGCGCCGAACGTAATACAACCTCAGAAATCGTTTTGGACGCACCCAGTGGTACTCCTAGGTGCAAGGCTCAAGTAGGAGCGTGATTTAGTTTGTTTTGGAGATAGTGCTAGCTTTGACACAAGATAGGTGCACGGTTGGCGCTGAACGTACCACAGGCTCAAAAATCATTATGGACGCACCCAATGGAACTCTGCGGTGACGTGGGTCATGTGGAATCTCGTTTTGGTCTGTTTGAAGACAGTGTTAGTGTCGGTGCAACATAGGTGCAAGGTTGCGCCAAATGTACCATATGCTCAGAAATCATTTTAGACACACCCGATGGTATTCCTAGGTGATGAGGCTCAAGTAGAAGCTCATTGTAGCTGGTTTGGAGATAATGCTAATCTTGACACAAGATAGGTGCACAGTTTGTGCTGGACATACAATAGGCTCTGAAATCATTTTGGACACACCCGATGGTACTCCAAGGTGACGTGGGTCACGTGGAATCTTGTTTTGGTCCCTTTGGAGATAATGTTAGTGTTGGTGCAAGATAGGTGTACGATTTGTGCCAAATGTACCATAGGCTCAGAAATCATTTTGGACGCACCCAATGGTACTCCTAGGTGACGAGGCTCAAGTCGAAGTTGGATTCAGTCTGTTTGGAAATAATGCTAATCTTGGGGCATGATAGCTGCACGGTTTGCACCAAACCTACCATAGGCTTAGAAATCATTTTGGACACTCCTAATGGAACTCCAAGGTGACGTGGGTCATGTGGAATCTCATTTTGGTTCCTTTTGAGATAGTATTAGTGTTGGTGCAACATAGGTGCACGATTTGCCCCAACGTGCCATAGGCTTAGAAATCATTTTGGACGCACTCGATGGTACGCCAAGGTAATGAGGCTCAAGTAGAAGCTTAATTCAGTTCATTTAGAGATGGTGCTAGTCTTGATGCAAGATAGGTGCACGGTTTGCGCTGAACGTACCACAAGCCCAGAAATTATTTTGGACACACCTAATGTAACTCCTAGGTGACGTGGGTCACGTGGAATCTCATTTCGGTCCGTTTGGAGATAGTGTTAGTGTCGGTGCAAGATAGGTGCACGATTTGCGACAGACATACCATAGGCCTAGAAATCATTTTGGATGTACCCGATAGTACTCCTAGGTAACGAGGCTCAAGTGGAAGCTCAATTTAGTTCATTTGGAGATAGTGCTAATCTTGATGCAAGATAGGTGCACGGCTTGCGCTGAACGTACCATAGTCTCAAAAATCATTTTGGACACACCCGATGGAACTCTTAGGTGACGTGGGTCATGTGGAATCTCGTTTTGGTCCATTCGAAGATAGTGTTAGTGTCGGTGCACGATAGGTGCAAGGTTTGCTCCACACGTACAATAGGCTCAGAAATCATTTCGGACACACCCGATGGTACTCCTAGGTGACGAGGCTCAGGTAGAAGCTCGATTCAGTTCGGTTGGAGATAGTACTAATCTTGATACAAGATAGGTGCACGGTTTGGGCCGAACGTACTAGAAGCTCAAAAATCGTTTTGTACGCAAGAAAGGTGCACATTTGGAGATATTGTTAGTGTTAGTGCAAGATAGGTGCACAGTTTGCGCCAAACATACCATAGGCTTAGAAATATTTTTGGATGCACCCGATGGTACTCTTAGGTGATGGGGCTCAAGTGGAAGCTCGATTCAGTCCATTTGGACATATTACTAATCTTGATGCATGATAGGTGCATAGTGTGGGCCAAATGTACTAGAGGCTCGAAAATCATTTTGTACGCACTAGATGGAACTACTAGCTGATGTGGCATGTGGAATCTCATTTCTTTCCGTTTGAAGACAGTGTTAGTGTTGGTGCAAGATAGGTGCATGGTGTGCGCCAAACGTACTCTAGACTAAGAAATCATTTTGGACGCACTCGATGGTACTCCTAAGTGATGGGGCCCAATTGATAGCTTCAATTAGTCTGTTTAGAGATAGTGCTAATCCTAATGCAAGGTATGTGCCCAGTTTGCGCCAAACGTACCACAGCCTCAAGAATCGTTATGGACACACCCGATGGAACTACAAGGTGACGTGGATCTTGTGGAATCTCGTTTCGGTCCGTTTAGAGACAGTGTTAGTGTTGGTGCAAGATAGGTGTACAACTTGTGCCACATAGAAATCGTTTTGGATGCACCCGATGGTACTCAGAGCTAGTGAGGCCCAAGTGGAAGCTCCATTCATTTAGTTTGTAGATAGTGCTAATCTTGACGCAAGATAGGTGCACAGTTTGCGCCGAACATACCATAGGCTTAGAAATCATTCTGGACACACCCAATGGAACTCCTAGATGATGTGGATTACGTGGAATCTAGTTTCGGTCCGTCTGGAGATAGTGTTAGTGTCAGTGCAAGATAGTTACAGGGTTTGCGCCAAACATACCATAGGTTCAAAAATCGTTTTGGACGCACTGGATGGAACTACTAGGTGACATGGGTTATGTGGAATCTCCTTTCGGTCCATTCAGAAATTGTGTTAGTGTCTGTGCAATATAGGTGCATGGTTTACGTCAAACGTACCATAGGCTCAGAAATTGTTTTGGACGCATTTGATGGAACTCCTAGGTGATGTTGGTCATGTGGAATGTCGTTTCGATCCGTTTGGAGACCGTGTTAGTGTGAATGCAACATAGGTGTCCAGTTTACGCTGAATGTACCACAGGCTCAGAAATAGTTTCAAATGCACCCGATGGAACACCTAGGTGAGGTGGGTCAAGTGGATTCTTGTTTTGGTCCGTTTGGGGGCAGTGCTAGTGTCGGTGCAAGATAGGTGCACGGTTTGCGCGAAATGTACCATAGGCTCAGAAACCATTTTGGACACAACAGATAGTACTCTTGGGTGACGAGGCTCAAGTGGAAGCTTGATTCAGTCTGTTCGGTGATAGTGCTAATCTTGAAGAAAGATAGGTGCATGGTTTGTGCCAAACGTACCACAGCCTCAGAAATCGTTTTGGATGCACCCGATGGTACTAATAGGCGACCTGGGTCATGTGGAATCTTGTTTTGGTCCGTTTGGATAGCGTTGGTGTCGGTGCAATATTGGCGTAGGGTTTGCGCCAAACACACTGTTGGCTCAGAAATCATTTTGGATGCACCCGATCGTACTCCAAGGTGATGAGGCTCAAGTGGAAGCTTGATTTAGTTCATTTGGAGATAGTTTGAATCCTGATGCAAAATAGGTGCTCCGTTTGCGCCAAACATATCATAGGGCTCAGAAGTCGTTTTGGACGCACTTAATGGTACTCCTTAGTGATGAGGCTCAATTGGAAGCTTGATTCATGATGGAACTCCTAGGTGACGTGGGTCATGTGGAATCTCGTTTTGGTTTGTTTTGAGATAGTGTTAGTGTTGGTGCAAGATAGGTGCACGATTTGCTCCAACGCATTCGATGGTACGCCAAGGTAACGAGGCTCAAGTAGAAGCTTGATTTAGTTTGTTTGGAGACGGTGCTAGTCTTGATGCAAGATAGGTGCATGGTTTGCGCTGACGAACCACGGGCCTAGAAATTATTTTGGACACACCTAATGGAACTCCGAGGTGACGTGGGTCATGTGGAATCTCATTTCGGTCCATTTGGAGATAGTGTTAGTGTCGGTGCAAGATATGTGCACGATTTGGGCCAGACATACCATAGGCCTAGAAATCATTTTGGACGCAGCCGATGGTACTCCAAGGTAACGAGGCTCAAGTGGAAGCTCAATTTAGTTTGTTTGGAGATAGTGATAATCTTGATGTAAGATAGGTGCACGGCTTGCGCTGAACGTACCATAGTCTCAGAAATCATTTTGGACACACCCGATGGAACTACAAGGTGACATGGGTCATGTGGAATCTCGTTTCAGTCCATTCGGAGATAGTGTTAGTGTCGGTGCATGATAGGTGCAAGGTTTGTGCCAAACGTACAATAGGCTCAGAAATCATTTCAGACACACCCGATGGTACTCCTAGGTGACGAGGCTCAAGTAGAAGCTCGATTCAGTTCATTTGGAGATAGTGCTAATCTTGACGCAAGATAGGTGCATGGTTTTTGCCGAACATACTAGAGGCTCAAAAATCATTTTGTACGCAACAAAGGTGCACATTAGGAGACATTGTTAGTGTTAGTGCAATATAGGTGCACAGTTTGTGCCAAACATACCATAGGCTTTGAAATCATTTTGGATGCACCCGTTGGTACTCTTAGGTGATGAGGCTCAAGTGGAAGCTCGATTCAGTCCGTTTGGAGATAGTACTAATCTTGATGCATGATAGGTGCACAGTGTAGGCCGAATGTAGTAGAGGCTCGGAAATCATTTTGTACGCACCGGATGGAACTACTAGGTGATGTGACATGTGGAATCTCATTTCGATCCGTTCAGAGACAGTGTTAGTGTTGGTGCAAGATAGGTAAACGGTTTGCGCCAAACGTACTCTAGACTCAGAAATTGTTTTGGACGCACTCGATGGTACTCCTAAGTGATGAGGCTCAAGTGAAAGCTTGATTTAGTCCGTTTAGAGATAGTGCTAATCCTAAAGCAAGGCAGGTGCCCAGTTTGCACCAAACATACCACAGCCTCAAAAATCATTATGGACACACCGGATGGAACTCCATGGTGACGTGGATCTTGTGAAATCTCGTTTCGGTCCATTTAGAGATAGTGTTAGTGTTGGTGCAAGATAGGTGTACGATTTGCGCCACTTAGAAATCGTTTTGGACGAACCCGATGGTACTCAGAGCTAGAGAGGCCCAAGTGGAAGCTTGATTCAATTAGTTTTCAGATAGTGCTCATCTTGATGCAACATTGGTGTACAGTTTGCGCCGAACGTACCATAGGCTTAGAAATCATTCTGGACAGACCCGATAGAACTCCTAGGTGACGTGGATTATGTGGAATCTAGTTTCGGTCCGTTTGGAAATAGTGTTAGTGTTAGTGAAAGATAGTTGCAGGGTTTGCGCCAAACATACCATAGGTTCAGAAATCATTTTTGACGCACTGGATGGAACTACTAGGTGACATGGGTTATGTGGAATCTTGTTTCGGTCTATTCGGAGATAGTGTTAGTGTCGGTGCAATATAGGTGCACGGTTTGCGCCAAACATACCATAAGCTTAGAAATCGTTTTGGACGCATTTGATAGAACTCCTAGGTGACGTTGGTCATGTGGAATCTCATTTTGGTCCGTTTGGTGATAGTGTTGGTGTCGGTGCAAGATAAGTGCACGGTTTGCGCCAAACATACCATAGGCTCAGAAATCATTTTGGACACACTCGTTGGTACTCCTAAGTGATGAGGCTCAAGTGGAAGCTTGATTTAGTCAGTTTGGAGATATTGCTAATGCTGACGCAAGATAGGTGCCCGGTTTGCGCTGAACGTACCATAGGCTTTGAAATTGTTTTGGGCACACCCGATGAAACTCCTAGGTGAGGTGGGTCATGTGGAATCTCGTTTTGGTCCATTTGGAGATAGTGTAGTGTCGGTGCAAGATAGGTGCATGGTTTGAGTTAAATATGACGTGGGCTCAGAAATCATTATGGAAGCAACCGGTGGTACTCCTAGGTGATAAGTCTCAAGGGAAGCTCAATTCAGTCCATTCGGAGATAGAGCTAATCTTGACGCAAGATAGGTGCGCGGTTTGTTCCAAACATACCACATCCTCAGAAATCATTTTGGATGCACCCGATGGTACCCCAAGATGACCTGCGTCATTTGCAATCTTGTTTTGTTTTGTTTGGAGATATTGTTTGTGTCTTTGCAAGACAGGTGCACGGTTTGCGCCAAACATACCGTAGGCATAGAAATCATTTTGGATGCACCCGATGGTACTCCTAGGTGATGAGGCTCAAGTGGAAGCTAGATTCATTTCGTTTGGAGATAGTGCTAATCTTGACATAAGATAGGTGCACGGTTTGCGTCGAACGTACCACAGGCTCAGAAATGGTTTTGGATGCACCCAATGGAACTCCTAGGTGATGTGGGTCATGTGGAATCTTGTTTCAGTCGATTTGGAGATAGTGTTAATGTCGGTGCAAGATAGGTGCAGGGTTTGCGCCAAATATACCATAGGCTCAGAAATCGTTTTGGACGCACTTGATGGTACTGCTAAGTGATGGGGCTCAAGTGGAAGCTTGATTTAGTCCAATTGGAGATAGTGCAAATCCTGATGCAAGATAGGTGCCTGGTTTGCCCCGAAGTACCACATGCTCAAAAATCATTTTGGCCGCACCCAATGGAACGCCTATGTGAGGTGGGTCATGTGTTATCTCATTTCGATCTGTTTGGAGACAGTGCTAGTATCAGTGAAAGATAGGTGCACGGTTTGCGTGAAACATACCATTGGCTCAGAAATCATTTTGTACACACCCGATGGTACTCCTTGGTGATGAGGCTCAAGTGGAAGCTCCATTGAATCTGTTTGGAGATTGTGCTGATCTTCACGTATGATAGGTGCATAGTTTGGGCCGAACGTACTAGAGGCTCGAAAATTGTTTTATACACATCGAATGGAACTACTAGGTGACATGGGTTATGTGGAATCTTGTTTCGGTCCGTTCGGAGACTGTGTTAGTGTTGGTCCAAGATACGTGCACAGTTTACGTCAAGCGTACCTTAGGCTCAGAAATCATTTTGGACGCAACCAATGGTACACCTAGGTGATGAGGCTCAAGTGGAAGCCCAATTTAGTCCATTCGAAGATAGTGCTATGCAAGATAGGTGCACAGTTTGTGCCAAACGTACCATAGCCTCAAAAATCATTTTGGACACACCCAATGGTACTCCAAGGTGACCTGGGTCATGTGGAATCTTGTTTTGATCCGTTTGGAGATAGTGTTAGTGACGGTGAAAGATGGGTGCACAGTTTGCGCCAAACATACCATTGGCTCAGAAATAATTTTGGACGCACTCGATGGTACTCCTAAGTGATGAGGCTCAAGTGGAAGCTTGATTTAGTCCATTTGGAGATAGTGCTAATCCTAACGCAAGATGAGTACCCGGTTTGTGCCGAATGTACCACAACCTCAGAAATCATCGAGTACGCACCCGATGGAATTCCTAGGTGAGGTAGGTCATGCAGAATCTAGTTTTGGTCTATTTGGAGATAGTGCTAGTGTCGGTGCAAGATGGGTGCAAAGGTTCCGCCAAACGTACCATAAGCTCAGAAATTATTCTGGACACACCCAATGGTACTCCTAGGTGACGAGGCTCAAGTGGAAACTCGATTCAGTTCAATTGGAGATAGTGTTATTCTTCACACAAGATAGGTGCACGGCTTGGGCCAAACGTACTAGAGGATCAGAAATCTTTTTGTATGCATCGGATGAAAATACTAGGTGACATGGGTTACATGCAATCTTGTTTTGGTCGGTTCAGAGACAGTGTAAGTGTCAATGCAAGATAGGTACACGGTTTGTGCTAAACGTACCTTAGGCTCAGAAATCATTTTGGACGCAACCGATGGTACTCCAAGGTGACGTGGGTCATGTGGAATCTAGTTTGGGTCCCTTTGGAGATAGTGTTGGTGTTGGTGCAAGATAGGAGCACGGTTTACGGCAAACATACCGTAGGCTCATAAATTATTTTGGATGCAGCCGATGGTACTCCTCGGTGACAAGGCACAACTGGAAGCTTGATTCAGTCTGTTTAGAGATAGTGCTAATCTTTACGTAAGATAGGTGCACAGTTTGGGCCGAATGTACTAGAGGCTCGGAAACTATTTTGGACACACCAGACAGAACTACTAGGTGACGTGGATCATGTGGAATCTCGGTTGGGTCCGTTTGGAGATAGTGTTAGTGTCGATGCAAGATAGATGCATGGTTTGCGCCAAACATACCATAGGCTCAGAAATTGTTTTGGACGCCCCCGGTGGTACTCCTAGGTGATGAGGCTCAAGTGGAAGCTCAATTCAGTTTATCTTAGACATAGTGCTAATCTTGATGCAAGATAGGTGCACGGTTTGCGCCGAAGGTACACATGCTTAGAAATCATCATCTGATGGAACTCCTAGGTTATGTGGGTCATGTGGAATCTCATTTTGGTTTGTTTGACGGTAGTGTCAGTCTCGGTGCAAGACAGGTGCTAGGTTTGTGCCAAACATACCTTATGCTCAGAAATCATTTCAAACACACGTGATGGTACTCCTAGGTGATGAGATTCCAGTGGAAGCTCAATTTAGCCAGTTTCGAGATAGTGCTAATCTTGATGCAAGATAGGTGCACGGTTTGCGCCGAACATACTAGAGGCTCGGAAATCATTTTGTACATACCGGATGGAGCTACTAGGTTAGATCGGTCATGTGGAATCTTGTTTTGGTCTGTTTGAAGATAGTGTTAGTGTCGATGCAAGACAGGTGCACGGTTTGCGCCAAACATACCATATGCTCAGAAATCATTTTGGACACACCCGATGGTACTCCTAGGTGATGAGTCTCAAGTAGAAGCTCGATTTAGCTGGCTTGGAGATAATGCTAATCTTAACGTATGATAGGTGCACAGTTTGTGCTCAACATACAAGAGGCTCAGAAATCGTTTTGGACACACCCGATGGAACTCTAAGGTGACGTGGGTCATGTGGAATCTTGTTTTGGTCCGTTTGGAGATAGTGTTGGTGTCGGTGCAAGATAGGTGCACGGTTTGCGCCAAACATACCGTAGGCTCAGAAATTATTTTGGGCGCACCCGATGGTACTCCTCGGTGATGAGGCTCAAGTGGAAGCTTGATTCTGTTCGTTTGGAGATATTGCTAATCTTGATGCAAGATAGGTGAACAGTTTGCGCCGAACGTACCACAGGCTCAGAAATCATTTTGGACGCACCCGATGGAACTCCAAGGTGACACGGGTCATGTGGAATCTCGTTTTGGTCCATTTGGAGATAGTGTTAGTGTAGGTGCAGGATAGGTGCATGGTTTGCGCCAAATGTACCATAGGCTAAAAAATCATTTTAGACACACCTGCTGGTGGTCTTAGGTGATGAGGGTCAAGTGGAAGCTCGATTCAGTCTGTTTGGAGATAGTGCTAATCTGGACGCAAGATAGGTGCATGGTATGGGCGGAACGTACTAGAGGCTCAGAAACCATTTTGGACGCATGGGACAGAACTACTAGGTGACGTGGATCATGCGGAATCTCATTTGGGTCCGTTTGGAGACAGTGTTAGTGTTAGTGCAAGACCGGTGCACGGTTTGCGCCAAACATACCACGGGCTCAGAAATCATGTTGGACGCACCCGGTGGTACTCCTAAGTGACAAGGCTCAAGTGGAAGCTCGATTCAGTTTGTTTTGGAGATAGTGCTATCTTGACACAAGATAGGTGCACGGTTTGCGCCAAAGGTACCGCAGGCTTAGAAGTCATCATCTAATGGAACTCCTAGGTTATGTGGGTCATGTGGAATCTTGTTTTGATCTGTTTGACGACAATGTCATGTCGATGCAAGAGAGGTGCAAGGCTTGTGCCAAACGTACCATATGCTCAGAAATCATTTTAGACACGCCATGGTCTCCTAGGTGATGAGGCTCAAATGGAAGCTCGATTTAGCCAGTTTCGAGATAGTGCTAATCTTGACGCAAGATAGGTGCACGGTTTGGGCCAAACGTACTAGTGGCTCAGAAATCATTTTATACTTACCAGATGGAGCTACTAGGATTAGATGGGTCACGGGGAATCTCGTTTTGTTCTATTTGGAGACAGTGTTACTATCGGGGCAAGATAGGTGCACGGTTTGCGCCAAATGTACCATTAGCTTAGAAATCATTTTGGATGCACCCGATGGAAAATCCTATGTGACGAGCTTCAAATGGAAGCTCGATTCAGTCTGTTTGGAGATAGTGCAAATCTTGACACAATATAGGTGAAAGGCTTGTGCCGAATGTAATACAGCCTCAGAAATTGTTTTGGACGCACCCGGTGGTACTCCTATGTGATGAGGCTCAAGTAGGAGCTTGATTCAGTTTGTTTTGGAGATAGTCCTAATCTTGACAATAGATAGGTGCATGGTTTGCGCTGAACATACCACACGCTGAGAAATCATTTTGGATGCACCCGACGGACGTCCTCGGTGACGCGAGTCATGTGAAATCTTGTTTTGGTATGTTTGAAGACAGTGTTAGTGTCGATGCAAGACAGGTGCAAGGTTGCGCCAAATGTACTATACGGTGATCAGAAATCATTTTGGACACACCCGATGGTACTCTATGGTGACGTGGGTCATGTGGAATCTTGTTTTGGTCCCTTTGGAGATAGTGTTGGTGTTGGTGCAAGATTGGTGCACGGTTTGCGCCAAACATACCGTAGGCTTAGAAATTGTTTTGGGCGCACCCGATGGTACTCCTCGGTGATTAGGCTCCAGTGGAAGCTTGATTCTGTTCGTTTGGAGATAGTGCTAATCTTGACGCAAGATAGGGGCATGGTTTGCGCCGAAGGTACCACATGCTCATAAATCATTTTGGACGCTCCCGATGGAACTCCAATGTGACATGGGTCATGTGGAATCTCGTTTCGGTCCATTTGCAGATGGTGTTAGTGTCGGTGCATGATAGGTACACGGTTTGCGCCAAATGTACGATAGGCTCAAAAATCATTTTGGACACACCTGATGGTGATCCTAGGTGACGAGGGTCAAGTGGAAGCTCGATTCAGACTGTTTGGTGATAGGGCTAATCTAGACGCAAGATAGGTGCACAATATGGGCCGAACATACTAGATGCTTAGAAATCGTTTTGGACACATGGGAGGGAACTACTAGGTGACGTGGATCAAGTGGAATCTCATTTGGATCCATTTGGAGACAGTGTTAGTGTTAGTGCAAGACAGGTGCACGGTTTGCGCCAAACATGCCATAGGCTCAGAAATCATTTTGGACGCACCCAGTGGTACTCCTAGGTGACAAGGCTCAAGTGGAAGCTCGATTCAGTTTGTTTTGGAGATAGTGCTATTCTTGACGCAGGATAGGTGCACGGTTTGCGCCAAAGGTACCGCAGGCTTAGAAATCATCATCTGATGGAACTCCTAGGTTATGTGGGTCATGTGGAATCTCGTTTTGGTCTGTTTGACGATAGTGTCAGTGTCGATGCAAGACAGGTGCAAGGTTTGTGCCAAACATACCATAGGCTCAAAAATCATTTTGGACACACCTGATGGTGGACCTAGATGACGAGGGTCAAGTGGAAGCTCAATTCAGTCTGTTTGGAGATAGTGCTAATCTAGACGCAAGATAGGTGCACGGTATGGGCCAAAGATACTGGAGGCTTAGAGATCATTTTGGACGCATGGGAGGGAACTACTAGGAGATGTGGATCATGTGGAAACTCTTTTGGGACCATTTGGAGACAGTGTTAATGTTAGTGCAAGATAGGTGCACGGTTTGCCCCAAACATACCATAGGCTCAGAAATCATTTTGGACGCACCTGGTGGTACTCCTAGGTGACGAGGCTTAAGTGGAAGCTCGATTCACTTTGTTTTGGAGATAGTGCTAATCTTGATGCAAGATAGGTGCACTGTTTGTGCCGAAGGTACCACAGGCTCAGAAATCATCATCTGATGGAACTCCTAGGTGATGTTGGTCATGTGGAATCTCGTTTTGGTCTGTTTGGCGAAAGTGTCAGTGTCGGTGCAAGACAAGTGCAAGGTTTGTGCCAAACATACCATATGCTTAGAAATCATTTCTGACACACGCAATGGTACACCTACATGATGAGGCTCAAGTGGAAGCTCGATTTAGCTGGTTTGGAGATAGTGCTAATCTTGACGCAAGATAGGTGCACGGTTTGGGCCGAACATACTAGAGGCTCAGAAATCATTTTGTACATACCGGATGGAGCTACTAGGTTAGATGGGTCATGTGGAGTCTCGTTTTGGTCTGTTTGGAAACAATGTTACTGTCGGAGCAAGATAGGTGCACGGTTTGCGCCAAACGTACGATTGGCTCATAAATCATTTTGGATGCATCCTATGGTACTCCTAGGTGATGAGCTTCAAGTGGAAGCTCGATTCAGTCTGTTTGGAGATAGTGCTAATCTTGACATAAGATAGGTGAAAGGCTTGCGCCAAACGTAATACAGCCTCAGAAATCATTTTGGACGCACCCAGTGGTACTCCTAGGTGATGAGGCTCAAGTAGGAGCTTGATTAAGTTTGTTTTGGAGATAGTGCTAATCTTGACATAAGATAGGTGCACGGTTTGCGCTGAACGTACCACAGGCTCATAAATCATTTTGCACGCACCCAATGGAACTCCTCAGTGACGTGGGTCATGTGAAATCTCACTTTGGTCTGTTTGAAGACAATGTTAGTGTCGATGCAAGATAGGTGCAAGGTTGCGCCAAACGTAACATGTGCTCAGAAATCATTTTAGACACACCCAATGGTACTTGGTGATGAGGCTCAAGTAGAAGCTCGATTTAGCCGGTTTGGAGATAATGCTAATCTTAACGGATGATAGGTGCACGGTTTGTGCCAAACATACCGTGGGCTCAGAAATTGTTTTGGGCACACCTGATGGTACTCCTTGGTGATGAGGCTCAAGTGGAAGCTTGATTCTGTTTGTTTGGAGATAGTGCTAATCTTGACGCAAGATAGGTGCACGGTTTGCACCAAACGTACCACAGGCTCATAAATCGTTTTTGACGCTCCTGATGGAACTCCAAGGTGACATGGGTCATGTGGAATCACGTTTCAGTCCATTTGGAGATGGTGTTAGTGTCGGTGCAGGATAGGTGCACGGTTTGCGCCAAATGTACCATAGGCTCAAAAATCGTTTTGGACACTCCTGATGGTGGACCTAGATGACGAGGGTCAAGTGGAAGCCCGATTCAGTCTGTTTGGAGATAGTGCTAATCTAGACGCAAGATATGTGCACGGTATGGGCCGAACATACTAGAGGCTCAGAAACCATTTTGGACGCATGGGAGGGAACTACTAGGAGACGTGGATCATGTGGAATCTCTTTTGGGACCGTTTGGAGACAGTGTTAATGCTAGTGCAAGACAGGTGCACGGTTTGCCCCAAACATACCACAGGCTCAGAAATCGTTTTGGACGCACCTGGTGGTACTCCTAGGTGACGAGGCTCAAGTGGAAGCTTGATTCACTTTGTTTTGGAGATAGTGCTAATCTTGATGCAAGATAGGTGTAGGGTTTGTGCCGAAGGTACCACAGGCTCAGAAATCATCATCTGATGGAACTCCTAGGTGATGTTGGTCATGTGGAATCTCGTTTTGGTCTGTTTGGCGACAGTGTCTGTGTCGGTGCAAGACAGGTGCAAGGTTTGTGCCAAACGTACCATATGCTCAGAAATCATTTCTGACACACGCGATGGTACTCCTACGTGATGAGGCGCAAGTGGAAGCTCGATTTAGCCGGTTTGGAGATAGTGATAATCTTGAAGCAAGATAGGTGCACGGTTTGAGCCGAACATACTAGAGGCTTAGAAATCGTTTTGTACGTACCGGATGGAGCTACTTGGTTAGATGGGTCTTGTGGAATCTTGTTTTGGTCTATTTGGAAACAGTGTTACTGTCGGAGCAAGATAGGTGCACGGTTTGCGCCAAACGTACCATTGGCTCATAAATCATTTTGGATGCACCCTATGGTAGTCCTAGGTGATGAGCTTCAAGTGGAAGCTCGATTCAGTCTGTTTGGAGATACTGCTAATCTTGACACAAGATAGGTGAAAGGCTTGCGGCAAACGTAATACAGCCTCAGAAATCATTTTGGACGCACCCAGTGGTACTCCTAGGTGATGAGGCTCAAGTAGGAGCCTGATTAAGTTTGTTTTGGAGATAGTGCTAATCTTGACACAAGATAGGTGCATGGTTTGCGCTGAACGTACCATAGGCTTAGAAATCAATTTGCACGCACACGATGGAACTCCTCAGTGACGTGGGTTTTGTGAAATCTCATTTTGGTCTGTTTGAAGATAGTGTTAGTGTCGATGCAAGATAGGTGCAAGGTTGCGCCAAACGTACCATGTGCTCAGAAATCATTTTAGACACACCCAATGGTACTCCTTGGTGATGAGACTCAAGTAGAAGCTTGATTTAGCCGGTTTGGAGATAATGCTAATCTTAACGTATGATAGGTGCACGGTTTGCGCCAAACATACCGTGGGCCCAGAAATTGTTTTGGGCACACCCGATGGTACTCCTCGGTGATGAGGCTCAAGTGGAAGCTTGATTCTGTTTGTTTGGAGATAGTACTAATCTTGACGCAAGATAGGTGCACAGTTTGCGCCAAACGTACCACTGGCTCATAAATCGTTTTTGACGCTCCCGATGGAACTCCAAGGTGACATGGGTGATGTGGAATCTCGTTTCGGTCTATTTGGAGATTGTGTTAGTGTCGGTGCAGGATAGGTGCACGGTTTGCGCCAAATGTACCATAGGCTCAAAAACCGTTTTGGACACACCTGATGGTGGACCTAGATGACGAGGGTCAAGTGGAAGCTCGATTCAGTCTGTTTGGAGATAGTGCTAATCTAGACGCAAGATAGGTGCACGGTATGGGCCGAACATACTAGAGGCTCAGAAACCGTTTTGGACGCACCTGGTGGTACTCCTAGGTGACGAGGCTCAAGTGGAAGCTCGATTCACTTTGTTTTGGAGATAGTGCTAATCTTGATGCAAGATAGGTGCACGGTTTGTGCTGAAGGTACCACAGGCTCAGAAATCATCAACTGATGGAACTCCTAGGTGATGTTGGTCATGTGGAATCTCGTTTTGGTTTGTTTGGCGACAGTGTCAGTGTCGGTGCAAGACAGGTGCAAGGTTTGTGCCAAACGTACCATATGCTCAGAAATCATTTCTGACACACGCGATGGTACTCCTATATGATGAGGCTCAAGTGGAAGCTCGATTTAGCCGGTTTGCAGATAGTGCTAATCTTGACGCAATATAGGTGCACAGTTTGGGCCGAACATACTAGAGGCTCAGAAATTGTTTTATACGTACCGTATGGAGCTACTAGGTTAGATGGGTCATGTGGAATCTCGTTTTGGTCTGTTTGGAAACATTGTTACTGTCGGAGCAAGATAGGTGCACGGTTTGCACCAAACGTACCATAGGTTCAGAAATCATTTTGGATGCACCCTATGGTAGTCCTAGGTGATTAGCTCCAAGTGGAAGCTTGATTCAGTCTGTTTGGAGATAGTGCTAATCTTGACACAAGATAGGTGAAAGGCTTGCGCCAAACGTAATACAGCCTCAGAAATCATTTTGGACGCACCCGGTGGTACTCCTAGGTGACGAGGCTCAAGTAGGAGCTTGATTAAGTTTGTTTTGGAGATAGTGCTAATCTTTACACAAGATAGGTGCATGGTTTGCGCTGAACGTACCACAGGCTTAGAAATCATTTTGCACGCATCCGATGGAACTCCTCAGTGACGTGGGTCATGTGAAATCTCATTTTGGTCTGTTTGAAGACAGTGTTAGTGTCGATGCAAGACAGGTGCAAGGTTGCACCAAACGTACCATGTGCTTAGAAATCATTTTAGACACACCCAATGGAACTCCTTGGTGATGAGACTCAAGTAGAAGCTCGATTTAGCCGGTTTGGAGATAATGCTAATCTTAACGTACGATAGGTGCACGGTTTGCGCCAAACATACCGTGGGCTCAGAAATCGTTTTGGGCACACCCGATGGTAGTCCTTGGTGATGAGGCTCAAGTCGAAGCTTGATTCTGTTTGTTTGGAGATAGTGCTAATCTTGACGCAAGATAGGTGCACGGTTTGCACCGAACGTACCACAGGGTCATAAATCATTTTTGACGCTCCTGATGGAACTCCAAGGTGACATGGGTCATGTGGAATCTCGTTTCGGTCCATTTGGAGATGGTGTTAGTGTCGATGCAGGATAGGTGCACGGTTTGCGCCAAATGTACCATAGGCTCAAAAATCATTTTGGACACACCTGATGGTGGACCTAGATGACGAGGGTCAAGTGGAAGCCCGATTCAGTCTGTTTGGAGATAGTGCTAATCTAGACGCAAGATAGGTGCACGGTATGGGACGAACATACTAGAGGCTCAAAAACCATTTTGGACGCATGGGAGGGAACTACTATGAGACGTGGATCATGTGGAATCTCTTTTGGGACCGTTTGGAGACAGTGTTAATGCTAGTGCAAGACAGGTGCACGGTTTGCCCCAAACATACCATAGGCTTAGAAATCATTTTGGACGCACCTGGTGGTACTCCTAGATGACGAGGCTGAAGTGGAAGCTCGATTCACTTTGTTTTGGAGATAGTGCTAATCTTGATGCAAGATAGGTGCACGGTTTGTGCTGAAGGTACCATAGGCTCAGAAATCATCATCTGATGGAACTCCTAGGTGATGTTGGTCATGTGGAATCTCGTTTTGGTCTATTTGGCGACAGTGTCAGTGTCGGTGCAAGACAGGTGCAAGGTTTGTGCCAAATGTACCATATGCTCAGAAATCATTTCTGACACACGTGATGGTACTCCTACGTGATGAGGCTCAAGTGGAAGCTCGATTTAGCCGGTTTGGAGATAGTGATAATCTTGACGCAAGATAGGTGCACGGTTTGGGCCGAACATACTAGAGGTTCAGAAATCGTTTTGTACGTACCGGATGGAGCTACTAGGTTAGATGGGTCATGTGGAATCTCGTTTTGGTCTGTTTGGAAACAGTGTTACTGTCGGAGCAAGATAGGTGCACGGTTTGCGCCAAACGTACCATTGGCTCATAAATCATTTTGGATGCACCCTATGGTACTCCTAGGTGATGAGCTTCAAGTGGAAGCTCGATTCAGTCTGTTTGGAGATACTGCTAATCTTGACACAAGATAGGTGAAAGGCTTGCGCCAAACGTCATACAGCTTCAGAAATCATTTTGGACGCACCCGGTGGTACTCCTAGGTGATGAGGCTCAAGTAGGAGCCTGATTAAGTTTGTTTTGGAGATAGTGCTAATCTTGACACAAGATAGGTGCATGGTTTGCACTGAACGTACCATAGGTTCAGAAATCATTTTGCACGCACACGATGGAACTCCTCAGTGACGTGGGTCATGTGAAATCTCATTTTGGTTTGTTTGAAGACAGTGTTAGTGTCGATGCAAGACAGGTGCAAGGTTGCGCCAAACGTACCATGTGCTCAGAAATCATTTTAGACACACCCAATGGCACTCCTTGGTGATGAGACTCAAGTAGAAGCTCGATTTAGCCGGTTTGGAGATAATGCTAATCTTAACGTATGATAGGTGCACGGTTTGCGCCAAACATACCATGGGCCCAGAAATTGTTTTGGGCATACCCGATGGTACTCCTCGGTGATGAGGCTCAAGTGGAAGCTTGATTCTGTTTGTTTGGAGATAGTACTAATCTTGACGCAAGATAGGTGCACAGTTTGTGCCAAACGTACCACTGGCTCATAAATCATTTTTGACGCTCTCGATGGAACTCCAAGGTGACATGGGTGATGTGGAATCTCGTTTCGGTCCATTTGGAGATTGTGTTAGTGTCGGTGCAGGATAGGTGCACGGTTTGCGCCAAATGTACCATAGGTTCAAAAATCGTTTTGGACACACCTGATGGTGGACCTAGATGACGAGGGTCAAGTGGAAGCTCGATTCAGTCTGTTTGGAGATAGTGCTAATCTAGACGCATGATAGGTGCATGGTATGGGCCGAACATACTAGAGGCTCAGAAATCATTTTGGACGCATGGGAGGGAACTACTAGGAGACGTGGATCATGTGGAATCTCTTTTGGGGCCGTTTGGTGTCAGTGTTAATGTTAGTGCAAGATAGGTGCACGGTTTGCCCCAAACATACCATAGGCTCAGAAATCATTTTGGACGCACCTGGTGGTACTCCTAGGTGACGAGGCTCAAGTGGAAGCTCGATTCACTTTGTTTTGGAGATAGTGCTAATCTTGATGCAAGATAGGTGCACGGTTTGTGCTGAAGGTACCACAGGCTCAGAAATCATCATCTGATGGAACTCCTAGGTGATGTTGGTCATATGGAATCTTGTTTTGTTCGGTTTGGCGACAGTGTCTGTGTCAGTGCAAGATAGGTGCAAGGTTTGTGCCAAATGTACCATATGCTCAAAAATCATTTCTAACACACGCGATGGTACTCCTACGTGATGAGGCTCAAGTGGAAGCTCGATTTAGCCGGTTTGGAGATAGTGCTAATCTTGACGCAATATAGGTGCACAATTTGGGCCAAACATACTAGAGGCTCAGAAATCGTTTTATACGTACCGGATGGAGCTGCTAGGTTAGATGGGTCAAGTGGAATCTCGTTTTGGTCTGTTTGGAAACAGTGTTACTGTCGGAGCAAGATAGGTGCACGGTTTGCGCCAAACGTACCATTGGCTCAAAAATCATTTTGGATGCACCCTATGGTAGTCCTAGGTGATTAGCTCCAAGTGGAAGCTTGATTCAGTCTGTTTGGAGATAGTGCTAATCTTGACACAAGATAGGTGAAAGGCTTGCGCCAAACGTAATACAGCCTCAGAAATCATTTTGGATGCACCCGGTGGTACTCCTAGGTGACGAGGCTCAAGTAGGAGCTTGATTAAGTTTGTTTTGGAGATAGTGCTAATCTTGACACAAGATAGGTGCATGGTATGCGCTGAACGTACCACAGGCTTAGAAATCAATTTGCACGCATCCGATGGAACTCCTTAGTGACGTGGGTCATGTGAAATCTCATTTTGATCTATTTGAAGATAGTGTTAGTGTCGATGCAAGACAGGTGCAAGGTTGCACCAAACGTACCATGTGCTCAGAAATCATTTTAGACACACCCAATGGAACTCCTTGGTGATGAGACTCAAGTAGAAGCTCGATTTAGCCGGTTTGGAGATAATGCTAATCTTAACGTACGATAGGTGCACGGTTTGCGCCAAACATACCGTGGGCTCAGAAATTGTTTTGGGCACACCCGATGGTACTCCTTGGTGATGAGGCTCAAGTGGAAGCTTGATTCTTTTTGTTTGGAGATAGTGCTAATCTTGACGCAAGATAGGTGCACGGTTTGCACCGAACGTACCACAGGCTCATAAATCGTTTTTGACGCTCCTGATGGAACTCCAAGGTGACATGGGTCATGTGGAATCTCGTTTCGGTCCATTTGGAGATGGTGTTAGTGTCGGTGCAGGATAGGTGCATGGTTTGCGCCAAATGTACCATAGGCTCAAAAATCATTTTGGACACACCTGATGGTGGACCTAGATGACGAGGGTCAAGTGGAAGCCCGATTTAGTCTGTTTGGAGATAGTGCTAATCTAGACGCAAGATAGGTGCACGGTATGGGCCGAACATACTAGAGGCTCAGAAACCATTTTGGACGCATGGGAGGGAACTATTAGGAGACGTGGATCATGTGGAATCTCTTTTGGGACTGTTTGGAGACAGTGTTAATGCTAGTGCAAGACAGGTGCACGGTTTGCCCCCAAACATACCATAGGCTCAGAAATCATTTTGGACGCACCTGGTGGTACTCCTAGGTGACAAGGCTCAAGTGGAAGCTCGATTCACTTTGTTTTGGAGATAGTGCTAATCTTGATGCAAGATAGGTGCACGGTTTGTGCCGAAGGTACCATAGGCTCAGAAATCATCATCTGATGGAACTCCTAGGTGATGTTGGTCATGTGGAATCTCGTTTTGGTCTGTTTGGCGATAGTGTCAGTGTCGGTGCAAGACAGGTGCAAGGTTTGTGCCAAACGTACCATATGCTCAGAAATCATTTCTGACACACGCGATGGTACTCCTATGTGATGAGGCTCAAGTGGAAGCTCGATTTAGCCGGTTTGGAGATAGTGATAATCTTGACGCAAGATAGGTGCACGGTTTGGGCCGAACATACTAGAGGCTCAGAAATCATTTTGTACATACCGGATGGAGCTGCTAGGTTAGATGGGTCATGTGGAATCTCGTTTTGGTCTGTTTGGAAACAGTGTTACTGTCAGAGCAAGATAGGTGCACGGTTTGCGCCAAACGTACCATTGGCTCATAAATCATTTTGGATGCACCCTATGGTACTCCTAGGTGATGAGCTTCAAGTGGAAGCTCGATTCAGTCTGTTTGGAGATGCTGCTAATCTTGACACAAGACAGGTGAAAGGCTTGCGCCAAACGTAATACAGCCTCAGAAATCATTTTGGACGCACCCGGTGGTACTCCTAGGTGACGAGGCTCAAGTAGGAGCTTGATTAAGTTTGTTTTGGAGATAGTGCTAATCTTTACACAAGATAGGTGTATGGTTTGCGCTGAACGTACCACAGGCTTAGAAATCATTTTGCACGCATCCGATGGAACTCCTCAGTGACGTGGGTCATGTGAAATCTCATTTTGGTCTGTTTGAAGACAGTGTTAGTGTCAATGCAAGACAGGTGCAAGGTTGCACCAAACGTACCATGTGCTCTGAAATCATTTTAGACACACCCAATGGAACTCCTTGGTGATGAGACTCAAGTAGAAGCTCGATTTAGCCGGTTTGGAGATAATCTATACTATAATGCACCAATCAAAATTACGCTAGGTCTCCCCAGAAAAACGTCCCCCGTTGAGAGCTTCCAACCATTGTGTACACAGGAAAATGCACACAGAAATTTATTTTTATTGAAATCAAGGGTTACTAAAACATCTAAATCAGATCCGATGGCCACGATTCGATGTGTGATGACAGGCTTCTCACCCAGCTTCTCACGCACCTGCACCCTGCGCCAACTCCACCCGCAGCCCCCACGCCCGCGTCCCGTGTCGAGGGTTCAAACCCTGCGCGTCGTTTTTCTTTTCTCCGAGAAAAAAAAGAAACATCGCCCTCTCCTCTCCCCTCCCCGTTCCGCACGAGGCACGACTCCTTCCCATCCCCCAGCTCGGCATCCTGGTGACACCACCCGTCCCTCCCGTCGCCAACCAGAGCAGCTACGGCCAGGCGGACAGCCGGTGTCCGCGCCCGGCGGCGGTGGCGGCCTGGATCTGCCACCCCTTGCAGCGGGCGCTGCGTTACTTAATCCGTGTGACGAGGAGATTGGCGCGGAGACGAGGAGGAAATCTGCTTCCATATGCGGCTGCCGTGGAGTATCACGCACTCGTGGGCAACCCTGGGACGCCGGAGCCCACGGCGTGGTGACCCCGTGCAGTTGGGAAGGGGCCGTAAACCCTAGCAGACGCGGGCGCAAAGGCCGCGGGGTCGCGGTGGCGGCGGCCCTCGACTCCACGACCGGCGGCGGCCTCACTCCCCACGACCGGTGGCGGCCTAACTCCCCTCTACTGACGGCGGCGCTGTCCTGCTCCCCTCGACCGATGACGGCCCTACTCCCTCGACGACGGCCCTGCTCCCGCGTCCATGGTGGCATCAGGACCTCCGCCGGACGCTGCAGCCTGGTCACGGTCGCGGCCATGCTAGGGATGGTGAGAAGCAGCGCGTATGGCGGATCCAGCGTAGTCGGCCTAGATCTGGCTCCTGGATGGCGAGAGGTGGCGACTGCTGAGTGGACACAAGGATGAAGGGTGGCGAGATGAGCATTAACCCCGTTCGTGCTGCTATGCGGTCTTTCCTTCCCTTTTGTTGCCTCCCCTTCATTGCCTATGGAATGCGCTGATGATTGTGTCTGATCCTTAACCAACAAAATTGGTAGTACTACTTATTTTTAGTGCTCCACTACTAATCATTGGTCAGATGGTGATGCAGTTCCCAAATCAGAATAATGGTCAACGATGCTTTGTAAATTTTGCAGTGGCCCGTACTTGCAGTGGCAAACACAAGCTGCTGGTGGACTTGAATCATCACACAAGTAGCTCTGTGTAAGTTAAAGGAACTGCTGTTGTTATAAAAAAGTTATAAAAAATTAGATCGAGTTTGGGGCTACTGAACTTAAACTTAAGTCCTTTTGCTACAAGATACATTAGAATATTTTTATTGGCCTTGCTAAAATATTTTGTTCCTGCAGTTCATACATTAGAATATTTTTATTGGCCTTGCTAATTTTTCACAGTTTCATCCACACAAATTACTACTATTCTTTTGATGGAACAGCACGGCTCCTAGCCTAGATCATCATAGTGGATATCAATATCATAAAGAAATAACAGACATTGTTATGAATAGCTCAAACAATAAATAGGACATTTTCTGAATGACTTCTCATTATCAGTTGTTATCACAGACTTGTTGCTCCCTTTCCCCCGTCGAGAAGAACAATATTAGCAAGAATGCCGGAGCAGTTGAAATATTCTTTCAGCAACTTCTCATTCAAGGTAAACTATTATCTAAAAAATTCCCTGTTCCATTGCATAAGAGTTTTCTTTTCTGCATATTGTCTTTGATGACTGAATTGTCCTTTCCTTCTTTTTTCCTGTGATTGCAGAACATCTCTCAGCTAGCATCCATGAACTACGACCTGATGACAAAGCACAACTTGGATCCTTTGCAATCCTCAAAATAAACCTTGATATCAAAGCAGTAAAGGTAGGTAATAATGTTCCATTTCTGAATATCGTAAGCTACAAGACTCGACATTAGTAGAACCTAGCTACACTGTTCTCCAGTTTTTGTTAGCCAGGAAGTGAATCTCACCAGTCACCACACCAACAATCTTTGACTGAATAATTGCAGTTTCTTCTGTAACATGTTGCCCAGTAAATGAGCACAATTAACAAAAACTAATGCGCGCCAAATCCGAATCACATGTAGTGGTGAAACAAAGTATTTATAGGGAAGCTTCTTCACATGAAGGATAGGCAAAATCATATTGCTAATACAATAGCTTGCACTGAGAGTATGAGACTATGCATTATCAGAAGGTAGGATGGTATCCACCGTTGTAATCTCTTAGATAAATAAACATTTTTTTGCATTGGTGTAGAGAGTTATCTAGGAATTGTACAGTAACTTGTATAGATCGGTACTTTTATCAAACCAAACTTTTCTTATCTGCACAAATTTAGAAGAGCATGATTTGTTTGGAGTTTCGACCTATCTTATTGGTATAAGCTTGCTGTTGAGTCAATTGGAATCATGGGGAGCCTTGAAGAAAGCTAAAATGAAAAATTGTAATTGCAAATAGGAGATGAGGATTCATGCTTGATTTTTCTGGAAGTGATGGCTTTACTGATCTTTAACTATCTATGCCTATTGGTTAACTTGCATTTTTTTGAGTTACCTGCTTTACTAGGTCATTACTCATTAGTAAAGAATACTACAAGAAAGCATCAGTTATCTTGCTTACTGCTTTGAGCTTACTGTCCAAGATTGGTGTGTTTGCCACTATGGGATCTGTCTTCTGGTTACTTCTGCATTCTAAAGAATTCTTCTATTCATATTTACATTATGATCTCGGTTTGCTAAGAAGGAAGTTAAAGTTTACTTCACACATATGAGATTATTTTGTTTAACATAATAATATAATATTAATATTAATAAAGTCTTTCCATGAGCTAATTCCTTAAGAAAAGGTCTTGCTATGAGCTAGAATTTCTGTTACACAGCCCTGACACCATATACTCAACTATCGCCTTTGCTCTTAGTAGGTTGGTTTTTGTTCACTAACTTCTTTTCTGATATTTGCGGCAGTGATGATCCCCATTGTATCATTATCAGCACAGCACCCACACAATTTCATTTTCCTGGGATTGTTCACTAACTTCTTTTCTGATATTTGCGGCAAGTGCTTGATTTTTTTATTTATTTTTGGGCATATTGGTAAACCATTTTACTCACTGTGCATATGCACCTAAAATTTATTATTTTCAGGCACAATAGAGGGGTATGCATTGTTATGCTGATCCGGTGGCATGACTAACGAAGAACAGTTTTGGCTCTTGATTTCTTCTTTGTTGTTCTTTCAGTGGATGGGCCTCGCATGTGCATTGATTCAGCCGTGTTGTCAGTAACTTTGTTGCTCAGGTAAACATGCGCACTGCTGTTTAGAGAACCCAAAAGATATGACAATTTGTCTTGTATCACTTAAATTAAGTACACGCGATTATGGTTGCAGGCACTAAGGAAGGAGACCTTGACGGTTTATGGTGATAGAAAGCAAACCAGGAGTTTTCAATATATTTCTGATCTGGACATCTGGTAGGTCTATCTCTACCCAACATATATTGATGGCCAAAACACCGTGGCCACCACTAGGAACCAGCTAGGTTAAGACGAAGGCGCATGAGACTTGGGAATTTTTTGGTGGCCCGCTTCTAGCTGCTTGGTTGCTCCCCTTACTGACAAAAAAACTATATGGCCACATAGTTCGTTGGGAATGTGTTACTGAAATACCTTGGTTGGTGCTGTAATGTTATTCTTTTTTCTGTATTTTTTTCTTAGTTCTCTCGGTCCTTAGCTAAGTGTTATGTATGCCTAAGTGTTATGTATGCCTGCTTTGATGGGTCTTTTTCTTTGTTCAGACACAGAGGATGCCTATCCTGATCTCAGAAACTACTAGAATAGAACAAATAAACAGTTCTGAAGATGAAACAAGATGATATGATTTCATTCACTGTTTGGCTTGTTTCTTATGTCATGTACAGTTCTTTGTCAACAACTGAAGTAGAAAAATGCAAATGTTTTCCATATCTACTACATCCTACACTATGTAAAAGTTGAATTGTATACATGCTCAAATACAATTGTGTAAAAATTGAACTATAGAAAAGTCATTGGTTGTTTTCATGTGCATCCCTAAGAAAAGCCGTGGCGTTAGCACGGGCATTATACTAGTGCTAATCTTAACGTATGATAGGTGCACGGTTTGCGCCAAACATACCGTGGGCTTAGAAATTGTTTTGGGCACACCCGATGGCACTCCTCGGCGATGAGGCTCAAGTGGAAGCTTGATTCTGTTCGTTTGGAGATAGTGCTAATCTTGATGCAAGATAGGTGCACGGTTTGCGCCAAACGTACCACAGGCTCATAAATCGTTTTTGACGCTCCCGATGGAACTCCAAGGTGACACGGGTCATGTGGAATCTCGTTTCGGTCCATTTGGAGATGGTGTTAGTGTCGGTGCAGGATAGGTGCACGGTTTGCGCCAAATGTACCATAGGCTCAAAAATCGTTTTGGACACACCTGATGGTGGACCTAGATGACGAGGGTCAAGTGGAAGCTCGATTCAGTCTGTTTGGAGATAGTGCTAATCTAGACGCAAGATAGGTGCACGGTATGGGCCGAACATACTAGAGGCTTAGAAATCATTTTGGACGCATGGGAGGGAACTACTAGGAGATGTGGATCATGTGGAAACTCTTTTGGGACCGTTTGAAGACATTGTTAATGTTAGTGCAAGATAGGTGCACGGATTGCCCCAAACATACCATAGGCTCAGAAATCATTTTGGACGCACCTGGTGGTACTCCTAGGTGACGAGGCTCAAGTGGAAGCTCGATTCACTTTGTTTTGGAGATAGTGCTAATCTTGATGCAAGATAGGTGCACGGTTTGTGCCGAAGGTACCACAAGCTCAGAAATCATCATCTGATGGAACTCCTAGGTGATGTTGGTCATGTGGAATCTCGTTTTGGTCTGTTTGGCGACAGTGTCAGTGTCGGTGCAAGACAGGTGCAAGGTTTGTGCCAAACATACCATATGCTCAGAAATCATTTCTGACACACGCAATGGTACTCCTACATGATGAGGCTCAAGTGGAAGCTTGATTTAGCCGGTTTGGAGATAGTGCTAATCTTGACGCAAGATAGTTGCATGGTTTGGGCCGAACATACTAGAGGCTCAGAAATCGTTTTGTACATACCGGATGGAGCTACTAGGTTAGATGGGTCATGTGGAGTCTCATTTTGGTCTGTTTGGAAACAGTGTTACTGTCGGAGCAATATAGGTGCACGGTTTGCGCCAAACGTACCATTGGCTCAGAAATCATTTTGGATGCACCCTATGGTACCCCTAGGTGATGAGCTTCAAGTGGAAGCTCGATTCAGTCTGTTTGGAGATAGTGCTAATCTTGACATAAGATAGGTGAAAGGCTTGTGCCAAATGTAATACAGCCTCAGAAATCATTTTGGATGCACCCAGTGGTACTCCTAGGTGATGAGGCTCAAGTAGGAGCTTGATTAAGTTTGTTTTGGAGATAGTGCTAATCTTGACACAAGATAGGTGCACGGTTTGTGCTGAACGTACCACAGGCTCAGAAATCATTTTGCACGCACCCAATGGAACTCCTCAGTGATGTGGGTGATGTGAAATCTCATTTTGGTCTGTGTTGAAGACAGTGTTAGTGTCAATGCAAGACAGGTGCAAGGTTGCGCCTAACGTACCATGTGCTCAGAAATCATTTTAGACACACCCAATGGTACTCCTTGGTGATGAGGCTCAAGTAGAAGCTCGATTTAGCCGGTTTGGAGATAATGCTAATCTTAACGTATGATAGGTGCACGGTTTGCGCCAAATGTACCATAGGCTCAAAAATCGTTATGGACACACCTGATGGTGGACCTAGATGACGAGGGTCAAGTGGAAGCCCGATTCAGTCTGTTTGGAGATAGTGCTAATCTAGACGCAAGATAGGTGCACGGTATGGGCCGAACATACTAGAGGCTCAGAAACCATTTTGGACGCATGGGAGGGAACTACTAGGAGACGTGGATCATGTGGAATCTCTTTTGGGACCGTTTGGAGACAGTGTTAATGTTAGTGCAAGACAGGTGCACGGTTTGCCCCAAACATACCATAGGCTCAAAAATCATTTTGGACGCACCTGGCGGTACTCCTAGGTGACGAGGCTCAAGTGGAAGCTCGATTCAATTTGTTTTGGAGATAGTGCTAATCTTGATGCAAGATAGGTGCACGGTTTGTGCCGTAGGTACCACAAGCTCAGAAATCATCATCTGATGGAACTCCTAGGTGATGTTGGTCATGTGGAATCTCGTTTTGGTCTGTTTGGCGACAGTGTCAATGTCGGTGCAAGATAGGTGCAAGGTTTGTGCCAAACGTACCATATGCTCAGAAATCATTTCTGACACACGCGATGGTACTCCTACGTGATGAGGCTCAAGTGGAAGCTCGATTTAGCCGGTTTTGAGATAGTGCTAAAATTGACGCAAGATAGGTGCACGGTTTGGGCCGAACATACTAGAGGCTCAGAAATCATTTTGTACATACCGGATGGAGCTACTAGGTTAGATGCGTCATGTGGAATCTCGTTTTGGTCTGTTTGGAAATAGTGTTACTGTGGGAGCAAGATAGGTGCACGGTTTGCGTCAAACGTACCATTGGCTCATAAATCATTTTGGATGCACCCTATGGTACTCCTAGGTGATGAGCTTCAAGTGGAAGCTCGATTCAGTCTGTTTGGAGATACTGCTAATCTTGACACAAGATAGGTGAAAGGCTTGCGCCAAACGTAATACAGCCTCAGAAATCATTTTGGACGCACCCGGTGGTACTCCTAAGTGATGAGGCTCAAGTAGGAGCTTGATTAAGTTTGTTTTGGAGATAGTGCTAATCTTGACACAAGATAGGTGCATGGTTTGCGCTGAACGTACCACAGGCTCAGAAATCATTTTGCACGCACCCAATGGAACTCCTCAGTGACGTGGGTCATGTGAAATCTCATTTTGGTCTGTTTGAAGACAGTGTTAGTGTCGATGCAAGATAGGTGCAAGGTTGCGCCAAACGTACCATGTGCTCAGAAATCATTTTAGACATACCCAATGGTACTCCTTGGTGATAAGGCTCAAGTAGAAGCTCGATTTAGCCGGTTTGGAGATAATGCTAATCTTAACGTATGATAGGTGCACGGTTTGCGCCAAACATACCGTGGGCTCAGAAATTGTTTTGGGCACACCCGATGGTACTCCTCGGTGATGAGGCTCAAGTGGAAGCTTGATTCTGTTCGTTTGGAGATAGTGCTAATCTTGACGCAAGATAGGTGCACGGTTTGCACCGAACATACCACAGGCTCATAAATCATTTTTGACGCACCTGATGGAACTCCAAGGTGACATGGGTCATGTGGAATCTCATTTTGGTCCATTTAGAGATGGTGTTAGTGTCGGTGCAGGATAGGTGCACGGTTTGTGCCAAATGTACCATCGGCTCAAAAATCATTTGGGACACAACTGATGGTAGACCTAGATGATGAGGGTCAAGTGGAAGCCCGATTCAGTCTGTTTGGAGATAGTGCTAATCTAGACGCAAGATAGGTGCACGGTATGGGCTGAACATACTAGAGGCTCAGAAACCATTTTGGACGCATGGGAGGGAACTACTAGGAGACGTGGATCATGTGGAATCTCTTTTGGGACCGTTTGGAGACAGTGTTAATGTTAGTGCAAGACAGGTGCACGGTTTGCCCCAAACATACCATAGGCTCAAAAATCATTTTGGATGCACCTGATGGTACTCCTAGGTGACGAGGCTCAAGTGGAAGCTCGATTCGGTTTGTTTTGGAGATAGTGCTAATCTTGATGCAAGATAGGTGCACGGTTTGTGCTGTAGGTACCACAGGCTCAGAAATCATCATCTGATGGAACTCCTAGGTGATGTTGGTCATGTGGAATCTCGTTTTGGTCTGTTTGGCGACAGTGTCAGTGTCGGTGCAAGATAGGTGCAAGGTTTGTGCCAAACGTACCATATGCTCAGAAATCATTTCTGACACACGTGATGGTACTCCTACGTGATGAGGCTCAAGTGGAAGCTCGATTTAGCCGGTTTGGAGATAGTGCTAATCTTGACGCAAGATAGGTGCACCGTTTGGGCCAAACATACTAGAGGCTCAGAAATCATTTTGTACGTACCAAAGGGAGCTACTAGGTTAGATGGGTCATGTGGAATCTCGTTTTGGTCTGTTTGGAAACAGTGTTCCTATGGGAGCAAGCTAGGTGCACGGTTTGCGCCAAACGTACCATTGGCTCATAAATCATTTTGGATGCACCCTAT
Source organism: Saccharum spontaneum (assembly GCA_022457205.1). Lineage (NCBI taxonomy): Eukaryota > Viridiplantae > Streptophyta > Magnoliopsida > Poales > Poaceae > Saccharum > Saccharum spontaneum. Next base: position 51,607,956 of record CM039580.1, on the reverse strand, counting down.
GGTACTCCTAGGTGATGAGCTTCAAGTGGAAGCTCGATTCAGTCTGTTTGGAGATACTGCTAATCTTGACACAAGATAGGTGAAAGGCTTGCGCCAAACGTAATACAGCCTCAGAAATCATTTTGGACGCACCCGGTGGTACTCCTAGGTGATGAGGCTCAAGTAGGAGCTTGATTAAGTTTGTTTTGGAGATAGTGCTAATCTTGACACAAGATAGGTGCATGGTTTGCGCTGAACGTACCATAGGCTCAGAAATCATTTTGCACGCACCCAATGGAACTCCTCAGTGACGTGGGTCAGGTGAAATCTCATTTTGGTCTGTTTGAAGACAGTGTTAGTGTCGATGCAAGATAGGTGCAAGGTTGCGCCAAACGTACCATGTGCTCAGAAATCATTTTAGACACACCCAATGGTACTCCTTGGTGATGAGGCTCAAGTAGAAGCTCGATTTAGCTGGTTTGGAGATAATGCTAATCTTAACGAATGATAGGTGCACGGTTTGTGCCAAACATACCGTGGGCTCAGAAATTGTTTTGGGCACACCCGATGGTACTCCTCGGTGATGAGGCTCAAGTGGAAGCTTGATTCTGTTCGTTTGGAGATAGTGCTAATCTTGACGCAAGATAGGTGCACGGTTTGCACCGAACGTACCACAGGCTCATAAATCATTTTTGACGCACCTGATGGAACTCCAAGGTGACATGGGTCATGTGGAATCTCGTTTTGGTCCATTTGGAGATGGTGTTAGTGTCGGTGCAGGATAGGTGCACGGTTTGTGCCAAATGTACCATAGGCTCAAAAATCGTTTGGGACACAACTGATGGTGGACCTAGATGACGAGGGTCAAGTGGAAGCCCGATTCAGTCTGTTTGGAGATAGTGCTAATCTAGACGCAAGATAGGTGCACGGTATGGGCTGAACATACTAGAGGCTCAGAAACCATTTTGGACGCATGGGAGGGAACTACTAGGAGACGTGGATCATGTGGAATCTCTATTGGGACCGTTCGGAGACAGTGTTAATGTTAGTGCAAGACAGGTGCACGGTTTGCCCCAAACATACCATAGGCTCAAAAATCATTTTGGATGCACCTGATGGTACTCCTAGGTGACGAGGCTCAAGTGGAAGCTCGATTCGGTTTATTTTGGAGATAGTGCTAATCTTGATGCAAGATAGGTGCACGGTTTGTGCCGTAGGTACCACAGGCTCAGAAATCATCTTCTGATGGAACTCCTAGGTGATGTTGGTCATGTGGAATCTCGTTTTGGTCTGTTTGGCGACAGTGTCAGTGTCGGTGCAAGATAGGTGCAAGGTTTGTGCCAAACGTACCATATGCTCAGAAATCATTTCTGACACACGTGATGGTACTCCTACGTGATGAGGCTCAAGTGGAAGCTCGATTTAGCCGGTTTGGAGATAGTGCTAATCTTGACGCAAGATAGGTGCACGGTTTGGGCCGAACATACTAGAGGCTCAAAAATCATTTTGTACGTACCGAAGGGAGCTACTAGGTTAGATGGGTCATGTGGAATCTCATTTTGGTCTGTTTGGAAACAGTGTTACTGTGGGAGCAAGATAGGTGCACGGTTTGCGCCAAACGTACCATTGACTCATAAATCATTTTGGATGCACCCTATGGTACTCCTAGGTGATGAGCTTCAAGTGGAAGCTCGATTCAGTCTGTTTGGAGATACTGCTAATCTTGACACAAGATAGGTGAAAGGCTTGCACCAAACGTAATACAGCCTCAGAAATCATTTTGGACGCACCCGGTGGTACTCCTAGGTGATGAGGCTCAAGTAGGAGCTGGATTAAGTTTGTTTTGGAGATAGTGCTAATCTTGACACAAGATAGGTGCATGGTTTGCGCTGAACGTACCACAGGCTCAGAAATCATTTTGCACGCACCCAATGGAACTCCTCAGTGACGTGGGTCATGTGAAATCTCATTTTGGTCTGTTTGAAGACGGTGTTAGTGTCGATGCAAGATAGGTGCAAGGTTGCGCCAAACGTATGTTCGTTTGGAGATAGTGCTAATCTTGACGCAAGATAGGTGCACGGTTTGCACCGAACGTACCACAGGCTCATAAATCATTTTTGACGCACCTGATGGAACTCCAAGGTGACATGGGTCATGTGGAATCTCGTTTTGGTCCATTTGGAGATGGTGTTAGTGTCGGTGCAGGATAGGTGCACGGTTTGTGCCAAATGTACCATAGGCTCAAAAATCGTTTGGGACACAACTGATGGTGGACCTAGATGACGAGGGTCAAGTGGAAGCCCGATTCAGTCTGTTTGGAGATAGTGCTAATCTAGACGCAAGATAGGAGCACGGTATGGGCTGAACATACTAGAGGCTCAGAAACCATTTTGGACGCATGGGAGGGAACTACTAGGAGACGTGGATCATGTGGAATCTCTTTTGGGACCGTTTGGAGACAGTGTTAATGTTAGTGCAAGACAGGTGCACGGTTTGCCCCAAACATACCATAGGCTCAAAAATCATTTTGGATGCACCTGATGGTACTCCTAGGTGACGAGGCTCAAGTGGAAGCTCGATTCGGTTTATTTTGGAGATAGTGCTAATCTTGATGCAAGATAGGTGCACGGTTTGTGCCGTAGGTACCACAGGCTCAGAAATCATAATCTGATGGAACTCCTAGGTGATGTTGGTCATGTGGAATCTCGTTTTGGTCTGTTTGGCGACAGTGTCAGTGTCGGTGCAAGATAGGTGTAAGGTTTGTGCCAAACGTACCATATGCTCAGAAATCAATTCTGACACACGTGATGGTACTCCTACGTGATGAGGCTCAAGTGGAAGCTCGATTTAGCCGGTTTGGAGATAGTGCTAATCTTGACGCAAGATAGGTGCACGGTTTGGGCCGAACATACTAGAGGCTCAAAAATCATTTTGTACGTACCGAAGGGAGCTACTAGGTTAGATGGGTCATGTGGAATCTCGTTTTGGTCTGTTTGGAAACAGTGTTACTGTGGGAGCAAGATAGGTGCACGGTTTGCGCCAAACGTACCATTGGCTCATAAATCATTTTGGATGCACCCTATGGTACTCCAAGGTGATGAGCTTCAAGTGGAAGCTCGATTCAGTCTGTTTGGAGATACTGCTAATCTTGACACAAGATAGGTGAAAGGCTTGCGCCAAACGTAATACAGCCTCAGAAATCATTTTGGACGCACCCGGTGGTACTCCTAGGTGATGAGGCTCAAGTAGGAGCTTGATTAAGTTTGTTTTGGAGATAGTGCTAATCTTGACACAAGATAGGTGCATGGTTTGCGCTGAACGTACCACAGGCTCAGAAATCATTTTGCACGCACCCAATGGAACTCCTCAGTGAAGTGGGTCATGTGAAATCTCATTTTGGTCTGTTTGAAGACAGTGTTAGTGTCGATGCAAGATAGGTGCAAGGTTGCGCCAAATGTACCATGTGCTCAGAAATCATTTTAGACACACCCAATGGTACTCCTTGGTGATGAGGCTCAAGTAGAAGCTCGATTTAGCCGGTTTGGAGATAATTCTAATCTTAACGTATGATAGGTGCACGGTTTGCGCCAAACATACCGTGGGCTCAGAAATTGTTTTGGGCACACCCGATGGTACTCCTCGGTGATGAGGCTCAAGTGGAAGCTTGATTCTGTTCGTTTGGAGATAGTGCTAATCTTGACGCAAGATAGGTGCACGGTTTGCACCGAACGTACCACAGGCTCATAAATCATTTTTGACGCACCTGATGGAACTCCAAGGTGACATGGGTCATGTGGAATCTCGTTTTGGTCCATTTGGAGATGGTGTTAGTGTCGGTGCAGGATAGGTGCACGGTTTGTGCAAAATGTACCATAGGCTCAAAAATCGTTTGGGACACAACTGATGGTGGACCTAGATGACGAGGGTCAAGTGGAAGCCCGATTCAGTCTGTATGGAGATAGTGCTAATCTAGACGCAAGATAGGAGCACGGTATGGGCTGAACATACTAGAGGCTCAGAAACCATTTTGGACGCATGGGAGGGAACTACTAGGAGACGTGGATCATGTGGAATCTCTTTTGGGACCGTTTGGAGACAGTGTTAATGTTAGTGCAAGACAGGTGCACGGTTTGCCCCAAACATACCATAGGCTCAAAAATCATTTTGGATGCACCTGATGGTACTCCTAGGTGACGCGGCTCAAGTGGAAGCTCGATTCGGTTTATTTTGGAGATAGTGCTAATCTTGATGCAAGATAGGTGCACGGTTTGTGCCGTAGGTACCACAGGCTCAGAAATCATAATCTGATGGAACTCCTAGGTGATGTTGGTCATGTGGAATCTCGTTTTGGTCTGTTTGGCGACAGTGTCAGTGTCGGTGCAAGATAGGTGTAAGGTTTGTGCCAAACGTACCATATGCTCAGAAATCAATTCTGACACACGTGATGGTACTCCTACGTGATGAGGCTCAAGTGGAAGCTCGATTTAGCCGGTTTGGAGATAGTGCTAATCTTGACGCAAGATAGGTGCACGGTTTGGGCCGAACATACTAGAGGCTCAAAAATCATTTTGTACGTACCGAAGGGAGCTACTAGGTTAGATGGGTCATGTGGAATCTCGTTTTGGTCTGTTTGGAAACAGTGTTACTGTGGGAGCAAGATAGGTGCACGGTTTGCGCCAAACGTACCATTGGCTCATAAATCATTTTGGATGCACCCTATGGTACTCCTAGGTGATGAGCTTCAAGTGGAAGCTCGATTCAGTCTGTTTGGAGATACTGCTAATCTTGACACAAGATAGGTGAAAGGCTTGCGCCAAACGTAATACAGCCTCAGAAATCATTTTGGACGCACCCGGTGGTACTCCTAGGTGATGAGGCTCAAGTAGGAGCTGGATTAAGTTTGTTTTGGAGATAGTGCTAATCTTGACACAAGATAGGTGCATGGTTTGCGCTGAACGTACCACAGGCTCAGAAATCATTTTGCACGCACCCAATGGAACTCCTCAGTGACGTGGGTCATGTGAAATCTCATTTTGGTCTGTTTGAAGACAGTGTTAGTGTCGATGCAAGACAGGTGCAAGGTTGCGCCAAATCTACCATGTGCTCAGAAACCATTTTAGACACACCCAATGGTACTCCTTGGTGATGAGGCTCATGTAGAAGCTCGATTTAGCCGGTTTGGAGATAATGCTAATCTTAACGTATGATAGGTGCACGGTTTGCGCCAAACATAACGTGGGCTCAGAAATTGTTTGGGGCACACCCGATGGTACTCCTCGGTGATGAGGCTCAAGTGGAAGCTTGATTCTGTTCGTTTGGAGATAGTGCTAATCTTGACGCAAGATAGGTGCACGGTTTGCACCGAACGTACCACAGGCTCATAAATCATTTTTGACGCACCTGATGGAACTCCAAGGTGACATGGGTCATGTGGAATCTCGTTTTGGTCCATTTGGAGATGGTGTTAGTGTCGGTGCAGGATAGGTGCACGGTTTGTGCCAAATGTACCATAGGCTCAAAAATCGTTTGGGACACAACTGATGGTGGACCTAGATGACGAGGGTCAAGTGGAAGCCCGATTCAGTCTGTTTGGAGATAGTGCTAATCTAGACGCAAGATAGGTGCACGGTATGGGCTGAACATACTAGAGGCTCAAAAACCATTTTGGACGCATGGGAGGGAAAACTACTAGGAGACGTGGATCATGTGGAATCTCTTTTGGGACCGTTTGGAGACAGTGTTAATGTTAGTGCAAGACAGGTGCACGGTTTGCCCCAAACATACCATAGGCTCAAAAATCATTTTGGATGCACCTGATGGTACTCCTAGGTGACGAGGCTCAAGTGGAAGCTCGATTCGGTTTGTTTTGGAGATAGTGCTAATCTTGATGCAAGATAGGTGCACGGTTTGTGCCGTAGGTACCACAGGCTCAGAAATCATAATCTGATGGAACTCCTAGGTGATGTTGGTCATGTGGAATCTCGTTTTGGTCTGTTTGGCGACAGTGTCAGTGTCGGTGCAAGATAGGTGTAAGGTTTGTGCCAAACGTACCATATGCTCAGAAATCATTTCTGACACACGTGATGGTACTCCTACGTGATGAGGCTCAAGTGGAAGCTCGATTTAGCCGGTTTGGAGATAGTGCTAATCTTGACGCAAGATAGGTGCACGGTTTGGGCCGAACATACTAGAGGCTCAAAAATCATTCTGTACGTACCGAAGGGAGCTACTAGGTTAGATGGGTCATGTGGAATCTCGTTTTGGTCTGTTTCGAAACAGTGTTACTGTGGGAGCAAGATAGGTGCACGGTTTGCGCCAAACGTACCATTGGCTCATAAATCATTTTGGATGCACCCTATGGTACTCCTAGGTGATGAGCTTCAAGTGGAAGCTCGATTCAGTCTGTTTGGAGATACTGCTAATCTTGACACAAGATAGGTGAAAGGCTTGCGCCAAACGTAATACAGCCTCAGAAATCATTTTGGACGCACCCGGTGGTACTCCTAGGTGATGAGGCTCAAGTAGGAGCTGGATTAAGTTTGTTTTGGAGATAGTGCTAATCTTGACACAAGATAGGTGCATGGTTTGCGCTGAACGTACCACAGGCTCAGAAATCATTTTGCACGCACCCAATGGAACTCCTCAGTGACGTGGGTCATGTGAAATCTCATTTTGGTCTGTTTGAAGACAGTGTTAGTGTCGATGCAAGACAGGTGCAAGGTTGCGCCAAATCTACCATGTGCTCAGAAACCATTTTAGACACACCCAATGGTACTCCTTGGTGATGAGGCTCATGTAGAAGCTCGATTTAGCCGGTTTGGAGATAATGCTAATCTTAACGTATGATAGGTGCACGGTTTGCGCCAAACATAACGTGGGCTCAGAAATTGTTTGGGGCACACCCGATGGTACTCCTCGGTGATGAGGCTCAAGTGGAAGCTTGATTCTGTTCGTTTGGAGATAGTGCTAATCTTGACGCAAGATAGGTGCACGGTTTGCACCGAATGTACCACAGGCTCATAACTCGTTTTTGACGCTCCTGATGGAACTCCAAGGTGACATGGGTCATGTGGAATCTCGTTTCCGTCCATTTGGAGATGGTGTTAGTGTCGGTGCAGGATAGGTGCACGGTTTGTGCCAAATGTACCATAGGCTCAAAAATCGTTTGGGACACAACTGATGGTGGACCTAGATGACGAGGGTCAAGTGGAAGCCCGATTCAGTCTGTTTGGAGATAGTGCTCATCTGGACGCAAGATAGGTGCACGGTATGGGCTGAACATACTAGAGGCTCAGAAACCATTTTGGACGCATGGGAGGGAACTACTAGGAGACGTGGATCATGTGGAATCTCTTTTGGGACCATTTGGAGACAGTGTTAATGTTAGTGCAAGACAGGTGCACGGTTTGCCCCAAACATACCATAGGCTCAAAAATCATTTTGGATGCACCTGATGGTACTCCTAGGTGACGAGGCTCAAGTGGAAGCTCGATTCGGTTTGTTTTGGAGATAGTGCTAATCTTGATGCAAGATAGGTGCACGGTTTGAGCCGAAGGTACCACAGGCTCAGAAATCATCATCTGATGGAACTCCTAGGTGATGTTGGTCATGTGGAATCTCGTTTTGGTCTGTTTGGCGACAGTGTCAGTGTCGGTGCAAGACAGGTGCAAGGTTTGTGCCAAACGTACCATATGCTCAGAAATCATTTCTGACACACGCGATGGTACTCCTACGTGATGAGGCTCAAGTGGAAGCTCGATTTAGCCGGTTTGGAGATAGTGCTAATCTTGACGCAAGATAGGTGCCCGGTTTGGGCCGAACATACTAGAGGTTCAGAAATCGTTTTGTACGTACCGGATGGAGCTACTAGGTTAGATGGGTCATGTGGAATCTCGTTTTGGTCTGTTTGAAAACAGTGTTACTGTTGGAGCAAGATAGGTGCACGGTTTGCGCCAAACGTACCATTGGCTCATAGATCATTTTGGATGCACCCTATGGTACTCCTAGGTGATGAGCTTCAAGTGGAAGCTCGATTCAGTATGTTTGGAGATACTCCTAATCTTGACACAAGATAGGTGAAAGGCTTGCGCCAAACGTAATGCAGCCTCAGAAATCATTTTGGACGCACCCGGTGGTACTCCTAGGTGATGAGGCTCAAGTAGGAGCTTGATTAAGTTTGTTTTGGAGATAGTGCTAATCCTGACATAAGATAGGTGCACGGTTTGCGCTGAACGTACCACAGGCTCAGAAATCATTTTGCACGCACCCGATGGAACTCCTCAGTGACGTGGGTCATGTGAAATCTCGTTTTGATCTGTTTCAAGACAGTGTTAGTGCCGTTGCAAGACAGGTGCAAGGTTGCGCCAAACGTACCATGTGCTCAGAAATCATTTTAGACACACCCAATGGTACTCCTTGGTGATGAGGCTCAAGTAGAAGCTCGATTTAGTGTCACACCCCAAAAATTTCAGTTTTGGGATGTGACTAGAAAACACCAAAAACATAACAGAAGATTTTTACTATTTTCTAAAATATCCAACTTTATTTAAGTTGTCCACAATTTAGATGTTGGAAAATGTGAGTTTCTAATTTTTTCTTGGAATTTAAACAAATGGTTTGTTGCATTTCATGCCTTTGCATAGTGTCTTTGTATGAAAAATGAGTTTAAATGTTTTTAAATGCGCTTAGGGTTTGATTCAAATCAAATCTCTCAAGATCTTTGATCAAGTTTCCATAACCTCAGAACCATGATCAAATCCTTGGAAACCATTCATCTTGATCCTTGTTCCAAAAACCTTGGCGGGTCTTCAAGTTTCATCTTGTCAAAACCCTAACTAGCCCGGTCTCTCTTTCTCTCTTTTCTCCTCATTTTAGAGCTTCTAATTATTTCCGACAAAGTTTTCCCAAAGCACTAAATCTATGCTTGATGGCCAATCATTTTATGTCATCACTCTCACGCAAATCTACCATCATGTTCAAGTAATATCACTCACATGTCACATACCCAAGTTAATCTCATTTCTTCCTCTTATCAACCCAATGGCAGCCCTAACATTGTTCTCTCTTTCTAATGGGCTTATTCTTTTCTCTCCTTTCCTCACCTTGGGCAACATCATCACGGACTCTTTTTCCTCTATATTTTCTCCTCTTGATCAAAGCCCACAACCCAAAAAGACCACAAGCAGCCTGCCCCATAACTCTATCTTCGCTTCGGGCCGAACCCGGTCCAAACTTTGCCTTAGCTCTCGCCATGGGTCAAAGCCCAACCATCCTCCTCTCCTTTGGGGTCCAAAATCAAGTCCAACCAGCCCTCTAACTCTTCCTCTCCCCTCTCCCACGTCACTCCTTGGAAGCCCTCTCAAATCTTGCAAAAATATCAACCAAGGCAATGAATATCAAGCAATGACCCTTTGCCTTTCTACCCCTTCACCTCCCATCACTTCCCCTTCCTATTTACCTCCCCCATCTCCCCCTCACGCCTCCCCTTTCATTTCCCACGTCAAGAACAGGGGAGAGACGCCCCTGCAGCTCCTCCTCTTCCCCCATGGCTGCCCCAATCAACCGCAACGCGATCTGGATGATCCATCGCACTATATCGTCATCACCGGCCATGGACGATCCATCTCCTCGCTCCACCACATCCTTCCCCATGGTGAGAACACTCCATAATCATCCCCATGATGTTCTCAAGTTTCTTTCTGCATATCTTGTACCATAGATGATATACGGTTGATCCATGGCAAAGTTTACCCGTTGTTTGTGTTGCTGTCCTCACGGCCAGCGTTGCTGCTGTTGACGGATTCGGCGTTCCTCGCTGTTTTGTGACTCCAATTGTCAATCCTTTTGGTGAAGTTGGAGATAACATCCTTGAACATGTCTCTGTAATAGGGTTTCTCCATATGAGTTGTGAAATTACAGATATCGTCATCTCCGTGCATACTGTTCCTGCTGTCTAGTCAGATTGCCGCTGTGAGTTGTTTTGGCGTTCCCCGCTAATCCACTGTCCAAATCATCAAGCCCTTGAACCTACATGTTCACGACATCCCTGCACATGATCCCACAAGTTGGTTCGGCTATGCAATCCCCGATGGCCGAGATATGGAGATGGAAGTGCCGACTACGCCTGCTGTCCAAACAGCAGACACCCTGTTTTTGGCAATGACGTTCCCGTTGATCCAGTGAACCCTAGGATGCATTCTTTGGCTATACCATCATCTATATAGTTGCACATGCCTCTGCAAAGTTTCATGGCGATATGACCAAAGATGAAAGATATATGTTCCTATCTTGTGCTCGCTGTCCCTGCTGCCCCGCAGCCGTGCTGATGCCGGTTGGCATGCGTGTTCCCGATGTTTCGCCGCTCCGGTGGTCAAGCCCTTCGACCACAATGTGCATCATATTCTTGCACACATATCCACAAGTTTTCTTGGTCATATGAATCACAAGACTGAAGATATAAGCATCACCGTGTCGCTGCTCCTGCCTTGCCAACAGCCACGCAGTGCCATCTTGCAATATTGTTCCCCGCCTAACCGACGGTCAAAACATCATGTTCTTTTGTCATAATATGTTCCATGCAGTGCCTTGCAACCCCATCCAACGAATCACCATTTGTCTTTGTTATAACCATGCAATCGGTCATCATAACCACCGCTGTCCGCCGACGTGTATGTTTGGATAGCTCGGCAATTCGCCACGTTCCTCGCTAAACCACTACATGATTCGCTGAGTCCTCTTCCATGACCATGTGTTTCCTAGTTGCACATGATCCTATCAAGTTCTATGCCAATAAGTTCGATGCGTCTCTACCTTCTCATGGCCGCAGCCGCTGCTACCCGCCGCTGTCCGCCATCGGGTACGCTCAACCAATGCACAAATCGCTATAATCGTGTTTCCCTTTGATCTATCATCCACCTTAGTGCACTAGTTTATCATGATATGTTCCCAAGTAACCTATACACATGTCCAACCCTTTTTGTTCCGAATATGTATCTTCAAGTCCAAACTCCACCTTCTCATATGAATTCAATCCTTCCCATCTATACCTTTCAACTATCATATCTTTTAATCGTGGCTCCTGTTTTGGTTAGTTTTTGCACTCTCGCGGTCTTAGAACAAGCCCTACTTGTTTAATAAACTTTATATCTTGTTTTATATATAATAATTGATGTAATGCTTCTAGGTTTGTCTATGATGCTTGTGATGGTTGTTGCTATCGTTAGATGAAGCTATACAAGGATGATCCAGAAGGAGAGTTGGACAAGTTTGAGCACTATTTGAGGCAAGTGTAACATGAGTTCCCTTGTTACCTAATAACCTTATAATCACTTTCATATGCATGTGTCTAATATGATGCTAAGGATCTTACCTAGTACTTTTGATACCCTATACTCCTTGTTTACCATGGGCTCATGCATGTGGGTAGCTTTGCTTAGCTTGCAATTACCAAATATTGTAATGTTAATATTGGTTAATGACTTATGGAATCAATGGTTAAAATGATGCTTCTGGCAACATGGACACAAGGGGGCTAGAGCATTGGGCCTTGTTGGGTGCTCTAGTCTGCCCTCCGTAAGGACTGAATCTTAAAGCGGCAACCCAGGACATCCGTACAGCCTTGAGAATCAAAATGGGCACGATCTTAGTCGTATAGCTAGTTTTCTCTAGCTTGTTAGTAGTTACCGAAAGTTTTCGGTGCAAGAGGGGGGTCTAGGTTGCAGAATGGCTTCTTGCCTGTCAAGGTGAGTACTGGGCTGCGGTCATGGTGTGCCACTCTTGAAGGGGGGCTCCATTCGCCTAGGCTGAAACCTCGCGGCTACTAACTTGTTAGGGTAATTAGTGAAAGGCTTCGTAGTGAACCCTACCGACTTACCTTGGAAGTGAGTCAAGAGGTTGGCCACCTCGGGCACAGGGGTATTCACGACTCAAGGTGAAAGTGTACACACTCTGCAGAGTTTGATCAAACTGATATATCAGCCGTGCTCACGGTCACGAGCGGCCTGGATCCTTTTCGAGATAGATGGTTCTATGGATGGTTTGGGATATGATTAATGTTGATGGTGATAACTAGTTATATTCACATGGGAGCCATAAGCATAACTTAGAAATATAGGCATAATAAATAAAATATGACCAACTAAAAATGCTTACCGCAGTACAACCGAGTCAAGCCTTCTTGAGCCTTGCATAACCTCATGGTATACTTGCTGAGCATGGTGAGCTGACGCTTGTCGTTGTCACCAATAAAAATCCCGGATGGGTACCAGATGGTGAATCAAGTGAAGAGTTTCTTGCGGAGTCCATGAGTACTAGGCGAGTGCTCCCCCAGTCAACCGTCCCTGTGGAGTATGGAGTCCCGAAGAGAAGATATAGAATAATTTCCGCTACGCTTTGTAATAGTTGTAAGTTTTGATGTAACTATGTTCGATACATAATAAAGCATTGTTCTTGATATTCTCCATATTTGTCGCTATATGTGTCGTGTGGACATCCTGGGCACACATATAGTTAGCGCTTGGTATTCTTCGGAAAACCGGGTGCGAGACAGCAGTGTTGACTGTAGGATGCGTTGCCTAGTTAGAAATGGTCATTTTTGTAAACTTATTTTGGTATAAACTAATCATAACTTCCTCTCCCTTGATGCTTTGTGAAAAATAAAAATGTTGTTTACCGAAAGCCTCTCGTTTGACCAAGATCCATGAAGATGTACATGGAGTTGAAGATTCTATATCAATGAGAAGAATCATCACACCAAAGAAGAATGAAGATTTCAAGATCGTTTTGTTCTATGCCTTATATAAGTAGGTTCTTACCTGAGCACTTTTACGTTAGCAACGATGGTGTTCCCGATTAAGGACAACATCATGTTAGTGTGTTCCTACACGGTTGATTGTCATGTTATGTTGTCCATGAGTGATTTGGCTCTTTGTAATGAGTGCCTCTTTAGTGAATCTCGGGACGAGATTCCTTTAAGGGGGGTAGTTTGTCACACCCCAAAAATTTCAGTTTTGGGATGTGACTAGAAAACACCAAAAACATAACAGAAGATTTTTACTATTTTCTAAAATATCCAACTTTATTTAAGTTGTCCACAATTTAGATGTTGGAAAATGTGAGTTTCTAATTTTTTCTTGGAATTTAAACAAATGGTTTGTTGCATTTCATGCCTTTGCATAGTGTCTTTGTATGAAAAATGAGTTTAAATGTTTTTAAATGCGCTTAGGGTTTGATTCAAATCAAATCTCTCAAGATCTTTGATCAAGTTTCCATAACCTCAGAACCATGATCAAATCCTTGGAAACCATTCATCTTGATCCTTGTTCCAAAAACCTTGGCGGGTCTTCAAGTTTCATCTTGTCAAAACCCTAACTAGCCCGGTCTCTCTTTCTCTCTTTTCTCCTCATTTTAGAGCTTCTAATTATTTCCGACCAAGTTTTCCCAAAGCACTAAATCTATGCTTGATGGCCAATCATTTTATGTCATCACTCTCACGCAAATCTACCATCATGTTCAAGTAATATCACTCACATGTCACATACCCAAGTTAATCTCATTTCTTCCTCTTATCAACCCAATGGCAGTCCTAACATTGTTCTCTCTTTCTAATGGGCTTATTCTTTTCTCTCCTTTCCTCACCTTGGGCAACATCATCACGGACTCTTTTTCCTCTATATTTTCTCCTCTTGATCAAAGCCCACAACCCAAAAAGACCACAAGCAGCCTGCCCCATAACTCTATCTTCGCTTCGGGCCGAACCCGGTCCAAACTTTGCCTTAGCTCTCGCCATGGGTCAAAGCCCAACCATCCTCCTCTCCTTTGGGGTCCAAAATCAAGTCCAACCAGCCCTCTAACTCTTCCTCTCCCCTCTCCCACGTCACTCCTTGGAAGCCCTCTCAAATCTTGCAAAAATATCAACCAAGGCAATGAATATCAAGCAATGACCCTTTGCCTTTCTACCCCTTCACCTCCCATCACTTCCCCTTCCTATTTACCTCCCCCATCTCCCCCTCACGCCTCCCCTTTCATTTCCCACGTCAAGAACAGGGGAGGGACGCCCCTGCAGCTCCTCCTCTTCCCCCATGGCTGCCCCAATCAACCGCAACGCGATCTGGATGATCCATCGCACTATATCGTCATCACCGGCCATGGACGATCCATCTCCTCGCTCCACCACATCCTTCCCCATGGTGAGAACACTCCATAATCATCCCCATGATGTTCTCAAGTTTCTTTCTGCATATCTTGTACCATAGATGATATACGGTTGATCCATGGCAAAGTTTACCCGTTGTTTGTGTTGCTGTCCTCACGGCCAGCGTTGCTGCTGTTGACGGATTCGGCATTCCTCGCTGTTTTGTGACTCCAATTGTCAATCCTTTTGGTGAAGTTGGAGATAACATCCTTGAACATGTCTCTGTAATAGGGTTTCTCCATATGAGTTGTGAAATTACAGATATCGTCATCTCCGTGCATACTGTTCCTGCTGTCTAGTCAGATTGCCGCTGTGAGTTGTTTTGGCGTTCCCCGCTAATCCACTGTCCAAATCATCAAGCCCTTGAACCTACATGTTCACGACATCCCTGCACATGATCCCACAAGTTGGTTCGGCTATGCAATCCCCGATGGCCGAGATATGGAGATGGAAGTGCCGACTACGCCTGCTGTCCAAACAGCAGACACCCTGTTTTTGGCAACGACGTTCCCGTTGATCCAGTGAACCCTAGGATGCATTCTTTGGCTATACCATCATCTATATAGTTGCACATGCCTCTGCAAAGTTTCATGGCGATATGACCAAAGATGAAAGATATATGTTCCTATCTTGTGCTCGCTGTCCCTGCTGCCCCGCAGCCGTGCTGATGCCGGTTGGCATGCGTGTTCCCGATGTTTCGCCGCTCCGGTGGTCAAGCCCTTCGACCACAATGTGCATCATATTCTTGCACACATATCCACAAGTTTTCTTGGTCATATGAATCACAAGACTGAAGATATAAGCATCACCGTGTCGCTGCTCCTGCCTTGCCAACAGCCACGCAGTGCCATCTTGCAATATTGTTCCCCGCCTAACCGACGGTCAAAACATCATGTTCTTTTGTCATAATATGTTCCATGCAGTGCCTTGCAACCCCATCCAACGAATCACCATTTGTCTTTGTTATAACCATGCAATCGGTCATCATAACCACCGCTGTCCGCCGACGTGTATGTTTGGATAGCTCGGCAATTCGCCACGTTCCTCGCTAAACCACTACATGATTCGCTGAGTCCTCTTCCATGACCATGTGTTTCCTAGTTGCACATGATCCTATCAAGTTCTATGCCAATAAGTTCGATGCGTCTCTACCTTCTCATGGCCGCAGCCGCTGCTACCCGCCGCTGTCCGCCATCGGGTACGCTCAACCAATGCACAAATCGCCATAATCGTGTTTCCCTTTGATCTATCATCCACCTTAGTGCACTAGTTTATCATGATATGTTCCCAAGTAACCTATACACATGTCCAACCCTTTTTGTTCCGAATATGTATCTTCAAGTCCAAACTCCACCTTCTCATATGAATTCAATCCTTCCCATCTATACCTTTCAACTATCATATCTTTTAATCGTGGCTCCTGTTTTGGTTAGTTTTTGCACTCTCGCGGTCTTAGAACAAGCCCTACTTGTTTAATAAACTTTATATCTTGTTTTATATATAATAATTGATGTAATGCTTCTAGGTTTGTCTATGATGCTTGTGATGGTTGTTGCTATCGTTAGATGAAGCTATACAAGGATGATCCAGAAGGAGAGTTGGACAAGTTTGAGCACTATTTGAGGCAAGTGTAACATGAGTTCCCTTGTTACCTAATAACCTTATAATCACTTTCATATGCATGTGTCTAATATGATGCTAAGGATCTTACCTAGTACTTTTGATACCCTATACTCCTTGTTTACCATGGGCTCATGCATGTGGGTAGCTTTGCTTAGCTTGCAATTACCAAATATTGTAATGTTAATATTGGTTAATGACTTATGGAATCAATGGTTAAAATGATGCTTCTGGCAACATGGACACAAGGGGGCTAGAGCATTGGGCCTTGTTGGGTGCTCTAGTCTGCCCTCCGTAAGGACTGAATCTTAAAGCGGCAACCCAGGACATCCGTACAGCCTTGAGAATCAAAATGGGCACGATCTTAGTCGTATAGCTAGTTTTCTCTAGCTTGTTAGTAGTTACCGAAAGTTTTCGGCGCAAGAGGGGGGTCTAGGTTGCAGAATGGCTTCTTGCCTGTCAAGGTGAGTACTGGGCTGCGGTCATGGTGTGCCACTCTTGAAGGGGGGCTCCATTCGCCTAGGCTGAAACCTCGCGGCTACTAACTTGTTAGGGTAATTAGTGAAAGGCTTCGTAGTGAACCCTGCCGACTTACCTTGGAAGTGAGTCAAGAGGTTGGCCACCTCGGGCACAGGGGTATTCACGACTCAAGGTGAAAGTGTACACACTCTGCAGAGTTTGATCAAACTGATATATCAGCCGTGCTCACGGTCACGAGCGGCCTGGATCCTTTTCGAGATAGATGGTTCTATGGATGGTTTGGGATATGATTAATGTTGATGGTGATAACTAGTTATATTCACATGGGAGCCATAAGCATAACTTAGAAATATAGGCATAATAAATAAAATATGGCCAACTAAAAATGCTTACCGCAGTACAACCGAGTCAAGCCTTCTTGAGCCTTGCATAACCTCATGGTATACTTGCTGAGCATGGTGAGCTGACGCTTGTCGTTGTCACCAATAAAAATCCCGGATGGGTACCAGATGGTGAATCAAGTGAAGAGTTTCTTGCGGAGTCCATGAGTACTAGGCGAGTGCTCCCCCAGTCAACCGTCCCTGTGGAGTATGGAGTCCCGAAGAGAAGATATAGAATAATTTCCGCTACGCTTTGTAATAGTTGTAAGTTTTGATGTAACTATGTTCGATACATAATAAAGCATTGTTCTTGATATTCTCCATATTTGTCGCTATATGTGTCGTGTGGACATCCTGGGCACACATATAGTTAGCGCTTGGTATTCTTCGGAAAACCGGGTGCGACATTTAGCCGGTTTGGAGATAATGCTAATCTTAACGTATGATAGGTGCACGATTTGCGCCAAACATACCGTGGGCTCAGAAATTGTTTTGGGCACACCCGATGGTACTCCTCGGTGATGAGGCTCAAGTGGAAGCTTGATTCTATTCGTTTGGAGATAGTGCTAATCTTGACGCAAGATCGGTGCACGGTTTGCGCCGAACGTACCACAGGCTCATAAATCATTTTTGACGCTCCCGATGGAACTCCAAGGTGACATGGGTCATGTGGAATCTTGTTTCGGTCCATTTGGAGATGGTGTTAGTGTCGATGTAGGATAGGTGCACGGTCTGCGCCAGATGTACCATAGGCTCAAAAATCATTTTGGACACACCTGATGGTGGACCTAGATGACGAGGGTCAAGTGGAAGCTCGATTCAGTCTGTTTGGAGATAGTGCTAATCTAGGCGCAAGATAGGTGCACGGTATGGGCCGAACATACTAGAGGCTCAGAAACCATTTTGGACGCATGGGAGGGAACTACTAGGAGACATGGATCATGTGGAATCTCTTTTGGGACCATTTGGAGAAAGTGTTAATGTTAGTGCAAGACAGGTGCACGGTTTGCCCCAAACAAACCATAGGCTCAGAAATCATTTTGGACGCACCTGGTGGTACTCCTAGGTGACGAGGCTCAAGTGGAAGCTCGATTCAATTTGTTTTGGTGATAGTGCTAATCTTGATGCAAGATAGGTGCACGGTTTGTGCCAAAGGTACCACAGGCTCAGAAATCATCATCTGATGGAACTCCTAGTTGATGCTGGTCATGTGGAATCTCGCTTTGGTCTATTTGGCGACAGTGTCAGTGTTGGTGCAAGACAGGTGCCAGGTTTGTGCCAAACATACCATATGCTTAGAAATCATTTCTGACACACGCGATGGTACTACTACGTGATGAGGCTCAAGTGGAAGCTCGATTTAGCCGGTTTGGAGATAGTGCTAATCTTGACGCAAGATAGGTGCACGGTTTGGGCCGAACATACTAGAGGCTCAGAAATCGTTTTGTACGTACCGGATGGAGCTACTAGGTTAGATGGGTCATGTGGAATCTCGTTTTGGTCTGTTTGAAAACAGTGTTACTGTTGGAGCAAGATAGGTGCACGGTTTGCGCCAAACGTACCATTGGCTCATAAATCATTTTGGATGCACCCTATGGTACTCCTAGGTGATGAGCTTCAAGTGGAAGCTCGATTCAGTCTGTTTGGAGATACTCCTAATCTTGACACAAGATAGGTGAAAGGCTTGCGCCAAACGTAATACAGCCTCAGAAATCATTTTGGACACACCCGGTGGTACTCCTAGGTGATGAGGCTCAAGTAGGAGCTTGATTAAGTTTGTTTTGGAGATAGTGCTAATCCTGACACAAGATAGGTGCACGGTTTGCGCTGAACGTACCACAGGCTCAGAAATCATTTTGCACGCACCCGATGGAACTCCTCAGTGACGTGGGTCATGTGAAATCTCGTTTTGATCTGTTTGAAGACAGTGTTAGTGCTGATGCAAGACAGGTGCAAGGTTGCGCCAAACGTACCATGTGCTCAGAAATCATTTTAGACACACCCAATGGTACTCCTTGGTGATGAGGCTCAAGTAGAAGCTCGATTTAGCCGGTTTGGAGATAATGCTAATCTTAACGTATGATAGGTGCACGGTTTGTGCCAAACATACCGTGGGCTCAGAAATTGTTTTGGGCACACCCGATGGTACTCCTCGGTGATGAGGCTCAAGTGGAAGCTTGATTCTATTCGTTTGGAGATAGTGCTAATCTTGACGCAAGATCGGTGCACGGTTTGCGCCGAACGTACCACAGGCTCATAAATCATTTTTGACGCTCCCGATGGAACTCCAAGGTGATATGGGTCATGTGGAATCTCGTTTCAGTCCATTTGGAGATGGTGTTAGTGTCGATGTAGGATAGGTGCACGGTCTGCGCCAGATGTACCATAGGCTCAAAAATCATTTTGGACACACCTGATGGTGGACCTAGATGACGAGGGTCAAGTGGAAGCTCGATTCAGTCTGTTTGGAGATAGTGCTAATCTAGGCGCAAGATAGGTGCACGGTATGGGCCGAACATACTAGAGGCTCAAAAATCATTTTGGACGCATGGGAGGGAACTACTAGGAGACATGGATCATGTGGAATCTCTTTTGGGACCGTTTGGAGAAAGTGTTAATGTTAGTGCAAGACAGGTGCACGGTTTGCCCCAAACAAACCATAGGCTCAGAAATCATTTTGGACGCACCTGGTGGTACTCCTAGGTGACGAGGCTCAAGTGGAAGCTCGATTCAATTTGTTTTGGTGATAGTGCTAATCTTGATGCAAGATAGGTGCACGGTTTGTGCCAAAGGTACCACAGGCTCAGAAATCATCATCTGATGGAACTCCTAGGTGATGTTGGTCTTGTGGAATCTCGTTTTGGTCTGTTTGGCGACAGTGTCAGTGTCGGTGCAAGACAGGTGCAAGGTTTGTGCCAAACGTACCATATGCTCAGAAATCATTTCTGACACACGCGATGGTACTCCTAGGTGATGAGGCTCAAGTGGAAGCTCGATTTAGCCGGTTTGGAGATAGTGCTAATCTTGACGCAAGATAGGTGCACGGTTTGGGCTGAACATACTAGAGGCTCAGAAATGGTTTTGTACGTACCGGATGGAGCTACTAGGTTAGATGGGTCATGTGGAATCTCGTTTTGGTCTGTTTGGAAACAATGTTACTGTCGGAGCAAGATAGGTGCACGGTTTGCGCCAAACATACCATTGGCTCATAAATCATTTTGGATGCACCCTATGGTACTCCTAGGTGATGAGCTTCAAGTGGAAGCTCGATTCAGTCTGTTTGGAGATACTCCGAATCTTGACACAAGATAGGTGAAAGGCTTGCGCCAAACGTAATACAGCCTCAGAAATCATTTTGGACACACACGGTGGTACTCCTAGGTGATGAGGCTCAAGTAGGAGCTTGATTAAGTTTGTTTTGGAGATAGTGCTAATCCTGACACAAGATAGGTGCACGGTTTGCGCTGAACGTACCACAGGCTCAGAAATCATTTTGCACGCACCCGATGGAACTCCTCAGTGACGTGGGTCATGTGAAATCTCGTTTTGATCTGTTTGAAGACAGTGTTAGTGCTGATGCAAGACAGGTGCAAGGTTGCGCCAAACGTACCATGTGCTCAGAAATCATTTTAGACACACCCAATGGTACTCCTTGGTGATGAGGCTCAAGTAGAAGCTCGATTTAGCCGGTTTGGAGATAATGCTAATCTTAACGTATGATAGGTGCACGGTTTGTGCCAAACATACCGTGGGCTCAGAAATTGTTTTGGGCACACCCGATGGTACTCCTCGGTGATGAGGCTCAAGTGGAAGCTTGATTCTATTCGTTTGGAGATAGTGCTAATCTTGACGCAAGATAGGTGCACAGTTTGCACCGAACGTACCATAGGCTCACAAATCATTTTTGACGCTCCCGATGGAACTCCAAGGTGACATGGGTCATGCGGAATCTCGTTTCGGTCCATTTGGAGATGGTGTTAGTGTCGGTGCAGGATAGGTGCACGGTTTCTGCCAAATGTACCATAGGCTCAAAAATCATTTTGGACACACCTGATGGTGGACCTAGATGACGAGGGTCAAGTGGAAGCCTGATTCAGTCTGTTTGGAGATAGTGCTAATCTAGACGCAAGATAGGTGCACGGTATGGGCCGAACATACTAGAGGCTCAGAAACCATTTTGGACGCATGGGAGGGAACTACTAGGAGACGTGGATCATGTGGAATCTCTTTTGGGACCGTTCGGAGACAGTGTTAATGTTAGTGCAAGACAGGTGCACGGTTTGCCCCAAACATCCCATAGGCTTAGAAATTATTTTGGACGCACCTGGTGGTACTCCCAGGTGATGAGGCTCAAGTGGAAGCTCGATTCAATTTGTTTTGGAGATATTGCTAATCTTGACGCAAGATAGGTGCACGGTTTGTGCCGAAGGTACCACAGGCTCAGAAATCATCATATGATGGAACTCCTAGGTGATGTTGGTCATGTGGAATCTCGTTTTGGTCTGTTTGGCGACAGTGTCAGTGTCGGTGCAAGACAGGTGCAAGGTTTGTGCCAAACGTACCATATGCTCAGAAATCATTTCTAACACACGCGATGGTACTCCTACGTGATGAGGCTCAAGTGGAAGCTCGATTTAGCCGGTTTGGAGATAATGCTAATCTTAACGTATGATAGGTGCACGGTTTGCGCCAAACATACTGTGGGCTCAGAAATTGTTTTGGGCACACCCGATGGTACTCCTCGGTGATGAGGCTCAAGTGGAAGCTTGATTCTATTCGTTTGGAGATAGTGCTAATCTTGACGCAAGATCGGTGCACGGTTTGCGCCGAACGTACCACAGGCTCATAAATCATTTTTGACGCTCCCGATGGAACTCCAAGGTGACATGGGTCATGTGGAATCTCGTTTCGGTCCATTTGGAGATGGTGTTAGTGTCGATGTAGGATAGGTGCACGGTCTGCGCCAGATGTACCATAGGCTCAAAAATCATTTTGGACACACCTGATGGTGGACCTAGATGACGAGGGTCAAGTGGAAGCTCGATTCAGTCTGTTTGGAGATAGTGCTAATCTAGGCGCAAGATAGGTGCACGGTATGGGCCGAACATACTAGAGGCTCAGAAACCATTTTGGACGCATGGGAGGGAACTACTAGGAGACATGGATCATGTGGAATCTCTTTTGGGACCATTTGGAGAAAGTGTTAATGTTAGTGCAAGACAGGTGCATGGTTTGCCCCAAACAAACCATAGGCTCAGAAATCATTTTGGACGCACCTGGTGGTACTCCTAGGTGACGAGGCTCAAGTGGAAGCTCGATTCAATTTGTTTTGGTGATAGTGCTAATCTTGATGCAAGATAGGTGCACGGTTTGTGCCAAAGGTACCACAGGCTCAGAAATCATCATCTGATGGAACTCCTAGTTGATGCTGGTCATGTGGAATCTCGCTTTGGTCTATTTGGCGACAGTGTCAGTGTTGGTGCAAGACAGGTGCCAGGTTTGTGCCAAACATACCATATGCTTAGAAATCATTTCTGACACACGCGATGGTACTACTACGTGATGAGGCTCAAGTGGAAGCTCGATTTAGCCGGTTTGGAGATAGTGCTAATCTTGACGCAAGATAGGTGCACGGTTTGGGCCGAACATACTAGAGGCTCAGAAATCGTTTTGTACGTACCGGATGGAGCTACTAGGTTAGATGGGTCATGTGGAATCTCGTTTTGGTCTGTTTGAAAACAGTGTTACTGTTGGAGCAAGATAGGTGCACGGTTTGCGCCAAACGTACCATTGGCTCATAAATCATTTTGGATGCACCCTATGGTACTCCTAGGTGATGAGCTTCAAGTGGAAGCTCGATTCAGTCTGTTTGGAGATACTCCTAATCTTGACACAAGATAGGTGAAAGGCTTGCGCCAAACGTAATACAGCCTCAGAAATCATTTTGGACACACCCGGTGGTACTCCTAGGTGATGAGGCTCAAGTAGGAGCTTGATTAAGTTTGTTTTGGAGATAGTGCTAATCCTGACACAAGATAGGTGCACGGTTTGCGCTGAACGTACCACAGGCTCAGAAATCATTTTGCACGCACCCGATGGAACTCCTCAGTGACGTGGGTCATGTGAAATCTCGTTTTGATCTGTTTGAAGACAGTGTTAGTGCTGATGCAAGACAGGTGCAAGGTTGCGCCAAACGTACCATGTGCTCAGAAATCATTTTAGACAAACCCAATGGTACTCCTTGGTGATGAGGCTCAAGTAGAAGCTCGATTTAGCCGGTTTGGAGATAATGCTAATCTTAACGTATGATAGGTGCACGGTTTGTGCCAAACATACCGTGGGCTCAGAAATTGTTTTGGGCACACCCGATGGTACTCCTCGGTGATGAGGCTCAAGTGGAAGCTTGATTCTATTCGTTTGGAGATAGTGCTAATCTTGACGCAAGATCGGTGCACGGTTTGCGCCGAACGTACCACAGGCTCATAAATCATTTTTGACGCTCCTGATGGAACTCCAAGGTGATATGGGTCATGTGGAATCTCGTTTCAGTCCATTTGGAGATGGTGTTAGTGTCGATGTAGGATAGGTGCACGGTCTGCGCCAGATGTACCATAGGCTCAAAAATCATTTTGGACACACCTGATGGTGGACCTAGATGACGAGGGTCAAGTGGAAGCTCGATTCAGTCTGTTTGGAGATAGTGCTAATCTAGGCGCAAGATAGGTGCACGGTATGGGCCGAACATACTAGAGGCTCAGAAATCATTTTGGACGCATGGGAGGGAACTACTAGGAGACATGGATCATGTGGAATCTCTTTTGGGACCGTTTGGAGAAAGTGTTAATGTTAGTGCAAGACAGGTGCACGGTTTGCCCCAAACAAACCATAGGCTCAGAAATCATTTTGGACGCACCTGGTGGTACTCCTAGGTGACGAGGCTCAAGTGGAAGCTCGATTCAATTTGTTTTGGTGATAGTGCTAATCTTGATGCAAGATAGGTGCACGGTTTGTGCCAAAGGTACCACAGGCTTAGAAATCATCATCTGATGGAACTCCTAGGTGATGTTGGTCTTGTGGAATCTCGTTTTGGTCTGTTTGGCGACAGTGTCAGTGTCGGTGCAAGACAGGTGCAAGGTTTGTGCCAAACGTACCATATGCTCAGAAATCATTTCTGACACACGCGATGGTACTCCTACGTGATGAGGCTCAAGTGGAAGCTCGATTTAGCCGGTTTGGAGATAGTGCTAATCTTGACGCAAGATAGGTGCACGGTTTGGGCTGAACATACTAGAGGCTCAGAAATGGTTTTGTACGTACCAGATGGAGCTACTAGGTTAGATGGGTCATGTGGAATCTCGTTTTGGTCTGTTTGGAAACAATGTTACTGTCGGAGCAAGATAGGTGCACGGTTTGCGCCAAACATACCATTGGCTCATAAATCATTTTGGATGCACCCTATGGTACTCCTAGGTGATGAGCTTCAAGTGGAAGCTCGATTCAGTCTGTTTGGAGATACTCCGAATCTTGACACAAGATAGGTGAAAGGCTTGCGCCAAACGTAATACAGCCTCAGAAATCATTTTGGACACACACGGTGGTACTCCTAGGTGATGAGGCTCAAGTAGGAGCTTGATTAAGTTTGTTTTGGAGATAGTGCTAATCCTGACACAAGATAGGTGCACGGTTTGCGCTGAACGTACCACAGGCTCAGAAATCATTTTGCACGCACCCGATGGAACTCCTCAGTGACGTGGGTCATGTGAAATCTCGTTTTGATCTGTTTGAAGACAGTGTTAGTGCCGATGCAAGACAGGTGCAAGGTTGCGCCAAACGTACCATGTGCTCAGAAATCATTTTAGACACACCCAATGGTACTCCTTGGTGATGAGGCTCAAGTAGAAGCTCGATTTAGCCGGTTTGGAGATAATGCTAATCTTAACGTATGATAGGTGCACGGTTTGTGCCAAACATACCGTGGGCTCAGAAATTGTTTTGGGCACACCCGATGGTACTCCTCGGTGATGAGGCTCAAGTGGAAGCTTGATTCTATTCGTTTGGAGATAGTGCTAATCTTGACGCAAGATAGGTGCACAGTTTGCACCGAACGTACCATAGGCTCACAAATCATTTTTGACGCTCCCGATGGAACTCCAAGGTGACATGGGTCATGCGGAATCTCGTTTCGGTCCATTTGGAGATGGTGTTAGTGTCGGTGCAGGATAGGTGCACGGTTTCTGTCAAATGTACCATAGGCTCAAAAATCATTTTGGACACACCTGATGGTGGACCTAGATGACGTGGGTCAAGTGGAAACCTGATTCAGTCTGTTTGGAGATAGTGCTAATCTAGATGCAAGATAGGTGCACGGTATGGGCCGAACATACTAGAGGCTCAGAAACCATTTTGGACGCATGGGAGGGAACTACTAGGAGACGTGGATCATGTGGAATCTCTTTTGGGACCGTTCGGAGACAGTGTTAATGTTAGTGCAAGACAGGTGCACGGTTTGCCCCAAACATCCCATAGGCTCAAAAATCATTTTGGACGCACCTGGTGGTACTCCCAGGTGATGAGGCTCAAGTGGAAGCTCGATTCAATTTGTTTTGGAGATAATGCTAATCTTGACGCAAGATAGGTGCACGGTTTGTGCCGAAGGTACCACAGGCTCAGAAATCATCATATGATGGAACTCCTAGGTGATGTTGGTCATGTGGAATCTCGTTTTGGTCTGTTTGACCACAGTGTTAGTGTCGGTGCAAGACAGGTGCAAGGTTTGTGCCAAACGTACCATATGCTCAGAAATCATTTCTAACACACGCGATGGTACTCCTACGTGATGAGGCTCAAGTGGAAGCTCGATTTAACCGGTTTGGAGATAGTGCTAATCTTGACGCAAGATAGGTGCACGGTTTGGGCCGAACATACTAGAGGGTCAGAAATCGTTTTGTACGTACCGGATGGAGCTACTAGGTTAGATGGGTCATGCTAATCTTGATGCAAGATAGGTGCACGGTTTGTGCCAAAGGTACCACAGGCTCAGAAATCATCATCTGATGGAACTCCTAGGTGATGTTGGTCATGTGGAATCTCGTTTTGGTCTGTTTGGCGACAGTGTCAATGTCGGCGCAAGACAGGTGCAAGGTTTGTGCCAAACGTACCATATGCTCAGAAATCATTTCTGACACACGCGATGGTACTCCTACGTGATGAGGCTCAAGTGGAAGCTTGATTTAGCCGGTTTGGAGATAGTGCTAATCTTGACGCAAGATAGGTGCACGGTTTGGGCCGAACATACTAGAGGGTCAGAAATCGTTTTGTACGTACCGGATGGAGCTACTAGGTTAGATGGGTCATGCTAATCTTGATGCAAGATAGGTGCACGGTTTGTGCCAAAGGTACCACAGGCTCAGAAATCATCATCTGATGGAACTCCTAGGTGATGTTGGTCATGTGGAATCTCGTTTTGGTCTGTTTGCGACAGTGTCAGTGTCGGTGCAAGATAGGTGCAAGGTTTGTGCCAAATGTGCCATATGCTCAGAAATCATTTCTGACACACGCGATGGTACTCCTACGTGATGAGGCTCAAGTGGAAGCTCAATTTAGCCGGTTTGGAGATAGTGCTAATCTTGACGCAAGATAGGTGCACGGTTTGGGCAGAACATACTAGAGGCTCAGAAATTGTTTTGTACGTACCGGATGGAGCTACTAGGTTAGATGGGTATGTGAAATCTCGTTTTGGTCTGTTTGGAAACAGTGTTACTGTCGGAGCAAGATAGGTGCACGGTTTGCGCCAAACATACCATTGGCTCTTAAATCATTTTGGATGCACCCTATGGTACTCCTAGGTGATGAGCTTCAAGTGGAAGCTCGATTCAGTCTGTTTGGAGATACTCCTAATCTTGACACAAGATAGGTGAAAGGCTTTCGCCAAACGTAATACAGCCTCAGAAATCATTTTGGACACACATCTCAAGTAGGAGCTTGATTAAGTTTGTTTTGGAGATAGTGCTAATCTTGACACAAGATAGGTGCATGGTTTGCGCTGAACATACCACAGGCTCAGAAATCATTTTGCACGCACCCAATGGAACTCCTTAGTGACGTGGGTCATGTGAAATCTCATTTTGGTCTGTTTGAAGACAGTGTTAGTGTCCATGCAAGACAGGTGCAAGGTTGCGCCAAACGTACCATGTGCTCAGAAATCATTTTAGACACACCCAATGGTACGCCTTGGTGATGAGGCTCAAGTAGAAGCTAGATTTAGCCAGTTTGGAGATAATGCTAATCTTAACGTATGATAGGTGCATGGTTTGCGCCAAACATACCGTGGGCTCAGAAATTGTTTTGGGCACACCCGATGGTACTCCTCGGTGATGAGGCTCAAGTGGAAGCTTGATTCTGTTCGTTTGGAGATAGTGCTAATCTTGACGCAAGATAGGTGCACAGTTTGCACCGAACGTACCATAGGCTCATAAATCGTTTTTGACGCTCCCGATGGAACTCCAAGGTGACATGGGTCATGTGGAATCTCGTTTCGGTCCATTTGGAGATTGTGTTAGTGTCGGTGCAGGATAGGTGCACGGTTTCCGCCAAATGTACCATAGGCTCAAAAATCATTTTGGACACACCTGATGGTGGACCTAGATGACGAGGGTCAAGTGGAAGCCCGATTCAGTCTGTTTGGAGATAGTGCTAATCTAGACGCAAGATAGGTGCACGGTATGGGCCGAACATACTAGAGGCTCAGAAACCATTTTGGACGCATGGGAGGGAACTACTAGGAGACGTGGATCATGTGGAATCTCTTTTGGGACCGTTCGGAGACAGTGTTAATGTTAGTGCAAGACAGGTGCACGGTTTGCCCCAAACATCTCATAGGCTCAAAAATCATTTTGGACGCACCTGGTGGTACTCCCAGGTGATGAGGCTCAAGTGGAAGCTCGATTCAATTTGTTTTGGAGATAGTGCTAATCTTGACGCAAGATAGGTGCACGGTTTGTGCCAAAGGTACCACAGGCTCAGAAATCATCATATGATGGAACTCCTAGGTGATGTTGGTCATGTGGAATCTCGTTTTGGTCTGTTTGGCGACAGTGTTAGTGTCGGTGCAAGACAGGTGCAAGGTTTGTGCCAAACGTACCATATGCTCAGAAATCATTTCTAACACACGCGATGGTACTCCTACATGATGAGGCTCAAGTGGAAGCTTGATTTAGCCGGTTTGGAGATAGTGCTAATATTGACGCAAGATAGGTGCACGGTTTGGGCCGAACATACTAGAGGGTCAGAAATCGTTTTGTACGTACTGGATGGAGCTACTAGGTTAGATGGGTCATGCTAATCTTGATGCAAGATAGGTGCACGGTTTGTGCCAAAGGTACCACAGGCTCAGAAATCATCATCTGATGGAACTCCTAGGTGATGTTGGTCATGTGGAATCTCGTTTTGGTCTGTTTGGCGACAGTGTCAGTGTCGGTGCAAGACAGGTGCAAGGTTTGTGCCAAATGTACCATATGCTCAGAAATCATTTCTGACACACGCGATGGTACTCCTACGTGATGAGGCTCAAGTGGAAGCTCGATTTAGCCGGTTTGGAGATAGTGCTAATCTTGACGCAAGATAGGTGCACGGTTTGGGCTGAACATACTAGAGGCTCAGAAATTGTTTTGTACGTACCGGATGGACCTACTAGGTTAGATGGGTCATGTGGAATCTCGTTTTGGTCTGTTTGGAAACAGTGTTACTGTCGGAGCAAGATAGGTGCACGGTTTGCGCCAAACATACCATTGGCTCATAAATCATTTTGGATGCACCCTATGGTACTCCTAGGTGATGAGCTTCAAGTGGAAGCTCGATTCAGTCTGTTTGGAGATACTCCTAATCTTGACACAAGATAGGTGAAAGGCTTGCGCCAAACGTAATACAGCCTCAGAAATCATTTTGGACACACACGGTGGTACTCCTAGGTGATGAGGCTCAAGTAGGAGCTTGATTAAGTTTGTTTTGGAGATAGTGCTAATCTTGACACAAGATAGGTGCATGGTTTGCGCTGAACATACCACAGGCTCAGAAATCATTTTGCACGCACCCAATGGAACTCCTCAGTGACGTGGGTCATGTGAAATCTCATTTGGGTCTGTTTGAAGACAGTGTTAGTGTCCATGCAAGACTGGTGCAAGGTTGCGCCAAACGTACCATGTGCTCAGAAATCATTTTAGACACACCCAATGGTACGCCTTGGTGATGAGGCTCAAGTAGAAGCTAGATTTAGCCAGTTTGGAGATAATGCTAATCTTAACGTATGATAGGTGCATGGTTTGCGCCAAACATACCGTGGGCTCAGAAATTGTTTTGGGCACACCCGATGGTACTCCTCGGTGATGAGGCTCAAGTGGAAGCTTGATTCTGTTCGTTTGGAGATAGTGCTAATCTTGACGCAAGATAGGTGCACAGTTTGCACCGAACGTACCATAGGCTCATAAATCGTTTTTGATGCTCCCGATGGAACTCCAAGGTGACATGGGTCATGTGGAATCTCGTTTCGGTCCATTTGGTGATGGTGTTAGTGTCGGTGCAGGATAGGTGCACGGTTTCTGCCAAATGTACCATATGCTCAAAAATCATTTTGGACACACCTGATGGTGGACCTAGATGACGAGGGTCAAGTGGAAGCCCGATTCAGTCTGTTTGGAGATAGTGCTAATCTAGACGCAAGATAGGTGCACGGTATGGGCCGAACATACTAGAGGCTCAGAAACCATTTTGGACGCATGGGAGGGAACTACTAGGAGACGTGGATCATGTGGAATCTCTTTTGGGACCGTTCGGAGACAGTGTTAATGTTAGTGCAAGACAGGTGCACGGTTTGCCCCAAACATCCCATAGGCTCAAAAATCATTTTGGACACACCTGGTGGTACTCCCAGGTGATGAGGCTCAAGTGGAAGCTCGATTCAATTTGTTTTGGAGATAGTGCTAATCTTGACGCAAGATACGTGCACGGTTTGTGCCGAAGGTACCACAGGCTCAGAAATCATCATATGATGGAACTCCTAGGTGATGTTGGTCATGTGGAATCTCGTTTTGGTCTGTTTGGTGACAGTGTTAGTGTCGGTGCAAGACAGGTGCAAGGTTTGTGCCAAACGTACCATATGCTCAGAAATCATTTCT
Organism: Saccharum spontaneum; assembly: GCA_022457205.1. Lineage (NCBI taxonomy): Eukaryota > Viridiplantae > Streptophyta > Magnoliopsida > Poales > Poaceae > Saccharum > Saccharum spontaneum. The sequence continues at coordinate 51,578,137 of CM039580.1, read as the reverse complement.
AACACACGCGATGGTACTCCTACATGATGAGGCTCAAGTGGAAGCTCGATTTAGCCGGTTTGGAGATAGTGCTAATCTTGACGCAAGATAGGTGCACGGTTTGGGCCGAACATACTAGAGGGTCAGAAATCGTTTTGTACGTACCGGATGGAGCTACCAGGTTAGATGGGTCATGGTAATCTTGATGCAAGATAGGTGCACGGTTTGTGCCAAAGGTACCACAGGCTCAGAAATCATCATCTGATGGAACTCCTAGGTGATGTTGGTCATGTGGAATCTCGTTTTGGTCTGTTTGGTGACAGTGTCAGTGTCGGTGCAAGACAGGTGCAAGGTTTGTGCCAAACGTACCATATGCTCAGAAATCATTTCTGACACACGCGATGGTACTCCTGCGTGATGAGGCTCAAGTGGAAGCTCGATTTAGCCGGTTTGGAGATAGTGCTAATCTTGACGCAAGATAGGTGCACGGTTTGGGCTGAACATACTAGAGGCTCAGAAATTGTTTTGTACGTACCGGATGGAGCTACTAGGTTAGATGGGTCATGTGGAATCTCGTTTTGGTCTGTTTGGAAACAGTGTTACTGTCGGAGCAAGATAGGTGCACGGTTTGCGCCAAACATACCATTGGCTCATAAATCATTTTGGATGCACCCTATGGTACTCCTAGGTGATGAGCTTCAAGTGGAAGCTCGATTCAGTCTGTTTGGAGATACTCCTAATCTTGACACAAGATAGGTGAAAGGCTTGCGCCAAACGTAATACAGCCTCAGAAATCATTTTGGACACACACGGTGGTACTCCTAGGTGATGAGGCTCAAGTAGGAGCTTGATTAAGTTTGTTTTGGAGATAGTGCTAATCTTGACACAAGATAGGTGCATGGTTTGCGCTGAACATACCACAGGCTCAGAAATCATTTTGCATGCACCCAATGGAACTCCTCAGTGACGTGGGTCATGTGAAATCTCATTTTGGTCTGTTTGAAGACAGTGTTAGTGTCCATGCAAGACAGGTGCAAGGTTGCGCCAAACGTACCATGTGCTCAGAAATCATTTTAGACACACCCAATGGTACGCCTTGGTGATGAGGCTCAAGTAGAAGCTAGATTTAGCCAGTTTGGAGATAATGCTAATCTTAACGTATGATAGGTGCATGGTTTGCGCCAAACATACCGTGGGCTCAGAAATTGTTTTGGGCACACCCGATGGTACTCCTCGGTGATGAGGCTCAAGTGGAAGCTTGATTCTGTTCGTTTGGAGATAGTGCTAATCTTGACGCAAGATAGGTGCACAGTTTGCACCGAACGTACCATAGGCTCATAAATCATTTTTGACGCTCCCGATGGAACTCCAAGGTGACATGGGTCATGTGGAATCTCGTTTCGGTCCATTTGGTGATGGTGTTAGTGTTGGTGCAGGATAGGTGCACGGTTTCTGCCAAATGTTCCATATGCTCAAAAATCATTTTGGACACACCTGATGGTGGACCTAGATGACGAGGGTCAAGTGGAAGCCCGATTCAGTCTGTTTGGAGATAGTGCTAATCTAGACGCAAGATAGGTGCACGGTATGGGCCGAACATACTAGAGGCTCAGAAACCATTTTAGACGCATGGGAGGGAACTACTAGGAGACGTGGATCATGTGGAATCTCTTTTGGGACCGTTCGGAGACAGTGTTAATGTTAGTGCAAGACAGGTGCACGGTTTGCCCCAAACATCCCATAGGCTCAAAAATCATTTTGGACACACCTGGTGGTACTCCCAGGTGATGAGGCTCAAGTGGAAGCTCGATTCAATTTGTTTTGGAGATAGTGCTAATCTTGACGCAAGATAAGTGCACGGTTTGTGCCGAAGGTACCACAGGCTCAGAAATCATCATATGATGGAACTCCTAGGTGACGTTGGTCATGTGGAATCTCGTTTTGGTCTGTTTGGCGACAGTGTTAGTGTCGGTGCAAGACAGGTGCAAGGTTTGTGCCAAACGTACCATATGCTCAGAAATCATTTCTAACACACGCGATGGTACTCCTACGTGATGAGGCTCAAGTGGAAGCTCGATTTAGCCGGTTTGGAGATAGTGCTAATCTTGACGCAAGATAGGTGCACGGTTTGGGCCGAACATACTAGAGGGTCAGAAATCGTTTTGTACGTACCGGATGGAGCTACCAGGTTAGATGGGTCATGCTAATCTTGATGCAAGATAGGTGCACGGTTTGTGCCAAAGGTACCACAGGCTCAGAAATCATCATCTGATGGAACTCCTAGGTGATGTTGGTCATGTGGAATCTCGTTTTGGTCTGTTTGGCGACAGTGTCAGTGTCGGTGCAAGACAGGTGCAAGGTTTGTGCCAAACGTACCATATGCTCAGAAATCATTTCTGACACACGCGATGGTACTCCTGCGTGATGAGGCTCAAGTGGAAGCTCGATTTAGCCGGTTTGGAGATAGTGCTAATCTTGACGCAAGATAGGTGCACGGTTTGGGCTGAACATACTAGAGGCTCAGAAATTGTTTTGTACGTACCGGATGGAGCTACTAGGTTAGATGGGTCATGTGGAATCTCGTTTTGGTCTGTTTGGAAACAGTGTTACTGTCGGAGCAAGATAGGTGCACGGTTTGCGCCAAACATACCATTGGCTCATAAATCATTTTGGATGCACCCTATGGTACTCCTAGGTGATGAGCTTCAAGTGGAAGCTCGATTCAGTCTGTTTGGAGATACTCCTAATCTTGACACAAGATAGGTGAAAGGCTTGCGCCAAACGTAATACAGCCTCAGAAATCATTTTGGACACACACGGTGGTACTCCTAGGTGATGAGGCTCAAGTAGGAGCTTGATTAAGTTTGTTTTGGAGATAGTGCTAATCTTGACACAAGATAGGTGCATGGTTTGCGCTGAACATACCACAGGCTCAGAAATCATTTTGCACGCACCCAATGGAACTCCTCAGTGACGTGGGTCATGTGAAATCTCATTTTGGTCTGTTTGAAGACAGTGTTAGTGTCCATGCAAGACAGGTGCAAGGTTGCGCCAAACGTACCATGTGCTCAGAAATCATTTTAGACACACCCAATGGTACGCCTTGGTGATGAGGCTCAAGTAGAAGCTAGATTTAGCCAGTTTGGAGATAATGCTATTCTTAACGTATGATAGGTGCATGGTTTGCGCCAAACATACCGTGGGCTCAGAAATTGTTTTGGGCACACCCGATGGTACTCCTCGGTGATGAGGCTCAAGTGGAAGCTTGATTCTGTTCGTTTGGAGATAGTGCTAATCTTGACGCAAGATAGGTGCACAGTTTGCACCGAACGTACCATAGGCTCATAAATCGTTTTTGACGCTCCCGATGGAACTCCAAGGTGACATGGGTCATGTGGAATCTCGTTTCGGTCCATTTGGAGATTGTGTTAGTGTCGGTGCAGGATAGGTGCACGGTTTCCGCCAAATGTACCATAGGCTCAAAAATCATTTTGGACACACCTGATGGTGGACCTAGATGACGAGGGTCAAGTGGAAGCCCGATTCAGTCTGTTTGGAGATAGTGCTAATCTAGACGCAAGATAGGTGCACGGTATGGGCCGAACATACTAGAGGCTCAGAAACCATTTTGGACGCATGGGAGGGAACTACTAGGAGACGTGGATCATGTGGAATCTCTTTTGGGACCGTTCGGAGACAGTGTTAATGTTAGTGCAAGACAGGTGCACGGTTTGCCCCAAACATCTCATAGGCTCAAAAATCATTTTGGACGCACCTGGTGGTACTCCCAGGTGATGAGGCTCAAGTGGAAGCTCGATTCAATTTGTTTTGGAGATAGTGCTAATCTTGACGCAAGATAGGTGCACGGTTTGTGCCAAAGGTACCACAGGCTCAGAAATCATCATATGATGGAACTCCTAGGTTATGTTGGTCATGTGGAATCTCGTTTTGGTCTGTTTGGCGACAGTGTTAGTGTCGGTGCAAGACAGGTGCAAGGTTTGTGCCAAACGTACCATATGCTCAGAAATCATTTCTAACACACGCGATGGTACTCCTACATGATGAGGCTCAAGTGGAAGCTTGATTTAGCCGGTTTGGAGATAGTGCTAATATTGACGCAAGATAGGTGCACGGTTTGGGCCGAACATACTAGAGGGTCAGAAATCGTTTTGTACGTACTGGATGGAGCTACTAGGTCAGATGGGTCATGCTAATCTTGATGCAAGATAGGTGCACGGTTTGTGCCAAAGGTACCACAGGCTCAGAAATCATCATCTGATGGAACTCCTAGGTGATGTTGGTCATGTGGAATCTCGTTTTGGTCTGTTTGGCGACAGTGTCAGTGTCGGTGCAAGACAGGTGCAAGGTTTGTGCCAAATGTACCATATGCTCAGAAATCATTTCTGACACACGCGATGGTACTCCTACGTGATGAGGCTCAAGTGGAAGCTCGATTTAGCCGGTTTGGAGATAGTGCTAATCTTGACGCAAGATAGGTGCACGGTTTGGGCTGAACATACTAGAGGCTCAGAAATTGTTTTGTACGTACCGGATGGACCTACTAGGTTAGATGGGTCATGTGGAATCTCGTTTTGGTCTGTTTGGAAACAGTGTTACTGTCGGAGCAAGATAGGTGCACGGTTTGCGCCAAACATACCATTGGCTCATAAATCATTTTGGATGCACCCTATGGTACTCCTAGGTGATGAGCTTCAAGTGGAAGCTCGATTCAGTCTGTTTGGAGATACTCCTAATCTTGACACAAGATAGGTGAAAGGCTTGCGCCAAACGTAATACAGCCTCAGAAATCATTTTGGACACACACGGTGGTACTCCTAGGTGATGAGGCTCAAGTAGGAGCTTGATTAAGTTTGTTTTGGAGATAGTGCTAATCTTGACACAAGATAGGTGCATGGTTTGCGCTGAACATACCACAGGCTCAGAAATCATTTTGCACGCACCCAATGGAACTCCTCAGTGACGTGGGTCATGTGAAATCTCATTTGGGTCTGTTTGAAGACAGTGTTAGTGTCCATGCAAGACTGGTGCAAGGTTGCGCCAAACGTACCATGTGCTCAGAAATCATTTTAGACACACCCAATGGTACGCCTTGGTGATGAGGCTCAAGTAGAAGCTAGATTTAGCCAGTTTGGAGATAATGCTAATCTTAACGTATGATAGGTGCATGGTTTGCGCCAAACATACCGTGGGCTCAGAAATTGTTTTGGGCACACCCGATGGTACTCCTCGGTGATGAGGCTCAAGTGGAAGCTTGATTCTGTTCGTTTGGAGATAGTGCTAATCTTGACGCAAGATAGGTGCACAGTTTGCACCGAACGTACCATAGGCTCATAAATCGTTTTTGATGCTCCCGATGGAACTCCAAGGTGACATGGGTCATGTGGAATCTCGTTTCGGTCCATTTGGTGATGGTGTTAGTGTCGGTGCAGGATAGGTGCACGGTTTCTGCCAAATGTACCATATGCTCAAAAATCATTTTGGACACACCTGATGGTGGACCTAGATGACGAGGGTCAAGTGGAAGCCCGATTCAGTCTGTTTGGAGATAGTGCTAATCTAGACGCAAGATAGGTGCACGGTATGGGCCGAACATACTAGAGGCTCAGAAACCATTTTGGACGCATGGGAGGGAACTACTAGGAGATGTGGATCATGTGGAATCTCTTTTGGGACCGTTCGGAGACAGTGTTAATGTTAGTGCAAGACAGGTGCACGGTTTGCCCCAAACATCCCATAGGCTCAAAAATCATTTTGGACACACCTGGTGGTACTCCCAGGTGATGAGGCTCAAGTGGAAGCTCGATTCAATTTGTTTTGGAGATAGTGCTAATCTTGACGCAAGATACGTGCACGGTTTGTGCCGAAGGTACCACAGGCTCAGAAATCATCATATGATGGAACTCCTAGGTGATGTTGGTCATGTGGAATCTCGTTTTGGTCTGTTTGGTGACAGTGTTAGTGTCGGTGCAAGACAGGTGCAAGGTTTGTGCCAAACGTACCATATGCTCAGAAATCATTTCTAACACACGCGATGGTACTCCTACGTGATGAGGCTCAAGTGGAAGCTCGATTTAGCCGGTTTGGAGATAGTGCTAATCTTGACGCAAGATAGGTGCACGGTTTGGGCCGAACATACTAGAGGGTCAGAAATCGTTTTGTACGTACCGGATGGAGCTACCAGGTTAGATGGGTCATGGTAATCTTGATGCAAGATAGGTGCACGGTTTGTGCCAAAGGTACCACAGGCTCAGAAATCATCATCTGATGGAACTCCTAGGTGATGTTGGTCATGTGGAATCTCGTTTTGGTCTGTTTGGCGACAGTGTCAGTGTCGGTGCAAGACAGGTGCAAGGTTTGTGCCAAACGTACCATATGCTCAGAAATCATTTCTGACACACGCGATGGTACTCCTGCGTGATGAGGCTCAAGTGGAAGCTCGATTTAGCCGGTTTGGAGATAGTGCTAATCTTGACGCAAGATAGGTGCACGGTTTGGGCTGAACATACTAGAGGCTCAGAAATTGTTTTGTACGTACCGGATGGAGCTACTAGGTTAGATGGGTCATGTGGAATCTCGTTTTGGTCTGTTTGGAAACAGTGTTACTGTCGGAGCAAGATAGGTGCACGGTTTGCGCCAAACATACCATTGGCTCATAAATCATTTTGGATGCACCCTATGGTACTCCTAGGTGATGAGCTTCAAGTGGAAGCTCGATTCAGTCTGTTTGGAGATACTCCTAATCTTGACACAAGATAGGTGAAAGGCTTGCGCCAAACGTAATACAGCCTCAGAAATCATTTTGGACACACACGGTGGTACTCCTAGGTGATGAGGCTCAAGTAGGAGCTTGATTAAGTTTGTTTTGGAGATAGTGCTAATCTTGACACAAGATAGGTGCATGGTTTGCGCTGAACATACCACAGGCTCAGAAATCATTTTGCACGCACCCAATGGAACTCCTCAGTGACGTGGGTCATGTGAAATCTCATTTTGGTCTGTTTGAAGACAGTGTTAGTGTCCATGCAAGACAGGTGCAAGGTTGCGCCAAACGTACCATGTGCTCAGAAATCATTTTAGACACACCCAATGGTACGCCTTGGTGATGAGGCTCAAGTAGAAGCTAGATTTAGCCAGTTTGGAGATAATGCTAATCTTAACGTATGATAGGTGCATGGTTTGCGCCAAACATACCGTGGGCTCAGAAATTGTTTTGGGCACACCCGATGGTACTCCTCGGTGATGAGGCTCAAGTGGAAGCTTGATTCTGTTCGTTTGGAGATAGTGCTAATCTTGACGCAAGATAGGTGCACAGTTTGCACCGAACGTACCATAGGCTCATAAATCATTTTTGACGCTCCCGATGGAACTCCAAGGTGACATGGGTCATGTGGAATCTCGTTTCGGTCCATTTGGTGATGGTGTTAGTGTTGGTGCAGGATAGGTGCACGGTTTCTGCCAAATGTTCCATATGCTCAAAAATCATTTTGGACACACCTGATGGTGGACCTAGATGACGAGGGTCAAGTGGAAGCCCGATTCAGTCTGTTTGGAGATAGTGCTAATCTAGACGCAAGATAGGTGCACGGTATGGGCCGAACATACTAGAGGCTCAGAAACCATTTTAGACGCATGGGAGGGAACTACTAGGAGACGTGGATCATGTGGAATCTCTTTTGGGACCGTTCGGAGACAGTGTTAATGTTAGTGCAAGACAGGTGCACGGTTTGCCCCAAACATCCCATAGGCTCAAAAATCATTTTGGACACACCTGGTGGTACTCCCAGGTGATGAGGCTCAAGTGGAAGCTCGATTCAATTTGTTTTGGAGATAGTGCTAATCTTGACGCAAGATAAGTGCACGGTTTGTGCCGAAGGTACCACAGGCTCAGAAATCATCATATGATGGAACTCCTAGGTGATGTTGGTCATGTGGAATCTCGTTTTGGTCTGTTTGGCGACAGTGTTAGTGTCGGTGCAAGACAGGTGCAAGGTTTGTGCCAAACGTACCATATGCTCAGAAATCATTTCTAACACACGCGATGGTACTCCTACGTGATGAGGCTCAAGTGGAAGCTCGATTTAGCCGGTTTGGAGATAGTGCTAATCTTGACGCAAGATAGGTGCACGGTTTGGGCCGAACATACTAGAGGGTCAGAAATCGTTTTGTACGTACCGGATGGAGCTACCAGGTTAGATGGGTCATGCTAATCTTGATGCAAGATAGGTGCACGGTTTGTGCCAAAGGTACCACAGGCTCAGAAATCATCATCTGATGGAACTCCTAGGTGATGTTGGTCATGTGGAATCTCGTTTTGGTCTGTTTGGCGACAGTGTCAGTGTCGGTGCAAGACAGGTGCAAGGTTTGTGCCAAACGTACCATATGCTCAGAAATCATTTCTGACACACGCGATGGTACTCCTGCGTGATGAGGCTCAAGTGGAAGCTCGATTTAGCCGGTTTGGAAATAGTGCTAATCTTGACGCAAGATAGGTGCACGGTTTGGGCTGAACATACTAGAGGCTCAGAAATTGTTTTGTACGTACCGGATGGAGCTACTAGGTTAGATGGGTCATGTGGAATCTTGTTTTGGTCTGTTTGGAAACAGTGTTACTGTCGGAGCAAGATAGGTGCACGGTTTGCGCCAAACATACCATTGGCTCATAAATCATTTTGGATGCACCCTATGGTACTCCTAGGTGATGAGCTTCAAGTGGAAGCTCGATTCAGTCTGTTTGGAGATACTCCTAATCTTGACACAAGATAGGTGAAAGGCTTGCGCCAAACGTAATACAGCCTCAGAAATCATTTTGGACACACACGGTGGTACTCCTAGGTGATGAGGCTCAAGTAGGAGCTTGATTAAGTTTGTTTTGGAGATAGTGCTAATCTTGACACAAGATAGGTGCATGGTTTGCGCTGAACATACCACAGGCTCAGAAATCATTTTGCACGCACCCAATGGAACTCCTCAGTGACGTGGGTCATGTGAAATCTCATTTTGGTCTGTTTGAAGACAGTGTTAGTGTCCATGCAAGACAGGTGCAAGGTTGCGCCAAACGTACCATGTGCTCAGAAATCATTTTAGACACACCCAATGGTACGCCTTGGTGATGAGGCTCAAGTAGAAGCTAGATTTAGCCAGTTTGGAGATAATGCTATTCTTAACGTATGATAGGTGCATGGTTTGCGCCAAACATACCGTGGGCTCAGAAATTGTTTTGGGCACACCCGATGGTACTCCTCGGTGATGAGGCTCAAGTGGAAGCTTGATTCTGTTCGTTTGGAGATAGTGCTAATCTTGACGCAAGATAGGTGCACAGTTTGCACCGAACGTACCATAGGCTCATAAATCGTTTTTGACGCTCCCGATGGAACTCCAAGGTGACATGGGTCATGTGGAATCTCGTTTCGGTCCATTTGGAGATTGTGTTAGTGTCGGTGCAGGATAGGTGCACGGTTTCCGCCAAATGTACCATAGGCTCAAAAATCATTTTGGACACACCTGATGGTGGACCTAGATGACGAGGGTCAAGTGGAAGCCCGATTCAGTCTGTTTGGAGATAGTGCTAATCTAGACGCAAGATAGGTGCACGGTATGGGCCGAACATACTAGAGGCTCAGAAACCATTTTGGACGCATGGGAGGGAACTACTAGGAGACGTGGATCATGTGGAATCTCTTTTGGGACCGTTCGGAGACAGTGTTAATGTTAGTGCAAGACTGGTGCACGGTTTGCCCCAAACATCTCATAGGCTCAAAAATCATTTTGGACGCACCTGGTGGTACTCCCAGGTGATGAGGCTCAAGTGGAAGCTCGATTCAATTTGTTTTGGAGATAGTGCTAATCTTGACGCAAGATAGGTGCACGGTTTGTGCCAAAGGTACCACAGGCTCAGAAATCATCATATGATGGAACTCCTAGGTGATGTTGGTCATGTGGAATCTCGTTTTGGTCTGTTTGGCGACAGTGTTAGTGTCGGTGCAAGACAGGTGCAAGGTTTGTGCCAAACGTACCATATGCTCAGAAATCATTTCTAACACACGCGATGGTACTCCTACATGATGAGGCTCAAGTGGAAGCTTGATTTAGCCGGTTTGGAGATAGTGCTAATATTGACGCAAGATAGGTGCACGGTTTGGGCCGAACATACTAGAGGGTCAGAAATCGTTTTGTACGTACTGGATGGAGCTACTAGGTTAGATGGGTCATGCTAATCTTGATGCAAGATAGGTGCACGGTTTGTGCCAAAGGTACCACAGGCTCAGAAATCATCATCTGATGGAACTCCTAGGTGATGTTGGTCATGTGGAATCTCGTTTTGGTCTGTTTGGTGACAGTGTCAGTGTCGGTGCAAGACAGGTGCAAGGTTTGTGCCAAACGTACCATATGCTCAGAAATCATTTCTGACACACGCGATGGTACTCCTGCGTGATGAGGCTCAAGTGGAAGCTCGATTTAGCCGGTTTGGAGATAGTGCTAATCTTGACGCAAGATAGGTGCACGGTTTGGGCTGAACATACTAGAGGCTCAGAAATTGTTTTGTACGTACCGGATGGACCTACTAGGTTAGATGGGTCATGTGGAATCTCGTTTTGGTCTGTTTGGAAACAGTGTTACTGTCGGAGCAAGATAGGTGCACGGTTTGCGCCAAACATACCATTGGCTCATAAATCATTTTGGATGCACCCTATGGTACTCCTAGGTGATGAGCTTCAAGTGGAAGCTCGATTCAGTCTGTTTGGAGATACTCCTAATCTTGACACAAGATAGGTGAAAGGCTTGCGCCAAACGTAATACAGCCTCAGAAATCATTTTGGACACACACGGTGGTACTCCTAGGTGATGAGGCTCAAGTAGGAGCTTGATTAAGTTTGTTTTGGAGATAGTGCTAATCTTGACACAAGATAGGTGCATGGTTTGCGCTGAACATACCACAGGCTCAGAAATCATTTTGCACGCACCCAATGGAACTCCTCAGTGACGTGGGTCATGTGAAATCTCATTTGGGTCTGTTTGAAGACAGTGTTAGTGTCCATGCAAGACTGGTGCAAGGTTGCGCCAAACGTACCATGTGCTCAGAAATCATTTTAGACACACCCAATGGTACGCCTTGGTGATGAGGCTCAAGTAGAAGCTAGATTTAGCCAGTTTGGAGATAATGCTAATCTTAACGTATGATAGGTGCATGGTTTGCGCCAAACATACCGTGGGCTCAGAAATTGTTTTGGGCACACCCGATGGTACTCCTCGGTGATGAGGCTCAAGTGGAAGCTTGATTCTGTTCGTTTGGAGATAGTGCTAATCTTGACGCAAGATAGGTGCACAGTTTGCACCGAACGTACCATAGGCTCATAAATCGTTTTTGATGCTCCCGATGGAACTCCAAGGTGACATGGGTCATGTGGAATCTCGTTTCGGTCCATTTGGTGATGGTGTTAGTGTCGGTGCAGGATAGGTGCACGGTTTCTGCCAAATGTACCATATGCTCAAAAATCATTTTGGACACACCTGATGGTGGACCTAGATGACGAGGGTCAAGTGGAAGCCCGATTCAGTCTGTTTGGAGATAGTGCTAATCTAGACGCAAGATAGGTGCACGGTATGGGCCGAACATACTAGAGGCTCAGAAACCATTTTGGACGCATGGGAGGGAACTACTAGGAGACGTGGATCATGTGGAATCTCTTTTGGGACCGTTCGGAGACAGTGTTAATGTTAGTGCAAGACAGGTGCACGGTTTGCCCCAAACATCCCATAGGCTCAAAAATCATTTTGGACGCACCTGGTGGTACTCCCAGGTGATGAGGCTCAAGTGGAAGCTCGATTCAATTTGTTTTGGAGATAGTGCTAATCTTGACGCAAGATAGGTGCACGGTTTGTGCCAAAGGTACCACAGGCTCAGAAATCATCATATGATGGAACTCCTAGGTGATGTTGGTCATGTGGAATCTCGTTTTGGTCTGTTTGGCGACAGTGTTAGTGTCGGTGCAAGACAGGTGCAAGGTTTGTGCCAAACGTACCATATGCTCAGAAATCATTTCTAACACACGCGATGGTACTCCTACATGATGAGGCTCAAGTGGAAGCTTGATTTAGCCGGTTTGGAGATAGTGCTAATATTGACGCAAGATAGGTGCACGGTTTGGGCCGAACATACTAGAGGGTCAGAAATCGTTTTGTACGTACTGGATGGAGCTACTAGGTTAGATGGGTCATGCTAATCTTGATGCAAGATAGGTGCACGGTTTGTGCCAAAGGTACCACAGGCTCAGAAATCATCATCTGATGGAACTCCTAGGTGATGTTGGTCATGTGGAATCTCGTTTTGGTCTGTTTGGTGACAGTGTCAGTGTCGGTGCAAGACAGGTGCAAGGTTTGTGCCAAACGTACCATATGCTCAGAAATCATTTCTGACACACGCGATGGTACTCCTACGTGATGAGGCTCAAGTGGAAGCTCGATTTAGCCGGTTTGGAGATAGTGCTAATCTTGACGCAAGATAGGTGCACGGTTTGGGCTGAACATACTAGAGGCTCAGAAATTGTTTTGTACGTACCGGATGGACCTACTAGGTTAGATGGGTCATGTGGAATCTCGTTTTGGTCTGTTTGGAAACAGTGTTACTGTCGGAGCAAGATAGGTGCACGGTTTGCGCCAAACATACCATTGGCTCATAAATCATTTTGGATGCACCCTATGGTACTCCTAGGTGATGAGCTTCAAGTGGAAGCTCGATTCAGTCTGTTTGGAGATACTCCTAATCTTGACACAAGATAGGTGAAAGGCTTGCGCCAAACGTAATACAGCCTCAGAAATCATTTTGGACACACACGGTGGTACTCCTAGGTGATGAGGCTCAAGTAGGAGCTTGATTAAGTTTGTTTTGGAGATAGTGCTAATCTTGACACAAGATAGGTGCACGGTTTGCGCTGAACATACCACAGGCTCAGAAATCATTTTGCACGCACCCAATGGAACTCCTCAGCGACGTGGGTCATGTGAAATCTCATTTTGGTCTGTTTGAAGACAGTGTTAGTGTCCATGCAAGACTGGTGCAAGGTTGCGCCAAACGTACCATGTGCTCAGAAATCATTTTAGACACACCCAATGGTACGCCTTGGTGATGAGGCTCAAGTAGAAGCTAGATTTAGCCAGTTTGGAGATAATGCTATTCTTAACGTATGATAGGTGCATGGTTTGCGCCAAACATACCGTGGGCTCAGAAATTGTTTTGGGCACACCCGATGGTACTCCTCGGTGATGAGGCTCAAGTGGAAGCTTGATTCTGTTCGTTTGGAGATAGTGCTAATCTTGACGCAAGATAGGTGCACAGTTTGCACCGAACGTACCATAGGCTCATAAATCGTTTTTGACGCTCCCGATGGAACTCCAAGGTGACATGGGTCATGTGGAATCTCGTTTCGGTCCATTTGGAGATTGTGTTAGTGTCGGTGCAGGATAGGTGCACGGTTTCCGCCAAATGTACCATAGGCTCAAAAATCATTTTGGACACACCTGATGGTGGACCTAGATGACGAGGGTCAAGTGGAAGCCCGATTCAGTCTGTTTGGAGATAGTGCTAATCTAGACGCAAGATAGGTGCACGGTATGGGCCGAACATACTAGAGGCTCAGAAACCATTTTGGACGCATGGGAGGGAACTACTAGGAGACGTGGATCATGTGGAATCTCTTTTGGGACCGTTCGGAGACAGTGTTAATGTTAGTGCAAGACAGGTGCACGGTTTGCCCCAAACATCTCATAGGCTCAAAAATCATTTTGGACGCACCTGGTGGTACTCCCAGGTGATGAGGCTCAAGTGGAAGCTCGATTCAATTTGTTTTGGAGATAGTGCTAATCTTGACGCAAGATAGGTGCACGGTTTGTGCCAAAGGTACCACAGGCTCAGAAATCATCATATGATGGAACTCCTAGGTGATGTTGGTCATGTGGAATCTCGTTTTGGTCTGTTTGGCGACAGTGTTAGTGTCGGTGCAAGACAGGTGCAAGGTTTGTGCCAAACGTACCATATCCTCAGAAATCATTTCTGACACACGCGATGGTACTCCTACATGATGAGGCTCAAGTGGAAGCTTGATTTAGCCGGTTTGGAGATAGTGCTAATCTTGACGCAAGATAGGTGCACGGTTTGGGCCGAACATACTAGAGGCTCAGAAATGGTTTTGTACGTACTGGATGGAGCTACTAGGTTAGATGGGTTATGTGGAATCTCGTTTTGGTCTGTTTGGAAATAGTGTTACTGTCAGAGCAAGATAGGTGCATGGTTTGCGCCAAACGTACCGTTGGCTCAGAAATCAATTTGGATGCACCCTATGGTACTCCTAGGTGATGAGCTTCAAGTGGAAGCTCGATTCAGTCTGTTTGGAGATAGTGCTAATCTTGACACAAGATAGGTGAAAGGCTTGCGCCAAACGTAATACCGCCTCAAAAATCATTTTGGACGCACCCGGTGGTACTCCTAGGTGATGAGGCTCAAGTAGGAGCTTGATTAAGTTTGTTTTGGAGATAGTGCTAATCTTGACACAAGATAGGTGCACAATTTGCGCTGAACATACCACAGAATCAGAAATCATTTTGCACGCACCCGATGGAACTCCTCAATGACGTGGGTCATGTGAAATCTCGTTTTGGTCTGTTCGAAGATAGTGTTAGTGTCGATGCAAGACAGGTGCAAGGTTGCGCCAAATGTACCATGTGCTCAGAAATCATTTTAGACACACCCAATGGTACTCCTTTGTGATGAGGCTCAAGTAGAAGCTCGATTTAGCCAATTTGGAGATAATGCTAATCTTAATGTATGATAGGTGCACGGTTTGTGCTTAACATACAAGACGCTCAGAAATCATTTTGGACACAACCGATGGTACTCTATGGAGACGTGGGTCATGTGGAATCTTGTTTTGGTCCATTTGGTGATAGTGTTGGTGTTGGTGCAAGATAGGTTCACGGTTTGTGCCAAACATACCGTAGGCTCAGAAATTGTTTTGGGCACACCCGATGGTACTCCTCGGTGATGAGGCTCAAGTGGAAGCTTGATTCTATTCGTTTGGAGATAGTGCTAATCTTGACGCAAGATCGGTGCACGGTTTGCGCCGAACGTACCACAGGCTCATAAATCATTTTTGACGCTCCCGACGGAACTCCAAGGTGATATGGGTCATGTGGAATCTTGTTTCGGTCCATTTGGAGATGGTGTTAGTGTCGATGCAGGATAGGTGCACGGTCTGCGCCAGATGTACCATAGGCTCAAAAATCATTTTGGACACACCTGATGGTGGACCTAGATGACGAGGGTCAAGTGGAAGCTCGATTCAGTCTGTTTGGAGATAGTGCTAATCTAGGCGCAAGATAGGTGCACGGTATGGGCCGAACATACTAGAGGCTCAGAAATCATTTTGAACGCATGGGAGGGAACTACAAGGAGACGTGGATCATGTGGAATCTCTTTTGGGACCGTTTGGAGAAAGTGTTAATGTTAGTGCAAGACAGGTGCACAGTTTGTCCCAAACAAACCATAGGCTCAGAAATCATTTTGGACGCACCTGGTGGTACTCCAAGGTGACGAGGCTCAAGTGGAAGCTAGATTCAGTTTGTTTTGGAGATAGTGCTAATCTTGATGCAAGATAGGTGCACGGTTTGTGCCAAAGGTACCATAGGCTCAGAAATCATCATCTGATGGAACTCCTAGGTGATGTTGGTCATGTGGAATCTCGTTTTGGTCTGTATGGGAACAGTGTCAGTGTCGGTGCAAGACAGGTGCAAGGTTTGTGCCAAACATACCATATCCTCAGAAATCATTTCTGACACACGCGATGGTACTCCTACATGATGAGGCTCAAGTGGAAGCTTGATTTAGCCGGTTTGGAGATAGTGCTAATCTTGATGCAAGATAGGTGCACGGTTTGGGCCGAACATACTAGAGGCTCAGAAATGGTTTTGTACGTACCGGATGGAGCTACTAGGTTAGATGGGTTATGTGGAATCTCGTTTTGGTCTGTTTGGAAATAGTGTTACTGTCAGAGCAAGATAGGTGCACGGTTTGCGCCAAACGTACCGTTGGCTCAGAAATCAATTTGGATGCACCCTATGGTACTCCTAGGTGATGAGCTTCAAGTGGAAGCTCGATTCAGTCTATTTGGAGATAGTGCTAATCTTGACACAAGATAGGTGAAAGGCTTGCGCCAAACGTAATACCGCCTCAAAAATCATTTTGGACGCACCCGGTGGTACTCCTAGGTGATGAGGCTCAAGTAGGAGCTTGATTAAGTTTGTTTTGGAGATAGTGCTAATCTTGACACAAGATAGGTGCACAATTTGCGCTGAACATACCACAGAATCAGAAATCATTTTGCACGCACCCGATGGAACTCCTCAATGACGTGGGTCATGTGAAATCTCGTTTTGGTCTGTTCGAAGATAGTGTTAGTGTCGATGCAAGACAGGTGCAAGGTTGCGCCAAATGTACCATGTGCTCAGAAATCATTTTAGACACACCCAATGGTACTCCTTTGTGATGAGGCTCAAGTAGAAGCTCGATTTAGCCAATTTGGAGATAATGCTAATCTTAATGTATGATAGGTGCACGGTTTGTGCTTAACATACAAGACGCTCAGAAATCATTTTGGACACAACCGATGGTACTCTATGGAGACGTGGGTCATGTGGAATCTTGTTTTGGTCCATTTGGTGATAGTGTTGGTGTTGGTGCAAGATAGGTTCACGGTTTGTGCCAAACATACCGTAGGCTCAGAAATTGTTTTGGGCACACCCGATGGTACTCCTCGGTGATGAGGCTCAAGTGGAAGCTTGATTCTATTCGTTTGGAGATAGTGCTAATCTTGACGCAAGATCGGTGCACGGTTTGCGCCGAACGTACCACAGGCTCATAAATCATTTTTGACGCTCCCGACGGAACTCCAAGGTGATATGGGTCATGTGGAATCTTGTTTCGGTCCATTTGGAGATGGTGTTAGTGTCGATGCAGGATAGGTGCACGGTCTGCGCCAGATGTACCATAGGCTCAAAAATCATTTTGGACACACCTGATGGTGGACCTAGATGACGAGGGTCAAGTGGAAGCTCGATTCAGTCTGTTTGGAGATAGTGCTAATCTAGGCGCAAGATAGGTGCACGGTATGGGCCGAACATACTAGAGGCTCAGAAATCATTTTGAACGCATGGGAGGGAACTACTAGGAGACGTGGATCATGTGGAATCTCTTTTGGGACCGTTTGGAGAAAGTGTTAATGTTAGTGCAAGACAGGTGCACAGTTTGTCCCAAACAAACCATAGGCTCAGAAATCATTTTGGACGCACCTGGTGGTACTCCAAGGTGACGAGGCTCAAGTGGAAGCTAGATTCAGTTTGTTTTGGAGATAGTGCTAATCTTGATGCAAGATAGGTGCACGGTTTGTGCCAAAGGTACCATAGGCTCAGAAATCATCATCTGATGGAACTCCTAGGTGATGTTGGTCATGTGGAATCTCGTTTTGGTCTGTATGGGAACAGTGTCAGTGTCGGTGCAAGACAGGTGCAAGGTTTGTGCCAAACATACCATATCCTCAGAAATCATTTCTGACACACGTGATGGTACTCCTACATGATGAGGCTCAAGTGGAAGCTTGATTTAGCCGGTTTGGATATAGTGCTAATCTTGACGCAAGATAGGTGCACGGTTTGGGCCGAACATACTAGAGGCTCAGAAATGGTTTTGTACGTACCGGATGGAGCTACTAGGTTAGATGGGTTATGTGGAATCTCGTTTTGGTCTGTTTGGAAATAGTGTTACTGTCAGAGCAAGATAGGTGCATGGTTTGCGCCAAACGTACCGTTGGCTCAGAAATCAATTTGGATGCACCCTATGGTACTCCTAGGTGATGAGCTTCAAGTGGAAGCTCGATTCAGTCTGTTTGGAGATAGTGCTAATCTTGACACAAGATAGGTGAAAGGCTTGCGCCAAACGTAATACCGCCTCAAAAATCATTTTGGACGCACCCGGTGGTACTCCTAGGTGATGAGGCTCAAGTAGGAGCTTGATTAAGTTTGTTTTGGAGATAGTGCTAATCTTGACACAAGATAGGTGCACAGTTTGCGTTGAACATACCACAGAATCAGAAATCATTTTGCACGCACCCGATGGAACTCCTCAATGACGTGGGTCATGTGAAATCTCGTTTTGGTCTGTTCGAAGATAGTGTTAGTGTCGATGCAAGACAGGTGCAAGGTTGCGCCAAATGTACCATGTGCTCAGAAATCATTTTAGACACACCCAATGGTACTCCTTTGTGATGAGGCTCAAGTAGAAGCTCGATTTAGCCAATTTGGAGATAATGCTAATCTTAATGTATGATAGGTGCACGGTTTGTGCTTAACATACAAGACGCTCAGAAATCATTTTGGACACAACCGATGGTACTCTATGGAGACGTGGGTCATGTGGAATCTTGTTTTGGTCCATTTGGTGATAGTGTTGGTGTTGGTGCAAGATAGGTTCACGGTTTGTGCCAAACATACCGTAGGCTCAGAAATTGTTTTGGGCACACCCGATGGTACTCCTCGGTGATGAGGCTCAAGTGGAAGCTTGATTCTATTCGTTTGGAGATAGTGCTAATCTTGACGCAAGATCGGTGCACGGTTTGCGCCGAACGTACCACAGGCTCATAAATCATTTTTGACGCTCCCGACGGAACTCCAAGGTGATATGGGTCATGTGGAATCTTGTTTCGGTCCATTTGGAGATGGTGTTAGTGTCGATGCAGGATAGGTGCACGGTCTGCGCCAGATGTACCATAGGCTCAAAAATCATTTTGGACACACCTGATGGTGGACCTAGATGACGAGGGTCAAGTGGAAGCTCGATTCAGTCTGTTTGGAGATAGTGCTAATCTAGGCGCAAGATAGGTGCACGGTATGGGCCGAACATACTAGAGGCTCAGAAATCATTTTGAACGCATGGGAGGGAACTACTAGGAGACGTGGATCATGTGGAATCTCTTTTGGGACCGTTTGGAGAAAGTGTTAATGTTAGTGCAAGACAGGTGCACAGTTTGTCCCAAACAAACCATAGGCTCAGAAATCATTTTGGACGCACCTGGTGGTACTCCAAGGTGACGAGGCTCAAGTGGAAGCTAGATTCAGTTTGTTTTGGAGATAGTGCTAATCTTGATGCAAGATAGGTGCACGGTTTGTGCCAAAGGTACCATAGGCTCAGAAATCATCATCTGATGGAACTCCTAGGTGATGTTGGTCATGTGGAATCTCGTTTTGGTCTGTTTGATGACAATGTTAGTGTCGGTGCAAGACAGGTGCAAGGTTTGTGCCAAATGTACCATATGCTCAGAAATCATTTCTGACACACGCGATGGTACCCCTACATGATGAGGCTCAAGTGGAAGCTCAATTTAGCCGGTTTGGAGATAGTGCTAATCTTGACGCAAGATAGGTGCACGGTTTGGGCCAAACATACTAGAGGCTCAGAAATTGTTTTGTACATACCAGATGGAGCTACATGGTAGATGGGTCATGTGGAATCTCGTTTTGGTCTGTTTGGAAACAGTGTTACTGTCGGAGCAAGATAGGTGCACGGTTTGCGCCAAACGTACCATTGGCTAAGAAATCATTTTGGATGCACCCTATGGTACTCCTAGGTGATGAGCTTCAAGTGGAAGCTCAATTCAGTCTGTTTGGAGATAGTACTAATCTTGACACAAGATAGGCGAAAGGCTTGCGCCAAACGTAATACAGCCTCAGAAATCATTTTGGACGCACCCGGTGGTACTTCTAGGTGATGAGGCTCAAGTAGGAGCTTGATTAAGTTTGTTTTGGGGATAATGCTAAGCTTGACACAAGATAGGTGCATGGTTTGCGCTGAACGTACCATAGGCTCAGAAATCATTTTACACGCACCTGATGGAACTCCTCAGTGATGTGGGTCATGTGAAATCTTGTTTTGGTCTGTTTGAAGACAGTGTTAGTGTCGATGCAAGACAGGTGCAAGGTTGCGCCAATCGTACCATGTGCTCAGAAATCATTTTAGACACACCCAATGGTACTCCTTGGTGATAAGACTCAAGTAGAAGCTCGATTTAGCCGGTTTGGAGATAATGCTAATCTTAACATATGATAGGTGCATGGTTTGGCTTAACATACGAGACGCCTAGAAATCATTTTGGACACAACCGATGGTACTCTACGGTGACGTGGGTCATGTGAAATCTTGTTTTGGTCCATTTCGAGATAGTGTTGGTGTTGGTGCAAGATAGGTGCACGGTTTGCGCCAAACATACCGTAGGCTCAGAAATTCTCTTGGGCGCACCCGATGTTACTCCTCGGTGATGAGGCTCAAGTGGAAGCTTGATTCTGTTCGTTTGGAGATAGTGCTAATCTTGATGCAAGATAGGTGCACGGTTTGCGTCGAACGTACCACAGGCTCATAAATCGTTTTGGACGCTCCCGATGGAACTCCAAGGTGACATGGGTCATGTGGAATCTCATTTCGCTCCATATGGAGGTGGTATTAGTGTCGGTGTAGGATAGGTGCATGGTTTGCGCCAAATGTACCATAGGCTCAAATCGTTTTGGACACACCTAATGGTGGTCCTAGGTGACGAGGGTCAAGTGGAAGCTCGATTCAGTCTGTTTGGAGATAGTGCTAATCTAGACACAAGATAGGTGCATGATATGGGCCGAACATACTAGAGGCTCATAAATCATTTTGGACACATGGGAGGGAACTACTAGGTGACGTGGATCATGTGGAATCTCTTTTGGGTCCGTTTGGAGACAGTGTTAATGTTAGTGCAAGACAGGTGCACGGTTGCCCCAAACATACCATAAGCTCAAAAATCATTTTGGACGCACCTGGTGGTACTCCTAGGCGACGAGGCTCAAGTGGAAGCTCGATTCAGTTTGTTTTGGAGATAGTGCTAATCTTGATGCAAGATAGGTGCACAGTTTGTGCCGAAGGTACCACAGGCTCAGAAATCATCATCTGATGGAACTCCTAGGTGATGTTGGTCATGTGGAATCTCGTTTTGGTCTGTTTGGCGACAGTGTCAATGTCGGTGCAAGACAGGTGCAAGGTTTGTGCCAAACGTACCATATGCTCAGAAATCATTTCTGACACACGCGATGGTACTCCTACGTGATGAGGCTCAAGTGGAAGCTCGATTTAGCCGGTTTGGAGATTGTGCTAATCTTGACGCAAGATAGGTGCACGGTTTGGGCCGAACATACTAGAGGCTCAGAAATCGTTTTGTACGTACCGGATGGAGCTACTAGGTTAGATGGGTCATGTGGAATCTCGTTTTGGTCTGTTTGGAAATAGTGTTACTGTCGGAGCAAGATAGGTGCACGGTTTGCGCCAAACGTACCATTGGCTAAGAAATCATTTTGGATGCACCCTATGGTACTGCGCCAAACGTACCATTGGCTAAGAAATCATTTTGGATGCACCCTATGGTACTCCTAGGTGATGAGCTTCAAGTGGAAGCTCAATTCAGTCTGTTTGGAGATAGTGCTAATCTTGACACAAGATAGGTGAAAGGCTTGCGCCAAACGTAATACAGCCTCAGAAATCATTTTGGACACACACGGTGGTACTCCTAGGTGATGAGGCTCAAGTAGGAGCTTGATTAAGTTTGTTTTGGAGATAGTGCTAAGCTTGACACAAGATAGGTGCACGGTTTGCGCTGAACGTACCATAGGCTCAGAAATCTTTTTACACGCACCTGATGGAACTCCTCAGTGATGTGGGTCATGTGAAATCTTGTTTTGGTCTGTTTGAAGACAGTGTTAGTGTCGATGCAAGACAGGTGCAAGGTTGCGCCAAACGTACCATGTGCTCAGAAATCATTTTAGACACACCCAATGGTACTCCTTGGTGATGAGGCTCAAGTAGAGAGCTCGATTTAGCCGGTTTGGAGATAATGCTAATCTTAACATATGATAGGTGCATGGTTTGTGCTTAACATACGAGACGCCTAGAAATCATTTTGGACACAACCAATGGTACTCTACGGTGACGTGGGTCATGTGAAATCTTGTTTTGGTCCATTTCGAGATAGTGTTGGTGTTGGTGCAAGATAGGTGCACGGTTTGCGCCAAACATACCGTAGGCTCAGAAATTCTCTTGGGCGCACCCGATGTTACTCCTCGGTGATGAGGCTCAAGTGGAAGCTTGATTCTGTTCGTTTGGAGATAGTGCTAATCTTGATGCAAGATAGGTGCACGGTTTGCGCCGACCGTACCACAGGCTCATAAATCGTTTTGGACGCTCCCGATGGAACTCCAAGGTGACATGGGTCATGTGGAATCTCATTTCGCTCCATATGGAGGTGGTGTTAGTGTCGGTGTAGGATAGGTGCATGGTTTGCGCCAAATGTACCATAGGCTCAATCGTTTTGGACACACCTGATGGTGGTCCTAGGTGACGAGGGTCAAGTGGAAGCTCGATTCAGTCTGTTGGAGATAGTGCTAATCTAGACGCAAGATAGGTGCACGATATGGGCCGAACATACTAGAGCTCATAAATCATTGACGTGGATCATGTGGAATCTCTTTTGGGTCCGTTTGGAGACAGTGTTAATGTTAGTGCAAGACAGGTGCACGGTTGCCCCAAACATACCATAAGCTCAAAAATCATTTTGGACGCACCTGGTGGTACTCCTAGGCGACGAGGCTCAAGTGGAAGCTCGATTTAGTTTGTTTTGGAGATAGTGCTAATCTTGATGCAAGATAGGTGCACAGTTTGTGCCGAAGGTACCACAGGCTCAGAAATCATCATCTGATGGAACTCCAAGGTGATGTTGGTCATGTGCAATCTCGTTTTGGTCTGTTTGGCGACAGTGTCAATGTCGGTGCAAGACAGGTACAAGGTTTGTGCCAAACGTACCATATGCTCAGAAATCATTTCTGACACACGCGATGGTACTCCTACGTGATGAGGCTCAAGTGGAAGCTCGATTTAGCCGGTTTGGAGATAGTGCTAATCTTGACGCAAGATAGGTGCACGGTTTGGGCCGAACATACTAGAGGCTCAGAAATCGTTTTGTACGTACCGGATGGAGCTACTAGGTTAGATGGGTCATGTGGAATCTCGTTTTGGTCTGTTTGGAAACAGTGTTACTGTCGGAGCAAGATAGGTGCACGGTTTGCGCCAAATGTACCATTGGCTAAGAAATCATTTTGGATGCACCCTATGGTACTCCTAGGTGATGAGCTTCAAGTGGAAGCTCAATTCAGTCTGTTTGGAGATAGTACTAATCTTGACACAAGATAGGCGAAAGGCTTGCGCCAAACGTAATACAGCCTCAGAAATCATTTTGGACGCACCCGGTGGTACTTCTAGGTGATGAGGCTCAAGTAGGAGCTTGATTAAGTTTGTTTTGGAGATAGTGCTAAGCTTGACACAAGATAGGTGCACGGTTTGCGCTGAACGTACCATAGGCTCAGAAATCATTTTACACGCACCTGATGGAACTCCTCAGTGATGTGGGTCATGTGAAATCTTGTTTTGGTCTGTTTGAAGACAGTGTTAGTGTCGATGCAAGACAGGTGCAAGGTTGCGCCAAACGTACCATGTGCTCAGAAATCATTTTAGACACACCCAATGGTACTCCTTGGTGATGAGGCTCAAGTAGAAGCTCGATTTAGCCGGTTTGGAGATAATGCTAATCTTAACATATGATAGGTGCATGGTTTGTGCTTAACATACGAGACGCCTAGAAATCATTTTGGACACAACCAATGGTACTCTACGGTGACGTGGGTCATGTGAAATCTTGTTTTGGTCCATTTTGAGATAGTGTTGGTGTTGGTGCAGGATAGGTGCACGGTTTGCGCCAAACATACCGTAGGCTCAGAAATTCTCTTGGGCGCACCCGATGTTACTCCTCGGTGATGAGGCTCAAGTGGAAGCTTGATTCTGTTCGTTTGGAGATAGTGCTAATCTTGATGCAAGATAGGTGCACGGTTTGCGCCGAACGTACCACAGGCTCATAAATCGTTTTGGACGCTCCCGATGGAACTCCAAGGTGACATGGGTCATGTGGAATCTCATTTCGCTCCATATGGAGGTGGTGTTAGTGTCGGTGTAGGATAGGTGCATGGTTTGCGCCAAATGTACCATAGGCTCAAATCGTTTTGGACACACCTGATGGTGGTCCTAGGTGACGAGGGTCAAGTGGAAGCTCGATTCAGTCTGTTTAGAGATAGTGCTAATCTAGACGCAAGATAGGTGCATGATATGGGCCGAACATACTAGAGGCTCATAAATAATTTTGGACACATGGGAGGGAACTACTAGGTGACGTGGATCATGTGGAATCTCTTTTTGGGTCCGTTTGGAGACAGTGTTAATGTTAGTGCAAGACAGGTGCACGGTTGCCCCAAACATACCATAAGCTCAAAAATCATTTTGGACGCACCTGGTGGTACTCCTAGGCGACGAGGCTCAAGTGGAAGCTCGATTCAGTTTGTTTTGGAGATAGTGCTAATCTTGATGCAAGATGGGTGCACAGTTTGTGCCGAAGGTACCACAGGCTCAGAAATCATCATCTGATGGAACTCCAAGGTGATGTTGGTCATGTGGAATCTCGTTTTGGTCTGTTTGGCGACAGTGTCAATGTCGGTGCAAGACAGGTGCAAGGTTTGTGCCAAACGTGCCATATGCTCAGAAATCATTTCTGACACACGCGATGGTACTCCTACGTGATGAGGCTCAAGTGGAAGCTCGATTTAGCCGGTTTGGAGATAGTGCTAATCTTGACGCAAGATAGGTGCACGGTTTGGGCCGAACATACTAGAGGCTCAGAAATCGTTTTGTACGTACCGGATGGAGCTACTAGGTTAGATGGGTCATGTGGAATCTCGTTTTGGTCTGTTTGGAAACAGTATTACTGTCGGAGCAAGATAGGTGCACGGTTTGCGCCAAACGTACCATTGGCTCAGAAATCATTTTGGATGCACCCTATGGTACTCCTAGGTGACGAGCTTCAAGTGGAAGCTCGATTCAGTCTGTTTGGAGATAGTGCTAATCTTGACACAAGATAGGTGAAAGGCTTGAGCCAAATGTAATACAGCCTCAGAAATCATTTTGGAAGCACCTAGTGGTACTCCTAGGTGACGACGCTCAAGTAGGAGCGTGATTCAGTTTGTTTTGGAGATAGTGCTAATCTTGACACAAGATAGGTGCATGGTTTGCGATAAACATACCACAAGCTCAAAAATCATTTTACACGCACCCAATGCAAGTCCTTAGTGACGTGGGTCATGTGAAATCTCGTTTTGGTCTGTTTGAAGACAGTGTTAGTGTCGATGCAAGACAGGTGCAAGGTTGCGCCAAACGTACCATGTGCTCAGAAATCATTTTAGACACACCCAATGGTACTCCTAGGTGATGAGGCTCAAGTAGAAGCTCCATTTAGCCGGTTTGGAGATAATGCTAATCTTAATGTATGATAGGTGCACGGTTTGTGCTGTACATACAAGACGCTCAGAAATCATTTTGGACACACCCGATGGTACTCTACGGTGACGTGGGTCATGTGGAATCTTGTTTTGGTCCATTTGGAGATAGTATTGGTGTTGGTGCAAGATAGGTGCATGGTTTACGCCAAACATACCGTAGGCTCGAAAATTCTTTTGGGCGCACCCGATTGTACTCCTCGGTGATGAGGTTCAAGTGGAAGCTTGATTCTGTTCGTTTGGAGATAGTGCTAATCTTGATGCAAGATAGGTGCACGATTTGCGCCGAACGGGCTCATAAATCGTTTTGGACGTACCATAGGCTCAGAAATCATTTTACACGCACCTGATGGAACTCCTCAGTGATGTGGGTCATGTGAAATCTTGTTTTGGTCTGTTTGAAGACAGTGTTAGTGTCGATGGAAGACAGGTGCAAGGTTGCGCCAAACGTACCATGTGCTCAGAAATCATTTTAGACACACCCAATGGTACTCCTTGGTGATGAGGCTCAAGTAGAAGCTCGATTAGCCGGTTTGGAGATAATGCTAATCTTAACATATGATAGGTGCATGGTTTGTGCTTAACATACGAGACGCCTAGAAATCATTTTGGACACAACCAATGGTACTCTACGGTGACGTGGGTCATGTGAAATCTTGTTTTGGTCCATTTCGAGATAGTGTTGGTGTTGGTGCAAGATAGGTGCACGGTTTGTGCCAAACATACCGTAGGCTCAGAAATTCTCTTGGGCGCACCCGATGTTACTCCTCGGTGATGAGGCTCAAGTGGAAGCTTGATTCTGTTAGTTTGGAGATAGTGCTAATCTTGATGCAAGATAGGTGCACGGTTTGCGCCGAACGTACCACAGGCTCATAAATCGTTTTGGACGCTCCCAATGGAACTCCAAGGTGACATGGGTCATGTGAAATCTCATTTCGCTCCATATGGAGGTGGTGTTAGTGTCGGTGTAGGATAGGTGCATGGTTTGTGCCAAATGTACCATAGGCTCAAATCGTTTTGGACACACCTGATGGTGGTCCTAGGTGACGAGGGTCAAGTGGAAGCTCGATTCAGTCTGTTTGGAGATAGTGCTAATCTAGACGCAAGATAGGTGCACGATATGGGCCGAACATACTAGAGGCTCATAAATCATTTTGGACACATGGGAGGGAACTACTAGGTGACGTGGATCATGTGGAATCTCTTTTGGGTCCGTTTGGAGACAGTGTTAATGTTAGTGCAAGACAGGTGCACGGTTGCCCCAAACATACCATAAGCTCAAAAATCATTTTGGACGCACCTGGTGGTACTCCTAGGCGACGAGGCTCAAGTGGAAGCTCGATTCAGTTTGTTTTGGAGATAGTGCTAATCTTGATGCAAGATAGGTGCACAGTTTGTGCCGAAGGTACCACAGGCTCAGAAATCATCATCTGATGAAACTCCTAGGTGATGTTGGTCATGTGGAATCTCGTTTTGGTCTGTTTGGCGACAGTGTCAATGTCGGTGCAAGACAGGTGCAAGGTTTGTGCCAAACGTACCATATGCTCAGAAATCATTTCTGACACACGCGATGGTACTCCTACGTGATGAGGCTCAAGTGGAAGCTCGATTTAGCCGGTTTGGAGATAGTGCTAATCTTGACGCAAGATAGGTGCACGGTTTGGGCCGAACATACTAGAGGCTCAGAAATCGTTTTGTACGTACCGGATGGAGCTACTAGGTTAGATGGGTCATGTGGAATCTCGTTTTGGTCTGTTTGGAAACAGTATTACTGTCGGAGCAAGATAGGTGCACGGTTTGCGCCAAACGTACCATTGGCTCAGAAATCATTTTGGATGCACCCTATGGTACTCCTAGGTGACGAGCTTCAAGTGGAAGCTCGATTCAGTCTGTTTGGAGATAGTGCTAATCTTGACACAAGATAGGTGAAAGGCTTGAGCCAAATGTAATACAGCCTCAGAAATCATTTTGGAAGCACCTAGTGGTACTCCTAGGTGACGACGCTCAAGTAGGAGCGTGATTCAGTTTGTTTTGGAGATAGTGCTAATCTTGACACAAGATAGGTGCATGGTTTGCGATAAACATACCACAAGCTCAAAAATCATTTTACACGCACCCAATGGAAGTCCTTAGTGACGTGGGTCATGTGAAATCTCATTTTGGTCTGTTTGAAGACAGTGTTAGTGTCGATGCAAGACAGGTGCAAGGTTGCGCCAAACGTACCATGTGCTCAGAAATCATTTTAGACACACCCAATGGTACTCCTAGGTGATGAGGCTCAAGTAGAAGCTCCATTTAGCCGGTTTGGAGATAATGCTAATCTTAATGTATGATAGGTGCACGGTTTGTGCTGTACATACAAGACGCTCAGAAATCATTTTGGACACACCCGATGGTACTCTACGGTGACGTGGGCCATGTGGAATCTTGTTTTGGTCCATTTGGAGATAGTATTGGTGTTGGTGCAAGATAGGTGCATGGTTTACGCCAAACATACCGTAGGCTCAAAAATTCTTTTGGGCGCACCCGATTGTACTCCTCGGTGATGAGGTTCAAGTGGAAGCTTGATTCTGTTCGTTTGGAGATAGTGCTAATCTTGATGCAAGATAGGTGCACGGTTTGCGCCGAACGTACCACAGGCTCATAAATCGTTTTGGACGTACCATAGGCTCAGAAATCATTTTACACGCACCTGATGGAACTCGTCAGTGATGTGGGTCATGTGAAATCTTGTTTTGGTCTGTTTGAAGACAGTGTTAGTGTCGATGGAAGACAGGTGCAAGGTTGCGCCAAACGTACCATGTGCTCAGAAATCATTTTAGACACACCCAATGGTACTCCTTGGTGATGAGGCTCAAGTAGAAGCTCGATTAGCCGGTTTGGAGATAATGCTAATCTTAACATATGATAGGTGCATGGTTTGTGCTTAACATACGAGACGCCTAGAAATCATTTTGGACACAACCAATGGTACTCTACGGTGACGTGGGTCATGTGAAATCTTGTTTTGGTCCATTTCGAGATAGTGTTGGTGTTGGTGCAAGATAGGTGCACGGTTTGTGCCAAACATACCGTAGGCTCAGAAATTCTCTTGGGCGCACCCGATGTTACTCCTCGGTGATGAGGCTCAAGTGGAAGCTTGATTCTGTTCGTTTGGAGATAGTGCTAATCTTGATGCAAGATAGGTGCACGGTTTGCGCCGAACGTACCACAGGCTCATAAATCGTTTTGGACGCTCCCGATGGAACTCCAAGGTGACATGGGTCATGTGGAATCTCATTTCGCTCCATATGGAGGTGGTGTTAGTGTCGGTGTAGGATAGGTGCATGGTTTGCGCCAAATGTACCATAGGCTCAAATCGTTTTGGACACACCTGATGGTGGTCCTAGGTGACGAGGGTCAAGTGGAAGCTCGATTCAGTCTGTTTGGAGATAGTGCTAATCTAGACGCAAGATAGGTGCACGATATGGGCCGAACATACTAGAGGCTCATAAATCATTTTGGACACATGGGAGGGAACTACTAGGTGACGTGGATCATGTGGAATCTCTTTTGGGTCCGTTTGGAGACAGTGTTAATGTTAGTGCAAGACAGGTGCACGGTTGCCCCAAACATACCATAAGCTCAAAAATCATTTTGGACGCACCTGGTGGTACTCCTAGGCGACGAGGCTCAAGTGGAAGCTCGATTCAGTTTGTTTTGGAGATAGTGCTAATCTTGATGCAAGATAGGTGCACAGTTTGTGCCGAAGGTACCACAG
Organism: Saccharum spontaneum; assembly: GCA_022457205.1. Taxonomy (NCBI): domain Eukaryota; kingdom Viridiplantae; phylum Streptophyta; class Magnoliopsida; order Poales; family Poaceae; genus Saccharum; species Saccharum spontaneum. Next base: position 51,548,892 of record CM039580.1, on the reverse strand, counting down.
GCTCAGAAATCATCATCTGATGAAACTCCTAGGTGATGTTGGTCATGTGGAATCTCGTTTTGGTCTGTTTGGCGACAGTGTCAATGTCGGTGCAAGACAGGTGCAAGGTTTGTGCCAAACGTACCATATGCTCAGAAATCATTTCTGACACACGCGATGGTACTCCTACGTGATGAGGCTCAAGTGGAAGCTCGATTTAGCCGGTTTGGAGATAGTGCTAATCTTGACGCAAGATAGGTGCACGGTTTGGGCCGAACATACTAGAGGCTCAGAAATCGTTTTGTACGTACCGGATGGAGCTACTAGGTTAGATGGGTCATGTGGAATCTCGTTTTGGTCTGTTTGGAAATAGTGTTACTGTCGGAGCAAGATAGGTGCACAGTTTGCGCCAAACGTACCATTGGCTAAGAAATCATTTTGGATGCACCCTATGGTACTCCTAGGTGATGAGCTTCAAGTGGAAGCTCAATTCAGTCTGTTTGGAGATAGTACTAATCTTGACACAAGATAGGCGAAAGGCTTGCGCCAAACGTAATACAGCCTCAGAAATCATTTTGGACGCACCCGGTGGTACTTCTAGGTGATGAGGCTTAAGTAGGAGCTTGATTAAGTTTGTTTTGGAGATAGTGCTAAGCTTGACACAAGATAGGTGCACGGTTTGCGCTGAACGTACCATAGGCTCAGAAATCATTTTACACGCACCTGATGGAACTCCTCAGTGATGTGGGTCATGTGAAATCTTGTTTTGGTCTGTTTGAAGACAGTGTTAGTGTCGATGCAAGACAGGTGCTAGGTTGCGCCAAATGTACCATGTGCTCAGAAATCATTTTAGACACACCCAATGGTACTCCTTGGTGATGAGGCTCAAGTAGAAGCTCGATTTAGCCGGTTTGGAGATAATGCTAATCTTAACATATGATAGGTGCATGGTTTGTGCTTAACATACGAGACGCCTAGAAATCATTTTGGACAATGGTACTCTACGGTGACGTGGGTCATGTGAAATCTTGTTTTGGTCCATTTCGAGATAGTGTTGGTGTTGGTGCAAGATAGGTGCACGGTTTGCGCCAAACATACCGTAGGCTCAGAAATTCTCTTGGGCGCACCCGATGTTACTCCTCGGTGATGAGGCTCAAGTGGAAGCTTGATTCTGTTCGTTTGGAGATAGTGCTAATCTTGATGCAAGATAGGTGCACGGTTTGCGCCGAACGTACCACAGGCTCATAAATCGTTTTGGACGCTCCCGATGGAACTCCAAGGTGACATGGGTCATGTGGAATCTCATTTCGCTCCGTATGGAGGTGGTGTTAGTGTCGGTGTAGGATAGGTGCATGGTTTGCGCCAAATGTACCATAGGCTCAAATCGTTTTGGACACACCTGATGGTGGTCCTAGGTGACGAGGGTCAAGTGTAAGCTCGATTCAGTCTGTTTGGATATAGTGCTAATCTAGACGCAAGATAGGTGCACGATATGGGCCGAACATACTAGAGGCTCATAAATCATTTTGGACACATGGGAGGGAACTACTAGGTGACGTGGATCATGTGGAATCTCTTTTGGGTCCGTTTGGAGACAGTGTTAATGTTAGTGCAAGACAGGTGCACGGTTGCCCCAAACATACCATAAGCTCAAAAATCATTTTGGACGCACCTGGTGGTACTCCTAGGCGACGAGGCTCAAGTGGAAGCTCGATTCAGTTTGTTTTGGAGATAGTGCTAATCCTGATGCAAGATAGGTGCACAGTTTGTGCCGAAGGTACCACAGGCTCAGAAATCATCATCTGATGGAACTCCAAGGTGATGTTGGTCATGTGGAATCTCGTTTTGGTCTGTTTGGCGACAGTGTCAATGTCGGTGCAAGACAGGTGCAAGGTTTGTGCCAAACATACCATATGCTCAGAAATCATTTCTGACACACGCGATGGTACTCCTACGTGATGAGGCTCAAGTGGAAGCTCGATTTAGCCGGTTTGGAGATAGTGCTAATCTTGACGCAAGATAGGTGCACGGTTTGGGCCGAACATACTAGAGGCTCAGAAATCGTTTTGTACGTACCGGATGGAGCTACTAGGTTAGATGGGTCATGTGGAATCTCGTTTTGGTCTGTTTGGAAACAGTATTACTGTCGGAGCAAGATAGGTGCCGGTTTGCGCCAAACGTACCATTGGCTCAGAAATCATTTTGGATGCACCCTATGGTACTCCTAGGTGACGAGCTTCAAGTGGAAGCTCGATTCAGTCTGTTTGGAGATAGTGCTAATCTTGACACAAGATAGGTGAAAGGCTTGCGCCAAATGTAATACAGCCTCAGAAATCATTTTGGAAGCACCTAGTGGTACTCCTAGGTGACGACGCTCAAGTAGGAGCGTGATTCAGTTTGTTTTGGAGATAGTGCTAATCTTGACACAAGATAGGTGCATGGTTTGCGATAAACATACCACAAGCTCAAAAATCATTTTGCATGCACCCAATGGAAGTCCTTAGTGACGTGGGTCATGTGAAATCTCGTTTTGGTCTGTTTGAAGACAGTGTTAGTGTCGATGCAAGACAGGTGCAAGGTTGCGCCAAATGTACCATGTGCTCAGAAATCATTTTAGACACACCCAATGGTACTCCTAGGTGATGAGGCTCAAGTAGAAGCTCCATTTAGCCGGTTTGGAGATAATGCTAATCTTAATGTATGATAGGTGCACGGTTTGTGCTGTACATACAAGACGGTCAGAAATCATTTTGGACACACCCGATGGTACTCTACGGTGACGTGGGTCATGTGGAATCTTGTTTTGGTCCATTTGGAGATAGTATTGGTGTTGGTGCAAGATAGGTGCATGGTTTACGCCAAACATACCGTAGGCTCAAAAATTCTTTTGGGCGCACCCGATTGTACTCCTCGGTGATGAGGTTCAAGTGGAAGCTTGATTCTGTTCGTTTGCAGATAGTGCTAATCTTGATGCAAGATAGGTGCACGGTTTGCGCCGAACGTACCACAGGCTCATAAATTGTTTTGGACGTACCATAGGCTCAGAAATCATTTTACACGCACCTAATGGAACTCCTCAGTGATGTGGGTCATGTGAAATCTTGTTTTGGTCTGTTTGAAGACAGTGTTAGTGTCGATGCAAGACAGGTGCAAGGTTGCGCCAAACGTACCATGTGCTCAGAAATCATTTTAGACACACCCAATGGTACTCCTTGGTGATGAGGCTCAAGTAGAAGCTCGATTTAGCCGGTTTGGAGATAATGCTAATCTTAACATATGATAGGTGCATGGTTTGTGCTTAACATACGAGACGCCTAGAAATCATTTTGGACACAACCAATGGTACTCTACGGTGACGTGGGTCATGTGAAATCTTGTTTTGGTCCATTTCGAGATAGTGTTGGTGTTGGTGCAAGATAGGTGCACGGTTTGCGCCAAACATACCGTAGGCTCAGAAATTCTCTTGGGCGCACCCGATGTTACTCCTCGGTGATGAGGCTCAAGTGCAAGCTTGATTCTGTTCGTTTGGAGATAGTGCTAATCTTGATGCAAGATAGGTGCACGGTTTGCGCCGAACGTACCACAGGCTCATAAATCGTTTTGGATGCTCCCGATGGAACTCCAAGGTGACATGGGTCATGTGGAATCTCATTTCGCTCCATATGGAGGTGGTGTTAGTGTCGGTGTAGGATAGGTGCATGGTTTGCGCCAAATGTACCATAGGCTCAAATCGTTTTGGACACACCTGATGGTGGTCCTAGGTGACGAGGGTCAAGTGGAAGCTCGATTCAGTCTGTTTGGAGATAGTGCTAATCTAGACGCAAGATAGGTGCACGATATGGGCCGAACATACTAGAGGCTCATAAATCATTTTGGACACATGGGAGGGAACTACTAGGTGACGTGGATCATGTGGAATCTCTTTTGGGTCCGTTTGGAGACAGTGTTAATGTTAGTGCAAGACAGGTGCACGGTTGCCCCAAACATACCATAAGCTCAAAAATCATTTTGGACGCACCTGGTGGTACTCCTAGGCGACGAGGCTCAAGTGGAAGCTCGATTCAGTTTGTTTTGGAGATAGTGCTAATCTTGATGCAAGATAGGTGCACAGTTTGTGCCGAAGGTACCACAGGCTCAGAAATCATCATCTGATGGAACTCCAAGCTGATGTTGGTCATGTGGAATCTCGTTTTGGTCTGTTTGGCGACAGTGTCAATGTCGGTGCAAGACAGGTGCAAGGTTTGTGCCAAACGTACCATATGCTCAGAAATCATTTCTGACACACGCGATGGTACTACTACGTGATGAGGCTCAAGTGGAACCTTGATTTAGCCGGTTTGGAGATAGTGCTAATCTTGACGCAAGATAGGTGCACGGTTTGGGCCGAACATACTAGAGGCTCAGAAATCGTTTTGTACGTACCGGATGGAGCTACTAGGTTAGATGGGTCATGTGGAATCTCGTTTTGGTCTGTTTGGAAACAGTATTACTGTCGGAGCAAGATAGGTGCACGGTTTGCGCCAAACGTACCATTGGCTCAGAAATCATTTTGGATGCACCCTATGGTACTCCTAGGTGACGAGCTTCAAGTGGAAGCTCGATTCAGTCTGTTTGGAGATAGTGCTAATCTTGACACAAGATAGGTGAAAGGCTTGCGCCAAATGTAATACAGCCTCAAAAATCATTTTGGAAGCACCTGGTGGTACTCCTAGGTGACGACGCCCAAGTAGGAGCTTGATTCACTTTGTTTTGGAGATAGTGCTAATCTTGACACAAGATAGGTGCATGGTTTGCGATAAACATACCACAAGCTCAAAAATCATTTTGCACGCACCCAATGGAAGTCCTCAGTGACGTGGGTCATGTGAAATCTCGTTTTGGTCTGTTTGAAGACAGTGTTAGTGTCGATGCAAGACAGGTGCAAGGTTGCGCCAAACGTACCATGTGCTCAGAAATCATTTTAGACACACCCAATGGTACTCCTAGGTGATGAGGCTCAAGTAGAAGCTCCATTTAGCCGGTTTGGAGATAATGCTAATCTTAATGTATGATAGGTGCACGGTTTGTGCTGTACATACAAGACCCTCAGAAATCATTTTGGACACACCCGATGGTACTCTACGGTGACGTGGGTCATGTGGAATCTTGTTTTGGTCCATTTGGAGATAGTATTGGTGTTGGTGCAAGATAGGTGCATGGTTTACGCCAAACATACCGTAGGCTCAAAAATTCTTTTGGGCGCACCCGATTGTACTCCTCGGTGATGAGGTTCAAGTGGAAGCTTGATTCTGTTCATTTGGAGATTGTGCTAATCTTGACATAAGATAGGTGCACGGTTTGTGCCGAACGTACCACAGGCTCATAAATCGTTTTGGACGCTCCCGATGGAACTCCAAGGTGACATGGGTCATGCGGAATCTCGTTTCGGTCCATTTGGAGATGGTGTTAGTGCTGGTGCAGGATAGGTGCACGGTTTGCGTCAAATGTACGATAGGCTCAAAAATCATTTTGGACACACCTGATGGTGGTCCTAGGTGACAAGGGTCAAGTGGAAGCTCGATTCAGTCTATTTGGAGATAGTGCTAACCTAGACGCAAGATAGGTGCACGATATGGGACGAACATACTAGAGGCTCAGAAATCGTTTTAGACACATGGGAGGGCACTACTAGGTGACGTGGATCATGTGGAATCTCATTTGGGTCCATTTGGAGACAGTGTTAGTGTTAGTGCAAGACAGGTGCACGATTTGCGCCAAACATACCATAGGCTCAGAAATCATTTTGGACGCACCCAATGGTACTCCTAGGTGACGAGGCTCAAGTGGAAGCTCGATTGAGTTTGTTTTGGAGATAGTGCTAATCTTGATGCAAGATAGGTGCACAGTTTGTGCCGAAGGTACCACAGGCTCAGAAATCATCATCTGATGGAACTCCTAGGTGATGTTGGTCATGTGGAATCTCGTTTTGGTCTGTTTGGCGACAGTGTCAATGTCGGCGCAAGACAGGTGCAAGGTTTGTGCCAAACGTACCATATGCTCAGAAATCATTTCTGACACACGCGATGGTACTCCTACGTGATGAGGCTCAAGTGGAAGCTCGATTTAGCCGGTTTGGAGATAGTGCTAATCTTGACGCAAGATAGGTGCACGGTTTGGCCCGAACATACTAGAGGCTTAGAAATCATTTTGTACGTACCGGATGGAGCTACTAGGTTAGATGGGTCATGTGGAATCTCGTTTTGGTCTGTTTGGAAACAGTGTTACTATCGGAGCAAGATAGGTGCACGGTTTGCGCCAAACATACCATTGGCTCAGAAATCATTTTGGATGCACCTTATGGTACTCCTAGGTGATGAGCTTCAAGTGGAAGCTCGATTCAGTCTGTTTGGAGATAGTGCTAATCTTGACACAAGATAGGTGAAAGGCTTGCGCCAAATGTAATACAGCCTCAGAAATCATTTTGGAAGCACCTGGTGGTACTCCTAGATGACGACGCCCAAGTAGGAGCTTGATTCACTTTGTTTTGGAGATAGTGCTAATCTTGACACAAGATAGGTGCATGGTTTGCGATAAACATACCACAAGCTCAAAAATCATTTTGCACGCACCCAATGGAAGTCCTCAGTGACGTGGGTCATGTGAAATCTCGTTTTGGTCTGTTTGAAGACAGTGTTAGTGTCGATGCAAGACAGGTGCAAGGTTGCGCCAAACGTACCATGTGCTCAGAAATCATTTTAGACACACCCAACGGTACTCCTAGGTGATGAGGCTCAAGTAGAAGCTCCATTTAGCCGGTTTGGAGATAATGCTAATCTTAATGTATGATAGGTGCACGGTTTGTGCTGTACATACAAGACGCTCAGAAATCATTTTGGACACACCCGATGGTACTCTATGGTGACGTGGGTCATGTGGAATCTTGTTTTGGTCCATTTGGAGATAGTATTGGTGTAGGTGCAAGATAGGTGCATGGTTTACGCCAAACATACCGTAGGCTCAAAAATTCTTTTGGGCGCACCCGACTGTACTCCTCGGTGATGAGGTTCAAGTGGAAGCTTGATTCTATTCGTTTGGAGATAGTGCTAATCTTGACATAAGATAGGTGCACGGTTTACGCCGAACGTACCACAGGCTCATAAATCGTTTTGGACGCTCCCGATGGAACTCCAAGGTGACATGGGTCATGTGGAATCTCGTTTCGGTCCATTTGGAGATGGTGTTAGTGTTGGTGCAGGATAGGTGCACGGTTTGCGTCAAATGTACGATAGGCTCAAAAATCATTTTGGACACACCTTATGGTGGTCCTAGGTGACAAGGGTCAAGTGGAAGCTCGATTCAGTCTATTTGGAGATAGTGCTAACCTAGACGCAAGATAGGTGTATGATATGGGACGAACATACTAGAGGCTCAGAAATCGTTTTAGACACATGGGAGGGAACTACTAGGTGACGTGGATCATGTGGAATCTCATTTGGGTCCATTTGGAGACAGTGTTAGTGTTAGTGCAAGACAGGTGCACGATTTGCGCCAAATATACCATAGGCTCAGAAATCATTTTGGACGCACCCAATGGTACTCCTAGGTGACGAGGCTCAAGTGGAAGCTCGATTGAGTTTGTTTTGGAGATAGTGCTAATCTTGATGCAAGATAGGTGCACAGTTTGTGCCGAAGGTACCACAGGCTCAGAAATCATCATCTGATGGAACTCCTAGGTGATGTTGGTCATGTGGAATCTCGTTTTGGTCTGTTTGGCGACAGTGTCAATGTCGGCGCAAGACAGGTGCAAGGTTTGTGCCAAACGTACCATATGCTCAGAAATCATTTCTGACACACGCGATGGTACTCCTACGTGATGAGGCTCAAGTGGAAGCTCGATTTCGCCGGTTTGGAGATAGTGCTAATCTTGACGCAAGATAGGTGCATGGTTTGGGCCGAACATACTAGAGGCTCAGAAATCGTTTTGTACGTACCGGATGGAGCTACTAGGTTAGATGGGTCATGTGGAATCTCGTTTTGGTCTGTTTGGAAACAGTGTTACTGTCGGAGCAAGATAGGTGCACGGTTTGCGCCAAACATACCATTGGCTCAGAAATCATTTTGGATGCACCCTATGGTACTCCTAGGTGACGAGCTTCAAGTGGAAGCTCGATTCAGTCTGTTTGGAGATAGTGCTAATCTTGACACAAGATAGGTGAAAGGCTTGCGCCAAATGTAATACAGCCTCAGAAATCATTTTGGAAGCACCTGGTGGTACTCCTAGGTGACGACGCCCAAGTAGGAGCTTGATTCACTTTGTTTTGGAGATAGTGCTAATCTTGACACAAGATAGGTGCATGGTTTGCGATAAACATACCACAAGCTCAAAAATCATTTTGCACGCACCCAATGGAAGTCCTCAGTGACATGGGTCATGTGAAATCTCGTTTTGGTCTGTTTGAAGACAGTGTTAGTGTCGATGCAAGACAGGTACAAGGTTGCGCCAAACGTACCATGTGCTCAGAAATCATTTTAGACACACCCAATGGTACTCCTAGGTGATGAGGCTCAAGTAGAAGCTCCATTTAGCCGGTTTGGAGATAATGCTAATCTTAATGTATGATAGGTGCACGGTTTGTGCTGTACATACAAGACGCTCAGAAATCATTTTGGACACACCCGATGGTACTCTACGGTGACGTGGGTCATGTGGAATCTTGTTTTGGTCCATTTGGAGATAGTATTGGTGTTGGTGCAAGATAGGTGCATGGTTTACGCCAAACATACCGTAGGCTCAAAAATTCTTTTGGGCGCACCCGATTGTACTCCTCGGTGATGAGGTTCAAGTGGAAGCTTGATTCTGTTCGTTTGGAGATAGTGCTAATCTTGACATAAGATAGGTGCACGGTTTGCGCCGAACGTACCATAGGCTCATAAATCGTTTTGGACGCTCCCGATGGAACTCCAAGGTGACATGGGTCATGTGGAATCTCGTTTCGGTCCATTTGGAGATGGTGTTAGTGTTGGTGCAGGATAGCTGCACGGTTTGCGTCAAATGTACGATAGGCTCAAAACACATTTTGGACACACCTGATGGTGGTCCTCGGTGACAAGGGTCAAGTGGAAGCTCGATTCAGTCTATTTGGAGATAGTGCTAACCTAGACGCAAGATAGGTGAACGATATGGGACGAACATACTAGAGGCTCAGAAATCGTTTTAGACACATGGGAGGGAACTACTAGGTGACGTGGATCATGTGGAATCTCATTTGGGTCCATTTGGAGACAGTGTTAGTGTTAGCGCAAGACAGGTGCACGATTTGCGCCAAACATACCATAGGCTCAGAAAATCATTTTGGACGCTCCCAATGGTACTCCTAGGTGACGAGGCTCAAGTGGAAGCTCGATTGAGTTTGTTTTGGAGATAGTGCTAATCTTGATGCAAGATAGGTGCACAGTTTGTGCCGAAGGTACCACAGGCTCAGAAATCATCATCTGATGGAACTCCTAGGTGATGTTGGTCATGTGGAATCTCGTTTTGGTCTGTTTGGCGACAGTGTCAATGTCGGCGCAAGACAGGTGCAAGGTTTGTGCCAAACGTACCATATACTCAGAAATCATTTCTGACACACGCGATGGTACTCCTACGTGATGAGGCTCAAGTGGAAGCTCGATTTAGCCGGTTTGGAGATAGTGCTAGTCTTGACGCAAGATAGGTGCACGGTTTGGGCCGAACATACTAGAGGCTCAGAAATCGTTTTGTACGTACCGGATGGAGCTACTAGGTTAGATGGGTCATTTGGAATCTCGTTTTGGTCTGTTTGGAAACAGTGTTACTGTCGGAGCAAGATAGGTGCACGGTTTGCGCCAAACATACCATTGGCTCAGAAATCATTTTGGATGCACCCTATGGTACTCCTAGGTGACGAGCTTCAAGTGGAAGCTCGATTCAGTCTATTTGGAGATAGTGCTAATCTTGACACAAGATAGGTGAAAGGCTTGCGCCAAATGTAATACAGCCTCAGAAATCATTTTGGAAGCACCTGGTGGTACTCCTAGGTGACGACGCCCAAGTAGGAGCTTGATTCACTTTGTTTTGGAGATAGTGCTAATCTTGACACAAGATAGGTGCATGGTTTGCGATAAACATACCACAAGCTCAAAAATCATTTTGCACGCACCCAATGGAAGTCCTCAGTGACGTGGGTCATGTGAAATCTCGTTTTGGTCTGTTTGAAGACAGTGTTAGTGTCGATGCAAGACAGGTGCAAGGTTGCGCCAAACGTACCATGTGCTCAGAAATCATTTTAGACACACCCAATGGTACTCCTAGGTGATGAGGCTCAAGTAGAAGCTCCATTTAGCCGGTTTGGAGATAATGCTAATCTTAATGTATGATAGGTGCACGGTTTGTGCTGTACATACAAGACCCTCAGAAATCATTTTGGACACACCCGATGGTACTCTACGGTGACGTGGGTCATGTGGAATCTTGTTTTGGTCCATTTGGAGATAGTATTGGTGTTGGTGCAAGATAGGTGCATGGTTTACGCCAAACATACCGTAGGCTCAAAAATTCTTTTGGGCGCACCCGATTATACTCCTCGGTGATGAGGTTCAAGTGGAAGCTTGATTCTGTTCGTTTGGAGATAGTGCTAATCTTGACATAAGATAGGTGCACGGTTTGCGCCGAACGTACCACAGGCTCATAAATCATTTTGGACGCTCCCGATGGAACTCCAAGGTGACATGGGTCATGTGGAATCTCGTTTCGGTCCATTTGGAGATGGTGTTAGTGTTGGTGCAGGATAGGTGCACGGTTTGCGTCAAATGTACGATAGGCTCAAAAATCATTTTGGACACACCTGATGGTGGTCCTAGGTGACAAGGGTCAAGTGGAAGCTCGATTCAGTCTATTTGGAGATAGTGCTAACCTAGACGCAAGATAGGTGCACGATATGGGACGAACATACTAGAGGCTCAGAAATCGTTTTAGACACATGGGAGGGAACTACTAGGTGACGTGGATCATGTGGAATCTCATTTGGGTCCATTTGGAGACAGTGTTAGTGTTATTGCAAGACAGGTGCACGATTTGCGCCAAACATACCATAGGCTCAGAAATCATTTTGGACGCACCCAATGGTACTCCTAGGTGACGAGGCTCAAGTGGAAGCTCGATTGAGTTTGTTTTGGAGATAGTGCTAATCTTGATGCAAGATAGGTGCACAGTTTGTGCCGAAGGTACCATAGGCTCAGAAATCATCATCTGATGGAACTCCTAGGTGATGTTGGTCATGTGGAATCTCGTTTTGGTCTGTTTGGCGACAGTGTCAATGTCGGTGCAAGACAGGTGCAGGGTTTGTGCCAAACGTACCATATGCTCAGAAATCATTTCTGACACACGCGATGGTACTCCTACGTGATGAGGCTCAAGTGGAAGCTCGATTTAGCTGGTTTGGAGATAGTGCTAATCTTGACGCAAGATAGGTGCACGGTTTGGGCCGAACATACTAGAGGCTCAGAAATCGTTTTGTATGTACCGGATGGAACTACTATGTTATATGGGTCATGTGGAATCTCGTTTTGGTCTGTTTGGAAACAGTGTTACTGTCGGAGCAAGATAGGTGCACGGTTTGCGCCAAACGTACCATTGGCTCAGAAATCATTTTGGATGCACCCTATGGTACTCCTAGGTGACGAGCTTCAAGTGGAAGCTCGATTCAGTCTGTTTGGAGATAGTGCTAATCTTGACACAAGATAGGTGAAAGGCTTGCGCCAAATGTAATACAGCCTCAGAAATCATTTTGGAAGCACCTGGTCGCACTCCTAGGTGACGACGCCCAAGTAGGAGCTTGATTCAGTTTGTTTTGGAGATAGTGCTAATCTTGACACAAGATAGGTGCATGGTTTGCGATAAACATACCACAAGCTCAAAAATCATTTTGCACGCACCCAATGGAAGTCCTCAGTGACGTGGGTCATGTGAAATCTCGTTTTGGTCTGTTTGAAGACAGTGTTAGTGTCGATGCAAGACAGGTGCAAGGTTGCGCCAAACGTACCATGTGCTCAGAAATCATTTTAGACACACCCAATGGTACTCCTAGGTGATGAGGCTCAAGTAGAAGCTCCATTTAGCCGGTTTGGAGATAATGCTAATCTTAATGTATGATAGGTGCACGGTTTGTGCTGTACATACAAGACGCTCAGAAATCATTTTGGACACACCCGATGGTACTCTACGGTGACGTGGGTCATGTGGAATCTTGTTTTGGTCCATTTGGAGATAGTATTGGTGTAGGTGCAAGATAGGTGCATGGTTTACGCCAAACATACCGTAGGCTCAAAAATTCTTTTGGGCGCACCCGATTGTACTCCTCGGTGATGAGGTTCAAGTGAAAGCTTGATTCTGTTCGTTTGGAGATAGTGCTAATCTTGACATAAGATAGGTGCACGGTTTGCGCCGAACGTACCACAGGCTCATAAATCATTTTGGACGCTCCCGATGGAACTCCAAGGTGACATGGGTCATGTGGAATCTCGTTTCGGTCCATTTGGAGATGGTGTTAGTGTTGGTGCAGGATAGGTGCACGGTTTACGTCAAATGTACGATAGGCTCAAAAATCATTTTGGACACACCTGATGGTGGTCCTAGGTGACAAGGGTCAAGTGGAAGCTCGATTCAGTCTATTTGGAGATAGTGCTAACCTAGACGCAAGATAGGTGCACGATATGGGACGAACATACTAGAGGCTCAGAAATCGTTTTAGACACATGGGAGGGAACTACTAGGTGACGTGGATCATGTGGAATCTCATTTGGGTCCATTTGGAGACAGTGTCAGTGTTAGTGCAAGACAGGTGCACGATTTGCGCCAAACATACCATAGGCTCAGAAATCATTTTGGACGCACCCAATGGTGCTCCTAGGTGACGAGGCTCAAGTGGAAGCTCGATTGAGTTTGTTTTGGAGATAGTGCTAATCTTGATGCAAGATAGGTGCACAGTTTGTGCCGAAGGTACCATAGGCTCAGAAATCATCATCTGATGGAACTCCTAGGTGATGTTGGTCATGTGGAATCTCGTTTTGGTCTGTTTGGCGACAGTGTCAATGTCGGTGCAAGACAGGTGCAGGGTTTGTGCCAAACGTACCATATGCTCAGAAATCATTTCTGACACACGCGATGGTACTCCTACGTGATGAGGCTCAAGTGGAAGCTCGATTTAGCTGGTATGGAGATAGTGCTAATCTTGACGCAAGATAGGTGCACGGTTTGGGCCGAACATACTAGAGGCTCAGAAATCGTTTTGTACGTACCGGATGGAGCTACTAGGTTAGATGGGTCATGTGGAATCTCGTTTTGGTCTGTTTGGAAACAGTGTTACTGTCGGAGCAAGATAGGTGCACGGTTTGCGCCAAACGTACCATTGGCTCAGAAATCATTTTGGATGCACCCTATGGTACTCCTAGGTGACGAGCTTCAAGTGGAAGCTCGATTCAGTCTGTTTGGAGATAGTGCTAATCTTGACACAAGATAGGTGAAAGGCTTGCGCCAAATGTAATACAGCCTCAGAAATCATTTTGGAAGCACCTGGTCACACTCCTAGGTGACGACGCCCAAGTAGGAGCTTGATTCAGTTTGTTTTGGAGATAGTGCTAATCTTGACACAAGATAGGTGCATGGTTTGCGATAAACATACCACGAGCTCAAAAATCATTTTGCACGCACCCAATGGAAGTCCTCAGTGACGTGGGTCATGTGAAATCTCGTTTTGGTCTGTTTGAAGACAGTGTTAGTGTCGATGCAAGACAGGTGCAAGGTTGCGCCAAACGTACCATGTGCTCAGAAATCATTTTAGACACACCCAATGGTACTCCTAGGTGATGAGGCTCAAGTAGAAGCTCCATTTAGCCGGTTTGGAGATAATGCTAATCTTAATGTATGATAGGTGCACGGTTTGTGCTGTACATACAAGACGCTCAGAAATCATTTTGGACACACCCGATGGTACTCTATGGTGACGTGGGTCATGTGGAATCTTGTTTTGGTCCATTTGGAGATAGTATTGGTGTAGGTGCAAGATAGGTGCATGGTTTACGCCAAACATACCGTAGGCTCAAAAATTCTTTTGGGCGCACCCGACTGTACTCCTCGGTGATGAGGTTCAAGTGGAAGCTTGATTCTATTCGTTTGGAGATAGTGCTAATCTTGACATAAGATAGGTGCACGGTTTGCGCCGAACGTACCACAGGCTCATAAATCGTTTTGGACGCTCCCGATGGAACTCCAAGGTGACATGGGTCATGTGGAATCTCGTTTCGGTCCATTTGGAGATGGTGTTAGTGTTGGTGCAGGATAGGTGCACGGTTTGCGTCAAATGTACGATAGGCTCAAAAATCATTTTGGACACACCTGATGGTGGTCCTAGGTGACAAGGGTCAAGTGGAAGCTCGATTCAGTCTATTTGGAGATAGTGCTAAACTAGACGCAAGATAGGTGCACGATATGGGACGAACATACTAGAGGCTCAGAAATCGTTTGACACATGGGAGGGAACTACTAGGTGACGTGGATCATGTGGAATCTCATTTGGGTCCATTTGGAGACAGTGTTAGTGTTAGTGCAAGACAGGTGCACGATTTGCGCCAAACATACCATAGGCTCAGAAATCATTTTGGACGACCCAATGGTACTCCTAGCTGACGAGGCTCAAGTGGAAGTTCGATTGAGTTTGTTTTGGAGATAGTGCTAATCTTGACGCAAGATAGGTGCACGGTTTACGCCAAAGGTACCACTTGATGGAACTCCTAGGTGATGTGGGTCATGTGGAATCTCGTTTTGGTCTGTTTGATGATAGTGTTAGTGTCAGTGAAAGATAGGTGCAAGGTTTGTGCCAAACATACCATATGCTCAGAAAATCATTTCAAACACACGCGATGGTACACCTAGGTGATGAGGCTCAAGTGGAAGCTTGATTTGGCCAGTTTAGAGATAGTGCTAATCTTGACACAAGATAGGTGCACGGTTTGGGGCGAACATACTAGAGGCTCATAAATCATTTTGTACACACCGGATGGAGCTACTAGGTTAGATGGGTCATGTGGAATCTCGTTTCAGTCTGTTTGGAGATAGTGTTACTATCGGGGCAAGATAGGTACACGGTTTGCGCAAAACGTACCATTGGCTCAGAAATCATTTTGGACGCACCTGAGGTACTCCTAGGTGACGAGGCTCAAGTGGAAGCTTGATTCAGTCTATTTGGAGATAGTGCTAATCTTGACACAAGATAGGAGAAAGGCTTGTGCCAAACGTAATATAGCCTCAGAAATCGTTTTGGATGCACCCGGTGGTACTCCTAGGAGACGAGGCTCAAGTATTGCTTGATTCAATATGTTTTGGAGATAGTGCTAATCTTGACACAAGATAGGTGCACGGTTTCTCTAAACGTACCACTGGCTCAGAAATCATTTTGGACGCACCCGATGGAACTCCTTGGTGACGTCGGTCATGTCGAATCTCATTTTAGTCTGTTTGAAAACAGCGTTAGTGTCGATGCAAGACAGGTGCAAGGTTGCGCCAAACATACCATATGCTCAGAAATCATTTTGGACACACCTGATGGTACTCCTAGGTGATGAGGCTCAAGTAGAAGCTCGATTTAGCTGGTTTGGAGATAGTGCTAATCTTGACGAAAGATAGGTGCATGGTCTGTGTTGAACATACAAGAGGCTCATAAATCATTATGGACACACATGATGGTATTCCAAGGTGACGTGGGTCATATGGAATCTTGTGTTTGGTCCCTTTGGTGTCGGTGCAAGATAGGTGCACCCGATGGTACTCCTCGGTGATGAGGCTCAAGTGGAAGCTTGATTCAGTTCGTTTAGAGATGGTGCTAATCTTGATGCAAGATAGGTGAAATGCTTGTGCCGAACGTAATATAGCCTTAGAAATTGTTTTGGATGCACCCGGTAGTACTCCTAGGTGACGAAGCTCAAGTAGGAGCTTGATTCAGTTTGTTTTGGAGATAGTGCTAATCTTGATATAAGATTGGTGCACAGTTTGCGATGAATGTACCACAGGCTCAGAAATCATTTTGGATGCACCCAATGGAACTTCTCGGTGACTTGGGTCATGTGGAATCTCGTTTTGGTCTGTTTGAAGACAGTGTTAGTGTCGGTGCAAGACTGTTGCAAGGTCTGTGCCAAATGTACCATATGCTCGGAAATCATTTTGGACACACCCAATGGTTCTCCTAGGTGATGAGGCTCAAGTGGAAACTCGATTTAGCCGGTTTGAAGATAGTGCTAATCTTGACGCAAGATAGGTGCACGGTTTGGGCCGAACATTTTAGAGGCTTGAAAATTGTTTTGTACACACTAGATGGAGCTACTAGGTTAGATGGATAATGTGGAATCTCGTTTTGGTCTTTTTGGAGAGAGTGTTACTGTCGGGGCAAGACATGTGCAAGGTTGCGCCAATCATACCATATGCTCAGAAATCATTTTGGACACACCTGATGGTACTCCTAGGTGATGAGGCTGAAGTAGAAGCTTGATTTAGCTGGTTTGGAGATAATGCTAATCTTGACGCAAGATAGGAGCACGGTTTTGGGCCGAACGTACAAGAGGCTCAAAAATTGTTTTGTACGCACCGAATGGAGCTACTAGGTGATATGGGTCATGTGAAATCTCGTTTTGGTCCGTTTCAAGATAGTGTTACTACCTTTGCAAGATAGGTGCACGGTTTGCGCCAAACATACCATTGGCTCAGAAATCATTTTGGACGCACCCGATGGTACTCCTAGGTGACGAGGCTCAAGTTGAAGCTCGATTCAGTCCGTTTGGAGATAGTGCTAATCTTGACGCAAGATAGGTGAAAGGTTTCCACTGAATGTACCACAGTCTAGAAATCATTTTGGACGCAGCTGGTGGTACTCCTAAGTGATGAGGCTCAAGTGGAAGATTGATTTAGTCCATTTGGAGATTGTGCTAATCTTGACGCAACATAGGTGCCCAATTTGCGTTGAACGTACCATAGGCTCAGAAATCATTTTGAATTTACCGGATGGAACTACTAGGTGACGTGGGTCTTGTGGAATCTCATTTTGGTCCATTTGGAGATAGTGTTAGTGTCGTGCAAAGTAGGTGCAGCTGGTGGTACACCCTAAGTGATGAGACTCGAGTTGAAGCTTGATTTCGTCCTTTTGGGGATAGTGCTAATCCTAAAGCAAGATAGGTGCCTGGTTTGAGCCGAACATACCATAGGCTCAGAAATCATTTTGGACGCACCTGATGGAACTCCTAGATGATGTGGGTCATGTGGAATCTCATTTTGGTCCGTTCGGAGACAGCGCTAGTGTCGGTGCAAGATAGGTGCACGGATTGCGCCAATTGTATCATAGGCTCAGAAATCGTCTTGGACACACCCTATGGAACTCGTAGGTGACAAGGCTCATGTGGAAGCTCGATTCAGTCCGTTTGGAGATAGTGCTAATCTTGACGCAAGATAGGAGCTTGGTTTGGGCCGAACATACTAGAGGCTCGAAAATCATTTTGTACGCACCGGGTGGAACTACTAGGTGATGTGGGTCATGTGGAGTCTCATTTTAGTCCGTTTGGAGATAGTGTTAGTGTTGGTGCAAGTTAGGTGCACTTTTTGCGCCAAATGTACCTTAGGCTCAGAAATCATTTTGGACGCTCCCGATGCTACTCGTAGGTAACGAGGCTCAAGTGGAAGCTCAATTCTGTCCATTCAGAGATAGTGCTAATCTTGACGCAAGATAGGTGCATGGTTTGTGCCGAGCGTACCACAGCCTTAGACGCACCCGATGGAACTCCATGTGGAATCTCATTTTGGTTAGTTCAGAGATAGTGTTGATGTCGGTGCAAGATAGTTGCACGGTTTGCGTCAAACATACCGTAGGCTTAGAAATCATTTTGGACACACCCGATGGTACTCCTCGGTGACGAGGCTCAAGTGGAAGCTTGATTCAGTTTGTTTGGAGATAGTGCTAATCTTGACGCAAGATAGGTGCATGATTTGCACCAAACATATCGTAGGCTCAAAAATCGATTTGGAGACACCCGATGGAACTTCTAGGTGATGTGGGTCATGTGGAATCTTGTTTCGGTCTGTTTGGAGACATTGTTAGTGTTGGTGCAAGATAGGTGCACGATTTGTGCCAAACGTACCATAGGCTCAGAAATCATTTTGGACGGACCCATTAGTGCTCCAAGGTAATGAGGTTCAAGTGGAAGCTCGATTCAGTCCGTTCGGAGACAGTGCAAATTTTGACGGAAGATAGGGGCACGGTTTGCACCGAACGTACCATAAGCTTAGAAATCATTTTGGACGCACTCGATGGCACTCTTAAGTGATGAGTGTCCAGCACATGCTTGATTTAGTCCATTTGGAGATAGTGCTAATCCAGACGCAAGATACATGCTCGGTTTGCGCCGAACGTACCACATGCTCTGTAATCATTTTTGGACGCACCTGACAGAACTCCTAGATGATGTGGGTCATATGGAATCTTGTTTTGGTCCATTTACAGACAGTGTTAGTGTCAGAGCAAGATAGGAGCACAGTTTGCGCCAATCGTACCTTAGGCTCAGAAATCGTTTTGGACACACTCGATGGTACTCCTAGGTGAGGAGGCTCAAGTGGAAGCTTGATTCAGTCCATTCGGAGACAGTGCTAATCTTGACGCAGGATAGGTGCATGGTTTGTGACAAATTTACCTCAGGCTGAGGAATAATTTTGGACGCACCTGACGAAACTCCATGGTGACGTGGGTCGTCTGGAATCTTGTTTTGGTCCGTTTGGAGATAGTGTTGGTGTCGGTGCAAGATATGTGAATGGTTTGCGGCCAACATACCGTAGGCTCAAAAATCATTTTGGACGCACCCGATGGTACTCCTAGGTGATGAGGCTCAAGTAAAAGCTCAGTTCTATCCATTTGCAGATAGTGCTAATCTTGACTCAAGATAGGTGCATGATTTGTGCTGAACGTACCACAGGCTCAAAAATCATTTTGGACGCACCAGACGGAACTCCTAAGCAACGTGGGTCATGTGGAATCTTGTTTTAGTCTATTTGGAGATAGTGTTAGTGTTGCGCAAGATCGGTGCACGGTTTGTGCCAAACGTACCATAGGCTCTGAACTCGTTTTGGACACACCTGATGGTACTCCTAAGTGACGAGGCTCAAGTCGAAGCTCAATTTAGTATGTCGGGAGATTGTGCCAAACGTACCATAGGCTCAAAAATCGTTTTGGACGCACCCGATGGTACTCCGTGGTGCGGAGGCTCAACTAGAAGCTCGATTTAGTCCATTTGGAGATAGTGTTAATCTTGGCCCAAGATAGATGCACGGTTTGTACCGAACGTACAACATGCTCAGAAATTGTTTTGGATGCACCTGATGGAAACTCCTAGGTGGCGTGGGCCATGTGGAATCTCATTTCGGTCCGTTTGGAGATAGTATTAGTTTTGGTGCAAGATAGGTGCACGGTTTGCACCAGACATAACATAGGCACATAAATCGTTATGGACGCATCCGATGGCACTCCTAGGTTGCGAGGCCCAAGTGGAAGCTCATTTCAGTTCATTTGGAGATAGTGCTAATCTTGATGCAAGATAGGTGCGGTTTGGGCCAAACGTACCATGGCCTTGGAAACCGTTTTGGATGCACTGGATGGAACTCCTAGGTGATGAGGGTTGTGTGGAATCTCGATTCTTTCTATTTAGAGACATTGTTAGTGTTAGTGCAAGATAGGTGAATGCTTTGTGCCAAGCATACCCTTAGCTCGGAAATCATTTTGGATGCACCGGATGTAACTCCTAGGTGACGTGGGTCATGTGGATATAGTCCGTTGGGAGATAGTGCTAATCCTGACCCAAGATAGGTGTACAGATCAGGTTGAACATACCATAGGCTTAGAAAAATATTTTTGGACACACCGGATGGAACTCCTAGGTGACATGGGTCATGTGGAATCTCGTTCTGCTCTGTTTGGAGATAGTGTAAGTGTCGGTGCAAGACAAGTTCACGGTTTGCGCCAAACATACCATAGGCTCAGAAATCATTTTGGAGGCACCCGATGGTACTCCGTGGTGAGGAGGCTCAACCGAAAGCATGATTCAGTCCGTTTGGAGATAATGCTAATCTTGATAGAAGATAGGTGCATGGTTTGTGCCGAACGTACCCCAGGCTCAGAAATCGTTTTGGACGCACCCAATCAAACTCCTAGGTGACGTGGGTCAGGTGGATTCTCGTTTCAGTCCATTTGGAGATAGCATAAGTGTCGGTGCAAGATAGGTGCACGGTTTGTGCCAAATGTACCATAGGCACATAAGTCATTTTGGACGCAACTGATGGCACTTCTGGGTTGCAAGGCCCAAGTGAAAGCTCATTTCAGTCTGTTTGGAGATAGTGCTAATCTTGACGTAAGATTAGTGCATGGTTTGGGCCAAACGTACCACAAGCTTGGAAATCATGTTGGACGCACTGGATTGAACTCCTAGGTGACATGGGTCATGTGGAATCTCGTTTCGGTCCATTTGGAGATAGTGTTGGTGTCGGTGCAAGATAGGAGCACGGATTGCATCAAACGTACCACAATCTCATAAAATCATTTTGGACGCACCTGATGGCACTCCTAGGTTGTGAGGCTCAAGTGGAAGCTCATTTTAGTCACTTTAAAGATACTACAGATCTTGACCAAAGGTAGATGCACGGTTTGCGCCGAACGTACCATTTGGATGCAGCAGATGCAGCTCCTAGGTGATGCTCATGTGGAATCTGATTCGGTCTGTTTTTAGACATTGTAAGTATCGGTGCAAGATAGGTGCACAATTTGTGCCAAACAAAACATAGCCTCAGAAATCATTTTGGGCACTCCTAGGTGACGAGGCTCAAGTGGAAGCTCGATTCAGTCCGTTTGGAGATAGTGCTAATCTTGACGCTAGATAGGTGCACAATTTGCGCCAGACGTACCATAGGCACAAAAATCGTTTTAGGTGCACCTGATGGAACTCCTGGATGACATGGACCTTGTGAAATCATTTTGGACGTACCGGATTGAACTCCTAGGTGACGTGGGTCATGTGGAATCTCGTTTCGGTCCATTTGGAGATAGTGTTAGTGTCGGTGCAAGACTAGTGCACGGTTTGCGCCAAATGTACCATAGGCACAAAAAATGTTTTGGACGCACCTAATGGCACTCCAAGGTTCGAGGCTCAACTGGAAGATCATTTCAGTTCGTTTGGAGATAGTGCTAATCTTGACACGAGATAGCTGCACGGTTTGCGCTGAACATACCATAGGCTCATAAATTGTTTTGGATGCACTCGATGGAACTCCTAGGTGACGTGGGTCATGTGGAATCTCGCTCAGTCCGTTTTGAGACAATGTAAGTTTCGGTGCAAGATAGGTGCACAATTTGTGCCAAACATAACATTGCCTCAGAAATAATTTTGGACGCACCTAACGGTACTCCTTGGTCAAGAGGGTCAAGTGGAAGCTCAATTCAGTCCGTTTGGAGATGGTGCTAATCTTGATGCAAGATAGGTGCAAGGTTTGGGCCAAACGTACCATGGCCTCAGAAACCATTTTGGACGCAGCGGATGGAACTCTTAGGTGACATGGGTCATCTAGAATCTCGTTTCAGTCTGTTTAGGGACAATGCTAGTGTTGGTGCAGATAGGTGAATGGTTTGCGCCAACGTACCGTAAGCACAAAAATCGTTTTGGACGCACTCGATGGCACTCCTAGGTTGCTAGGCTCAAGTCATTTCAGTCCGTTTGGAGATAGTGCCAATCTTGACGCAAGATAGGTGCACAGTTGGGGCCAAACATACCATGGCCTTGGAAATCATTTTGGACCCACCAGATGGAACTCCTAGGGACGTGGGTCATGTGGAATCTCATTGCGGTCCGTTTGGAGACAGTGTTAGTATCAGCGCAAGAAAGGTGAATGCTTTGTGCCAAATGTACCATAAGCTCATAAATCATTTTGGACGCACCTGATGGCACTCCTAGGTTGTGAGCCTCAAGTGAAAGCTCATTTTAGTCTGTTTGGAGATACTGCTAATCTTGACCCAAGATAGGTGCATTGTTTGGGCTGAAAGTACCATAGGCTTAGAAATCATTTTGGATGCACCGGATTGAACACCTAGGTGATGTGGGTCATGTGGAATCTCGTTTCGGTCCGTTTGGAGACAGTGTTAGTGTCGGAGCAAGATAGGTGCACGGTTTGCGCCAAACGTACCACAAGCTTAGAAATCGTTTTGGACACTCCCGATGCACTCCTAGGTTCCAAGGCTCAAGTGGAAGCTTACTTTAGTCCGTTTGGACATAGTGCTAATCTTGATGCAAGATAGGTGCACGGATTGTGCTGAACATACCACAGGCTCAGAAATTGTTTTGGGAACTCCTAGGTGACGTGGGTCATGTGGAATCTTGTTTCGGTCCGTTTAGAGATAGTGTTAGCGTCGATGCAAGATAGGTGCACGGTTTGCGCCAAACGTACCATAGGCACATAAATCGTTTTGGACACACCTGACGGCACTCGTAGGTTCGAGGCTCAAGTGGATGCTCATTTCAGTCCGTTTGGAGATATTGCTAATCTTGACCCAAGATTGGTGCATGGTTTTGGCCAAAAGTACCATAAGCTTTGAAATCATTTTGGACGTACCGGGTTGAACTCCTAGGTGACGTGGGTCATGTGGAATCTTGTTTCGGTCCATTTGGAGATAGTGTTAGTGTCGGTGCAAGACTAGTGCACGGTTTTTGCGCCAAATGTATCATAGGCACAAAAACCGTTTTGGACGCACCTAATGGAACTCCTAGGTTTGAGGCTCAAGTGGAAGATCATTTCAGTCTGTTTGGAAATAGTGCTAATCTTGACACAAGATAGCTGCACGGTCTGCGCCGAACGTACCATAGGCTCAGAAATTGTTTTGGATGCACCCGATGGAACTCCTAGGTGACGTGGGTCATGTGGAATCTCGCTTAGTCTGTTTCGAGAGTGTAAGTGTTGGTGCAAGTTAGGTGCACAATTTGTGCCAAACAAAACATTGCCTCAGTAATCGTTTTGGACGCACCCGATGGTACTCCTAGGTCACGAGGGTCAAGTGGAAGCTCAATTCAGTTTGTTTGGAGATGGTGCTAATCTTGATGCAAGATAGGTGCACGGTTTGGGCCAAACATAACATAGCCTTAGAAATCGTTTTGGACGCACCTAATGGCACTCCTAGTTTCAAGCCTCAAGAGGAAGCTCACTTCAGTCCGTTTGGAGATAGTGCTAATCTTGACGCAAGATAGGTGCAAGGTTTGGGCCAAACATACCATGGCCTTAGAAACCATTTCGGACGCAGCGAATGGAACTCTTAGGAGATGTGGGTCATCTGGAATCTTGTTTCGGCCTGTTTAGGGACAATGTTAGTGTTGGTGCAAGATAGGTGAATGGTTTGCGCCAACGTACCATAAGCACAAAAATCATTTTGGATGCACCCGATAGCACTCCTAGGATGCTAGGCTCAAGTGGAAGCTCATTTCAGTCCGTTTTGAGATAGTGCTTATCTTGACGCAAGATACGTGCACAGTTGGGGCCAAACAAACCATGGCCTCAGAAACCGTTTGGACGCACTAGATAGAACTCCTAGTGACGTGGGTCATGTGGAATCTCATTTAGGCCCGTTTGGAGACAGTGTTAGTGTCAGCGCAAGATAGGTGAATGCTTTGCGCCAAATGTATCATAAGCTCATAAATCATTTTGGACGCACCTGATGGCACTCCTAGGTTGTCAGGCTCAAGTGAAAGCTCATTTTAGTCTATTTGGAGATAGTGCTAACTTTGACCCAAGATAGGTGCACGATTTGGGCCGAAAGTAGCATAGGCTTAGAAATCGTTTTGGACGCACCGGATTGAACACCTAGGTGACGTGGGTCATGCGGAATCTCATTTTGGTCCGTTTGGAGACAGTGTTAGTGTCGGAGCAAGATAGGTGCAGAGTTTGCGCCAAACGTACCACAAGCATAGAAATTGTTTTGGACAACTCCCGATGGCACTCCTAGGTTCCAAAGGCACAAGTGGAAGCTTATTTCAGTCCGTTTGGACATAGTGCTAATCTTGACGCAAGATAGGTGCACGGATTGTCCTGAACATACCACAGGCTCGGAAATTGTTTTGGGAACTCCTAGGTGACGTGGGTCATTTAGAATCTTGTTTCGGTCCATTTAGAGATAGTGTTAGTGTCGGTGCATGATAGGTGCACGGTTTGCGCTAAACGTACCATAGGCACATAAATCGTTTTAGACGCACCTGCGGCACTCATAGGTTCGAGGCTCAAGTGGAAGCTCATTTCAGTTCGTTTGGATATAGTGCTAATCTTGACCCAAGATAGGTGCATGGTTTTGGCCAAAAGTACCATAGGCTTAGAAAACATTTTGGATGTACTTGATTGAACTCCTAGGTGACGTGGGTCATGTGGAATCTCGTTTTGGTCCACTTGGAGATAGTGTTAGTGTCGGTGCAAGACTGGTGCATGGTTTGCACCAAATGTACCATAGGCACAAAAACCATTTTGGACGCACCTAATGGCACCCCTAGGTTCGAGGCTCAAGTGGAAGATCATTTTAGTCTATTTAGAGATAGTGCTAATCTTGACACAAGATAGCTGCACGGTTTGCACCGAACGTACCATAGTCTCAGAAATTGTTTTGGATGCACCCGATGGAAGTCCTAGGTGATGTGGGTCATGTGGAATCTCGCACAGTCCGTTTTGAGACAGTGTAAGTGTCAGAGCAAGATAGGTGCACAATTTGTGCCAAACGTAACATTGCCTCAGAAATCGTTTTGGACGCACCTGATGGTACTCCTCGGTCATGAGGGTCAAGTGGAAGCTCAATTCAGTCTGTTTGGAGATGGTGCTAATCTTGATGCAAGATAGGTGCACGCTTTGGGCCAAACATAACATAGCCTCAGAAATTGTTTTGGACGCACCTGATGGCACTCCTAGGTTCAAGGCTCAAGAGGAAGCTCAATTCAGTCCGTTTGGAGATAGTGCTAATCTTGACACAAGATAGGTGCAAGGTTTGGGCCAAACGTACCATGGCCTCACAAACCATTTTGGATGCAGCGGATGGAGCTCTTAGGTGAGGTGGGTCATCTGGAATCTCATTTTGGTCTATTTAGGGACAATGTTAGTGTTGGTGCAAGATAGGTGAATGGTTTGCACCAACGTTCCATAAGCACAAAAATTGTTTTGGACGCACCCGATGGTACTCCTAGGTTGCTAGGCTCAAGTGGAAGCTCATTTCAGTCCGTTTGGAGATAGTGCTAATCTTGACGCAAGATAGGTGCACAGTTGGGGCCAAACATACCATGGCCTCGGAAACCATTTTGGACGCACCAGATGGAACTCGTAGGGATGTGGGTCATGTGGAATCTCATTTCGGTCCATTTGGAGACAGTGTTAGTGTTAGTGCAAGATAGGTGAATGCTTTGCGCCAAATGTACCATAAGCTCATAAATCATTTTCGACCCACCTGATGGCACTCCTAGGTTGTCAGGCTCAAGTGAAAGCTCATTTTAGTCCGTTTGGAGATAGTGCTAACCTTGACCCAAGATAGGTGCACGGTTTGGGCCGAAAGTACCATAGGCTTAGAAATCGTTTTGGACGCACCGGATTGAACACCTAGGTGACATGGGTCATGTGGAATCTCATTTCGGTCTGTTTGGAGACAGTGTTAGTGTCGGAGCAAGAGAGTTTGCGCCAAACGTACCACAAGCATAGAAATCATTTTGGACACTCCCAATGGCACTACTAGGTTCCAAGGCACAAGTGGAAGCTTATTTCAGTCCGTTTGGACATAGTGCTAATCTTGACGCAAGATAGGTGCCACAGGCTCAGAAATTGTTTTGGGAACTCCTAGGTGACGTGGGTCATGTAGAATCTTGTTTTGGTCCATTTAGAGATAGTGTCAGTGTCGGTGCATAATAGGTGCACGGTTTGCGCCAAACGTACCATAGGCACATAAATCGTTTTGGACGCACCTAACGGCACTCGTAGGTTCGAGGCTCAAGTGGAAGCTCATTTCAGTCCGTTTGGAGATAGTGCTAATCTTGACCCAAGATAGGTGCATGGTTTTGGCCAAAAGTACCATAAGCTTAGAAAACATTTTGGACGTACCAAATTGAACTCCTAGGTGACGTGGGTCATGTGGAATCTCGTTTCGGTCTACTTGGAGATAGTGTTAGTGTCGGTGCAAGACTGGTGCACGGTTTGCGCCAAATGTACCATAGGCACAAAAACCATTTTGGACGCACCTAATGGCACTCCTAGGTTCGAGGCTCAAGTGGAGGATCATTTTAGTCTATTTGGAGATAGTGCTAATCTTGACACAAGATAGCTGCACGGTTTGCGCCGAACGTACCATAGTCTCAGAAATTGTTTTGGATGCACCCGATGGAAGTCCTAGGTGACGTGGGTCATGTGGAATCTCGCTTAGTCTGTTTTGAGACAGTGTAAGTGTCGTTGCAAGATAGGTGCACAATTTGTGCCAAACGTAACATTGCCTCAGAAATCATTTTGGATGCACCCGTTGGTACTCCTTGGTCATGAGGGTCAAGTGGAAGCTCAATTCAGTCTTTTTGGAGGTGGTGCTAATCTTGATGCAAGATAGGTGCACGGTTTGGGCCAAACATTACATAGCCTCAGAAATTGTTTTGGACGCACCTGATGGCACTCCTAGGTTCAAGGCTCAAGAGGAAGCTCAATTCAGTCCGTTTGGAGATATTGCTAATCTTGACACAAGATAGGTGCAAGGTTTGGGCCAAACGTAACATGGCCTCAGAAACCGTTTTGGATGCAGCGGATGGAACTCTTAGGTGACGTGGGTCATCTGGAATCTCGTTTTGGTCTATTTAGGGACAATGTTAGTGTTGGTGCAAGATAGGTGAATGGTTTGCACCAACGTACCGTAAGAACAAAAATTGTTTTCGACGCATCCGATGGCACTCCTAGGTTGCAAGGCTCAAGTGGAAGCTCATTTTAGTCTGTTTGGAGATAGTGATAATCTCGATGCAAGATAGGTGCACAGTTGGGGCCAAACATACCATGACCTTGGAAACCATTTTGGACGGACCAGATGGAACTCCTAGGGATGTGGGTCATGTGGAATCTCATTTCAGTCCATTTGGAGACAGTGTTAGTGTCAGTGCAAGATAGGTGAATGCTTTGCGCCAAATGTACCATAAGCTCATAAATCATTTTGGACGCACCTGATGGCACTCCTAGGTTGTGAGCCTCAAGTGAAAGCTCATTTTAGTCTGTTTGGAGATAGTGCTAATCTTAACCCAAGATAGGTGCACGGTTTGGGCTGAAAGTACCATAGGATTATAAATCATTTTGGACGCACTGGATTGAATACCTAGGCGATGTGGGTCATGTGGAATCTCGTTTCGTTCCGTTTGGAGACAGTGTTGGTGTCGGAGCAAGATAGGTGCACGGTTTGCGCCAAGTGTACCAAAAGCTTAGAAATCGTTTTGGACACTCCCGATGGCACTCCTAGGTTGCATGGCTCAAGTGGAGGCTCATTTCAGTCCGTTTGGACATAGTGCTAATCTTGATGCAAGATAGGTGCACAGATTGTGCTGAACGTACCACAGGCTTAGAAATTGTTTTGGGAACTCCTAGGTGACATGGGTCATGTGGAATCTTGTTTCGGTCTGTTTAGAGATAGTGTTAGTGTTGGTGCAAAATAGGTGCACGGTTTGCGCCAAACGTACCATAGGCACATAAATCATTTTCGACGCACCTGACGGCACTCGTAGATTCGAGGCTCAAGTGGAAGCTCATTTCAGTCCGTTTGGAGATAGTGCTAATCTTCACCCAAGATAGGTGCACGGTTTTCGCCAAAAGTACCATAAGCTTGGAAATCATTTTGGACGTACCGGATTGAACTCCAAGGTGACGTGGGTCATGTGGAATCTCATTTTGGTCCATTTGGAGATAGTGTTAGTGTCGGTGCAAGACTGGTGCACGGTTCACACCAAATGTACCATAGGCACAAAAACCATTTTGGACGCACCTTAAATCACTCCTAGGTTCGAGGCTCAAGTGGAAGCTCATTTCAATCCGTTTTGAGATAGTGCTAATCTTGATACAAGATAGGTGCACGGTTTGCGCTGAACGTACCATAGGCTCAGAAATTGTTTTGGATGCACCCGATGGAACTCCTAGGTGACGAGGGTCATGTGGAATGTCATTCAGTCCGTTTTGAGATAGTGTAAGTGTCGGTGCAAGATAGGTGCACAATTTGTGCCAAATATAACATTGCCTCAGAAATCGTTTTGGATGCACTCATGGTACTCCTCGGTCACGAGGGTCAAGTGGAAGCTCAATTCAGTTTGTTTGGAGATGGTGCTAATCTTGATGCAAGATAGGTGCACGGTTTGGGCCAAACATAACATAGCCTCAGAAATCGTTTTGGACACACCTGATGGCACTCCTAGGTTCGAGGCTCAAGAGGAAGCTCAATTCAGTCCGTTTGGAGATAGTGCTAACCTTGACGCAAGATAGGTGCAAGGTTTGGGCCAAACATACCATGGCCTCAGAAACCATTTTGGACGCAGTGGATGGAACTCTTAGGTGACGTGGGTCATCTGGAATCTTGTTTCGGTCTGTTTAGGGACAATGTTAGTGTTGGTGCAAGATAGGTGAATGGTTTGCACCAATGTACCATAAGCACAAAAATCATTTTAGACGCACCCGATGGCACTCCTAGGTTGGTAGGCTTAAGTGGAAGCTCATTTCAGTCCGTTTGGAGATAGCGCTAATCTTGACACAAGATAGGTGCATAGTTGGGGCCAAACATACCATAGCCTCTGAAACCATTTTGGACGGACCAGATGGAACTCCTACGGACGTGGGTCATGTGGAATCTCATTTTTGTCTGTTTGGAGACAGTGTCAGTTTCAGTGCAAGATAGGTGAATGCTTTGCGCCAAACTTACTATAAGCCCATAAATCGTTTTGGACGCACCTGATGGCACTCCTAGGTTGTGAGCCTCAAGTGAAAGCTCATTTTATTCTATTTGGAGATAGTGCTAATCTTGACCTAAGATAGGTGCACGGTTTGGGCCGAAAGTACCACAGGCTTAGAAATCATTTTGGACGCACTAGATTGAACACCTAGGTGATGTGGGTCTTGTGGAATCTCGTGTGGGTACGTTTGGAGACAGTGTTGGTGTCGGAGCAAGACAGGTGCACGGTTTGCGCCAAATGTACCACAAGCTTAGAAATCGTTTTGGACACTCCCGATGGCACTCCTAGGTTCCAAGGCTCAAGTCAAAGCTCATTTTAGTCCGTTTGGACATAGTGCTAATCTTGACGCAAGATAGGTGCACGGTTTGTGCTGAACATACCATAGGCTCAGAAATTGTTTTGGGAACTCCTAGGTGACGTGTGTCATGTGGAATCTTGTTTTGGTCCGTTTGGAGACAGTGTTAGTGTCGGTGCAAGGTAGGTGCATGGTTTGCACCAAACGTACAATAGGCATATATATCATTTTGGACGCACTTGATGGCACTCGTAGGTTCAAGGCTCAAGTGGAAGCTCATTTCAGTCCGTTTGGAGATAGTGCTAATCTTGACCCAAGATAGGTGCACGGTTTTGGCCAAAAGTACCATAGGCTTGGAAATCATTTTGGACGTACCAGATTGCACTCCTAGGTGACGTGGGTCATGTGGAATCTCGTTTCGGTCCATTTAGAGATAGTGTTAGTGTCAGTGCAAGATAGGTGCACGGTTTGCGTCAAACATACCACAAGCTCAGAAATCATTTTGGACGCACCCGATGGCGCTTCTAGGTAGGCTTAAGTGAAAGCTCATTTCAATCCATTTGGAGATAGTGCTAATCTTCATGCTAGATAGGTGCACGGTTTGGGCCAAACGTACCATGGCCTCGAAAACCATTTTGGATGCAGCGGATGGAACACCTATGTGATGTGGGTCATTTGGAATCTAGTTTCGGTCCATTTAGGGATAGTGTTAGTGTAACGGAACCGTCCAAATTATAAGAGCACAAGTTCAAAAACAATCGCCGAAACGATCAAATTCTCAAACTTGAGCCCATATAACTCCGGTAGTCCACGAAATCACGGGGGATTTCAAACCAAACCGAGAGCAACCAGATCGTAATGATTCAACATAACACAACACTCGTTACAACAGTTCAAAAGTAATCTCATACATCGAAGTACAAATATTTTTATTACAAACCAAAGTAAATATTAGCGGAAGCAACATAATTTCTGAAACCATTTGAAGTCAAATACTACTAGTACATAGTCACATCCTGCAAAAGCATACCAGAAGAGATACTACAGAGACCATGCCCATATGGTCTAGTCTTCACGCCCACAAGGCGAAGACAATACTTGCAGCAACAAGCATGAACCTGCTACCTGCAACAGGTGGGGAATAAACCCTGAGTACGAGAAGGTACTCAGCTAGACTTACCCGTCAAAAACCAGAAACAAAGGTGACACCAAGGATTATGCAAGGCTTTATAAAGTGGGCTAGCTTGACTCATTTGCAGAAAAGCTTAATACAGATAAGTAACCAATATATGCTTTAAGTATCAAGTTGATCATCATTAACCTGAAAACTAGATTAGCACCTGTACTAGAGCAATCACTTTATTAAGATCAAACAATATTTAACCATAGCAGGTATAATAAGGCTATCATCATCATTATCATCAATTCCGAACCATCATTATAATTAGTGTATCTACGCTGGAGATAACCAGTCAAGTTTTTCACTATCCGGGAGAGACGGCGACTCGAATCGATTCCAACACAGCTGAGGGGGTATTCCTACCCGGCAAACCCCGCTAAAGGCAGCCATAGATAACCTTTGGTACAACTCAGGGTGGGCCCGAATAGCGCCGTGTTCTCGGGGATACCAGTGGCCAGGATGCTCAGGACTTTTAACTCACCTGCCCTTGGACCCTCTGGCTCCCTTCCGAGGCGACTTTCACTTTTCGGCTTCGCAGCCTGAGTTGAGCTACTAGGCTTCGCGGTCGGCAACCTCAGGCCGGCCAGCTAAATGTCAGGCATGTGTTCAAAATGACATAGAAGGCTATAGGTCTCGGTCCTTAATCGACACAGACGGGGATAGATCCACACCCAAGACCTCCATGCCTTGTTGCTTCACTATCGTCATCCCGCCCGGTCTCATTTCATTTTATTAACACATGGTTCACTTCCACGATAGCAAGTATAGCCAACCGTGACCTGATAAAGCCCTATATCTCGCAGGTGACAGGAAATCACCCGACTTCTACCGGTCTAATTTAGCAGGGCTAAGCATAGATACGATCCTGTCTACTTAGGATTCAAGGTTCGAATTGCTGGACAAGGAATGTTATCAATGCAGCAAGGGTTTCCAACCAACTCCTATCACGTAATGCAACAATACATATAACATGTATAGATAGATAATTTCTTGGAAAGTAGGAGGCTTATAATGCTCCGGGGCTTGCCTTAACCGAAAGAAGAGAGATCAAGGTTCGGCTTCAAGAACGATTCCCACGTCTTCTCCGTCTTCGTCGGACTGGACCTCCGGTTCTCGAACGGACTTCAACTTCGGGTCCCACGCCCAGCGGGACTTCGCTTGTAACACGATTCTTGGCACACCTATTGCATGTAGATGCATCCAATGAATTTCATGTATGCATCCAAAAATGACATGATGATTTATGGACGTGCATGAATGATGTGAAGATGAATGCAATGACATTGCAACGTTGTAAGCACAAAACCAAGTTATGTGGTGCTCTATTCAAATCACTTCAATCTTAGGTGCAAATTTCCTCTCCGGTATTGACATGTTTAAACATTCCTAAGAAACCACTAAGTATCACAAAGTTAAGATTAAACACGCACGTAACAAGATTCCAGACATTAGTATTTACAACATATTATCAACAGTAGCTAAGAAAATTCACAACTGGAGTTCTACCAATCCAAATGACCTGAAAGAGGACATTCTGGAAAGCTTATGAAATTGTCTACATTTAATTTATAAACATCTAAGCATGATTTCCTCATTTACTAAGTCGAAATAGCACATGTACAGAATCTGTTCTAGAAGACAGAGAGCACTCCCAAAGCTGAACCCAAATTGGAACAGCTGTCATTTCTAAACTATAAGTCCAAATGCTACCAAAATTTACCAGCAACTAGTTCATGAAATTCTCAACAACTTTGCTATAGATCACCAAGTATGAAAACATCATTATCATAGGTTAATTATCTTAACTAGCAATTCTGTCCAGAAATGACAGAATCACTAATTTAAATATTTAGTGACGATTCAAAAGCACAATTGGACCAAACTAAGTTTACCAACTTGTTGTGCATATCAAAGGAACATCAGAAAGTATAGTGCCAACTTCTAAATAAATTATTTAATATTCTTTTATAATTTATTTAGTTAATTAGGTGATTAAAGAAACATATAGTAAAACTATATATAAAAATCTACAAAAATTACAGTAGCCACCTAATGCTTCACATAGGCTACCATAAAAATTTCACTTCATTTTGCCAAGCATATATGGAGATATCAAAAATAATAGATGGCAGGTTTATTTCTAGCATAAATAGGAAACCCTATTGAAAAGTATCAAACAACAGATTTCATATTTTTCCTCGCATCTTTCTAACATAAGAACAACACTCACCAA
The DNA here is from genome assembly GCA_022457205.1 of Saccharum spontaneum. Lineage (NCBI taxonomy): Eukaryota > Viridiplantae > Streptophyta > Magnoliopsida > Poales > Poaceae > Saccharum > Saccharum spontaneum. Next base: position 51,516,177 of record CM039580.1, on the reverse strand, counting down.
GTTTCACCCTTACTGGATCTCTAGAAAAATTATCAAAATTCACACAAGATCCATTCAAGCAAACAAGATAATTATATAACTCCACCAAACCCCATCCAAATTGCATGAAAATTTAACCATAAGCTATTCATGATATGAGCAGTTCACTATAAAAATTTCATGCCATTTGGAGCTTCACAGAAAAAGATATCATTTTCTTCTTTTTCTACATGAATAAAAGATATAATTAATAACTATTTAATTCATCACAAAACATGACACATATTATATTTTTATAATAAACTAGACATTATGTAGAGCACACCAAAATTTAAAGTACCTTATTTGGACCTCTAGAACAGGAGATTTGAATTTACAAAGTTTGAGTACAAAACAAACATTTGAAATAAATCAAATAAAACAAAACCTAATCTATTCCTCCCACTCGGGCCGGCCCAGCAAGGGCAGCTCGGCCCGTGTCTGATGCGGCCCACGTCAGAACAGGGGGTAAGACAGAGGAGGGGCGCCGCTGACAGCCGGGCCCCACCTGTCAAAGGCACCAGGGCAGGGGACGGCGGCTCGCCGCCAATACCTCGACGATGGCGCGGCCTCCGGGGAAACCACGAGCACTGACGCATTCTCCAGGTCACGCCGCGTCGGTTGGGGTGCTTGGTTGAGGTGCCCGCCGGCGGTAATGGCGGCGGCGGCGGACTGGCGGAGGCGTTCCGACGAATGCGGCTTGGCAGCGAGTGAGAAAACGCGCGCGTGAGCTTCAGGGTGCTGCGAGAGACGCGGAACAAGCGAGAGGGTGAGAGGCGTGGCACCAAGATGAGCTGGCCACGGTGAGCTTGAGCTCCGGTGAGCTCAAGGCCATGGCTGCGGCGGCGGAAATGCCCAATATGGCCTCACCTCCACTTGGTTGGCTCCGGGAAAAGGTGTAGAAGGTAGGGAAGGTTGCGGTGGTGCTCCGTGCAGCAAGGTTTGGGTGGAGGCGTGAAGATGACGGCGCACTGGCTCGTCGAGTGCGCGGCGGCGCTGGCGGCCTGCTCTTCCGCCTTGGCGAGCACAACAGAGGGAGGGGAGGAGAAATGAGCAGCGAGGCAGGGAGGCTGCGGCACGTGGCGTCTTTGTGGGGGCGAGCTCAGTGCAGCACGGACGCGTGGAGGCCACGCGGCGCCGGATTCCTGGGCTCGGTCGGCCATGGCTGAGTTCGAGTTTCTGAACTGAAGACGCCGATTCAGTCAAGAAATCGACTGTCAGCCGAAATTCTACGTCCTATAACTACTAATCCAGGGTGATCTCGTGTGAGCTATAGTAAGCAAAATTGTAGAGGGACATTAGGTCTACAAGATTGTCAATAGGGTCTTGAGCTGATTCGGCTTAGGTAGTGAGATACAGCTTGCCAAAGTAGGTCACCTAGAAACTGAAACTGAGTTTCAGTTAAGGCTCGACTGAACCCTGATTTTTACAGCACTCTAGCTCCTAAACCAGTGAGAATTAGGTGATGGTACTATTGACAAAATCATAGAGCTATGTGAGTACTACAAATATGTCAATAAGAACTTGAGCTAATTCAGCCTAGATTAGTAACTATAGAGCCCTAAAGTGGTGTACATTGAAACTGTGACTGCATTAGGACTTAGGAAAATTTTCTAAGTGTTAGAACAGCACTTCAAACTGACTTGTGGGCCCTGTTTGAGGATGTTCTAGCTATTTTCATGAGATGGTCATATTGAGACTTTTGTTCCTTGATAAATTGTCTACAACTTTGGTAAAGGGTGCACCTCCATGCAAGGTTTCTAGGTACCACTTTTAAATTGGTCAAAGCAGATCAGTGCTATGGTCAAACTAGGGTCAAACCTAGTCAAATTGGATTTTGGTCAAAACATGAACATAGACCCTAGCTCATTTTGCTCCACTAACATATCAAAGATGTTTTCAAGTTCCCAAGTCACACAATAGCATCACACATGTCATCTATACAAAAACCCTGGCAACACATAAAGGAAGCACATAGAAACCACAATGTTGCAAGGTCATGTTTCAAGAAGGATGCACATGAAATGACGATGCTTATGGTAATGTCATGCCATGATCATGCATTATGAATGCATCATGAGGCTAACTAACACCAGGGGTGTTACAGCCCTCCCCCCTTATAAAAATCTCGTCCCGAGATTTGAAAGTCGTACCATTTTTCATAGAAAGCAGAATAGTTGTCCTTTAAATAATCCTCTTTTTCCCAAGTTGCATCACGTTCACCGTGATTACTACAAACCACCTTGTATAATTTGACTACTCGATTTCGAGTCACCCTTTCCAGAGTATCCAGAACATATACCGGTTTCTCCTCATAAGAAAGATCGGATTTCAACTTGATGCGTCTCACATCTACTCTTTCTTCGGGAAGACGGAGACATTTCTTTAGTTGAGATACATGGAATACTGGAAAGATAGCTCCCATTTCATGAGGTAGATTGAGCTTATAGGCTACTCTTCCACTTTTCTCAATAATCTGATAAGGTCCAATATATCGAGGCTCAAGCTTTCTTTTGATTCCAAAACGCTTTACTCCTCTCATAGGGGATACCTTCAGATAGACATGGTCACCTACTTCAAACTCAATAGGTTTCCTCCTCTTATCTGCGTAGCTCTTTTGTCTAGCCTGAGCAGCTGATATATTTTTCTGTATAGCACGAACTTGCTCCTCGGCTTCTTTTACAAAGTCAATACCATAGAATCTTCGTTCTCCTGGTTCCACCCAGTTCAAAGGAGTTCTACACTTGCGACCATATAAAGCTTCAAAAGGATCCATTCTAATGCTCTCTTGATAACTGTTGTTGTAAGAGAATTCAGCGAGAGGCAACCATTTCTCCCAAGAGCCGTTACAAGAGATGATGCAAGCTCTAAGCATGTCTTCAAGAATCTGATTCACACGCTCAGTCTGCCCCGACGTCTGCGGATGATAAGCAGAACTACGGACCAAATTAGTTCCAAGATTCTGATGTAGGCGCTCCCAGAAACGAGCAGTAAACTGTGGTCCTCTGTCAGAGACAATAGATCTAGGCACTCCATGAAGACGTACGACTTCTTGGAAGTAAATGTCAGCATATTGGTGTGGGTGATAGTTACTTTTCACCGGGATAAAGTGAGCAGATTTTGTCAAACGATCAACTATAACCCAAATAGAGTCAAAACCTTTTTGGGTGGTTGGTAATCCGACAATAAAGTCCATAACAATGTCGTCCCACTTCCAACCTGGAACAGACAAAGGCTGCAGTAAACCAGGCTTCATGTGAATGGCCTTAACTCTACAACAATTATCACACCTAGCGACGTAGGCTGCAATTTCCTTCTTCATCTTGGTCCACCAATAGTACGGCTTTAGGTCCTGATATATCTTACTACTACCAGGATGGATGGACAACTTAGAAGAATGGGCTTCAGATAAGATTTGATTTCTGAGCTCTCTATCTTTTGGCACAACGAGTCTATCTTTGAACCAGAGAATTCCTTTGTCATCCACTCGAAAGTGCTTAGTTTCTTGCTCTTTCATCTTTCTCTTGATGTGAAATACACCAGTATCAGTCTTTTGTAACTTAATGATTCTACTTCTCAAAGAACAATCTACAGTGATATGATAGATTACAATAGGATGTAAGAGATGAGACAAATGAAAACCTTCTTCTATCAAAGAGTTGCAATGAGATTTTCTACTCAAGGCATCGGCAACCACATTTGCTTTACCCGGATGGTAATGCACCTGGAGGTTATAATCCTTAATCAACTCTAACCATCTTCTCTGGCGCATATTTAACTCAGGTTGAGTAAATATGTACATAAGACTCTTATGATCTATATAAATATTGCATATATTTCCAAGCAAATAGTGTCTCCATATTTTCAGAGCATGCACTACAGCAGCTAACTCTAAGTCATGAGTCGGATAGTTAACTTCATGTTTTCTTAACTGACGTGAAGCATACGCAATAACTCGGCCTCCCTGCATCAGTACGCCACCTAAACCAATACCCGATGCATCACAATACACATCAAACGTGTAACGTCCCGCCTCCTCGAGGCCGGGCCCGCTTACATCTGGCCGCTTTATAGGACATAGACTGACCTCACAGACCAACACAAGTCTTTTCTACGTACTTTGTCCTCACTCGTGCGCACCCGGGAAGAACTTCCCGGTCGGTCACCCATCGCTCCAGCCCAAGCACGCTTAACTTTGGAGTTCTTTCGAGATGGGCTTCCGGAAAAGAAGTTGCAACTTGTTGGTACGAGTATCCTATTAATCCTGTTAAGCCTTGGGCCGGGATGTTACATCCTCACCCCCTTAAGAGACCGACGTCCTCGTCGGTCAATCCCAAGCCAGGAACGTCCTCTCTTGGCCACGTCCGTGTGTCCAGTGCCAGCGCATATGCCATGCTGTGTGACCACTCTGGGTCCACACCAGCCATGCGCACCATGCCTGCGCAACTGCGACACACGCGCCCGTGAAACCGCGAGAGTCGGCTCTGATACCATTCTGTAACGTCCCGCCTCCTCGAGGCCGGGCCCGCTTACATCTGGCCGCTTTATAGGACATAGACTGACCTCACAGACCAACACAAGTCTTTTCTACGTACTTTGTCCTCACTCGTGCGCACCCGGGAAGAACTTCCCGGTCGGTCACCCATCGCTCCAGCCCAAGCACGCTTAACTTTGGAGTTCTTTCGAGATGGGCTTCCGGAAAAGAAGTTGCAACTTGTTGGTACGAGTATCCTATTAATCCTGTTAAGCCTTGGGCCGGGATGTTACAAAACGGTTTCTCAATGTCAGGTTGCGCTAATACAGGAGCTGATGTCAACAAAGTCCATAGAGTGCGGAAAGCTTGTTCACACTCTGGAGACCAATCAAACTTCCTATCCTTCTCAAGTAGTCGAGTCATAGGCTTAGCTATTTTAGAGAAATCCTGAATAAAACGACGATAGTAGCCAGCCAATCCAAGAAAACTCCGAACTTCATGTACTGTAGTTGGTGCCTTCCAACCCAAAACTTCCTGTATCTTAGTTGGGTCTACTGAAATTCCCTCACCAGACAATACATGACCGAGGAAAGGTACCTTCTTTAACCAGAATTCACATTTACTGAACTTGGCGTAAAGCTTATGTTCACGTAATCTGGATAAAACGATTCTCAGATGCTCGGCATGTTCTTCTTCATTTTCAGAATAGATGAGAATATCATCAATGAATATCACCACAAACTTGTCTAGCTCTTGCATGAATACTAAATTCATCAGGTACATGAAATGTGCAGGAGCATTGGTCAGACCAAAAGACATGACAACATATTCATATAACCCGTACCTGGTAGAGAAAGCGGTCTTTGGTATGTCTTCCGGATGGATTTTAATTTGGTGATACCCAGATCTCAGATCAATCTTCGAGAATACCTTTGCTTTAGACAACTGATCAAACAAGATATCAATACGAGGCAACGGATACTTGTTCTTGATAGTGACTGCATTGAGTGGTCGATAGTCTACACACATACGCAGAGACTGGTCTTTCTTCTTCACAAAGATAGCAGGACAACCCCACGGAGAAGAACTAGGACGGATCAACCCTTTCAGTAAAAGGTCACTAAGTTGGGTCTTGAGTTCAGCCAACTCATTCGGCGGCATTCTATACGGTCTTTTGGAAATTGGTGCGGTACCCGGAATTAACTCAATCTTAAACTCTACGTCATGATCTGGAGGTAATCCTGGCAATTCATCGGGAAAAACATCTGGAAATTCACACACTACCGGAACTTCTGCAATCTCTTTTGCTTTTGCTATCATAGCGTTAACTATAGTCTGAGGACTAATGTCTCTAGGAAGTTGCACTAGAAAAGCTTGTTGATCTTTTGGATCCCTCAACATAACCACTCTCGTAAAGGTATCGATCAGAACACCATTTCCACTCATCCACTTCATACCTAAGATTACATCTAGGCCCAATCCTGGTAATACCACGAGATCTAGATTATATAGACGTCCTTCTATCTCAATCTTTGCTCCTAAGACCAACTGGTTGGTTGAAATATTATTTCCGGCAGCACTAATATTATAACCACTATTATCTAAGGTAACGACCTTCATACCATGCTTGGCTGCAAACGTTGAACTGATAAAAGAGTGGGAAGCACCTGAATCGAACAACACAATTGCAGGCTGTTGGTTTAATAAAAATGCACCGGCAGTGATAATCTCACCCGTAGGGATAGATTCCATAGTGGTGTATCGAACATACCCTTTACATACATCTACCTTATTATCATGTGATTTCTTCTGCGGAAGAGGACAATCTTTGGCCCAATGACCTGACATCTTGCAATTCCAACATGGTCGGTTACTTGGCGGTGCCTTAGGCTTTCCTTTCTTAATACTGCTCCTCTTGACCGGATCCTGTTTCTGATATGGGTGATATCTGGTAGATATGCTAGGCGAATAATACTGAGGTGTAATCACCACAAAAGTATTAGTCGTAGGTGCATTAGATTCATGAGATTTCTCGTGGCTCTTAGAAGCAGCATACACAGCATTACAGTTCTCTTGAAGGATAGTATCACTGACAAACTCGTTGAAAGTGACACACTTGCTATTACACATGGCCTTCATCAATTTGAGACACAACCCTCTTTTAAAACTTGCGATCTTCTTAACCTCCGTATTAACAAATTCTGGAGCATATCTTAACAAGTTGATGAAAATATGCAGATATTCTGTTACGCTTTTGTCTCCTTGGGTGAGCTTCATAAACTCGGTGTGCTTGATTGCCATGAGGCCAGCAGGAATGTAATGTCCCCGAAATGCTTCCTTGAACTGATCCCAAACTACTTCCATATTCTCGGGCAGGGTGTTCCGATAGTGACACCACCAAACACCTGCAGGTCCTTGCAACTGTTGTGAAGCATATTCTATTTTCATATCATCTGCCACCTTGAGCACATGAAACTTCTGTTCAATAGTGTTCAACCATTCATCTGCTTGAAGTGGTTCTTCTGCTTCTCGAAAAATAGGAGGCTCAGTATCCAAGAAATCTTTATAGTTGCTGTACTGGGCATGCTCAGGTTCCTGATGGACATGGTTTCTGACACTCTTGTCCAAGGCACGCTGACTTTCGGCAAGCATTTGCAGCAACTCAGCAGAGGTAGGTTGCAGAGGAGACGATGACGGTCCTGTATTGACACAACTCCGACTGCTAGAGCGAAGCTGACGAGACATCTGCAAGTAGTTGAAACTAGTAAGCGTTGATGACGTCAGAAGGCCGCTGCCGAATTGTATAGGCAGGAGGAAGAGACTATATCAACTATCCAATTTCCAATCTTAGAAGAAAGAAATCTCTTGGTTTGAGGTACTGATCTTCTGACAAGATGGAGAACGACATCCAAGGAAAAGGTTCACAAGAAGATATCACATTGGTGTAGCTCCATAATGGATCATGATTAGCAATCCTTGATACCTGCGCGTGCCGAGCAGCACAACCTTGTGTCACGTGCCACAGGAGGCTCTCGGTTTCGTCGCGGCACCATGGAGTACTAATCGCAACACCATTACCGAACACACCCATGAGGAATCCTCACGTGTCAGGAATTAGGCGTATAGAAACAATATGATCCAAAGATGGGGTAGCAAACAAGGATGGATACAAGGTTAGAAGCAATGGAGAGACAAGTTGTAGATCAAAACGTGTCCCAGCTCGAGTAGATACATCATGAACCTGTGTCTTGCCTTCTTCCACGGGTTAGGAATGAATTGGGTTTTAAGGTTGACACTATGACCACTCCACTAGGTTGGTTGACCACTCCCAATTCTTCACGAAATAAATGCAACTAATTACGGGACAACCGTTTGGAGGGAAGAAAATTTTAAAAGAATGGGATAAGCAATTTATAAGGGAGGGAGTAATGCAGAATGCAATGTATGATGCGAACATGGTGCATGCACGAACCGTACGTCCTCACAAACCTAGGAAGAATTTCAAACTTCTAGCGTATAGTTCGGTGGCATACACACGTTCTCTCAATAACGATAACTAGTCGTTCTACAGGAAAAGTTGTTAGTGTACCTGCAGAAGATTGCATTTCAGCCCAATAATTCCCAATATAGCACACAAAGGAAAGCAGTAAACTAAATACTTTCCATACATACATCCCCCGATGTATATACTTCAGTATCAAAGCTACCCGACAGATATACCCACAATTAAGTACCCTCATAGATACATGATTAAACATGTAAGTATGCGAGTAACCACAACTACTCTCCCCTAGACCGACAGTTGGACGGTCATGCTCTCACAACTCCCACTTACCATGGCGTAGAGGTATTTTGATCCATACATTACCACCCAAGCGGATGGCATCCATACAATAGCACGCCGTATGGACAACAAAATAGAAACAAGCAAGAACCCCCAAGTTAGTACCTTAGTAAGCCACCTAATAGTCCTTATTTGGGCATATAGGATATGACCACTGGCACTCTTTAGTTTAGAATAAAGATTTTTCACAAAAGCTTTTGTTTGAATACACAAATGATGTGTTTACTGTTGAATCTTGCTCCGATACCAGCTGTAACGGAACCGTCCAAATTATAAGAGCACAAGTTCAAAAACAATCGCCGAAACAATCAAATTCTCAAACTTGAGCCCATATAACTCCGATAGTCCACGAAATCGTGAGGGATTTCAAACCAAACCGAGTGCAACTAGATCGTAATGATTCAACATAACACAACACTCATTACAACAGTTCAAAAGTAATCTCATACATCGGAGTACAAATATTTTTATTACAAACCAAAGTAAATATTAGCGGAAGCAACATAATTTCTGAAACCATTTGAAGTCAAATACTGCCAGTACATAGTCACATCCTGCAAAAGCATACCAGAAGAGATACTACAGAGACCATGCCCATATGGTCTAGTCTTCACGCCCACAAGGCAAAGACAATACTTGCAGCAACAAGTATGAACCTGCTACTTGCAACAGGTGGGGAATAAACCCTGAGTACGAGAAGGTACTCAGCTAGACTTACCCGTCAAAAACCAGAAACAAAGGTGACACCAAGGATTATGCAAGGCTTTATAAAGTGGGCTAGCTTGACTCATTTGCAGAAAAGCTTAATACAGATAAGTAACCAATATATGCTTTAAGTATCAAGTTGATCATCATTAACCTGAAAACTAGATTAGCACCTGTACTAGAGCAATCACTTTATTAAGATCAAACAATATTTAACCATAGCAGGTATAATAAGGCTATCATCATCATTATCATCAATTCCGAACCATCATTATAATTAGTGTATCTACGCTGGAGATAACCAGTCAAGTTTCTCACTATCCGGGAGAGACGGCGACTCGAATCGATTCCAACTCAGCTGAGGGGGTATTCCTGACACTCACCCGGCAAACCCCGCTAAAGGCAGCCGTAGATAACCTTTGGTACAACTCAGGGTGGGCCAGAACAGCGCCGCGTTCTCAGGGATACCAGTGGCCAGGATGCTCAGGACTTTTAACTCACCTGCCCTTGGACCCTCTGGCTCCCTTCTGAGGCGACTTTCACTTTTCGGCTTCGCAGCCTGAGTTGAGCTACTAGGCTTCGCGGTCGGCAACCTCAGGCCGGCCAGCTAAATGTCAGGCATGCGTTCAAAATGACATAGAAGGCTCCAGGTCTCGGTCCTTAATCGACACAGACGGGGATAGATCCACACCCAAGACCTCCATGTCTTGTTGCTTCACTATCGTCATCCCACCCGGTCTCATTTCATTTTATTAACACATGGTTCACTTCCACGATAGCAAGTATAGCCAACCGTGACCTGATAAAGCCCTATATCTCGCAGGTGACAGGAAATCACCCGACTTCTACCGGTCTAATTTAGCAGGGCTAAGCATAGATACGATGCTGTCTACTTAGGATTCAAGGTTCGAATTGCTGGACAAGGAATGTTATCAATGTAGCAAGGGTTTCCAACCAACTCCTATCACGTAATGCAACAATACATATAACATGTACAGATAGATAATTTCTTGGAAAGTAGGAGGCTTATAATGCTCCGGGGCTTGCCTTAACCGAAAGAAGAGAGATCAAGGTTCGGCTTCAAGAACGATTCCCACGTCTTCTCCGTCTTCGTCGGACTGGACCTCCGGTTCTCGAACGGACTTCAACTTCGGGTCCCACGCCCAGCGGGACTTTGCTCGTAACACGATTCTTGGCACACCTATTGCATGTAGATGCATCCAATGAATTTCATGTATGCATCCAAAAATGACATGATGATTTATGGACGTGCATGAATGATGTGAAGATGAATGCAATGACATTGCAACGTTGTAAGCACAAAACCAAGTTATGTGGTGCTCTATTCAAATCACTTCAATCTTAGGTGCAAATTTCCTCTCCGGTATTGACATGTTTAAACATTCCTAAGAAACCACTAAGTATCACAAAGTTAAGATTAAACATGCACGTAACAAGATTCCAGACATTAGTATTTACAACATATTATCAATAGTAGCTAAGAAAACTCACAACTGGAGTTCTACCAATCCAAATGACCTGAAAGAGGACATTCTGGAAAGCTTATGAAATTGTCTACATTTAATTTATAAACATCTAAGCATGATTTCCTCATTTACTAAGTCGAAATAGCACATGTACAGAACTGTTCTAGACGACAGAGAGCACTCCCAAAGCTGAACCCAACTTGGAACAGCTGTCATTTCTAAACTATAAGTCCAAATGCTACCAAAATTTACCAGCAACTAGTTCATGAAATTCTCAACAACTTTGCTATAGATCACCAAGCATGAAAACATCATTATCATAGGTTAATTATCTTAACTAGCAATTCTGTCCAGAAATGACAGAATCACTAATTTAAATATTTAGTGACGATTCAAAAGCACAATTGGACCAAACTAAGTTTACCAACTTGTTGTTCATATCAAAGGAACATCAGAAAGTATAGTGCCAACTTCTAAATAAATTATTTAATATTCTTTTATAATTTATTCAGTTAATTAGGTGATTAAAGAAACATATAGTAAAACTATATATAAAAATCTACAAAAATTACATTAGCCACCTAATGCTTCACATAGGCTACCATAAAAATTTCACTTCATTTTGCCAAGCATATATGGAGATATCAAAAATAATAGATGGCAGGTTTATTTCTAGCATAAATAGGAAACCCTATTGAAAAGTATCAAACAACAGATTTCATATTTTTCCTCGCATCTTTCTAACATAAGAACAACACTCACCAAGTTTCACCCTCACTCGATCTCTAGAAAAATTATCAAAATTCACACAAGATCCATTCAAGCAAACAAGATAATTATATAACTCCACCAAACCCCATCCAAATTGCATGAAAATTTAACCATAAGCTATTCATGATATGAGCAGTTCACTATAAAAATTTCATGCCATTTAGAGCTTCACAGAAAAAGATATCATTTTCTTCTTTTTCTACATGAATAAAAGATATAATTAATAACTATTTAATTCATCACAAAACATGACACATATTATATTTTTATAATAAACTAGACATTATGTAGAGCACACCAAAATTTAAAGTACCTTATTTGGACCTCTAGAACAGGAGATTTGAATTTACAAAGTTTGAGTACAAAACAAACATTTGAAATAAATCAAATAAAACAAAACCTAATCTATTCCTCCCACTCGGGCCGGCCCAGCAAGGGCAGCTCGGCCCGTGTCTGATGCGGCCCACGTCAGAACAGGGGGGGAAGACAGAGGAGGGGCGCCGCTGACAGCCGGGCCCTGATTCCTCGACGACGGCGTGGCCTCCGGGGAAACCACGAGCACTGACGCGTTCTCCAGGTCACGCCGTGTCGGTTGGGGTGCTTGGTTGAGGTGCCCGCCGGCGGTAATGGCGGCGGCGGCGGACTGGCGGAGGCGTTCCGACGAATGCGGCTTGGCAGCGACTGAGAAAACGCGTGCGTGAGCTTCAGGGTGCTGCGAGAGACGCGGAACAAGCGAGGGGGTGAGAGGCGTGGCACCAAGATGAGCCGGCCATGGTGAGCTTGAGCTCCGGTGAGGTCAAGGCCATGGCCGCGGCGGCGGAAATGCCCAATATGGCCTCACATCCACTTGGTTGGCTCCAGGAAAAGGTGTAGAAGGTAGGGAAGGTTGCGGTGGTGCTCCGTGCAGCAAGGTTTGGGTGGAGGCGTGAAGATGACGGCGCACTGGCTCGTCGAGTGCGCGGCGGCGCTGGCGGCCTGCTCTTCCGCCTTGGCGAGCACAACAGAGGGAGGGGAGGAGAAATGAGCAGCGAGGCAGGGAGGCTGCGGCGCGTGGCGTCTTCGTGAGGGCGAGCTCAGTGCAGCACTGTCGGTACCAATACTATAGGGGTACCCACATTTAACGATAATAAAAGCTAAAACGGCTAAGCCACGACAAAACACAGCCCACTTAAAAAACGTACGTCAGGTCCGCCTCGTACGAGGCCGGCTCGACGGGATGCCTCGACCGCACCCCGTCTCCGACTCGTACGAGGCCCCCTTGACGGGAGGCCTCGACCGCGCTCCGACCCGCCCGAGGCTCGATCGCCCCCCGGAGCGCTCCGACTCGCGTGAGCCCGGGTCGAGGCGCTCGACCCCCTCTCTTTACCTACCTCCGGACAAAAGCCTTAGCATTTAATGCAATTACCTACTACCACCTACCGGCATGGCTGCACGCGTGCTCGACGTGGGAACAATACTAGTGTCAGTCCTCACTGTTTCACCGCCCATCCCGTGATGGGAGGTGAAGAACGTCACTGTATCCATCTTACCGCACACTGTACGTTACTAGTTACCCTCGAGGGAGGATACGACAAGGCCTGTACACCGCGATTCCAGGGATTCGGACTTATCCGTTCAGCCTCGACCCGGCCTCGACCCCCAACACAGTGTAACAGGGGAGGAAGGACGGTATGGCGCAACGCTCCGGGTCATCTCAACACCTCGTCCTCCACGACATCACGTCCCAAAGGATGGCCTCCCATTTCTAAGGCACGTCGCTACAATCACCTCAACAGAGATCGACAAAACATCATTTCAAGGCTCCCCGTCGTCTTGGCCTCCTCCCCTCCTATAAAAGGGCAGGCCGGGACTCCACAAAGGGGGCAGAGATCAATAGACGAACAACAGGCCATTTACAAGACAAAGATCAACATCTCAAGCAACCATATTGTACTCTTTCTTTTTCACCTTTGAGACTTGGGCTCGACGCCCTCTCTCGCAAGCTTGTAACCCCTACACAAGCACCTCGGTGCAAGGAAATACAAACCTCTCCCCCCCGCTGGACGTAGGGCCTTCTTTTGCCCGAACCAGGATAAAACCCCCGTGTGTTCTCCTTGCATCACCACCCAGGAAAGGGACACGCAGCATTTTACTCGTCGGTTTAGGACCCCCTCGGGTCCGAACACTGACAGTTGGTGCGCCAGGTAGGGGATCGCTGCGTGCCAACGTCGCTTTCCCGCCTTTTTTCCTGGATGGCTGACCCCGAACGCCCTATCCCGTTGGCCACGGTGATCTGGTTCGGAAGTTTGGAGTTCATGTCGCTCGGCTATGGCTACGATATGGTCCTACTTCCGCCAAGACACCCTACCGACGAGGATTACGAGCTCTCCCAGCCTGGGGGAGCAATCCGCCGGTACCGTCGCTCCAGGCAGGCGCGAGCCGCCCGACGGCGGCGAGCCCGGCGCAACCATCGTCTCCACCTCACGGAGGGTAATGGGGTTCCCCGATTCGGCACTTCCCAGCCAGACGCCGGCCCAGATTTTCTCGTAGAAGGTCTGGGTAGGATAAGCCTGGCCGAGGATAGCATGCCAACGGAGAACCCCGCTGCTCCTCCGCCCGGTGCGACGCCACTGCCCCGTGCATCCTTTCCGGCGTGGGCATCAACATCGCCTTCGCCGTTTCCGTTTGGGCTAGTTTCTGCTGCCCAGGTGTACGCTTCTTCCGTAAGCACTTGCATGAGTGCTTATGAGGAACTCCCTGGGCACCATCTACGCTCCACTCTGGACCTCGTCGCGTCCACGCCGGCTTCTGATTATCCGGGCTCTACTGGGGTGCCAGAAACAGAACCCCATGAGATCGCTTCCCCACGCTGCAACCCCAATGGCGGCCCGCAACGGCCGTGCATTCCCCCGTCATACTATTATTTCGGCGCCCCTGACTCCGACTCGGCTGATGACACCTACGATCCGACCCGCGAGTGCTTCAACATCGATGTTGAAAGCACGTCGGATTCGCAGGAAGAACAGCCGGTCGGAGGAAGGCACACGCCCCCTCACGACGGGCTTCCTGCCGAGCAAGGCGAGGCTCAACTCCTTGCGGATCAAGGGGCGCAGCTCGACCAAATCCGCGAGTTGCAGGAGAGGCTCGACGAGGAACGAGAAAACCTGCGTCTACTCCAACAAACTCTCGAGCATGAGTGTGCGGAACGCGCACTTGGCGGGAGAGCTCGCGGAAGAGCTCACGACGTCAACCGTCGCATCAACGAGGACCGGGTAACCGACCCCTCGGTCTTCGCTCGAGCCAGCCAGAACATCGTCGCCGCCGCCATGCTCCTCCGCAACATGCCCGAGCCATCGAACCCCGAAGCGCGCCGGGCTCGAGATGAGATCCGAGAACTCCTCGAGACCGCTGCCCTGCAGCAGGCCAAGAGCTCTGCCTCGAGGCGACGCGAGCCCGCCTCGGAGCGGCTCGCAGAGCCCTCCCGATAGGAGAGAGAAGCCTCGGTTCATCCCGAACCTCCCCGACGGATTCGAATGGCTCCCGCCCCCGAGCACACGACTCATGACCAAGGGCCTCGAGACACCCGTGGCAACATCGTCGAGCGCCGCACGCGCAAGCACGGTGACGGTGTGGCTCGAGGCTACCACGTGCATAGGGGCGGGCGCTACGACAGCTCAGAGGATCGCAGCCCTTCACCCGAGCCTCCGGGCCCTCGGGTCTTCAGCAAGGCAATCCGCGAAACGATACTGCCAGCGCGGTTCCGCCCTCCCACGACTCTTGCCAAGTACAACGGCGAGACCAAACCCGAACTTTGGCTCGCCGACTTCCGCTTGGCATGTCAGCTAGGCGGGGCCACCGACGACCGAGTCATCATCCGACAACTCCCCCTGTTCCTCTCCGACACCGCTCGAGCCTGGCTCGAGGATCTGCCGCCCCAACAGATCCACGACTGGGGTGATCTCGTAAGGGTGTTTGAGGGAAACTTCAAGGGAACTTACATGCGCCCCGGCAACTCGTGGGACCTCCGGAGTTGCAAGCAGAAGCCAGGTGAATCCCTCCGGGATTACATCCGACGTTTCTCCAAGCAACGCACCGAGCTCCCCAACGTCACCGACTCTGACGTGATCATGGCTTTCCTCTCGGGCACCACTTGCAAGGAGTTGGTCCGAGAGCTAGGCCGTCACACCCCCCTCACTGCCAACGGGCTGATGGACATCGTCACCAACTTCGCCGCCGGCGAGGAGGCAGTTGGTGCCATCTTTGGCGGCGAACAGGACACGGGGAAGCAGAAGACCGACGATCCCGCGAGCTCCACCCGAGGCTCCAAGAGGAACAACCGCAAAAAGAAGAAGGGCCAGCAGGGCAAGCTCGAGGCCCCGGGCGACGAGCTTGTCGCCGCTACCGAACGCAAGAAGCCTCGAGGCCCCCCCGGCGGGGGCATCTTCGACAAAATGCTCAAAGAGCCATGCCCTTACCACAAGGGACCCATTAACCATAACCTCGAAGATTGTCATATGCTCCGCAGGTACTTTGAGGGCGCAGGCAGCAAGAACACTGACAAGAAGGAAGACCCAAAAGGTGATGACAAGGATGAGGGATTCCCCGAGATCCACGACTGCTTCATGATCTACGGAGGACCCTCGACCCGCCTCTCAGCGCGCCAGCGCAAGCGAGAGCGGCGAGAGGTCTTCTCCGTACAAACGGCGGTCCCTCGTTTCCTTGACTGGTCTGCGGTGGCCATCACTTTCGACCGTGATGATCATCCGGACTACATCCCCAATCCGGGGGTCTACCCTCTTGTCATTGACCCCGTCATCGCCAACACGCGCCTCACCAAAGTGCTCATGGACGGCGGGAGCAGCCTCAACATCATCTACTCCCAGACCCTCGACCTCCTGGGGGTCGAGAGAGCGCACCTACAGCCTAGCGTCGGGGGCTTCCATGGAGTCGTGCCAGGGAAGCGGGCAGAACCCCTCGGACGGGTCGATCTGCCCGTTTGTTTTGGCACACCGGCCAACTTCAGGAAGGAGACCCTCACCTTCGAAGTGGTCGGATTCCGTGGGACATACCACGCCATCCTTGGGCGCCCGTGCTACGCTAAGTTCATGGCCGTGCCAAACTACACCTACCTCAAGCTCAAGATGCCCGGCCCAAACGGCGTCATCACCGTGGGGCCCTCGTATGAACATGCCTACGAGTGCGACGTCGAGTGTGTCGAACACGGCGAGGCGGTTTTGGAGTCGGCGACTTTGGCCGCAGACCTCGACGGTCTCGCTAACGAGATTCCCGACCCAAAACGCCACGCCGGCAGCTTCGAGCCCGCGGAGGACGTCAAACTCGTACCCCTCGACCCCGCTGATCCCAACGGGGTTCACTCCGTTCTTCTTAGTCTACGGGTCCGAGGCCATGCTCCCGACTGATATAGAGTACGGATCCCCAAGGTTAAAGGCCTACAACGAAAGAAATAACGACGCCGCAAGAGAGGACGCCCTCGACCAGCTCGAGGAAGCCCGAGATGTGGCTTTGTTGCATTCTGCCAGGTACCAGCAGGGTCTCCGACGCTACCACGACAGACACGTACGCAAGCGCGACCTCAACATCGGCGATTTGGTGCTACATCGGAGCCAGAACACCAAGGGGCGCCACAAGCTCACGCCACCATGGGAAGGACCGTACATTATCGCAGAAGTACTGAAGCCGGGCACCTACAAGCTATCCAACGAGAAGGGCGAAATCTTCACCAACGCTTGGAATATCGAACAGCTACGTCGCTTTTTTCCTTAAGAAAGCCTCGTGGCTCTGTAATTTCTTTTCCATCAACAAAGAATACAGCAGTGTTAAAGTTTTCGTCTCACGATGAGGGAGGATCGACTCTGTACTAACCAGAATCGACCCTCCCTCGGGGGCTACACAGGGGGGGAACCCCTCAGTCCCCGAAAAATTTACACTCTTTTTTAAATTTTAAAGAACCGCTCCTTAGACTAACGGTGCTGTGAGAACACCCTAAGGATCAAAAGGACCCTCGGGCCAGGAGTATCACCCATGCCCCCGGGGCTATGGTGCCTCCACTCACCCCTTACGCCTCCCAGAGGTGCAACTTCACGCTAGAAAGGTCCAAATAACGGTTCCTAACTTTGGAAGAGAACACACCCCCTGCCGCTTAGACCAGGTTCTCACACGATCTGCGAAGCCGCAAGAGCATCCTAAAGCTTAAGGGCAGCCGAGCCGCGAGATCACTTACGCCTCCGAGGCTACGGTACCTCCACTCGCTCCCCTACGCCAAAGGACGCAGCTGCGTGTCAAGTAAATCGTACGAGGGCACGATCCAAGCCATTAAGGGAAGAAAAGCTCGAATAAAACCAAACTAACCACAAACTGGTTCATGTCTCGAGATTCTTAGGGCCCCTACGGCCACCACGACCAAAATTCAAAGTAACTAACTTATTACACGGGCCTCCGTGCCCAGATTTGGCTCACAGGCCTTCGTCGTCAGCGGGCGGGACCACCTCGGGTTCAAAGAGTGAGGCCAGACGGCTCCCAGGCCCCTCCGCGGCTTCGATCAAATCCAAGCAGGCGTCTTCGTTCTCCTCGTCCGTCCGCTCCGGGTCTGTGATGAAGCCGTCGGCAACGAGCTCCATGTCGAACACAAAACCCGAGCGGACGACGGCCAGCGCCCTCTTCACGCCGTGGTGGAGGCTGTCCCGTATCTTCTCCCGGGCGAGGTGACCTAGCGCCGCCACCCGACGGATGAAGGAGTTCCCCGGAGCATCCTCTCCGGTGTCGACGTCGGGCTCGACCCCCAGGCCGTCGCACACCGAGGTGATCGCGCCCTCGAGCAGCTGGGTCCTCCGGGTCTCGGCTTCGAGGAGGCTCTGCAGGGAGTTGGCGGTCGAATGGGCCTCCCGGTTCTCGCTCTCCAGCTCTGAAACACGACAAGGCAAATTAGCACCTAACGCGATGCCTCGACTATATGGCCATAGCAAGCTACTTACCCCCGACGTGGGTCTTTAAACCCACAACCTCATCACGGAGCCCCCCGCACGTCTGCTCGAGCCCTAGGAGGGCACTGTCCTTCTCACGGACGGTCGCTTTCAGTGCCTCGATCTCCTGGCGGGCGGTTTGGAGCGCCGCGTCCTTCTCTTGGACGGCCCCGTTCAGCCCCGAGATCTCATCCTTCAGCGCACTAAACCGGGCCGTGACCTGCCCGATCTGGACGTTGAGGAGGTCACGTTGACGGCTGACCTGGGAGACGTCCTCCTCGAGCTCCTTGACCCGCGCCGCCAGGGGCTCGAGGTCCCTGCGGGCCTGGGCAGCCTCTTCCCGGACCTTGTCCACCTCGGTGCGCATCGTGGCTTCAGCCGCCCAAGCCTGGATCGCCTCCTCCTTCACCATCGAGTAGGCGGTGCGCAGCTCCGCCATCTCAGCGGTCCGATCGGCGAGCCTCTTTTGGGTCTCCTCGACCAGGGCCCATTGCCGGGACAGCGACGCCCACACGCCACTCTCACCTCGGATGAAGAGTGACTTGCGGCGGGAGGTCTCCTTCAGGTCCTAACCCAAAGAAAACCAAAAAAGATAATGAAACCAAAGAAAAAAGACACTGAGAGCCACAAAACGGCGTCGGACGCCACGCGGTGGCATCCCGCATGCCCGCAAGACACTGACAGATTAATCATACCTCGGTGGCATCCCGCATGCCCCGCGAAACGGCGTCGGACGCCACGTGGAGCAGCCGATCGAGATGTTGGCGGACGCCCTCGAGGTACTGCCAGCGATGCACCTCATCTCTGTCATTCAGAGTGAGGATGGGCTCGGCGTCGAGGTTCGCGGCGTCCCTAAACTAAAGGGGCGGTCCCCCCCACCTCGGGATCTCCTCCTCGGCCCGCGCTATCGCCAGCGCGGTGAAGTCAGGCCACGACGATGACGACGCGGCCGGGGCACCTCCCGGCCCGGTCGAAGGGCCGGCCTCGTTGCCCTCGCCCGCAGCTCCCGCGACTCCGGCGGAGGTCGAGGCGTCGGCCCGGCTCGTGGTCTCGCCCTCCTCGGCCCCCATTATTTGTTTTCCCCTGTCTAGGGGGGCGTCGTCAAGGGCAATGACCACGGGCACCCGCCCCTCGGCGGTGACCGGCCCCTCGGCAACCAGCACCTCCGGAGCTGGCGCCTCCGCCGTCGATGCCTCTGGGGCCGGTACCTCGCCCGATGGCGGCTCGGAAACCGGCGCTCCGACCGTCGGTGCCCCCGCAACCGGCACCTCAACCTCTGGCGCCACTGCCTCCGGGGCTCCGGTAGAGGGCTCGGCGACCTCGCCCACTGCCGCGCCCACTGTCCGCACCGGCGGGTCCTGCTGTGGCTGCGGCCCCCTCGCCGATGCCACCTCCTGTCCCGCTGCCGGTGCGGCCCCCTCCACGGTCGCATCGGCGGTCGCCCCCTCCACGGCCGCCTCCACGGTGGCCTCAGCCGAGGGCAGCGCCTTGGGCTCCGCCTCGACCGAGCCGGGCGCCACCACCCTCGCCGGCTCTGACCCCGCCGCGGCAGGGTCGGGGCCGGCGACCGTCGAAGCACCTGCGGCCTCCTGCCGCCGACGGCGCTCCTTCGCGGCCTCGACCTCGCGGACCCAGGCCGCGTCCTGTTCCGCCGACCGGTTAAGGACGGCGGCGCTGGCTCGGAGGGACTTCACGGGGGTGGGCCCCATGGTCTCCGCCTTCCGCTTCAGCCTGAAAAATAAAAGATAAGGTCGGTTGACGAATTCGAAAAAGAAGACAAGTCCCCTTAAGCTTGAAAACTCACCCGGAGATCGGCACCAGGGGCCTCGACCCCCCACGGTCCGAGCCGCTCGAGGCGGCAGGCGGTGGCCTCGCGGCAGCCCCACCCGCGGACCGAGCGCTCCGTGGGGCTCTCGCCGGCGCGCCACTGCGCGCCTTCTGCGCCTCCGAGGCCAGCTGGCCTCGGGTCTTCACGCCCGACGGTGGCGCCACCGACGACGATGTCGGCGCCACCGCCCCCGTCCCCGCCCGAGCTTGCGGGGCCTGGGCTGGGGCAGGCGCCCCCGTCGACCCCGCTTGCTGGGTCCGGGGCAAGGCAGCCTCTCCTGCCGAGGGGCCCGTCTCCTTCTTCTCTTCTTCCTTCTTCTTCCTCTTCTTCTCCTCTTCCTCGTCGTCCTCCTCGACCTCCTCGACCACGATGACCAAGGAGGATGACCCCGCGATGGGCTCCAGCAGGGGGCGGATGTCGGGGAGGCTCCCCAGCCCGGTCGCGGCCTCGTACCGCGACAAGGCATCATCATCCTCGCCGCTGCTGTCGTCGTCCTCCCCCGACATGGTCTCGGAGGGCGACGGCTCCAAAGGGAGCCCGTCGAGGGCCTGTTGGCGTCGGAGTTTCTTCCGCGCCTCCCCCTCCTTGGCCTTACGGGCCGCCCACTTCTTGGTCGACTCCTTGACCGCCTTCTGCTTCGAGGCATGCTGCCGTCGAGCGTCCCGGGCAGGCTGGTCCTCCAGAACCGGCGGTCGCGTCTCCCGCAACGCTGACAGGTCCTGCACAATAGGCGTCGACCGGGTTAAGGGGGCCCGAGAAACGAACAAAACCAAAAAACAAGCGTACCGACCCAAGGAACTTACCACGGGCTCGAACCCCTCAGTGGGTCTCATGGGGAGCCGATCGGCCTCCTTCGCCTTGAAGGTCCCCACCATCCGGCGGGCTCGACGGAGCCCCTCCTCGAGGGTGAGGGCTTCATGAGACATCCGGCTCCCCTCCAGAGACGCCTCCGGAGTCATCTGGTCGAGCCGCAGGCGACGCCGGCACAGCGGCATCACCCGGCGGCGATGGAACGCCGTCGCTACCGCCGCCGCCGTCAGGCCTCGAGCGCGCAGCTGCTGCAGCGCCGCCAACAACGGGTCCAGACGCGGCTTCTCGACGTCCGGGACTCCATACACCCAGCGGTCCTCCCGGGCGGTCAGCACGCGGCCGGTGTACCTCGGCAGCTGGTTGTCGTCGTTGCGGAGGTAGAACCAGCCCTCGTGCCACCCGCTGTTCGAGGAGATGAGGCGAGCCGGGATGTACTGGTCCGCCCGGCTCGACCTCAGCTGCAGGACGCAGCTCCCTACCCACGCTGCGTAGAGGACGCCCTTCTCCCCCGCACTCCGCGCGAAGAGCTCGCCCTTGAAGAGGTGAAGCCACAGGTTCCACTACGGCTCCACCCCGAGATACCCCTCGCAGACCGCCGCGAAGATGGCAGCCTGCGCGATGGCGTTGGGGGCGAGGTGGTGGAGCTCCACCCGGTAGTAGTGGAGAAGTGCCCGCATGAAGACCGACGAAGGGACGCCGAAACCCCGCTCGTGGAAGCATACGAAGCTCACCACGTAGCCCTCCGGGGGCGCCGGCTCCCGGTGGGCCGGCGGCGGCGCTATCCACTCCGGCCGCGACCGGTTCGTCCTCGGCCGCAGCAACCCATCTTCAACCAACTCCTCCAGCTTCCTCTCCGTCACCGAGGAAGAGGCCCAGTCTTCGGCGGGGAGGATTTGGCTCTTTCCGGCCATCGGCGCTGTCGGGAAGGGAATGAGCGGAGGGGAAGGCGGCGGCGGCAGAAGCAGTGTGGGCGGAAGGCGCAAGAGGGCTAGGGTTTCCTGAGGCTAGGGGATGGCAGGAGCGCAAGGAACCGGAGGGGAGCACGGACCCCTGGGTCTCGCCTTTATAGGCCGGGAGGAAGTCCAACGGCCGCGCGAAAAGGTAGGAACAGTTTCCCGCAATAAATGCGCTCACCTAACCGTCCCCCACGCCTTACAGGAACAAGGCACGTGGCCGTCCCCCACGCAGTAACCGAACGCCACGCCGCCCACTACCGCGCCGATCTCGCCCTAAAAAGGCGCGTCAGGCTAACGGGCGGGGCGAGATCCACGGACGGATATTCCTAGATTCCCATAACGGGCTCCGGGCCCATTTTAAGTCTCGAGGGAACGGAAGCTGGCCCTCGACCTGGGTTCGACAGCTGCCCTCGAGCAACAGAGCAAGGGACGACCAGGGATGCGCCCGTACATGGCCAGGGCTCGAGCCACGCTCTCGAGGCACCCCAAGACGTATTCGAGGCCAAAGGATGAGGACGAAGCAGGAATCCCCTCGGGGGAGGCATCGAGCCCTCGGATCCCGTCGCAGGGAACCGACATCCGCACGACCACTCCTTGGCATCTTTGAAGAGTGCCCCCGGGCCCCAAGCCGACTCCTAACGACTGGAGCACGGACTCTCACTCGAATCTCCCCACTAGCAGCTCACCGGAGATCGCCGGACTCGCCCAAACGGGGTAGTACGACGTTCCCCACCCCTCCTCCTCCTTTCCGAAGGAAGAGCGTGAGGGACGGACAACGAAAGACGGCAGGGACTCTGATCGACCTCGTGCGCGCGAGGCTCGGGGGCTCCGCCGCATCAACTACTCCCTGATAAAACACGAACAAGACCTCGGAGGAGATTTTCTCAATACTCCACCGAGGCCTCGGGGGCTACACCCGGCGGGTGCGCTCGCGCGCCCCCACCGGAGAAGTCCTGAGAACGCCCAGACGCCCCTACTAGAAAGGTAAACGGCGCTATGACTCCAGTTCATCGGTAAAAAGCCTCTAGGAGAGTGAACATACACTCACCTAAAGGCTCGGGGGCTACTGTCGATACCAATACTATAGGGGTACCCACATTTAACGATAATAAAAGCTAAAACGGCTAAGCCACGACAAAACACAGCCCACTTAAAAAACGTACGTCAGGTCCGCCTCGTACGAGGCCGGCTCGACGGGATGCCTCGACCGCACCCCGTCTCCGACTCGTACGAGGCCCCCTCGACGGGAGGCCTCGACCGCGCTCCGACCCGCCCGAGGCTCGATCGCCCCCCGGAGCGCTCCGACTCGCGTGAGCCCGGGTCGAGGCGCTCGACCCCCTCTCTTTACCTACCTCCGGACAAAAGCCTTAGCATTTAATGCAATTACCTACTACCACCTACCGGCATGGCTGCGCGCGTGCTCGACGTGGGAACAATACCAGTGTCAGTCCTCACTGTTTCACCACCCATCCCGTGATGGGAGGTGAAAAACGTCACTGTATCCACCTTACCGCACACTGTACGTTACTAGTTACCCTCGAGGGAGGATACGACAAGGCCTGTACACCGCGATTCCAGGGATTCGGACTTATCCGTTCAGCCTCGACCCGGCCTCGACCCCCAACACAGCGTAACAGGGGAGGAAGGACGGTATGGCGCAACGCTCCGGGTCATCTCAACACCTCGTCCTCCACGACATCACGTCCCAAAGGATGGCCTCCCATTTCTAAGGCACGTCGCTACAATCACCTCAACAGAGATCGACAAAACATCATTTCAAGGCTCCCCGTCGTCTTGGCCTCCTCCCCTCCTATAAAAGGGTAGGACGGGACTCCACAAAGGGGGCAGAGATCAATAGACGAACAACAGGCCATTTACAAGACAAAGATCAACATCTCAAGCAACCATCTTGTACTCTTTCTTTTTCACCTTTGAGACTTGGGCTCGACGCCCTCTCTCGCAAGCTTGTAACCCCTACACAAGCACCTCGGTGCAAGGAAATACAAACCTCTCCCCCCCACTGGACGTAGGGCCTTCTTTTGCCCGAACCAGGATAAAACCCCCGTGTGTTCTCCTTGCATCACCACCCAGGAAAGGGACACGCAGCATTTTACTCGTCGGTTTAGGACCCCCTCGGGTCCGAACACCGACAAGCACGGACGCGTGGAGGCCATGCGGCGCCGGATTCCTGGGCTCGGTCGGCCACAGCCGAGTTCGAGTTTCTGAATTGAAGACGCCGATTCAGTCAAGAAATCGACTGTCAGCCGAAATTCTACGTCCTATAACTCCTAATCCAGGGCGATCTAGTGTGAGCTATAGTAAGCAAAATTGTAGAGGGACATTAGGTCTACAAGATTGTCAATAGGGTCTTGAGCTGATTCGGCTTAGGTAGTGAGATACAGCTTGCCAAAGTAGGTCACCTAGAAACTGAAACTGAGTTTCAGTTAAGGCTCGACTGAACCCTGATTTTTACAGCACTCTAGCTCCTAAACCAGTGAGAATTAGGTGATGGTACTATTGACAAAATCATAGAGCTATGTGAGTACTACAAATATGTCAATAAGAACTTGAGCTAATTCAGCCTAGATTAGTAACTATAGAGCCCTAAAGTGGTGTACATTGAAACTGTGACTGCATTAGGACTTAGGAAAATTTTCTAAGTGTTAGAACAGCACTTCAAACTGACTTGTGGGCCCTGTTTGAGGATGTTCTAGCTATTTTCATGAGATGGTCATATTGAGACTTTTGTTCCTTGATAAATTGTCTACAACTTTGGTAAAGGGTGCACCTCCATGCAAGGTCTCTAGGTACCACTTTTAAATTGGTCAAAGCAGATTAGTGTTATGGTCAAACTGGGGTCAAACCTAGTCAAATTGGATTTTGGTCAAAACATGAACATAGACCCTAGCTCATTTTGCTCCACTAACATATCAAAGATGTTTTCAAGTTCCTAAGTCACACAATAGCATCACACATGTCATCTATACAAAAACCCTGGCAACACATAAAGGAAGCACATAGAAACCACAATGTTGCAAGGTCATGTTTCAAGAAGGATGCACATGAAATGACGATGCTTATGGTAATGTCATGCCATGATCATGCATTATGAATGCATTATGAGGCTAACTAACACCAGGGGTGTTACAGCCCTCCCCCCTTATAAAAATCTCGTCCCGAGATTTGAAAGTCGTACCATTTTTCACAGAAAGCAGAATAGTTGTCCTTTAAATAATCCTCTTTTTCCCAAGTTGCATCACGTTCACCGTGATTACTCCAAACCACCTTGTATAATTTGACTACTCGATTTCGAGTCACCCTTTCCAGAGTATCCAGAACATATACCGGTTTCTCCTCATAAGAAAGATCGGATTTCAACTTGATGCGTCTCACATCTACTCTTTCTTCGGGAAGACAGAGACATTTTTTAGTTGAGATACATGGAATACTGGAAAGATAGCTCCCATTTCACGAGGTAGATTGAGCTTATAGGCTACTCTTCCACTTTTCTCAATAATCCGATAAGGTCCAACATATCGAGGCTCAAGCTTTCTTTTGATTCCAAAACGCTTTACTCCTCTCATAGGGGATACCTTCAGATAGACATGGTCACCTACTTCAAACTCAATAGGTTTCCTCCTCTTATCTGCGTAGCTCTTTTGTCTAGCCTGAGCAGCTGATATATTTTTCTGTATAGCACGAACTTGCTCCTCAGCTTCTTTTACAAAGTCAATACCATAGAATCTTCGTTCTCCTGGTTCCACCCAGTTCAAAGGAGTTCTACACTTGCGACCATATAAAGCTTCAAAAGGAGCCATTCTAATGCTCTCTTGATAACTGTTGTTGTAAGAGAATTCAGCGAGAGGCAACCATTTCTCCCAAGAGCCGTTACAAGAGATGATGCAAGCTCTAAGCATGTCTTCAAGAATCTGATTCACACGCTCAGTCTGCCCCGACGTCTGTGGATGATAAGCAGAACTACGGACCAAATTAGTTCCAAGATTCTGATGTAGGCGCTCCCAGAAACGAGCAGTAAACTGCGGTCCTCTGTCAGAGACAATAGATCCAGGCACTCCATGAAGACGTACGACTTCTTGGAAGTAAATGTCAGCATATTGGTGTGGGTGATAGTTACTTTTCACCGGGATAAAGTGAGCAGATTTTGTCAAACGATCAACTATAACCCAAATAGAGTCAAAACCTTTTTGGGTGGTTGGTAATCCGACAATAAAGTCCATAACAATGTCGTCCCACTTCCAACCTGGAACAGACAAAGGCTGTAGTAAACCAGGCTTCATGTGAATGGCCTTAACTCTACAACAATTATCACACCTAGCGACGTAGGCTGCAATTTCCTTCTTCATCTTGGTCCACCAATAGTACGGCTTGAGGTCCTGATACATCTTACTACTACCAGGATGGATGGACAACTTAGAAGAATGGGCTTCAGATAAGATTTGATTTCTGAGCTCTCTATCTTTTGGCACAACGAGTCTATCTTTGAACTAGAGAATTCCTTTGTCATCCACTCGAAAGTGCTTAGTTTCTTGCTCTTTCATCTTTCTCTTGATGTGAAATACACCAGTATCAGTCTTTTGTAACTTAATGATTCTACTTCTCAAAGAACAATCTACAGTGATATGATAGATTACAATAGGATGTAAGAGATGAGACAAATGAAAACCTTCTTCTATCAAAGAGTTGCAATGAGATTTTCTACTTAAGGCATCGGCAACCACATTTGCTTTACCCGGATGGTAATGCACCTGGAGGTTATAATCCTTAATCAACTCTAACCATCTTCTCTGGCGCATATTTAACTCAGGTTGAGTAAATATGTACATAAGACTCTTATGATCTGTATAAATATTGCATATATTTCCAAGCAAATAGTGTCTCCATATTTTCAGAGCATGCACTACAGCAGCTAACTCTAAGTCATGAGTCAGATAGTTAACTTCATGTTTTCTTAACTGACGCGAAGCATACGCAATAACTCGGCCTCCCTACATCAGTACGCCACCTAAACCAGTACCCGATGCATCACAATACACATCAAACGGTTTCTCAATGTCAGGTTGCGCTAATACAGGAGCTGATGTCAACAAAGTCCGTAGAGTGCGGAAAGCTTGTTCACACTCCGGAGTCCAATCAAACTTCCTATCCTTCTCAAGTAGTCGAGTCATAGGCTTAGCTATTTTAGAGAAATCCTGAATAAAATGATGATAGTAGCCAGCCAATCCAAGAAAACTCCGAACTTCATGTACTGTAGTTGGTGCCTTCCAACCCAAAACTTCCTGTATCTTAGTTGGGTCTACTGAAATTCCCTCACCAGACAATACATGACCGAGGAAAGGTACCTTCTTTAACCAGAATTCACATTTACTGAACTTGGCGTAAAGCTTATGTTCACGTAATCTGGATAAAACGATTCTCAGATGCTCGGCATGTTCTTCTTCATTTTCAGAATAGATGAGAATATCATCAATGAATATCACCCCAAACTTATCTAGCTCTTGCATGAATACTGAATTCATCAGGTACATGAAATGTGCAGGAGCATTGGTCAGACCAAAAGACATGACAAGATATTCATATAACCCGTACTTGGTAGAGAAAGCGGTCTTTGGTATGTCTTCCGGACGGATTTTAATTTGGTGATACCCAGATCTCAGATCAATCTTCGAGAATACCTTTGCTTTAGACAACTGACAAACAAGATATCAATACGAGGCAACGGATACTTGTTCTTGATAGTGACTGCATTGAGTGGTCGATAGTCTACACACATACGCAGAGACTGGTCTTTCTTCTTCACAAAGATAGCAGGACAACCCCACGGAGAAGAACTAGGACGGATCAACCCTTTCAGTAAAAGGTCACTAAGTTGGGTCTTGAGTTCAGCCAACTCATTCGGCGACATTCTATACGGTCTTTTGGAAATTGGTGCGGTACCCGGAATTAACTCAATCTTAAACTCTACATCACGATCTGGAGGTAATCCTGGCAATTCATCGGGAAAAACATCTGGAAATTCACACACTACCGGAACTTCTGCAATCTCTTTTGCTTTTGCTATCATAGCGTTAACTATAGTCTGAGGACTAATGTCTCTAGGAAGTTGCACTAGAAAAGCTTGTTGATCTTTTGGATCTCTCAACATAACCACTCTCGTAAAGGTATCGATTAGAACACCATTTCCACTCATCCACTTCATACCTAAGATTACATCTAGGCCCAATCCTGGTAATACCACGAGATCTAGATTATATAGACGTCCTTCTATCTCAATCTTTGCTCCTAAGACCAACTGGTTGGTTGAAATATTATTTCCGGCAGCACTAATATTATAACCACTATTATCTAAGGCAACGACCTTCATACCATGCTTGGCTGCAAACGTTGAACTGATAAAAGAGTGGGAAGCACCTGAATCGAACAACACAATTGCAGGCTGTTGGTTTACTAAAAATACACCGGCAGTGATAATCTCACCCGTAGGGATAGATTCCATAGTGGTGTATCGAACATACCCTTTACATACATCTACCTTATTATCATGTGATTTCTTCTGCGGAAGAGGACAATCTTTGGCCCAATGACCTGACATCTTGCAATTCCAACATGGCCGGTTACTTGGCGGTGCCTTAGACTTTCCTTTCTTAATACTGCTCCTCTTGACCGGATCCTGTTTCTGATATGGGTGATATCTGGTAGATATGCTAGGTGAATAATACTGAGGTGTAATCACCACAAAAGTATTAGTCGTAGGTGCATTAGATTCATGAGATTTCTCGTGGCTCTTAGAAGCAGCATACACAGCATTACAGTTCTCTTGAAGGATAGTATCACTGACAAACTCGTTGAAAGTGACACACTTGCTATTACACATGGCCTTCATCAATTTGAGACACAATCCTCTTTTAAAACTTGCGATCTTCTTAACCTCCGTATTAACAAATTCTGGAGCATATCTTGACAAGTTGATGAAAACATGCAGATATTCTGTTACGCTTTTGTCTCCTTGGGTGAGCTTCATAAACTCGGTGTGCTTGATTGCCATGAGGCCAGCAGGAATGTAATGTCCCCGAAATGCTTCCTTGAACTGATCCCAAACTACTTCCATATTCTCGGGCAGGGTGTTCCGATAGTGACACCACCAAACACCTGCAGGTCCTTGCAACTGTTGCGAAGCATATTCTGTTTTCATATCATCTGCCACCTTGAGCACACGAAACTTCTGTTCAATAGTGTTCAACCATTCATCTGCTTGAAGTGGTTCTTCTGCTTCTCGAAAAATAGGAGGCTCAGTATCCAAGAAATCTTTATAGTTGCTGTACTGGGCATGCTCAGGTTCCTGATGGACATGGTTTCTGACACTCTCGTCCAAGGCACGCTGACTTTCGGCAAGCATTTGCAGCAACTCAGCAGAGGTAGGTTGCAGAGGAGACGATGACGGTCCTGTATTGACACGACTCCGACTGCTAGAGTGAAGCTGACGAGACATCTGCAAGTAGTTGAAACTAGTAAGCGTTGATGACGTCAGAAGGCCGCTGCCGAATTGTATAGGCAGGAGGAAGAGACTATATCAACTATCCAATTTCCAATCTTAGAAGAAAGAAATCTCTTGGTTTGAGGTACTGATCTTCTGACAAGATGGAGAACGACATCCAAGGAAAAGGTTCACAAGAAGATATCACATTGGTGTAGCTCCATAATGGATCATGATTAGCAATCCTTGATACCTGCGCATGCCGAGCAGCACAACCTTGTGTCACGCGCCACAGGAGGCTCTCGGTTTCGTCGCGGCACCATGGAGTACTAATCGCAACACCATTACCGAACACACCCATGAGGAATCCTCACGTGTCAGGAATTAGGCGTATAGAAACAATATGATCCAAAGATGGGGTAGCAAACAAGGATGGATACAAGGTTAGAAGCAATGGAGAGACAAGTTGTAGATCAAAACGTGTCCCAGCTCGAGTAGATACATCATGAACCTGTGTCTTGCCTTCTTCCACGGGTCAGGAATGAATTGGGTTTTAAGGTTGACACTATGACCACTCCACTAGGTTGGTTGACCACTCCCAATTCTTCACGAAATAAATGCAACTAATTACGGGACAACCGTTTGGAGGGAAGAAAATTTTAAAAGAATGGGATAAGCAATTTATAAGGGAGGGAGTAATGCAGAATGCAATGTATGATGCGAACATGGTGCATGCACGAACCGTACGTCCTCACAAACCTAGGAAGAATTTCAAACTTCTAGCGTATAGTTCGGTGGCATACACACGTTCTCTCAATAACGATAACTAGTCGTTCTACAGGAAAAGTTGTTAGTGTACCTGCAGAAGATTGCATTTCAGCCCAATAATTCCCAATATAGCACACAAAGGAAAGCAGTAAACTAAATACTTTCCATACATACATCCCCCGATGTATATACTTCAGTATCAAAGCTACCCGACAGATATACCCACAATTAAGTACCCTCATAGATACATGATTAAACATGTAAGTATGCGAGTAACCACAACTACTCTCCCCTAGACCGACGGTTGGACGGTCATGCTCTCACAACTCCCACTTACCATGGCGTAGAGGTATTTTGATCCATACATTACCACCCAAGCGGATGGCATCCATACAATAGCACGCCGTATGGACAACGAAATAGAAACAAGCAAGAACCCCCAAGTTAGTACCTTAGTAAGCCACCTAATAGTCCTTATTTGGGCATATAGGATATGACCACTGGCACTCTTTAGTTTAGAATAAAGATTTTTCACAAAAGCTTTTGTTTGAATACACAAATGATGTGTTTACTGTTGAATCTTGCTCCGATACCAGCTGTAACGGAACCGTCCAAATTATAAGAGCACAAGTTCAAAAACAATCACCGAAACAATCAAATTCTCAAACTTGAGCCCATATAACTCCGATAGTCCACGAAATCACGAGGGATTTCAAACCAAACCGAGAGCAACCAGATCGTAATGATTCAACATAACACAACACTCGTTACAACAGTTCAAAAGTAATCTCATCCATCGGAGTACAAATATTTTTATTACAAACCAAAGTAAATATTAGCGGAAGCAACATAATTTCTGAAACCATTTGAAGTCAAATACTGCCAGTACATAGTCACATCCTGCAAAAGCATACCAGAAGAGATACTACAGAGACCATGCCCATATGGTCTAGTCTTCACACCCACAAGGCAAAGACAATACTTGCAGCAACAAGTATGAACCTGCTACCTGCAACAGGTGGGGAATAAACCCTGAGTACGAGAAGGTACTCAGCTAGACTTACCCGTCAAAAACCAGAAACAAAGGTGACACCAAGGATTATGCAAGGCTTTATAAAGTGGGCTAGCTTGACTCATTTGCAGAAAAGCTTAATACAGATAAGTAACCAATATATGCTTTAAGTATCAAGTTGATCATCATTAACCTGAAAACTAGATTAGCACCTGTACTAGAGCAATCACTTTATTAAGATCAAACAATATTTAACCATAGCAGGTATAATAAGGCTATCATCATCATTATCATCAATTCCGAACCATCATTATAATTAGTGTATCTACGCTGGAGATAACCAGTCAAGTTTCTCACTATCCGGGAGAGACGGCGACTCGAATCGATTCCAACTCAGCTGAGGGGGTATTCCTGACACTCACCCGGCAAACCCTGCTAAAGGCAGCCGTAGATAACCTTTGGTACAACTCAGGGTGGGCCCGAACAGCGCCGCATTCTCGGGGATACCAGTGGCCAGGATGCTCAGGAATTTTAACTCACCTGCCCTTGGACCCTCTGGCTCCCTTCCGAGGCGACTTTCACTTTTTGGCTTCATAGCCTGAGTTGAGCTACTAGGCTTCGCGGTCGGCAACCTCAGGCCGGCCAGCTAAATGTCAGACATGCGTTCAAAATGACATAGAAGGCTCCAGGTCTCAGTCCTTAATCGACACAGACGGGGATAGATCCACACCCAAGACCTCCATGCCTCGTTGCTTCACTATCGTCATCCCGCCCGGTCTTATTTCATTTTATTAACACATGGTTCACTTCCACGATAGCAAGTATAGCCAACCGTGACCTGATAAAGCCCTATATCTCGCAGGTGACAGGAAATCACCCGACTTCTACCGGTCTAATTTAGCAGGGCTAAGCATAGATACGATCCTGTCTACTTAGGATTCAAGGTTCGAATTGCTGAACAAGGAATGTTATCAATGCAGCAAGGGTTTCCAACCAACTCCTATCACGTAATGCAACAATACATATAACATGTATAGATAGATAATTTCTTGGAAAGTAGGAGGCTTATAATGCTCCGGGGCCTGCCTTAACCGAAAGAAGAGAGATCAAGGTTCGGCTTCAAGAAC
The DNA here is from genome assembly GCA_022457205.1 of Saccharum spontaneum. Taxonomy (NCBI): domain Eukaryota; kingdom Viridiplantae; phylum Streptophyta; class Magnoliopsida; order Poales; family Poaceae; genus Saccharum; species Saccharum spontaneum. Next base: position 51,483,926 of record CM039580.1, on the reverse strand, counting down.
GATTCCCACGTCTTCTCCGTCTTCGTCGGACTAGACCTCCGGTTCTCGAACGGAATTCAACTTCGGGTCCCACGCCCAGCGGGACTTCGCTCGTAACACGATTCTTGGCACACCTATTGCATGTAGATGCATCCAATGAATTTCATGTATGCATCCAAAAATGACATGATGATTTATGGACGTGCATGAATGATGTGAAGATGAATGCAATGACATTGCAACGTTGTAAGCACAAAACCAAGTTATGTGGTGCTCTATTCAAATCACTTCAATCTTAGGTGCAAATTTCCTCTCCGGTATTGACATGTTTAAACATTCCTAAGAAACCACTAAGTATCACAAAGTTAAGATTAAACACGCACGTAACAAGATTCCAGACATTAGTATTTACAACATATTATCAACAGTAGCTAAGAAAACTCACAACTGGAGTTCTACCAATCCAAATGACCTGAAAGAGGACATTCTGGAAAGCTTATGAAATTGTCTACATTTAATTTATAAACATCTAAGCATGATTTCCTCATTTACTAAGTCGAAATAGCACATGTACAGAATCTGTTCTAGAAGACAGAGAGCACTCCCAAAGCTGAACCCAAATTGGAACAGCTGTCATTTCTAAACTATAAGTCCAAATGCTACCAAAATTTACCAGCAACTAGTTCATGAAATTCTCAACAACTTTGCTATAGATCACCAAGCATGAAAACATCATTATCATAGGTTAATTATCTTAACTAGCAATTCTGTCCAGAAATGACAGAATCACTAATTTAAATATTTAGTGACGATTCAAAAGCACAATTGGACCAAACTAAGTTTACCAACTTGTTGTGCATATCAAAGGAACATCAGAAAGTATAGTGCCAACTTCTAAATAAATTATTTAATATTCTTTTATAATTTATTTAGTTAATTAGGTGATTAAAGAAACATATAGTAAAACTATATATAAAAATCTACAAAAATTACAGTAGCCACCTAATGCTTCACATAGGCTACCATAAAAATTTCACTTCATTTTGCCAAGCATATATGGAGATATCAAAAATAATAGATGGCAGGTTTATTTCTAGCATAAATAGGAAACCCTATTGAAAAGTATCAAACAACAGATTTCATATCTTTCCTCGCATCTTTCTAACATAAGAACAACACTCACCAAGTTTCACCCTTACTGGATCTCTAGAAAAATTATGAAAATTCACACAAGATCCATTCAAGCAAACAAGATAATTATATAACTCCACCAAACCCGATCCAAATTGCATGAAAATTTAACCATAAGCTATTCATGATATGAGCAGTTCACTATAAAAATTTCATGCCATTTGGAGCTTCACAGAAAAAGATATCATTTTCTTCTTTTTCTACATGAATAAAAGATATAATTAATAACTATTTAATTCATCACAAAACATGACACATATTATATTTTTATAATAAACTAGACATTATGCAGAGCACACCCAAATTTAAAGTACCTTATTTGGACCTCTAGAACAGGAGATTTGAATTTACAAAGTTTGAGTACAAAACAAACATTCGAAATAAATCAAATAAAACAAAACCTAATCTATTCCTCCCACTCGGGCCGGCCCAGCAAGGGCAGCTTGGCCCGTGTCTGATGCGGCCCACGTCGGAACAGGGGGGGGAAGACAGAGGAGGGGCGCCGCTGACAGCCGGGCCCCACCTGTCAAAGGCACCAGGGCAGGGGACGGCGGCTCGCTGCCGATTCCTCGACGACGGCGCGGCCTCCGGGGAAACCACGAGCACTGACGCGTTCTCCAGGTGACGCCGCGTCGGTTGGGGTGCTTGGTGGGGCGCGGGGACACCGGGAGGTGCCCGCCGGCGGTAATGGCGGCGGCGGCGGACTAGCGGAGGTGTTCCGACGAATGCGGCTTGGCAGCGAGTGAGAAAACGCGCGCGTGAGCTTCAGGGTGCTGCGAGAGACGCGGAACAAGCGAGGGGGTGAGAGGCGCGGCACCAAGATGAGCCGGCCACGGTGAGCTTGAGCTCCGGTGAGGTCAAGGCCATGGCCGCAGCGGCGGAAATGCCCAATATGGCCTCACCTCCACTTGGTTGGCTCCGGGAAAAGGTGTAGAAGGTAGGGAAGGTTGCAGTGGTGCTCCGTGCAGCAAGGTTTGGGTGGAGGCGCGAAGATGACGGCGCACTGGCTCGTCGAGTGCGCGGCGGAGCTGGCGGCCTGCTCTTCCGCCTTGGCGAGCACAACAGAGGGAGGGGGAGAAATGAGCAGCGAGGCAGGGAGGCTGCGGCACGTGGCGTCTTCGTGAGGGCGAGCTCAGTGCAGCACAGACGCGTGAAGGCCACGCGGCGCCGGATTCCTGGGCTCGGTTGGCCACGGCCGAGTTCGAGTTTCTGAACTAAAGACGCCGATTCAGTCAAGAAATCGACTGTCAGCCGAAATTCTACGTCCTATAACTCCTAATCCAGGGCGATCTAGTGTGAGCTATAGTAAGCAAAATTGTAGAGGGACATTAGGTCTACAAGATTGTCAATAGGGTCTTGAGCTGATTCGGCTTAGGTAGTGAGATACAGCTTGCCAAAGTAGGTCACCTAGAAACTGAAACTGAGTTTCAGTTAAGGCTCGACTGAACCCTGATTTTTACAGCACTCTAGCTCCTAAACCAGTGAGAATTAGGTGATGGTACTATTAACAAAATCATAGAGCTATGTGAGTACTACAAATATGTCAATAAGAACTTGAGCTAATTCAGCCTAGATTAGTAACTATAGAGCCCTAAAGTGGTGTACATTGAAACTGTGACTGCATTAGGACTTAGGAAAATTTTCTAAGTGTTAGAACAGCACTTCAAACTGACTTGTGGGCCCTGTTTGAGGATGTTCTATCTATTTTCATGAGATGGTCATATTGAGACTTTTGTTCCTTGATAAATTGTCTATAACTTTGGTAAAAGGTGCACCTCCATGCAAGGTCTCTAGGTACCACTTTTAAATTGGTCAAAGCAGATCAGTGCTATGGTCAAACTGGGGTCAAACCTAGTCAAATTGGATTTTGGTCAAAACATGAACATAGACCCTAGCTCATTTTGCTCCACTAACATATCAAAGATGTTTTCAAGTTCCCAAGTCACACAATAGCATCACACATGTCATCTATACAAAAACCCTGGCAACACATAAAGGAAGCACATAGAAACCACAATGTTGCAAGGTCATGTTTCAAGAAGGATGCACATGAAATGACGATGCTTATGGTAATGTCATGCCATGATCATGCATTATGAATGCATTATGAGGCTAACTAACACCAGGGGTGTTACAGTTAGTGTCGGTGTAAAATAGGTGAATGGTTTGTACCAAACATACCATAATTTTAGAAATCGTTTTGGACACACCCGATGGCACTCCTAGGTTGCGAGGCTCAAATGGAAGCTCATTTCAGTCCGTTTAGAGATAGTTCTAATCTTGACGCAAGATAGGTGCACGGTTTGGGCCAAATGTACAATGGCCTTAGAAATTGTTTTGGGCGCACCGGATGGAACTCCTAGGTGACGAGGGTCATGTGGAATCTTGTTTCGGTCTGTTTGGAGAAAGTCTTAGTGTTCATGCAAGATAGGTCAATGCTTTGTGCCAAACCTACCATTAGCTCAGAAATAATTTTGGACACACCGGATCCAACTCCTAGGTGACGTGGGTCATGTGGAATCTCGTTCGGTCCATTGGGAGACAGTGTAAGTGTTGGTGAATGATAGGTGTACAGTTTGTGCCAAACATGACATAACATTAGAAATCATTTTCGACGCACCTGATGGCACTCCTAGGTGATGAGGCTCAAGTGGAAGCTCAATTCAGTCCGTTTGGAGATAGTGCTAATCTTGGATGCACCCGAATGTACCACTGGTTCAGAAATTGTTTTGGATGCACCCGATGTATCTCCTAGGTGACGTGAGTCATGTGGAATCTCCATTCGGTCCATTTGGAGATAGTGTTAGTGTCGGTGCAACATAGGTGCACAGTTTGCGCCAAACGTAACATAGGCACACAAATCGTTTTGGATGCACCCAATGGCACTCCTAGCTTGCGAGGCCCATGTGGAAGCTCATTTCAATCCGTTTGGAGGTAGTGCTAATCATGATTCAAGATAGGTGCACAGTTCGGGCCAAATGTACCATGGCCTCAGAAACCATTTTGGGCGCAGCGGATGGAACTCCTAGGTGACGTGGGTCACCTGGAATCTCGTTTTGGTCTGTTTAGAGACAGTGTTAGTGTTAGTGCAAGATAGGTGAATGGTTTGTGATAAAAACCATAGGCTTGGAAATCATTTTGGACGCACCAAATTGAACTCCTAGGTGACGTGGGTCATGTGGAATCTCGTTTCAGTCTGTTTGGAGATAGTGTTGGTGTCGGTGCAAGATAGGAGCACGGTTTGCATCAAATGTACCAGAAGCTCAGAAATCATTTTGGATGCACCTGATGGCACTCCTAGGTTGCGAGGCTCAAGTGGAAGCTCACTTCAGTCTATTTCAAGATACTGTAGATCCTGACCCAAGACAGATGCACGGTTTGTGTCGAACGTAACTTTGGCTCAAAAATTATTTTGGATGCACCAGATGCAACTCCTAGCTGACATGGGTCATGTGGAATCTCGTTCGATCCGTTTTGAGACAGTGTAAGTGTCGGTGCAAGATATGTGCACAGTTTATGCCAAACATAACATAGCCTCAGAAATCATTTTGGACGCACCCGATGGTACCCTAGGTCATGAGGCTCAAGTGGAATCTCGATTCAGTCCGTTTAGAGATTATGCTAATCTTGACGCAAGATAGGTGCACGGTTTGCGCCGAAAGTACCACAGGTTTAGAAATCATTTTGGACGCACCCGATAGAACTCCTAGATGACGTGGATCATGTGAAATCTCGTTTCGGTCCATTTGTAGATAGTGTCAGTGTTGGTGCAACATAGGTGCATAGTTTGGGCCAAACGTACCATAGGCATAGAAATCGTTTTGGATGCACCTCAGGGCACTCCTAGGTTCGAGGCTCAAGTGGAAGCTTATTTCAGTCCGTTTGCAGATAGTGCTAACCTTAACCCAAGATAGGTTCACGTCTTGGGCTGAAAGTACCATAGTCTTGGAAATCATTTTGGACATACCGGATTGAACTCCTAAGTGATGTGGGTCATGTGGAATCTCGTTTCGGTCCGTTTGGAGACAGTGTTAGTGCCGGTGCAAGATAGGTGTACAGTTTGCACCAAACGTACCATAGGCTCAGAAATCATTTTGAATGCACCCGCTAGTACTCCGAGGTGAGGTATTGGAAGCAAGATTCGGTCCATTTGGAGATAATGCTAATCTTCACGCAAGATAGGTGCACGGCTTGCGCTGAACGTAGCATGGGCTTAGAAATTGTTTTGGATGCACTCGATGGAACTACTAGGTGACGTGGGTCATGTGGAATCTCGTTTCGGTCCATTTGGAGACAGTGTTAGTGTCGGTGCAAGATTGGTGCATGGTTTGGGCCAAATGTACCATAACCTTAGAAATCATTTTGGACGCACCCGATGGCAGTCCTTCGTTGCGAGGCTCAAGTGGAAGCTCATTTCAGTTCATTTCGAGATAGTGCTCAACTTGACGCAATATAGGTACATGGTTTGTGCCGAATGTACCCTAGGCTCGGAAATCATTTTGAACGCACCTGATGTCACTCCTAGGTTGTGTGGCTTAGATGGAAGCTCATTTCAGTCCATTTTGAGATAGTGCAGATTTTGAGGCAATATAGGTGCACAGTTTGCGCCGAACATACCATTGGCTCAGAAATCATTTTGGATGCACCAGATGCAACTCCTAGGCGACGTACCACAAGCCCAGAAATCATTTTGGACGCACCTAACGGCACTCCTAGGTTGCTAGGCTCAAGTGGAAGCTCATTTCAGTCTGTTTCGAGATAGTGCAGATCTTGACGCAAGATAGGCGCATGGTTTGCGCCGAACGTACCATTGTGTCAGAAATCGTTTTAGATGCACCGGATGCAACTCCTAGGTGATGTGGGTCATGTGGAATCTCATTCGGTCCGTTTCAAGACTTTGTAAGTGTCGGCGCATGATAGGTGCACAGTTTGTGCCAAACATAACATAGCCTCAGAAATCATTTTGGACACACTCGATGGTACTCCTAGGTGAGGAGGCTCAAGTGGAATCTCGATTCAGTCTGTTTGGAGATAGTGCTAATCTTGATGCAAGATAGGTGCGCAGTTTGCGCCGAACGTACCACAGGTTCAGAAATCATTTTAGACGCACCTGATAGAACTCCTAGATGACGTGGATCATTTGGAATCTCGTTTCGATCCATTTGGAGATAGTGTTTGTGTCGGTGCAAGGTAGGTGCACCGTTTGCGCTAAACGTATCATAGGCCCAGAAATTGTTTTTGACGCAGCTGATGGCACTCCTAGGTTCGAGGCTCAAGAGGAAGCTCCTTTTAGTCCATTTGTAGAAAGTGCTAATCTTGACGCAAGATAGGTGCACGGTTTGGGCCAAATGTACCATGGCCTCGAAAACCATTTTGGACACAGCGGATCGAACTCCTAGGTGACGTGGGTCGTCTGGAATCTCATTTTGGTCCATTTAGAGACAGTGTTATTTTCAATGCAAGAAAGGTGAATGGTTTGCGCCAAACGTACCATTAGAACATAAATCATTTTGGATGCACACAATGGCACTCCTAGGTTGCGAGGCTCAAGTGTAAGATCATTTCAGTCCGTTTAGGGATAGTGCTAATGTTGACGCACGATAGGTGTACGGTTTGGGCTAAACATACCATGCCGTCAGAAACCGTTCCGGACGCACCGGATGGAACTCCTAGGGACGTGGGTCTTGTGGAATCTCTTTTTGGTCCATTTGGAGACAGTGTTAGTGTCAGTGCAAGATAGGAGAATGCTTTGGACCAAACGTACTATACGCTCAGAAATCATTTTGGACGCACCCGACAGCACTCCTAGGTTGTGAGGCTCAAGTGAAAGCTTATTTTAGTCCATTTCAAGATAGTGCCGATCTTGATGCAAGATAGGTGCATGCTTTGCGCCAAACGTACCATTGGCTCAAAAATTTTTTGGATGCACCAGATGCAAGTCCTAGGTGACGTGGGTCATTGGAATCTCGTTCGATCCATTTCGAGACAATGTTAGTGTCGATGCAAGATAGGTGCACAATTTGTGCCAAACATAACATAGCATCAAAAATCATTTTGGACACACCTGATGGTACTCCTATGTGACGAGGCTCAAGTGGAAGCTCGATCCAGTCTGTTTCGAGATAGTGCTAATCATGAAGAAACATAGGTGCACGGTTTGCGCCGAACGTACCACATGCTCAAAAATTGTTTTGGACGCACTCGATGGAACTCCTAGATGACGTGGGTCATGTGAAATCTTGTTTCGCTCCATTTGGAGACAATATTAGTGTCGGTGCAAGATAGGTGCATAGTTTGCGCCAAAGGTACCATAGTCGCAGAAATCGTTTTGGACGCACTTGATGGCACTCCTATGTTCGGGGCTCAAGTGGAAGCTCATTTCAGTCTGTTTGGAGATAGTGCTAATCTTTACCCAAGATAGGTGCATGGTTTGGGCGGAAAGTACCATAGGCTTACCGGATTGAACTCCTAGGTGACGTGGGTCGTATAGAATCTCGTTTCGGTCCGTTTAGAGATAGTGTTGGTGTTAGTGCAAGGTAGGTGCACGGTTTGCGCCATATGTTCCACAAGCTCAAAAATCATTTTGGACGCACCCGATGGCAATCCTAGGTTGAGAGGCTCAAGGGGAAGCTCATTTTAGTCCATTTTGATATAGTGCTCACCTTGACACAAGATAGGTGCACGGTTTGTGCCGAATGTACCATAGGCTCGAAAATCATTTTGGACGCCCTAGATGCAGCTCCTAGTTGAAGTGGGTCAGCTGGAATGTCGTTTCGGTCCATTTAGAGACAGTGTTGTGCCAAACGTATCATAAGCTCTGAAGTCATTTTGGACACACGTGACGGCACTCCTAGGTTACGAGGCTCAAGTGCAAGCTCATTTCAGTCCATTTGTGCTCACCTTGACACAAGATAGGTGCTCAGTTTGTGCCGAACGTACCATTGGCTCATAAATTGTTTTTGACGCACCGGATGGAACTGATAGGTGACGTGGGTCATTAGAATCTCGTTTTGGTCCATTTCGAGGTAGTGTAAGTGTCGGTGCAAGATAGGTCCATAGTTTGTGCCAAACATAACATAGCCTCAGAAATTGTTTTGAATGCACCTGATGGTACTCGTAGGTGACGAGGCTCAAGTGGAAGCTCGATTCAGTCCGTTTAGAGATCGTGCTTGTAACACCTCAAGTGTTTAGTCCATAATTGCATTGCATTTGCATAAGCATAAGCATGCATCATTCATGTTTGTTATTTTATGTGATGCAACACATGTGATTGTTTCTAGGAGTTTTGTTTGGCTCATATCATGGATACTTGATAGTTGGTGTAACAAAAGGGTAGAGTAGCCGATCATGTCCTACAACACCTTAATTATACTTAGGGTAACTCTTGGAGCAAGGTTCATGTTGATCAAAATTTCAAAAATGCCCTCCAAGAGATGGTTGACCACCATTTGGCCCTAGGATGCTCTAGTTTGACCATTTAAAAAGTCTATCTTAGAGACCTTGCATGGAGGAGCACCCTTAAGCAAAGTTGTAAAGAATTTTATGGAGAACAAAATTCTCAATATGACCATCTCATGAAATTGATCAGAACATGCTCAAAAGTGGCCCACAAGTCAGCTAGAGGAGTGGCCTCAATACTTAGAATTTTTCTAAGTCTGTAAATTGACCCTCCAGTTTTACTGAGGCCTACTTTAGGAGCTTGTAGTTTGCAAACCAGGCCAAACCAGCTTCCACTCATATTGACAAACTTGTAGTCCTCATGTAGCTCTACAACATTGCCAACATCACCCAAGCCTGGTTCTCAATAGTTTAGGAGATATAGTGTCAGGAATTTAGGGTTTCAGTCGGCAGTTGTCTCTGAAACTGCATTCCAGTTTCCAGGGGCATCACTTTGGAGCTTTATAGTTTCAAATCTGAGCCGAATTGGTTCTGGAGCCAATTAGCAAAGTTGTTGACCTCACAAAGCTCTACAAATGTTGTATTATCACCTGCTCCTAACTCGAACCAGTTTGGGAGATATTTAGCGCCAAAATTGCTCTGTCAGTCGGCCACCGATGACACTTGCAGTCGATTCAGTCGACGAACTCGGACGACGTCCGCGTCGTGGCGCTCGGGCAGGAAACCGGTGACCCATGGCGACCGAGCACTGCCTTCGCCTCCACGTCGCGAGCCCAGGCGCGGGTTTGAACACCGAGCGGACACCTCCACCTCCCTCACGCGCGCTCATTCTCCTCTCCCTCCCTCTCGCTCTGGTCGGGCTCACCGAGGCGGAAAAACAGAGGCGCCATTGCCGCCGCAGCCTTTCTCCGGCTCGCGCGAGCTCACCGTCTCACCACCATCCTCCAAATCCCGTCCAGTGCTCCGCCAACATCCCCTCCACCTCCGTCACCCGTTGCTTGACTGGATTGTGCAGAGGTGAGGGCGAATTTTGGTTTCCGCCACCGCGAGTCCTCGCCGGCGTACTGTCCGCGCGGCGGCTCACCGTGGCCGGCTCTCTACAGTCATCCTCCAATCATCCCACCACATGTTCTGGGTTCCGGGGTTGGTAGCGCAGCCTAGGTGATGATGCTACCGGATGGGATGGCCGGTACACGTCGAAACATCGTCGTGCGCTGCCGCGCCATGGCCGCCGGTGCGGTGCTCACGCGGTCAGCGGCACTCGCTCCACCTCCGTCCTATTCCTTGGCATGGAGACGTCCGCCTTGTCCTCAGGGAGCCGGAGCACACCTCGCTTGGGTCCCTTATTCCCGGAGCTCGCCGGACCGCCACCGGGTGCCGCCGCAGAGCCGCGGTCTCCATGGCCGTCGTAGCTAGGTTGGGTTAGGGTCAGCAAATCTAGGTTTGGTCGATGCGGGGAGTCGCGGGAAAGCCGTTGGTGCCCTTCCCGCAGCCGGAGGCGCCACCGTCGACGAGCTGGAGCTCACCGGAGTCGCGGCTGTCTTCTCCCCTCGCTCTCTCTCTCTCTGGCCTGCGGGCCCTCGCCGTCAGTGCCACGCGCGGGCGGGAGTCCGAGCGGGCCACGCGCGCGCGTCATGGGCCGCGCTATTCCCGGGCCGGCCCAGCTTTGAATTGAAATTTATTTCATTTAATTATTTTGTCACAGAAATTGTGGTAGTTTGGAAAATGTAGATCTAGGGTTGTACTTGCTCAAAAATCATGAGATAAATTTTGTTATGATCTACATGATGTGTAGTATTTTAGAAAAATATAAATCTGGTATGAGATGTTTAATTTCTGTGTGAATTTAATAGATCTTTTAAATGTGTTTTGAAATGGATGCAAAATTGTTAAATATATAACTTGAGCTGTAGTATCCCAAAAATCATGAAATTTGGTGGGGAGGTTACTTTATACTTGCCCTAGCTCTAGTAAAAAATTGGTGCTTAAGTAATTTTCAAGTTATAAGGCTATCTTGTTATTTTAGGAAATAATTGAATGAATTTTAGTAATTTTTCTACATGTGCAATGTTCTTGTAACTTTTTGGAGAATGTCTTGGTACCCTAGAGTATCTAAGAAAAATATGAAATCTGTTGTTTGATACTTTTCAATATGATGTATTAATTATACAAAAATCAGCCTTTTGGACTTGTAAATTTTGTATAGGGAGTTCCTGTGAATAAAATTTGTTCAAAGTTTTACAATGGTCTCTTTTTGGGTCATGGAGTCCCCTGTAATTTTTGTAGAATTTTAGGAGCAGTTTACATATATGTTTAAAATTCCACCTAATTAATTAAGTAAATTAAGAAATGAGTATAAATAAATGTTATAGGTGGTCACACCTTACTTTCTGGTGTTTTTGTAACCCATGTGATCTTTTGGTGACATTAGTTTGGTTTTAGGGGACTTTGGCCACATCAATAAATATTTAACCCTTGCAATTTTAGGTTTTCTGGACAGCTGGTAGTATTTCTAAGTTTGACCCTTGATAAAAATGGTAGCTGGAAAACTTGTAAATACCAAAGTTGTAGTAAACTTAATAAACTAGCTTGTGTCAAAATTTGGGAGCATTTGGCTTAGTAGTTTGAGAATTATTGCTGTTTAAAGTGGCAGTCCAGAATCTGCTACTCTCTGTTTAGAGAAAACAGATTCTGGAACTTATGAAATTTGACATGGAAAACTCAGGAGCTTGGGGTTGAGGTCTGAAAATGAATTGTAGTGCATTTCTTAGGCTTTCCAGATTGTCTTAGATCATATCTTTTGGAGTTGGAAATCTCTAGTTATGATAAAAACAAGTAGCTGCTATCCAGAATGTTTTACTGTGGTAATTGTTGATTAGTTGTGGTGTGGTCTCCTAAGAAATGCTACTCTTGTAATTGTTAGGTGTTAGGGCCTTAACTGAAGAAGAGCAGCTTTATCTTAGGTTGAGTAGATTAGGTGAGTACTTCTCTACCGGAGAGGAAATTTGCACCTAGTCTTTTGAAGTGATTTGAATAGAGCTTTAAAAGTGTTGAATGCATTTCATTCCGAGCATACTGCATCTTTCACTATGCATCCATGAGATTTATTATGCACTCATGCAATAGGTGTTCCGGAGGGGGTAACACTCCTCGAATTCGAACAAGCGATACCGGAGGAGGTGCAGAGCCAACCGGAGGAGCCAACAGAACCAGTCGGCGAAGGAGACGCCGCTGAAGATCTACCCGAGTGCCCGGACCACAGACCTTCAACTTTTCTCAAAGGCAAGCCCCGGTGCATGCTGAACCCATCGTTTTATAAATATATCTTGAGTACTTTTAATTGTTTACTGCATTAAGTAGTAGGAGTTGTATGAAAACAATTGTTGCATTATACCTGTCCTTGTCTAGATATTGTACTTAAATCCTATATTAGGTTTAGGCACGTGTCAATGCTTAGCCCTGCTTAGTACGGTAGAAGTCGGGTGATTTCCGATCATCCGCGAGAGATAGGATTGGGTCGCGAGTGGCTTATGGCTATCGTGATGGAACCATGCTTTAAAATGAAATTGAGACCGGGCGGGGGTTCGATGGTACAGCTGCAAGACACTTCACGTCTTGGGTGTGGAGCCATGCCCGTCTGAGTCGTTTAAGGACCGATTCGCTATACGTCCTTGAGTCATGTTGAACGCAGTCTAACACTTAGTTGGCCGGATAAGTCGTTCCGACCGCGAAGTCGAGTAGTATGGTTCAGGCCGGGAATCGAATGGTAGGTTGCATCTTGGAGGAGAGAAAGGATGTGCTTGGGGACATTGGCGTGAGACCAAGGGGGGTTAGAGTCCCTATCACCTGGCAGAGTGTCGCCCTTGGGGACGCGACATCATTCGGACCCACGATTCCTGAACTGTACGAAAGATGACCTGAGCAGCCCTCGCCAGGCGTGACTCGGTGAGTGTTAGAAATACCCCTCCAGCTGGATAGGAATTCGATTCGAATCGCTGTCGCTCCCGGTTAGTGAGCACTTGACTTGAGCAGCGGCAACGTAGATCTCATTAATTGAACAGATGGTTAAGTGAATGATACAATGTTGCCACAATTTATACCTGCTATGGAAATAATGTTAATAATTGTTTGATGATAATCAAGTGCATGTTTAGTACAGGTGCTAAGATAGATGACAGGTAAATGCTAAAAATAACTGCTAGTACAGGTTATAAGAGTTTCAACTACTTATGCCTTTATGCAAAATGTGATGTCAGCTAGCCTCTTGTGTAAGCCTTGCATAATCCTTGGTGTCATATTATTTCTGGTTTATGACGGGTAAGTCTAGCTGAGTACATTCCAGTACTCAGGGTTTATTCCCTCCTGTTACAGATGATATGCTTTATCAAGGCTTCTGCAAGACGTGTCTCCACCCTGCGAGTGATGATGACTAGATCACTAGGGCGTGATCGTCTTTATGTACTTTCCTCATGCTTTTGCGGGTTGTCGATCATCAAGACTGGCAGTAATTAATCAACTAGTGTGTGTGTTATGCTTCCGCTACTTTCCAAACTTGGTTTGTAATATTTGCTACTCCGTGGTGTAAACTTATTTCGGAACTACTTGTGAAATGTAACGTACGATGTGTATGTTGAATGATGCGATCCTGGTTGTAAGCAGTTTGGTTTGAAATCCTTCGTGGTTTCGATTGACTACCAGGATTATATGGGCTCAAGTTTGAAAATTTGAGCGCTTCGGTGCTTGTTTTCGTACTTGTGCTCTTATAATTTGGTCGGTTCTGTTACAGCTGGTACCGGAGCATAATTCAACATTAAACACATCTTATGAGTAATTAAAAACAAAAGTATTTGTTTGCAAAAAGGGTTAAACTATAAAAATTATTTTTATAGTTACGCCAGTGATCACATCCCTTGGCCCAAATAAGGACTCTTAGGTGGCTTATTATAAAGACTAACTTGGGGGTCTTGTTTGTTTTTGTTTCGTCGTCCATACGGCGTGATATTGTATGGATGCCATCCACTTGGGTGGTAATGTATGGATCCATTACCTCGACGCTCTGGTAAGTGTGAGTTGTGAGAGCATGATCGTCCAACCGGCGGTCTAGGGGAGAGTAGTTTTGGTGACTTGCATACTTACATGTTCAAACCATGTAATTATGTAAAGCACTTAATTGTGGGCGTCTATAAATCGGGTAGCTTTGATACTGAAATATATACATCCGGGGATGTGTATATGGAAAGTATTTAGTTTACTGCTTTCTTGTATGTTATTTTGGGAAATGTCGGGCTGCAATGAGATTTTCTGCAGGTACACTAACAACGTAACGAGTAGACCGATAGTTTCGCTTATATGAGAGAACGTATGTATGCCACCGTTTAGCGTTAGCACTTTAGTTTTCTACTAAGGTGAGAGGGCGTACGAAATGAGCATGCATCATGTTTAATTATATCATACATGTCATTTACTCCCTCCTTAAAAATTTCAATAGTCCCGACTAAATTAAATTTCGTATCCCCTAAATGATCCTCACTTTAAGTCGTATCTTGTTGATACAGATGGCACGTACTAGGATGACAGCCCGTAAGTCGACCGGTGGAAGGGTCCCTCGCCACCAACTAGCTCCACGTGAGCCCCGTCCTGAGCCCACTGAGGTGGAAAGGTTACGGGCTGAGTTGGCAGAGGTGACTGCTGCTAGGGATGCAGCGCGGCAGCAACTGGAGCAAGTGATTTATGACCGTGATCAGGAAACGCTTGCAGTCCAGAGGTTGACGGTGGCAAATCGCAACTGTCAGCACATGTTGGTCTGTGTCATGGACCAGAGGGATGAAGCCTGGCACGAGGAGAATGTTCTGAGGGCTCGTCAGTTTGAGCTCGAGCAACAGTTAGAAAATGCTGAAGAATACAATGACAATCTTCATGAAGAAGTACACCGCCTGAACAACCAACTTAATCCTCTGCTACCTAGAAACAACAACGTAGATGAGGACATGGGTTCAGGAATCTTCATGGCTAAGGATGATGATGAAGTGGAGGTCAATGGACCACAGAATGCCCCACCTGTAGAAGCACCAGAGGAAGAGCCAGAAGAAGAAGACGAGGAGTTAGAGCCTGTCAGTGATGAGGACGGCGGGGACATCCTTGACACTGACTCTGAGGATGATGCTTAGAGTAGTCATCACGTACCTATGATGTTAGGAACGTCTTTTGCGCCTCCCCGTGTAAGAGTGAGGCCTTGTAATAACTTGACTTTGGGATGTAAGGTTGAACCGTATGTTTCCTGAATGTAGTTTGAACCTGTTAATTGCGATCACAACTTGATGTCTTATTATGTTGCGTTCGATGATGGTGTCACAATTAGCACCCTTCGGTGCCACGACGAAACCGAGGGCCTCCTATGGCGCGTGACATAAGGCTATGCTGCTTTGCACGCGCTGGTATCGAGGCGGCTAGTCATGATCCACCATGGAACTCTCCATTGAGAAGTCTCTTTGTGGTCAGTTTGAAGTAGCCTTTCACAGTCAACTAAAAATTTTCAGATCGAATCCAAGGACCGTGCGAAAGGTCAAAAATCACGTAGATAGTGACATAAACGGTTCAGTAACTGTGTGCTCCCTGTGAGTGAGCCTTTATCAAAGAACATCTTGTTGGATTCCCTCGTATGATTGCGTCAATTGATGCGCTTGAATGGATTGTGCGGTTGTGATGAATTATTGTGCCTTGACTATTTTGAGAAGTCCATTTCATAAAGTCAGTTTGACATATTTGCAATGATTCATCTACAAATTTCCCACATCATCAGTGCTCATTGGCTATGCATTTTGCAGATGTCGTACAATCTCCGTCGGGGTCGTGGCAATGAGGAGGAGGAACAGCCACCCCCTCCGCCACCACCTACTCCGGCTGAGCTGATGCAATCCGTGGTAGAAGGGCAGCGCATGTTGGCTGACGCCATGCGCCAACTGGCCAATCGAGAGGATCGTCATGGCCGCCAGGGCCCAGAACCAAATCAGTACAGTGATTTCAAGGACTTTCTTGATACAAAGCCCTCGCTCTTTAAGGAAGCGGAAGAACCACTGCAAGCCGACGAGTGGTTGAATACTATTGAACAAAAGTTTCGTGTACTACGCCTGACTGATGAGCTAAAAACTGAGTATGCTTCTCATCAGTTGCATGGTCCAGCAGGTATTTGGTGGAGCCACTATCGTTCCACACTGCCTGCAAATGTCCCGATTGCTTGGGACCAGTTCAAGGCAGCATTCCGGGGGAACTATATTCCTCCAGGTCTGATGGCAATCAAGCACACAAAATTCATGAGGCTGTCATAGGGAAACAAAAGCTTGACTGAATACTTGCAGTCTTTCAACAACCTGGCAAGGTATGCCACAGAGTTTGTGGATACCGATGCCAAGAAGATTGCTAGCTTCAAAAGGGGCCTCGGCCCAAAGCTGATGAAGACTATGGGCACCAGCAAGTGTACTACTTTCAATGATTTTATCAGTGATGCTTTAACCCAGGAGAACAATAATGCTATTTATTCTGCCTCTAAGAGCCGTAAAAGGGCCCTTGAGGCGAGTGCTTCTCAGTCATGGGCCTCAGCTGCACCAAGGTCTTCCCCTCGCCCACCTGCTCAGAATACAAAGTTCCGTCCACCGCAGACGAAGCCTGCTGCAAAAACTGGATTCTGCAAGGCTTATACAGTCGCTCTGCCAATGGGCAATTCTGGTCAGAGCAGCTCTAGTGTTCCTCCCAGCAACATGCCTTGCTGGAACTGCAACAAGCCAGGACATTGGTCCCGGAACTGTCCTTACCCTAAGAAGAATGTCAACCAAGGTGGCCGTCAGGGACACGCTCATTATAACAGTATTGAGGAAATACCATCTGGTGAGGTGGTCACTGCTGGTAAGTTCCTAGTTGACCAACACCCTGCGGTGGTACTTTTTGATTCAGGTGCTTCGCTTTCCTTTATCAGTCCTAAGTTTGCATCAAAATTCGCACACAAGTTGCATACTGTTGAAGGTGTGGGTTACTGCATTAGTGCTGCAAGTGGGAATATTTCCACGAATAAAGTAGTGGGGAACCTTAAGTTTGAGATAGAAGGGCGAAATTATTCGCTTGCTCTATTGGTTTTACCGGGTTTAGACATAGATGTTATCTTGGGCATGAATTGGATGAGTCAGAATGGGGTACTCATTGACACATCCGCTCGGGTAGTTATGCCCAGAGATCCTATGGATCAAAAGGGTTTTCTAGTACAACTTCCCAGAAAAGTTGAATTGTCGGGGGAAGTTCATGCTGTGCAAGCAAAGGCGTTGGCCGAAATTCCCATAGTAAATGAGTTTTCGGACGTTTTTCCCGATGATTTGCCGGGACTCCCTCTGGATCGGGATGTGGAATTTAAAATCGAGTTGTTGCCTGGCACGGCACCCATCTCTAGGAGACCTTATAGGATGCCTCCAAATGAGTTAGCTGAACTTAAGGTGCAGTTGAATGAACTGTTAAAGAAGGGGTTGATTCGTCCTAGCTCGTCTCCGTGGGGATGCCCTGCTATCTTTGTAAAAAAGAAGGATCAAACCTTGCGGATGTGCGTGGACTATAGACCTCTGAACGCAGTCACCGTTAAGAATAAGTATCCTCTACCGCGTATCGATATCTTGTTCGATCAGTTGTCCAAAGCAAAAGTCTTTTCCAAGATTGATCTAAGGTCTGGGTACCATCAGATTAAAATCCGTCCTGAAGATATTCCAAAAACAGCCTTCTCGACAAGATACGGCCTTTATGAGTATCTTGTTATGTCTTTCGGCCTGACAAATGCCCCAGCACACTTCAAATGCCCCGAATTGGACAAGTTTGTGGTGGTGTTCATTGATGACATCTTGGTGTATTCTGAAAATGAGGAAGAACACGCTGAACACTTGCGTATTGTTCTCGGCAGATTGCGTGAACATCAACTGTATGCGAAGTTCAGTAAGTGTGAATTCTGGCTTCGTGAAGTACCTTTCCTTGGGCATGTGTTGTCCGATGGAGGAATTATGGTGGATCCCACTAAGGTACAAGAAGTCTTGAATTGGAAGGCTCCTACCTCGGTTCATGAGGTCCGGAGTTTTCTTAGGTTGGCTGGCTATTATCGTCGCTTCATCCCGGATTTTTCAAAAATAGCCAAACCCATGACGCGGTTGCTGCAAAAAGACACCAGGTTTGTCTGGACTCCTGAGTGTGATGTGGCTTTTCACCAATTGCGAACCCTCCTAACCTCGGCTCCGGTTTTAGCACAACCGGATATCGAGAAACTGTTTGATGTTTACTGTGATGCCTCAGGCATAGGTTTGGGAGGTGTTTTGATGCAGGAAGGCCGAGTAATTGCATACACCTCACGGCAACTTCGGAAGCATGAGGTGAATTATCCAAAGCATGACTTAGAGCTGGCTGCAGTTGTTCATGCTTTGAAAGTATGGCGGCATTATCTGCTGGGCAATCTCTGCAATATCTATACAGACCACAAAAGCCTCAAATACATCTTCACCCAACCCGAGTTAAATATGCGACAGAGAAGATGGCTCGAGTTGATTAAGGATTATAATCTTCAAGTACACTATCATCCAGGCAAGGCAAATGTGGTTGCGGACGCTTTAAGCCGTAAGTCTCATTGACATTCCTTAGTTGAAACTGATTTTCATCGATGCCGCCTGTTACATCCAGCAGTCTTGTACAACATCACTGTCAGTGGTACTCTCAGAAACAGAATCATTGAGCTCCAAAAGACTGATCCGGGTATATTTCACATAAACGGAAGATGAAAGAGGAAGAAACTAAGCATTTCAGGTTAGATGACAAAGGTGTGCTGTGGTTTAAGGATAGATTAGTGGTACCTAAGGACCGAGAGCTTAGAGATCAGATCCTGTCCGAAGCACATTCGTCCAAGTTGTCCATCCATCCTGGTAGTAATAAGATGTATTATGATTTGAAGCCACTTTATTGGTGGACCAAGATGCGGAAAGAGATAGCGGCATACGTTGCTAGATGTGACACATGCTGTAGAGTTAAAGCTGTGCATATGAAAGCTGGGTTACTCCAACCACTTTCTATCCCAGGCTAGAAATGGGAAGAGATAAGCATGGATTTCATTGTCAGACTTCCTCCTACTGTCAAAAATCATAACTCCATCTGGGTAATTGTTGATCGATTGACCAAATCGGCTCACTTCATCCCAGTGAGAGTGGACTATCGTCCCACTGACTATGCTGAGTTGTACTTCAATCAGATAGTTCGGCTTCATGGGGTACCTCATACCATCGTTTCTGATCGTGGTCCCCAGTTCACTGCTCGCTTTTGGGAGCATTTGCATCACCTCTTGGGAACCAAATTAGTGAGAAGCTCTGCTTATCACCCCCAGACGTCTGGTCAGATGGAACGAGTTAACCAAATCTTGGAAGATCTATTGCGGGCATGCGTCATTTCATCCAAGGGTTCTTGAGAAAAATGGTTACCTTTAGCCGAATTCTCGTACAATAACAGTTACCAAGAGAGTATTAAGATGGCCCCGTTCGAAGCTTTGTATGGTCGTAAGTGTCGAACTCCACTAAACTGGGTAGAAGCTGGGGAAAGAAGGTATTATGGCATTGATTTTGTCCAGGAAGCCAAGGAACAAGTCCGTACTATCTAGAAACACATGGCTGCAGCCCAAGCTAGACAGAAAAGCTATGCTGATCGTCGTAGAAAGCCACTCGAGTTTGAAGTTGGAGACTTCGTTTATCTGAAGGTATCTCCAATGAAGAGTGTCCAACGTTTTGGTGTTAAGCGGAAACTTGCACCAAGATACGTGGGTCCTTTCCAGATCATAGGAAAGAGCGGAGCTGTTGCGTACAAAATCCAGTTACCCCCTGAAATGAGTGCCATATTCAACGTTTTTCATGTATCTCAGCTCAAAAAGTGTCTTCGAGTTCCTGAGGAACAAGTTCCTTTAGGAGATATCAGGCTTGAATCCGACTTAACCTACGAAGAAAAGCCAGTCCGAGTGATCGATACTCAGGAATGAGTAACTAGAAGCAAAGTGGTTAAGTGGCACAAAGTGATGTGGAGTAATCAAGGTAGCGAAAGTGATGCTACGTGGGAACGGGAAGACTATTTGCGGGATGGTTATAAGGAATTATATGAAAAATGGTACGCTTTCCAAATCTCGGGACGAGATTTTTATAAGGGGGGAGGGCTGTAACACCTCAAGTGTTTAGTCCATAATTGCATTGCATTTGCATAAGCATAAGCATGCATCATTCATGTTTGTTATTTTATGTGATGCAACACATGTGATTGTTTCTAGGAGTTTTGTTTGGCTCATATCATGGATACTTGATAGTTGGTGTAACAAAAGGGTAGAGTAGCCAATCATGTCCTACAACACCTTAATTATACTTAGGGTAACTCTTGGAGCAAGGTTCATGTTGATCAAAATTTCAAAAATGCCCTCCAAGAGATGGTTGACCACCATTTGGCCCTAGGATGCTCTAGTTTGACCATTTAAAAAGTCTATCTTAGAGCCCTTGCATGGAGGAGCACCCTTAAGCAAAGTTGTAAAGAATTTTATGGGGAACAAAAGTCTCAATATGACCATCTCATGAAATTGATCAGAACATGCTCAAAAGTGGCCCACAAGTCAGCTAGAGGAGTGGCCTCAATACTTAGAATTTTTCTAAGTCTGTAAATTGACCCTCCAGTTTTACTGAGGCCTACTTTAGGAGCTTGTAGTTTGCAAACCAGGCCAAACCAGCTTCCACTCATATTGACAAACTTGTAGTCCTCATGTAGCTCTACAACATTGCCAACATCACCCAAGCCTGGTTCTCAATAGTTTAGGAGATATAGTGTCAAGAAGTTAGGGTTTCAGTCAGCAGTTGTCTCTGAAACTGCATTCCAGTTTCCAGGGGCATCACTTTGGAGCTTTATAATTTCAAATCTGAGCCGAATTGGTTCTGGAGCCAATTAGCAAAGTTGTTGACCTCACAAAGCTCTACAAATGTTGTATTATCACCTGCTCCTAACTCGAACCAGTTTGGGAGATATTTAGCGCCAAAATTGCTCTGTCAGTCGGCCACCGATGACACTTGCAGTCGATTCAGTCGACGAACTCGGACGACGTCCGCGTCGTGGCGCTCGGGCAGGAAACCGGCGACGCGTGGTGACCGAGCACTGCCTTTGCCTCCACGTCGCGAGCCCAGGCGCGGGTTTGAACACCGAGCGGACACCTCCACCTCCCTCACGCGCGCTCATTCTCCTCTCCCTCCCTCTCGCTCTGGCCGGGCTCACCGAGGCGGAAAAACGGAGGCGCCATTGCCGCCGCAGCCTTTCTCCGGCTCGCGTGAGCTCACCATCTCACCACCATCCTCCAAATCCCATCCACTGCTCCGCCAGCATCCCCTCCACCTCCGTCACCCGTTGCTTGACCGGATTGTGCAGAGGTGAGGGCGAATTTTGGTTTCCGCCACCGCGAGTCCTCGCCGGCGTACTGTCCGCGCGGCGGCTCACCGTGGTCGGCTCTCAACAGTCATCCTCCAATCGTCCCACCACGTGTTCTGGGTTCCGGGGTTGGTAGCGTAGCCTAGGTGATGACGCTACCGGATGGGATGGCCGGTACACGTCGGAACACCGTCGTGCGCTGCCGCGCCATGGCCGCCGGTGCGGTGCTCACGCGGTCAGCGGCACTCGCTCCACCTCCGTCCTATTCCTTGGCATGGAGAGGTCCGCCATGTCCTCAGGGAGCCGGAGCACACCTCGCTTGGGTCCCTGGTTCCCGGAGCTCGTCGGACCGCCACCGGGTGCCGCCGCAGAGCCGCGGTCTCCATGGCCGTCGTAGCTAGGTTGGGTTAGGGTCAGCAAATCTAGGTTTGGTCGATGCGGGGAGTCACGGGGAAGCCGTTGGTGCCCTTCCCGCAGCCGGAGGCGCCGCCGTCGGCGAGCTGGAGCTCACCGGAGTCGCGCCTGTCTTCTCCCCTCGCTCTCTCTGGCCTGCGGGCCCTCGCCGTCAGTGCCGCGCGCGGGTGGGAGTCCGAGCGGGCCGCGCGCGCGCGTCATGGGCCGCGCTGTTCCCGGGCTGGCCTAGCTTTGAATTGAAATTTATTTCATTTAATTATTTTGTCACAGAAATTGTGGTAGTTTGGAAAATGTAGATCTAGGGTTGTACTTGCTCAAAAATCATGAGATAAATTTTGTTATGATCTACATGATGTGTAGTATTTTAGAAAAAATCATGAAATTTGGTGGGGAGGTTACTTTATACTTGCCCTAGCTCTGGTAAAAATTTGGGCATCAGTGCTTAAGTAATTTCAAGTTATAAGGCTATCTTGTTATTTTAGGAAATAATTGAATGAATTTTAGTAATTTTATACATGTGCAATGTTCTTGTAACTTTTTGGAGAATGTCTTGGTACCCTAGAGTATCTAAGAAAAATATGAAATCTGTTGTTTGATACCTTTCAATATGATGTATTAATTATACAAAAATCAGCCTTTTGGACTTGTAAATTTTGTATAGGGAGTTCCTGTGAATAAAATTTGTTCAAATTTTTACAATGGTCTCTTTTTGGGTCAGAGAGTCCCCTGTCATTTTTGTAGAATTTTAGGAGCAGTTTACATATATGTTTAAAATTCCACCTAATTAATTAAGTAAATTAAGAAATGAGTATAAATAAATGTTATAGGTGGTCACACCTTACTTTCTGGTGTTTTTGTAACCCATGTGAACTTTTGGTGACATTAGTTTGGTTTTAGGGGACTTTGGCCACATCAATAAATATTTAACCCTTGCAATTTTAGGTTTTCTGGACAGCTGGTAGTATTTCTAAGTTTGACACTTGATAAAAATGGTTGCTGGAAAACTTGTAAATACGAAAGTTGTAGTAAACTTAATAAACTAGCTTGTGTCAAAATTTGGGAGCATTTGGCTTAGTAGTTTGAGAATTATTGCTGTTTAAAGTGGCAGTCCAGAATCTGCTACTCTCTGTTTAGAGAAAACAGATTCAGGAACTTATGAAATTTGACATGGAAAACTCAGGAGCTTGGGGTTGAGGTCTGAAAATGAATTGTAGTGCATTTCTTAGGCTTTCCAGATTGTCTTAGATCATATCTTTTGGAGTTGGAAATCTCTAGTTATGATAAAAACAAGTAGCTGCTATCCAGAATGTTTTACTGTGGTAATTGTTGAT
The DNA here is from genome assembly GCA_022457205.1 of Saccharum spontaneum. Taxonomy (NCBI): domain Eukaryota; kingdom Viridiplantae; phylum Streptophyta; class Magnoliopsida; order Poales; family Poaceae; genus Saccharum; species Saccharum spontaneum. The sequence continues at coordinate 51,461,166 of CM039580.1, read as the reverse complement.
TAGTTGTGGTGTGGTCTCCTAAGAAATGCTACTCTTGTAATTGTTAGGTGTTAGGGCCTTAACTGAAGAAGAGCAGCTTTATCTTAGGTTGAGTAGATTAGGTGAGTACTTCTCTACCGGAGAGGAAATTTGCACCTAGTCTTTTGAAGTGATTTGAATAGAGCTTTAAAAGTGTTGATTGCATTTCATTCCGAGCATACTGCATCTTTCACTATGCATCCATGAGATTTATTATGCACTCATGCAATAGGTGTTCCGGAGGGGGTAACACTCCTCGAATTCGAACAAGCGATACCGGAGGAGGTGCAGAGCCAACCGGAGGAGCCAACAGAACCAGTCGGCGAAGGAGACGCCGCTGAAGATCTACCCGAGTGCCCGGACCACAGACCTTCAACTTTTCTCAAAGGCAAGCCCCGGTGCATGCTGAACCCATCGTTTTATAAATATATCTTGAGTACTTTTAATTTTTTACTGCATTAAGTAGTAGGAGTTGTATGAAAACAATTGTTGCATTATACCTATCCTTGTCCAGATATTGTACTTAAATCCTATATTAGGTTTAGGCACGTGTCAATGCTTAGCCCTGCTTAGTACGGTAGAAGTCGGGTGATTTCCGGTCATCCGCGAGAGATAGGATTGGGTCGCGAGTGGCTTATGGCTATCGTGATGGAACCATGCTTTAAAATGAAATTGAGACCGGGCGGGGGTTCGATGGTACAGCTGCAAGACACTTCACGTCTTGGGTGTGGAGCCATGCCCGTCTGAGTCGTTTAAGGACCGATTCGCTGTACGTCCTTGAGTCATGTTGAACGCAGTCTAACACTTAGTTGGCCAGATAAGTCGTTCTGACCGCGAAGTCGAGTAGTATGGTTCAGGCGGGGAATCGAATGGTAGGTTGCATCTTGGAGGAGAGAAAGGATGTGCTTGGGGACATTGGCGTGAGACCAAGGGGGGTTAGAGTCCCTATCACCTGGCAGAGTGTCGCCCTTGGGGACGCGACATCATTCGGACCCGCGATTCCTGAACTGTACGAAAGATGACCTGAGCAGCCCTCGCCAGGCGTGACTCGGTGAGTGTTAGAAATACCCCTCCAGCTGGATAGGAATTCGATTCGAATCGCCGTCGCTCCCGGTTAGTGAGCACTTGACTTGAGCAGCGGCAACGTAGATCTCATTAATTGAACAGATGGTTAAGTGAATGATACAATGTTGCCACAATTTATACCTGCTATGGAAATAATGTTAATAATTGTTTGATGATAATCAAGTGCATGTTTAGTACAGGTGCTAAGATAGATGACAGGTAAATGCTAAAAATAACTGCTAGTACAGGTTATAAGAGTTTCAACTACTTATGCCTTTATGCAAAATGTGATGTCAGCTAGCCTCTTGTGTAAGCCTTGCATAATCCTTGGTGTCATATTATTTCTGGTTTATGACGGGTAAGTCTAGCTGAGTACATTCCAGTACTCAGGGTTTATTCCCTCCTGTTGCAGATGATATGCTTTATCAAGGCTTCTGCAAGACGTGTCTCCACCCTACGGGTGATGATGACTAGATCACTAGGGCGTGATCGTCTTTATGTACTTTCCTCATGCTTTTGCGAGTTGTCGATCATCAAGACTGGCAGTAATTAATCAACTAGTGTGTGTGTTATGCTTCTGCTACTTTCCAAACTTGGTTTGTAATATTTGCTACTCCGTGGTGTAAACTTATTTCGGAACTACTTGTGAAATGTAACGTACGATGTGTATGTTGAATGATGTGATCCTAGTTGTAAGCAGTTTGGTTTGAAATCCTTCGTGGTTTCGATTGACTACCGGGATTATATGGGCTCAAGTTTGAAAATTTGAGCGCTTCGGTGCTTGTTTTCGTACTTGTGCTCTTATAATTTGGTCGGTTCTATTACAGTGCTAATCTTGACGCAAGATAGGTGCACGGTTTACGCTGAACATACCATAGGCTCAGCAATCATTTAGGACGCACCCTATGGAACTCCTAGATGATGTGGATCATGTGGAAGCTTGTTTCGGTCCGTTTAGAGATAGTGTTAGTGTCGGTGCAAGATAGGTGCACGGTTTGCGCCAAACGTACCATAGTCGCAGAAATCGTTTTTGACGCACTTGATGGCACTCCTAGGTTCGAGGCTCAAGCGGAAGCTCATTTCAGTCCGTTTGGAGATAGTGTTAATCTTGACCCAAGATAGTTGCATGGTTTGGGCTGAAAGTACAATAGGCTTACCGGATTGAACTCCTAGGTGACGTGGGTCATGTGGAATCTAGTTTCAGTCCGTTTAGAGACATGGTTGGTGTCGATGCAAGATAGGTGCACGGTTTGCGCCAAACGTAACACAAGCTCAAAAATCGTTTTGGACGCACCCGATGGCACTCCTAGGTTGCGAGGCTCAAGTGGAAGCTCATTTTAGTCCATTTTTAGATAGTATTCACCTTGATGCAAGATAGGTGCATGGTTTGCGCCGAACGTACCATAGGCTCAGAAATCATTTTGGATGCCCTAGATGCAGCTCCTAGGTGACATCGGCCATGTGGAATCTCGTTCGGTCCATTTGGAGACAATGTTAGTGTCTGTGCAAGATACGTGCACAATTCACACCAAACAAAACATAGCCTCAGAAATCCTTTTGGACGCACCCGATGGTACTCTGAGGTGACGAGGCTCAAGTGGAAATTTTATTCAGTCCATTTGGAGATAGTGCTAATCTTGACGCAAGATAGGTGCACGGTTTGCGCTGAACGTACCACTGGCTCAGAAATTGTTTTGGATGCACCCGATGGAACTCCTAGGTGACGTGGACCATGTGGAATCTCGTTTGGTCCGTCTGGAGACAATGTTAGTCTCAGTGCAAGACAGGTGCACGTTTAGCGCCAAACATAACATAGGCACATAAATCGTTTTGGACACACCTGATGGCACCCCTAGGTTGCGTGGCCCAAGTGGAAGCTCATTTGAGTCTGTTTGGAGATAGTGCTAATCTTGACGCAAGATACGTGCAAAGTTTGGGCCAAACGTACCATGGCCTCGGAAACCATTATGGACGCAACAGATGGAACTCCTAGGTGACGTGGGTTGTCTGGAATCTCAGTTTGGTCCGTTTAGAGATATTGTTAGTGTCAGTGCAAGACAGGTGAATGGTTTGCACCAAACGTACCATATACTCTGAAATCATTTTGGATGCACGCGATGGCACTCCTAGGTGACGAGGCTCAAGTGGAAACTCATTTCGGTCCGTTTAGAGATAGTGCTAAACTTGACGAAATAAAGGTGCATGGTTTGGGCCAAAACATACCATGGCCTCGAAGACCATTCTTGACACACCACATGGAACTCCTAGGTGATGTGGGTCATGTGGAATCTTGTTTTGGCCCTTTTGGAGATAGTGTTAGTGTTAGTGCAAGATAGGTGAATGCTTTGCACCAAACATAACATAAGCTCAGAAATCATTTTGGGCGCACCCGATGGCACTCCTTGATTGTGAGGGTCAAGTGGAAGCTCATTTCAGTCTGTTTCATGATAGTGCTGATCTTGACGCAAAATAGGTGCATGGTTTGCATCGAACATACTATTGGCATAGAAATCAGCTCGGATGCACCATACACAACTCCTAGGTGATGTGGGTCATGTGGAATCTTGTTTGGTCCGTTTCGAGACAGTGTTAGTGTCGGTGCAAGATAGGTGCACAGTTTGGGCCAAACATAACATAGCCTCAAAAATTGTTTTGCATGCACCCGATGGTACTCCTGGGTGACGAGGCTCAAGTGGAAGCTTGATTCAATCCATTTAGAGATAGTGCTAATCTTGATCCAAAATAGATGCACAGTTTGCGCCAATCGTATCACAGGCTCAGAAATCATTTGGATGCACCCGATTTATTCTCCTAGATGACGTGGATCATGTGGAATCTCGTTTCGGTCTGTTCGGAGACAGTGTTAGTTTTGGTGCAAAATAGGTGCATGGTTTTTAGATGCACCTGATGGCACTCCTAGGTTCTAGGCTCATGTGGAAGCTCTTTTCAGTCCGTTTGGAGATAGTGCTAATCTTGACCCAAGATAGGTGCGCAGTTTGGGCCAAAAGTACCATAGGCTTGGAAATCATTTTGGACGCACTAGATTGAACTCCTAGGTGACGTGGGTCATGTGGAATCTCGTTTTGGTCCATTTGGAGACAATGTTGGTGTCGGTGCAAGATACGTGCATGGCTTGCGTCAAACATACCACAAGCTCTGAAATCATTTTGTACGCACCCGATGGCACTCCTACGTTGCGAGGCTCAAGTGGAAGATCATTTCAGTCCATTTGGTGATAGTGCTCACCTTGACGCAAGATAGGTGCACGGTTTGCGCCGAACGTACCACAGGCTCAGAAATTATTTTGGATGCACCCGATGGAACTCCTAGGTGACGTGGGCCATGTGGAATCTCGTTTGGTCCGTCTAGAGACAATGTTAGTGTGAGTGGAAGACAGGTGTACATTTAGCGCCAAACGTAACATAGGCACATACATCGTTTTGGACAAACCTGATGGCACCCCTAGGTTGCGAGGCCCAAGTGGAAGCTCATTTGAGTCTGTTTGGAGATAGTGCTAATCTTGACGCAAGATATGTGCAACGTTTGGGCCAAACGTACCATGGCCTCGAAAACCATTATGGATGCAGCAGATGGAACTCCTAGGTGACGTGGGTCGTCTAGAATCTCAGTTTGGTCCGTTTAGAGATACTGTTAGTGTTAGTGCAAGACAAGTGAATGGTTTGCGCCAAATGTACCATATACTCTGAAATCATTTTGGATGCACGCGATGGCACTCCTAGGTGGCGAGGCTCAAGTGGAAGCTCATTTCGGTCCGTTTAGAGATAGTGCTAATCTTGACGCAATAAAAGTGCATGGTTTGGGCCAAAACATACCATGGCCTCGAAGACCATTCTTGACGCAACACATGGAACTCCTAGGTGACGTGGGTCGTGTGGAATCTCGTTTCGGCCCTTTTGGAGACAGTGTTAGTGTTAGTGCAAGATAGGTGGATGCTTTGCGCCAAACGTAACATAAGCTCAGAAATCATTTTGGGCACACCCGATGGCACTCCTAGATTGTGAGGGTCAAGTGGAAGCTCATTTCAGTCCGTTTCGTGATAGTGCTGATCTTGACGCAAGATAGGTGCATGCTTTGCATCGAACGTACCATTGGCTTAGAAATCGGCTCAGACGCACCATACACAACTCCTAGGTGATGTGGGTCATGTGGAATCTTGTTTGGTCCGTTTCGAGACAGTGTTAGTGTCGGTGCAAGATAGGTGCACAGTTTGGGCCAATTATAACATAGCCTCATAAATTGTTTTGCATACACCCGATGGTACTCCTAGGTGACGAGGCTCAAGTGGAAGCTTGATTCAGTCCGTTTAGAGACAGTGCTAATCTTGATCCAAAATAGATGCACAGTTTGCGCCAAACGTGTCACAGGCTCAGAAATCATTTGGATGCACCCGATTTATTCTCCTAGATGACGTTGATCATGTGGAATCTCATTTTGGTCCGTTTGGAGACAGTGTTAGTTTCGGTGCAAAATAGGTGCATGGTTTTTGGATACCTGATGGCACTCCTAGTTCCAGGATCATGTGGAGTCTCTTTTTAGTCCATTTGGGGATAGTGCTAACCTTGACCCAAGATAGGCGTGCGGTTTGGGCCAAAAGTACCGTAGGCTCATAAATTGTTTTGGATGCACCCGATGGAACTCCTAGGTGATGTGGGCCATGTAGAATCTTGTTTGGTCTGTTTGGAGACAATGTTATTGTCAGTGCAAGATAGGTGCACGGTTTGCGCCAAACGTAACATAGGCACATAAATCGTTTTGGACACACCCGATGCCACTCCTAGGTTACGAGGCCCAAGTGGAAGCTCATTTGAGTCTGTTTGGAGATAGTGCTAATTTTGACGCAAGATACGTGCAAAGTTTGGGCCAAATGTACCATGGCCTCGGAAAACATTATGGACGCAGTGGATGGAACTCCTAGGTGACATTGGTCATCTGGAATCTCAGTTTGGTCCGTTTAGAGATACTGTTAGTGTTAGTGCAAGACAGGTCAATAGTTTGCGCCAAACGTACTATATGTTCTGAAATCATTTTGGATGCATGCGATGGCACTCCTAGGTTACCAGGCTCAAGTGGAAGCTCATTTCGGTCCGTTTAGAGATAGTGCTAATCTTGACGCAATAAAGGTGCATGGTTTGGGCCAAAACATACCATGGCCTCGAAAACCCTTCTTGACGCACTAGATGGAACTCCTAGGTGACATGGGTCGTGTGGAATCTCGTTTCGACCCTTTTGGAGATAGTGTTAGTGTCAGTGCAAGATAGGTGAATGCTTTGCGCCAAACGTAACATAAGCTCATAAATTATTTTGGACGCACCCAATGGCACTCCTACATTGTGAGGGTCAAGTGGAAGCTCATTTTAGTCTGTTTTGCGATAGTGCTGATCTTGATGCAAGATAGGTGCATGGTTTGCGTCGAATGTACCATTGGCTCATAAATCAGCTCGGACGGACCATATGCAACTCCTAGGTGATGTGTGTCATGTGGAAACTTGTTTGGTCCGTTTCGAGACAGTGTTAGTGTTAGTCCAAGATAGGTGCACAGTTTGGGCCAAACATAACATAGCCTCAGAAATTGTTTTGCATGTACCCGATGGTACTCCTAGGAGACGAGGCTCAAGTGGAAGCTCGATTCAGTCTGTTTAGAGATAGTGCTAATCTTGATGCAAAATAGGTACACTGTTTGCGCCAAACGTACCATAGGCTCAGAAATCATCTGGATGCACCCGATGGAACTCCTAGATGACGTGGATCATGTGGAATCTCGTTTCGTCTGTTTGGAGATAGTTTTAGTTTTGGTGCAAAATAGGTGCATGGTTTTTAGACACACCTGATGGCACTCCTAGGTTCTAGGCTCATGTGGAAGCTCTTTTCAGTCCGTTTGGAGATAGTGCTAATCTTGACCCAAGATAGGTGCGCATTTGGGCCAAAAGTACCATAGGCTTGGAAATCATTTTGGACGCACTAGATTGAACTCCTAGGTGACGTGGGTCATGTGGAATCTCGTTTTGGTCCATTTGGAGACAATGTTGGTGTCGGTGCAAGATAGGTGCATGGCTTACGCCAAACATACCACAAGCTCTGAAATCATTTTGTACGCGCCCGATGGCACTCCTAGGTTGCGAGGCTCAAGTGGAAGATCATTTCAGTCCATTTCGTGATAGTGCTCACCTTTACGGAAGATAGGTGCACGGTTTGCGCCGAATGTACCATAGGCTCATAAATCGTTTTGGATGCACCCGATGGAACTCCTAGATGATGTGGATCATGTGGAATCTTGTTTCGGTCCGTTTGGAGATTGTGTCAGTGTCGATGCAAGATAGTGCACAGTTTGCGCCAAACGTACCATAGGCACAAAAATCATTTTGGACGCACCTGATGGCACTTCTAGGTTCGAGGCCCAATTGGAAGCTCATTTTTGTTCATTTGGAGATGCTGCTAATCTTGACCTAAGATAGGTGCACGGTTCAGGACGAAAGTACCATAGGCTCGAAAATCATTTTGGACGCACTAGATTGAACTCCTAGGTGACGTGGGTCATGTGGATTCTCGTTTTGGTTTGGTTGGAGACAATGTTGGTGTCGGTGCAAGATAGGTGCACAGTTTGTGACTAGCTTAACATAGCCGCAGAAATCGTTTTGGAAGCTCCTAGGTTGAAGATACGTGCAAGATAGCCGCAGTTTGTGACTAGCTTAACATAGCCGATGGCACTCCTAGGTTGAGAGGCTCAAGTGGAAGCTCATTTTAGTCCATTTCGAGATATTGCTCACCTTGACGAAAGATAGGTGCATGGTTTGCGCTGAATGTACCATATGCTCAGAAATCATTTTGGACGCACCGGATGTAGCTCCTAGGTGACATGGGTCATTTGGAATCTTGTTTGGTCCGTCTAGAGACAATTTAAGTGTCAGTGCAAGATAGGTGCACAGTTTGTGCCAAACATAACATAGCCTCAGAAATCATTTTGGATGCACCCAATGGTACTCCTAGGTGACATGGGTCAAGTGGAAGCTCGATTCAATCCGTTTGGTGATAGTGCTTATCTTGATGCAAGAGAGGTCCACGGTTTTGCGCCGAACGTACCACAGGCTTAGAAATCGTTTTGGATGCATCGGATTGAACTCCTAGGTGACGTGGGTCATGTGGAATCTCATTTTGGTCTGTTTGGAGACAGTGTTGGTGTTGGTGCAAGATAGGTCCACGGCTTGTGCCTAACATACCAGTAGCTCAGAAATTGTTTTGGATGCACCCAATGGCACTCCTAGGTTGCGAGGCTCAAGTGGAAGCTCATTTTAGTCCATTTTGAGATAGTGCTCACCTTGACGCAAGATAGGTGTAAGGTTTGCACCAAATGTACCATAGGCTCAGAAATCATTTTGGACGCACCGGATGCAACTCCTAGGTGACGTGGGTAATTTGGAATCTTGTTCGGACCGTCTAGAGATAGTGTAAGTGTCTATGCAAGATGTGTGCACAGTTTGTGAAAAACATAACATAGCCTCAAAAATCCTTTGGACGTACCCGATGCTACTCCTTGGTGACGAGGCTCAATTGGAAGCTCATTTTAGTCCACTTGGAGATAGTGCTAAGCTTGACGCAAGACAGGTGCACAGTTTGCGCTGAACGTACCATTGGCTTAAAAATAGGTTTGGACACACCGGATGCAACTCCTAGGTGAGGTGGGTCATGTGGAATCTCGTTCGGTCCGTTTTGAGATAGTGTAAGTGTCGGTGCAAGATAGGTGCACAGTTTGTGCCAAACATAACATAGCCTCAGAAATCGTTTTGGATGCACCTGATGGTACTCCTAGGTGACGTGGGTCAAGTGGAAGCTCGATTCAGTACGTTTGGTGATAGTGCTTATCTTGACGCAAGAGAGGTGCACAGTTTGCACCGAATGTACCACAGGCTTAGAAATCATTTTGGATGCACCCGATGGAACTGCTAGGTAACGTGGGTCATGTGCAATCTCGTTTTGGTCTGTTTGGAGATAGTGTTGGTGTCGGTGCAAGATAGGTGCACGGCTTGTGTCTAACGTACCAGTAGCTCAGAAATCATTTTGGATGCACCCAATGGCACTCCTAGGTTGTGAGGCTCAAGTGGAAGCTCATTTTAGTCCATTTCGAGATAGTGCTCACCTTGACGCAAGATAGGTGTAGGCTTTGCACCGAATGTACCATAGGCTCAGAAATTATTTTGGAGGCACTGGATGCAACTCCTAGGTGACGTGGGTCATTTGGAATGTCGTTCGGTCTATTTAGAGATAGTATAAGTGTCTGTGCAAGATATGTGCACATTTTGCATGAAACATAACATAGCCTCAAAAATCCTTTTTGATGCACCCGATGGTACTCCTATGTGACGAGGCTCAATTGGAAGCTTGATTTAGTCCATTTGGAGATAGTGCTAATCTTGACGCAAGACAGGTGCACAGTTTACATTGAACGTACCACAAGCTTAGAAATTGTTTTGGATGCACCCGATAGAACTCCTAGGTGACGTGGGTCATGTGCAATCTCATTTTGGTCTATTTGGGGACAGTGTTTGTGTCGGTACAAGATAGGTGCATGGTTTGCGCCAAACGTAACATAGGCACATAAATCATTTTGGAAGCACCTGATGGCACTCCTAGGTTGCGAGGCCAAGTGGAAGCTCATTTCAGTCTGTTTGGAGATAGTGCTAGTCTTGACGCAAGATGAGTGCACGGTTTGTGCTGAATGTACCATAGGCTCAGAAATCATTTTGGATGCACCTGATGGAACTCCTAGGTGACGTGAGTCATGTGGAATCTCGTTTCGGTCCGTTTGGAGACAATTTTAGTGTCGGTGCAAGTCAGGTGCACGGTTTGCACCAAATGTACCACATGCTCATAATTCAGTTTGGACGCCCTTGATGGCACTCCTTGGTTCGAGGCTCAAGTGGAAGCTCATTTCAGTTTGTTTAGAGATAGGGCTAATCTTGACCCAAGATAGGTGCACGGTTTGGGCCAAAAGTACCATAGGCTTGGAAATCATTTTGGATGCACCGGATTGAACTCTTAGGCGACGTGGGTCATGTGGAGTCTTGTTTCGGTCCATATGGAGATAGTGTTGGTATGTGTAAGACAGGTGCACGGTTTGCGCCAAACATACCACAAGCTCAGAAATCGTTTTGGACGCACTCGATGGCACTCCTAGGTTGCGAGACTCAAGTGGAAGCTCATTTCAGTCCATTTTGAGATAGTGCTCATCTTGATGCAAGATAGGAGCATGGTTTACACCAAACGTACCATAGGCTCGGAAATCATTTTGGACGCACCTGATACAGCTCATAGGTGACATCGGTCATGTGGAATCTCGTTCGGTCCGTTTGGAGATAGTGTAAGATACGTGCATAGTTTGCGCCAAATATAAGATAGCCTCAGAAATTGTTTTAGACACACTCGTTGGTACTCCTAGGTGACTAGGCTCAAGTGGAAGCTTGATTCAGTCCGTTTGGAGATAGTGCTATTCTTGACGCAAGGCAGGTGCACGGTTTGCACTGAACCTACCATAGGCTCAGAAATTGTTTTGGATGCACCTGATGGACGTCCTAGGTGACATGAGTTATGTGGAATCTCGTTTCGGTCTGTTTGGAGACAGTGTTAGTGTCGGTGAAAGATAGGTGCACAGTTTGGGCGAAGCGTACCATGGCATCGGAAATCAATTCGAACACATAGGATGGAACTCCTAGGTGATGTGGATCATATGGAATCTTATTTCGATCCATTTGCAGATAGTGTTAGTGTCGGTGCAAGATAGGTGAACGATTTGCACGAAACGTACCATAAGTCTATAAATCATTTTGGATGCACCTGATGGCTCTCCTAGGTTCGAGGCTCAAGTGGAAGCTCATTTCAGTCCGTTTCAAGATAGTGCTAGTCTTGACACAAGATAGGTGCATGGATTGCGCTGAACGTACCATAGGCTCAGAAATCATTTTGGACACACCAGATGGAACTCCTAGGTGATGTGGGTCATGGGGAATCTCGTTTAGTCAATTTGGAGACAATGTAAGTGTTGGTGCAAGATAGGTGTATAGTTTGCACTGAACATACCATAAGCTCAGAAATCATTTTGGATGCACTTGATGGCTCTCCTAGGTTCGAGGCTCAAGTGGAAGCTCATTTCAGTCTGTTTGGAGATAGTGCTAATCTTGACGCAAGATAGGTGCATAGTTTGCTCCGTACATACCAGAGGCTCAGAAATAGTTTTGGACACACCTAATGGAACTCCTAGGTGAGGTGGGTCCTGTGGAATCTCGTTTCATTTAGAGACATTGTTAATGTCGTTGCAAGATAGGTGCAGGGTTTGCGCCAAACAAACCATCAGATAAGAAATCATTTTGGATGCACACTATGGCACTCCTAGCTTGGGAGGCTCAAGTGGAATCTCATTTCAATCCATTTAGAGATAGTGGTATTCTTGATGCAAGACAGGTGCATAGTTTGAGCCGAACATAACATAGGCTAGGAAATCATTTTAGTCGCACTGAATGGATCTCCTAGGTGATGTGGGTCTTGTGGAATCTTGTTTTGCTCCATTTGGAGATAGTGCCAATCTTGACACAAGATAGGAGCACGGTTTCTACCAAATGTACCATAGGCTCAGAAATCATTTTGGACGTACCCGATGGAACTCCTAGGTGACATGGGTCATATGGAATCTTGTTTTGGTGTTTTTGGAGATAGTGTTAGTGTCAGTGCAAGATAGGTACATGGTTTGTGCCAAGCGTACCATAGGCTCAAGTGGAAGCTCGTTTCAGTCTGTTTTGAGATAGTGCTAAATTTGATGCAAGTTAGGTGGACAGTTTGCACCGAACATACCATAGGCTCAGATATCATTTTGGATGCACCCGATGGAAACTCCTACGTGATAGGGTCATGTGTAATCTCAGTCCATTTGGAGACAGTGTTAGTGTCGGTGCATGATATGTGCACGATTTGCGCCAAATGTACCATAGGCTCAAAAATCGTTTTGGACGCACCCGATGGTACTCCTAGGTGATGAGGCTCAAGTGGAAGCTCACGGTTTGCGCCAAACGTACCATAGTCTTGAAAATTGTTTAGGAAGCACCGAATGGAACTCCTAGGTGACAGGGGTCATGTGGAGTCTTGTTTCAGTCTATTTGGAGATAGTGCTAATCGTGACGCAAGATAGGTGTACGGTTTACACTAAACTTACCCTAGGCTTAGAAATCATCTTGGATGCACCCAATGGAACTCCTAGATGATGTGGGTCTTATGGAATCTTGTTTAGGTCTATTTGGAGACAGTGTTAGTGTCGTTGCAAGATAGGTGCAGGGTTTGCCCCAAACATTAGCTCGATTCAGTCCGTTTGGAGATAGTGCTAATCTAGACGCAAGATAGGTGCACGGTTTGGGCCGAATGTACCACAGGCTCAAAAATTGTATTGGACACACCAGATGGAACTCCTAGGTGACGTGGGTCGTGTGCAAGATCGGTGCACGATTTGTGCCAAACATACCATAAGCTCAGAAAATTGTTTTTGACGTACCCGATGGTATTCCTAGGTGACGAGGCTCAAGTGGAAGCTCAATTATGTCCATTTGGAGATAGTGCTAATCTTGACACAAGATAGGCGCATGGTTTGCGTTGAATGTACCACATGCTCGGAAATCGTTTTGGACACACCTGATAGAACTCCAAGGCGACGTGGGTCGTGTAGAATCTCGATTTGGTCTATTTGGAGATAGTGCTAGTGTCAGTGCAAGATAGGTGCATGGTTTGCGCCAAACGTACCATAGGCTCAGAAATCGTTTTGGACACACCCAATGGTACTCTGAGGTGACAAGGCTCAAGTCGAAGCTCGATTCAGTCCGTTGGGAGATAGTGCTAATCTTGACATGACATAGGTGCACAGTTTGGGCCGAACGTACCATAGGCTTGGAAAAATCATTTTGGACGCACTGGATAGAACTCCTAGGTGATGTGGGTTGTGTGAAATCTCGATCTGCTCTGTTTGGAGATTGTGTAAGCGTCGATGCAAGACAAGTGCACGGTTTGCGCCAAACATACCATAGGCTTAGAAATCATTTTTGATGTACCCAATGGTACTCCGTGGTGAGGAGGCTCAACTAGAAGCTCGATTCAGTCTATTTGGCGATAGTGCCAATCTTGATAGAAGATAGGTTCACGGTTTGCGCCAAACATACCCTGGGCTCAAAAATCATTTTGGATGCACCCGGTCGAACTCCCAGGTGATGTGGGTCATGTGGAATCTCATTCTGCTCTGTTTGGAGACTGTGTAAGTGTTGGTGCAAGACAAGTGCACAGTTTGCGTCAAACATACCATAGGCTCAGAAAATCATTTTGGATGCACCTGATGGTACACCGTGGTGAGGAGGCTCAGCTGGTCCATTTGGTGATAGTGCTAATCTTGACAAAAGATAGGTGCACAGTTTGCGTCGAACGTACCCTAGGCTCAGAAATTATTTTGGACGCACGTGATCGAACTCCTAGGTGACGTGGGTCATGTGGATTCTCATTTCAGTCCATTTGGAGACAGCGTTAGTGTCGGTGCAAGGTAGGTGCACGGTTTACGCCAAACGTACCATAGGCACATAAATCATTTTGGACGCACCCGATGGCACTCCTCGGTTACGAGGCCCAAGTGGAAGCTCATTTAAGTCCGTTTGGAGATGGTGCTAATCTTGACGCAAGATAGGGGCACAGTTTGCGCCGAACGTACCACAAGCTCATAAATCATTTTGGATGCACCGATAAAACACCTAGCTGAGGTGGATCATGTGGAATATCGTTTCGGTCCGTTTGGAGACAGTGTTAGTGTCAGTGCAAGAGAGGTGCACGGTTTGTGTCAAATGTACCATACGCTCAGAAATCTTTTTCGACGCACTCGATGGCACTCTTAGGTTGCGAGGCTCAAGTAGAAAGCTCATTTCAGTCCGTTCAGAGATAGTGCTAATCCTGACGCAAGATAGGAGCACGGTTTGCACCAAATGTACCATAGTCTCAGAAATCATTTTGGACGTACCTGATGGAACTCCTAGGTGACGTGGGTCATGTGGAATCTCGTTTTGGTCCTTTTGGAGACAGTGTTAGTGTCGGTGCAAGATAGGTGCATGGTTTGCGCGAAACGTACCATAGGCTCAAGTCGAAGCTCGTTTCAGTCCATTTCAAGGTAGTGCTAATCCTGACGCAAGATAGGTGTACTGTTTGCACTGAATGTACCATAGGCTCAGATATCATTCTGGACGCACCCGATAGATCTCCTAGGTGACATGGGTCATGTGTAATCTCAGTCCGTTTGGAGATAGTGTAAGTATCAGTGCATGATATGTGCACGATTTGCGCCAAACACACGATATGCTCAGAAATTGTTTTGGCTGCACCTGATGGTACTCTGTGGTGAGGAGGCTCAACTAGATGCTCGATTCAGTCTGTTTGGAGATAGTGCTAATCTTGACAAACGATAGGTGCACGGTTTGCGCCGAAAGTACCCCAGGCTCATATAATCGTTTTGGACACACCCGATCAAACTCCTAGTTGACGTTAGTCATGTGGATTCTTGTTTCAGTACATTTGGAGACAGCGTTAGTGTCGGTGCAAGATAGGTGCACGGTTTGCACCAAATATACCATAGGCACATAAATCATTTTGGACACACCCGATGGCACTCCAAGGTTGTGAGGCCCAAGTGGAAGCTCATTTCAGTCCATTTGGAGATAGTGCTAGTCTTGACGTAAGATAGGTGCACGGTTTGGGCCAAACGTATCACAAGCTCAGAAATTATTTTGGACGCACCCGATGGAACTCCCAGATGACGTGGATCATGTGGAATCTCGTTTGGTCCATTTGAAGATAGTGTAAGTGTCGATGCAACATAGGTGCATAGTTTCCGCCAAACATAACATAGCCTTAGAAATTTTTTGATGCACCGAATAGTACTCCTAGGTGATTTGGCTCAAGTGGAAGCTCGATTCATTCCGTTTGGTGATAGTGCTAATCTTGAAGCAAGATAGGTGCATGGTTTGTGTGAACGTACCACAAGCTCAGAAATCATTTTGGACGCACCGATAGAACTCCTAGCTAATGTGGATCATGTGGAATCTCGTTTCGATCCGTTTGGAGATAGTGTTAGTGTCAGTGCAAGAGAGGTGCATGGTTTGCGCCAAACATACCCCAGGTTTAGAAATCATTTTGGACGCACCCGATCTAACTCCTAGTTGACGTTGGTCATGTGGATTCTCGTTTCAGTTCATTTGGAGACAGCGTTAGTGTTGGTGCAAGATAGGTGCACGGGTTACACCAAACATACCATAGGCACATAAATCATTTTGGACGCACCCGATGGCACTCCTAGGTTGTGAGGCCCAAGTGGAAGCTCATTTCAGTATGTTTGGAGATAGTGCTAATCTTGACGCAAGATAGGTGCACAGTTTGGGCCAAACGTACCACAAGCTCAAAAATCATTTTAGATGCATCTGATGGAAACTCCTAGATGACGTGGATCATGTCGAATCTCATTTGGTCTGTTTGGAGACAGTGTAAGTGTCAGTGCAACATAGGTGCACCTTTTGTGCCATACATAACATATCCTCATAAATCATTTTGGATGCATCGGATAGTACTCCTATAGGTAATTAGGCTCAAGTGGAAGCTCGATTCAGTCCGTTTGGAGATAGTGCTAATCTTGGCGCAAGATAGGTGCACGATTTGTGACGAATGTAACACAAGCTCAGAAATCATTTTGGACACACCGATAGAACTCCTTGCTGACGTGGATCATGTGGAATCTCGTTTTGGTCCGTTTGGTGATAGTGTTAGTGTTAGTGTAAGAGAGGTGCTCCTAGGTGATGAGGCTCACGTGGAAGCTCGATTCTTTCCTTTTGGGGATAGTTCTAACCTTGATGCAAGATATGTGAACGGTTTGCGTCGAACGTACCACAGGCTCAGAAATTGTTTTGGACGCACCGGATGAAACTCCTAGGTGACGTGGGTCATGTGGAATGTCGTTTTGGTCCATTTGGAGACAATGTTAGTGTTGATGCAAGATAGGTGCACGATTTGTGCCAAATGTACCATATGCTTAGAAATCGTTTTGGACGCACCCAAGGGTACTCCAAGGTGAGGAGGCTCAACTAGAAGCTTGATTTAGTCCATTTGGAGATAGTGCTAATCTTGACGCAAGATAGATGCACGGTTTGCGCCGAACGTACCACATGCTTAGAAATTGTTTTGGATGCACCCGATGGAAACTCCGAGGTAACGTGGGCCATGTGAAATCCCATTTCGGTTTGTTTGGAGACAGTGTTAGTGTCGGTGCAAGATAGGTTCATAGTTTGCGACAAACGTAACATAGGCACATAAATCGTTTTGGACGCATCGGATGGCACTCCTAGGTTGCGAGGCCCAAGTGGAAGCTCATTTTAGTCTGTTTCGGGATAGTGCTAATCTTGACGTAAAATAGGTGTACGGTTTGGGCCAAACGTACCATGGCCGCAGAAACCATTTTGGACGCAGCAGATGGAACTCCTAGGTCACGTGGGTCCTCTGTAATCTTGTTTTGGTCTATTTAGGGACATTGTTAGTGTTGCTGCAAGATTGGTGAATGGTTTGTCCAAACATACCATAATTTTAGAAATCGTTTCGGATGCACCCGATGGCACTCCTAGGTCGTGAGGCTCAAGTGGAAGCTCATTTCAGTTCATTTGGACATAGTGCTAATCTTGACACAAGATAGGTGCACAGTTTGGGCCAAACGTACCATGGCCTCAGAAACCATTTTGGTCGCACCGGATGGAACTTCTAGGTGACAAGGGTCATGTGGAATCTTGATTCAGTCCATTTGGAGACAGTGTTAGTGTTAGTGCAAGATAGGTGAATGCTTTGTGCCAAACGTACCAATAGCTCGAAAATCTTTTTGGACGCATCGGATGCAACTCCTAGGTGACGTGGGTCATGTGGATATAGTCTGTTGGGAGATAGTGCTAATATTAACACAAGATAGTTGCACAGTTTGGGCCAAGCGTACCATAGGCTTGGAAAAATTGTTTTGGACGCACCGGATGGAACTCCTAGGTGACGTGGGTCATGTGGAATCTTGTTCTGCACTGTTTGGAGACAGTGTAAGTGTCGATGCAAGAAAAGTGCACGATTTGCACCAAATATACCAGAGGCTTAGAAAACATTTGGATGCACCTGATGGTACTTCGTGGTGAGGAGGCTCAACTGGATGCTTGATTCAGTCCGTTTGGAGATAGTGCTTATCTTGACAGACGATAGGTGCATTGTTTGCACTAAACGTACCCTGAGCTCAAAAATCATTTTGGACGCACCTAATCGAACTCATAGTTGATGTTGGTCATGTGAATTCTCGTTTTAGTCCATTTGGAGACATCGCTAGTGTCGGTGCAAGATAGGTGCACGGTTTGCACCAAACATACCATAGGCACATAAATCATTTTGGAGGCACCCGATGGCACTCCTAGGTTGCGAGGCCCAAGTGGAAGCTCATTTCAGTCTGTTTGGAGATAGTGCTAATCTTGACGCAAGATAGGTGCACGGTTTGGGCCAAACATACCACAAGCTTGGAAATTATTTTGGACTCACCCGATGGAACTCCTAGATGACGTGGATCATGTGGAATCTCATTTGGTCCGTTTGGAGACATTATAAGTGTCAGTGCAAGATAGGTGCACAGTTTGCGCCAAACATAACATAGCCTCAAAAATCATTTTGGATGCACCGGATAGCACTCCTAGGTGATTAGGCTCAAGTGGAAGCTCAGTTGAGTCCATTTGGAGATAGTGTTAATCTTGGCGCAAGATAGGTGCACGGTTTGTGACAAAGATACCACAAGCTCAGAAATCATTTTGGCCGCAACGATAGAACTCCTAGCTGACATGGATCATGTGGAATCTCGTTTCGGTCCGTTTCAAAATTGTTTTAGTGTTAGTGCAAGAGAGGAGCACGGTTTGCACCAAACGTACCATAGGCTCATAAATCGTTTTGGACGCACCCGACGGCACTCTTAGGTTGCGAGGCTCAAGTAGAAGCTCATTTCAGTCCGTTTGGAGATAGGCTAATCTTGACGTGAGATAGGTGCACGGTGATGAGGACATCAACACCGATCATACATCCACGCCGTCCACGCCGACACCTGCTGGTCCTATTACCCGTGCTCGTGCTCGAACACTTAATCATCAAGTGAGTTCCTTCTTGAGCTCTTGTCCATCCTGTTTAGATCTTGGAGACACGTGCACTCTTGTTTTGATTAGGAATCAAGGAGAAGACCGAAAGGGAAAAGGACTCGCGTAGGCTGGATTCGGACTGCAGCACACCTCCAACTTGTGACGGTCGCCACGGTTACATACGGAGTCGGATTGGGGTGATTCTGGACTTGTTGGAAAGCTAATAAAGTCTACTTTCATACGGATCTGACCTCATACTCATACCTGCTCAGAAACGGCGTCAACAGTCCAAAAATCACTGAGAGGTCTATTCTATCCAAGGTGCTGCGCCACCTTAAGTTAGCCCAATGGGCTTGTATCTTTTAGAGTCCAGTAGGGACACGTCCTAGGGTTGGAGCACAACCCAAACTCTCTTGTGGTCGTCCTCCACACATCATATACCCCTTAGCCACCACCAGGAACACTTGGGTTTTGTTTAGATCAAGTTTAGCCTTTGCTACTTGCTTGTAGGCGCGTGTGCTGATCCAGCCACCCGTCTCCTTGTCTTCAGAACTCCACTCATAATAAGATTTAGTTTGAGGCTTTCAATTTCATCTTGCAAATTCAGTGCTTGTTTCCTTGTTCTTGCTAGTTCTTCGATTGCTTGCAGGACGGGAGCCCTAGTGGCTGGTTGTCGCGCTCCACAAGATCGTGACAGCCTTTGGAGGTGGTGTATCGGTTGCTAAGGCACGGTCTTGGAAGGCTGTAGTCGGGCCGTGAACGTCATCTCCATCCACCAAATCGAGTGATCTCACGCCTTTCATCAAAAGATCGTCCATAAACCCTAGCGGGTTCTTATCAATTGGTAATCAGAGCAAGGTTTATCGGTGAGAGACGTGTAATTCTTCGCTGTTTTTATTTTTCCTACAGTCCAAAAAAAAGCCAAAAAAGTAGATTACTTTCCTACAATCCTATAGACTTTTGGGTCGTGGCTAGTGCTACCTAGTTAGGGCTTGTTGAGTCGTCGGTTGCATCGGTTGTGTCAAGTTGCTAGTCTTAGTTTTAGTCCTTTAGAGTTTCGAGTTCTTGTCACGTTCTATCACAACACGCACTATCATATAGTCTCTCTGTTGGCCGAATCCAAGTAGGGTTTGAAGTTTGAATCGGACAAGGAATCGGCTGTTCCTCTCTGTTGGCCGAATCCAAGTAGGTTTTCAAGTTTGAGTCGGATCAAGGAATCGGGTATTCCTCGCTGTTGGCCAAGTCCAAGTAGAATTGGAAGTTCCAATCAGACGAGGAATCAGTTCACCCTGTGCTACAAATATCAAACGAACCACGCAGCAAGTATTCATATCTAAACGAGTGGCTTACTCTAGAGAGAGAGAGAGTGTGTGTGTGTGCTGAGTATCTTTTTTTTACCGGAATACCCCTGCCCTTTCGGAAAAAGTGTGTGTGCTGAGTTACTCTTTGGGAGTGTTCTTGTTCATATAATCAGTTTTGAGTGCCCCTGAAAAAAAAATATTCAAAAAAAAGAAAAAAAAGAAAAAGAAAGAAGCAAAAGAAAAGAAGAGAAAGGGGCTGATCTTAGAGATTCTTCGTTCACTTTGGGTGGTGTGTTGTGCTCTCCTTTGTGTCCAGGCTCGCGTCTCTAGCATGGTCTAGACTAGGACCAGCACAGTACCACCAGTTGAACGATTATTCAGCTTGCTTTTTGTAACTAACGTGGTGCTAGTTCGTTTCTTGTTTCAGCCCACCTATAGCTCCACATATTCTACAGCTTGACAAGTCTCGTGCTGCGGCACCGATACACTTCATCCATTGCTGCAGACTTGTTGGTAGATGACCCCTCCTATCGAGCAAGGTAAGAACTGGTAAGAACTTGTGTAATAGGTGGAGAGTGAGCGACTTGCTGTAGCTACATCCTAGTAGTTGTAGGGCTTTTATTTCTTCACTTGTCTTCTTGTTGTCTTTGTGTTTGAACCATGCCAGGGACCGACGAAGATAACCAAATTCCACATTCGCCTCGCACAAAGGGCATCATACAACATTTTGAAAGGAAAGTGAAGTTGCACATGGAGGGACTTGATAATGACTTGCAGATGACAAATGACAAACTTGGGCAGTTGGAGGCTACTCAGATTGCCGCAAACAACAAGCTTGCAGGTTTGGAGCAGTCCATTGCTAGTGTGGACAAAAGCCTTGCTGCTCTGCTGAGGCGTTTTGATGACCTCCACAACAATGATAAAGACCAGCATAAAGAAGAAAAGAAGGAGGAAGATCGAGAGGATGGTAGTTATGATGAAGAATACACAGGTGATACTGAACATGATGATCGAGACACTCGTGATCGACGTCGCCTACGTCACAACCGTAGAGGTATGGGTGGCCGCCACCGACGCGAGGTACACAATAATGATAATGCTTTCAATAAGATTAAATTTAAAATACCTCCTTTTGATGGTAAATATGACCCTGATGCATACATTACTTGGGAGATTGCTGTTGATCAAAAGTTTGCATGCCATGAATTTCCTGAGAACACACGTGTTAGGGCTGCTACTAGTGAGTTCACAGATTTTGCTTCTGTTTGGTGGATCGAATATGGCAAGAAAAATCCTCATAACATACCTAAAACTTGGGATGCGCTGAAACGAGCCATGAGAGCTAGATTTGTTCCATCTTACTATGCCCGTGATATGATAAATAAGTTGCAGCAATTGAGACAAGGATCTAAATGTGTAGAAGAATACTATCAGGAATTACAAACGGGTATGTTGCGTTGTAAATTAGAGGAGGATGAGGAACCTGCTATGGCTAGATTTTTAGGTGGATTAAATCGGGAAATTCAGGATATCCTCGCTTACAAAGAATACAATAACGTAACCAAACTGTTTTATCTTGCTTGTAAAGCTGAACGGGAAGTGCAGGGACGACGTGCTAGCGCAAGGACTAATATTTCTGCAGGGAAAGCTAGTTCATGGCAGCCCCGCCCATCTACAACTCCGTCTACACATACTCCTACGCCATCATCTAGTGACAAGACTCGAGCTGCCCCCACCAATTCAGTAGTGAAGACAGCGCAAAAGCCGGCTGCGAGTACTTCATCCGTGGCATCGACAGGTAGAACAAGCAACATACAATGTCATCGGTGTAAGGGATATGGCCATATGATGTGTGACTGCCCAAACAAGCGTGTTATGATTGTCAAAGATGATGGTGAGTGTTCATCTGCTAGTGATTTTGATGAAGATACACTTGCATTGCTTGCGGCTGACTATGCAGGTAGTGAGGAACACATAGAAGAACACATCAATGCAGGTGACGCGGAGCACTATGAGAGCTTGATTGTACAGCGAGTGCTTAGTGCACAAATGGAGAAGGCGGAGCAAAATCAGCGACACACTTTATTCCAAACAAAGTGTGTCATCAAGGAGCGTTCGTGCCGCATGATCATTGATGGAGGTAGTTGCAACAACTTGGCAAGTAGCGACATGGTACAGAAGCTCGCCCTCACCACCAAACCACATCCCCATCCCTACTACATCCAATGGCTGAACAACAGTTGTAAGGCAAAGGTAACGAGACTGGTGCAAATCGATTTTGCCATCGGATCATACAAAGATATTGTTGAATGTGATGTTGTGCCTATGCAAGCTTGCAATATTCTGCTAGGTAGACCATGGCAATTTGATAGAGATTCGATGCATCATGGTAGATCAAATCAATATTCGTTTCTATACCATGATCGAAAAATTGTGTTGCATCCTATGTCTCCTGAAGCTATTATGCAATCTGATGTTACTAAGGCTGCAAAAGCAAAGAGCGAGAGTGACAAATCTGTTGTTGATGACAAAGATGAGATAACATTGAAAGGACGTTGTATGCTTGCTACAAAATCTGATATTAATGAGTTCAATGCATCCACCTCTGTTGCTTATGCTTTGGTATGCAAGGATGCTTTGATTTCATTTGAGGATATGCAACGTTCTTTGCCCCCTGCTGTTGCTAACATTTTGCAGGAGTATTCTGATGTGTTCCCCATTGAGATACCAGCGGGGCTGCCACCAATACGAGGGATTGAGCACCAAATTGATCTTATTCCTGGAGCATCTTTGCCAAACCGTGCGCCATACAGGACCAATCCGGAGGAAACGAAGGAAATTCAGCGACAAGTGCAAGAACTACTAGACAAAGGTTATGTGTGTGAGTCTCTTAGTCCTTGTGCTGTTCCAGTGATTTTAGTGCCTAAGAAAGATGGAACATGGCGCATGTGTGTTGATTGTAGGGCTATTAATAATATCACCATTCGATATCGACACCCTATTCCACGATTAGATGATATGCTTGATGAATTGAGTGGTGCTGTTGTGTTTTCAAAGGTTGATTTGCGTAGTGGGTACCATCAGATTCGTATGAAATTGGGAGACGAATGGAAAACTGCTTTCAAAACCAAGTTCGGTCTATATGAGTGGTTAGTCATGCCTTTTGGGTTAACTAATGCACCTAGTACTTTCATGAGATTAATGAACGAGGTTTTGCGTGCTTTCATTGGGAAATTTGTTGTCGTCTACTTTGATGATATACTGATTTATAGCAAATCCATGGATGAACACCTTGATCACTTACGTGCTGTTTTCAATGCTCTACGTGATGCACGTTTGTTTGGTAACCTTGAGAAGTGCACTTTCTGCACCGATCGAGTATCGTTTCTTGGCTATGTTGTCACTCCACAGGGAATTGAGGTTAATAAAGCCAAGGTGGAAGCTATACAAGGATGGCCTGTACCCACGATGGTCACACAAGTGCGGAGTTTCCTAGGACTTGCTGGTTTCTATAGCCGTTTTGTGAAGGACTTCAGCACCATTGCTGCACCATTGAGTGAGATTACAAAGAAGGGAGTGCCCTTTTCTTGGGGCAAAGCACAAGAGCACGCCTTCCATGTGCTGAAAGATAAGTTAACACATGCACCTCTACTCCAACTCCCTGATTTTAATAAGACTTTCGAGCTTGAATGTGATGCGAGTGGAATTGGATTGGGTGGTGTTTTGTTACAAGAAGGAAAACATGTTGCATACTATAGTGAGAAATTGAGCGGGCCTATTCTTAATTATTCTACATATGATAAGGAATTATATGCTCTAGTGCGGACATTAGAAACATGGCAGCATTATTTGTGGCCCAAAGAATTTGTTATACATTCTGATCATGAATCTTTGAAGCATATTCGTAGTCAAGGAAAACTGAATCGTAGACATGCAAAATGGGTTGAATTTATTGAATCTTTTCCTTATGTTATCAAACACAAGAAAGGGAAGGATAATATCATTGCAGATGCATTGTCTAGGAGATATACTTTGCTGAATCAACTTGATTACAAGATCTTTGGGTTAGAAACAATTAAAGACTGATATGCTCATGATGCTGATTTTAAAGAAGTGCTGCTGCATTGTAAAGATG
Source organism: Saccharum spontaneum (assembly GCA_022457205.1). NCBI lineage: Eukaryota > Viridiplantae > Streptophyta > Magnoliopsida > Poales > Poaceae > Saccharum > Saccharum spontaneum. The sequence goes on along the minus strand of CM039580.1, from coordinate 51,437,443 downwards.
GGAAAACGTGGAACAAATTCATCCTCAATGATGGGTTTGTGTTTAGAGCTAACAAGCTATGCATTCCAGCTAGCTCCGTTCGCTTGTTGTTGCTGCAAGAAGTGCATGGAGGTGGCTTGATGGGGCATTTTGGAGCGAAGAAGACGGAGGACATTCTTGCTGGTCATTTCTTTTGGCCAAAGATACGACGAGACGTGGAGAGATTTGTTGCTCGCTGCACAACATGTCAAAAGGCTAAGTCCCGGTTGAATCCACACGGTTTGTATATGCCTCTTCCTGTTCCTAGTGCTCCTTGGGAGGATATTTCTATGGATTTTGTGTTGGGATTGCCACGGACTAGGAAAGGGCGAGATAGTGTTTTTGTGGTTGTGGATCGATTCTCTAAAATGGCACATTTCATACCATGTCATAAAACTGATGATGCTACAAATATTGCTGATTTGTTCTTTCGAGAAGTTGTTCGCTTGCATGGTGTGCCAAATACAATTGTTTCTGATCGTGATGCTAAATTTCTTAGCCATTTTTGGAGAACTTTATGGGCCAAATTGGGGACTAAGCTTTTATTTTCTACCACTTGTCACCCCCAAACTAATGGTCAAACTGAAGTTATGAATAGAACTTTGTCTACTATGTTAAGGACTATTTTAAAGAAGAATATTAAGATGTGGGAAGATTGTTTGCCTCATATTGAGTTTGCTTATAATCGTTCGCTGCATTCTACTACAAAGATGTGTCCCTTTGAGATTGTTTATGGCTTGTTACCACGTGCTCCTATTGATTTAATGCCATTGCCAAGTTCTAAAAAGTTGAATTTTGATGCTAAGCAACGTGCTGAATTGATGCTAAAACTACATGAAACCACTAAAGAAAACATAGAGCACATGAATGCTAAGTACAAATTTGCTGTAGATAAAGGTAGAAGGGAATTGATTCTTGAACCTGGAGATTGGGTTTGGTTGCATTTGCGAAAGGATAGGTTTCCTGAATTAAGAAAATCTAAATTGATGCCTAGAGCGGATGGTCCTTTTAAAGTGATGCAACGAATAAATGAGAATGCATATAAGCTTGATCTTCCTGCAGATTTTGGGGTTAGTCCCACATTTAACATTGCAGATTTGAAGCCTTATTTGGGTGAGGAAGATGAGCTTGAGTCGAGGACGACTCAAATTCAAGAAAGGGAGGATGATGAGGACATCAACACCGATCATACATCCACGCCGTCCACGCCGACACCTGCTGGTCCTATTACCCGTGCTCGTGCTCGAACACTTAATCATCAAGTGAGTTCCTTCTTGAGCTCTTGTCCATCCTGTTTAGATCTTGGAGATACGTGCACTCTTGTTTTGATTAGGAATCAAGGAGAAGACCGAAAGGGAAAAGGACTCGCGTAGGCTGGATTCGGACTGCAGCACACCTCCAACTTGTGACGGTCGCCACGGTTACATACGGAGTCGGATTGGGGTGATTCTAGACTTGTTGGAAAGCTAATAAAGTCTACTTTCATACGGATCTGACCTCATACTCATACCTGCTCAGAAACGGCATCAACAGTCCAAAAATCACCGAGAGGTCTATTCTGTCCAAGGTGCTGCGCCACCTTAAGTTAGCCCAATGGGCTTGTATCTTTTAGAGTCCAGTAGGAACACGTCCTAGGGTTGGAGCACAACCCAAACTCTCTTGTGGTCATCCTCCACACATCATATACCCCTTAGCCACCACCAGGAACACTTGGGTTTTGTTTAGATCAAGTTTAGCCTTTGCTACTTGCTTGTAGGCGCGTGTGCTGATCCTGCCACCCGTCTCCTTGTCTTCAGAACTCCACTCATAATAAGATTCAGTTTGAGGCTTTCAATTTCATCTTGCAAATTCAGTGCTTGTTTCCTTGTTCTTGCTAGTTCTTCGATTGCTTGCAAGACGGGAGCCCTAGTGGCTGGTTGTCGCGCTCCACAAGATCGTGACAGCCTTTGGAGGTGGTGTATCGGTTGCTAAGGCGCGGTCTTGGAAGGCTGTAGTCAGGCCGTGAACGTCATCTCCATCCACCAAATCGAGTGATCTCACGCCTCTCATCGAAAGATCGTCCATAAACCCTAGCGGGTTCTTATCACACGGTTTGGGATGAAAGATAGGTGCATGGTTTGCGTAGAACGTACCACAAGCACAAGAGTTTTCTTGGACGCACTCGATGGAACTCATAGGTGATGTCGATCATGTGGAATGTCATTTCGGTCCATTTGGAGACAGTGTTAGTGTCGATGCCATACAAGTGCATAGTTTGCGCCAAATGTACCAGAGGCTCATAAATCATTTTGGACACACCCGATGGTACTCCATGGTGAGGAGGCTCAACTGGAAGCTCGATTTAGTCCAATTATGGATGGTGCTAACCTTGATGCAAGATAGATGCACAGTTTGCGCCGAACGTATCATAGGCTCAGAAATTGTTTTGGATGCACCCGATGGAAATTCCTAGGTGACATGGGTCATGTGAATCTTATTTTAGTTCATCTGGAGACAGTGTTAGTGTTAGTGTTAGTGTTAGTGTTAGAGTAAGATAGGTGCACAGTTTGCGCCAAATGTAACATAGGCTCTGAAATCATTTTAGACACACTCGATGGCACTCCTAGGTTGCGAGGCCCAAGTGGAAGCTCATTTTAGTCTGTTTGGAGATAGTGCTAATCTTGACGCAAGATAGGTGCACGACTTGGGCCAAACGTACCTTGGCCTCGGAAACCATTTTGGACGCAGCTTATGAAACACCTAGGTGACGTGGGTCATCTGGAATTTAGTTTCGGTCCGTTTAGGGACAGTGTTAGTGTCAGTGCAAGATGGGTGAATGGTTTGTGCCAAACATAACATAATTTTAGAAATCGTTTCAGACGCACCCAATGGCACTCCTAGGTTACAAGGCTCAAGTGAAAGCTCATATCAGTTCATTTGGAGATATTGCTAATCTTGATGCAAGATAGGCGCATGGTTTGGGCCAAATGTACCATGGCCTCGGAAACCATTTTGGACGCTTGGGATGGAACTCCTAGGTGATGAGGGTCATGTGGAATCTTGTTTCGGTCCATTTGGAGACAGTGTTAGTGTTAGTGCAAGATTGGTGAATGCTTTGCGCTAAACATAACATTAGCTCGAAAATCATTTTGGTCACACTGGATGCAACTCCTAGGTGACGTGGGTCATGTGGAATCTTGTTCAGTCCGTTTCGAGACAGTGTAAGTATCAATGCAAGATAGGTGTACAGTTTGTGCCAAACATAACATAGCCTCAGAAATCATTTTGGACACACCCGATCATACTCTTAGGTGACGAGGCTCAAGTGGAAGCTCGATTCAGTCCATTTGGAGATAGTGCTAATTTAACGCAAGATAGGTGCACGGTTTGCTCCAAACGTACCACAGGCTCAGAAATCATTTTGGACGCACCCGATGGAACTCCTAGATGACATGGATCTTGTGGAATCTTGTTTTGGTCCATTTGGAGACAGTGTTAACCTCGGTGCAAAATAGGTGCATGGTTTGCGCCAAATGTACCATAGGCACAGAAATCATTTTGGACGCACCTGGCGGCACTCCTTGGTTCGAGGCTCAAGTGGAAGCTCATTTTAGTCCGTTTGGAGATAGTGCTAATCTTGACGCAAGATAGGTGCACGGTTTACGCCGAACGTATGACATGCTCAGAAATTGTTTTGGATGCACCTAAAGGATCTCCTAGGTGATGTGGGTCATGTGGAATCTCGTTTGGTCCGTTTTGAGACAGTGTAAGTGTCGGTACAAGATAGGTGCACAGTTTGTGCCAAACATAACGTAGCCTCAAAAATCGTTTTGGACGCACCCGATGGTACTCCTAGGTGATGAGGCTCAAGTGGAAGCTCGATTCAGTCCGTTTGGAGATGGTGCTAATCTTGACACAAGATAGGTGCACGGTTTGGCCCAAATGTAACTTAGCCTCGGAAATCATTTAAGACGCACCTGATGGCACTCATAGGTTTGAGGCTCATGAGGAAGCTCATTTCAGTCCGTTTGGAGATAGTGCTAATCTTGACACAAGATAGGTGCAAGGTTTGGCCCAAAAGTACCATGGCCTCAAAAACTATTTTGGATGCAGCGGATGGAACTCCTAGGTGAAGTGGGTGATCTGGAATCTCATTTTGTTCTATTTAGGGATAGTGTAGTGTTGGTGCAAGATAGGTGAATGGTTTGTGCCAAACGTACCATAAGCAAAGAAATCATTTTGGATGCACCTGATCCGACTCCTAGGTTATGAGGCTCAAGTGGAAGCTCATTTGAGTCTATATGGAGATAGCGCTAATCTTGACGTAAGATAGGTGCACAGTTTTGGCCAAACATACCATTGCCTCAAAAACCATTTTGGACGCACCAGATGGAACTCCTAGGGATATGGGTCATTTGGAATCTCATTTCGGTCCGTTTTGAGACACTGAAAGTGTCAGTGCAAGATAGTTGTACAGTTTGTGCCAAACATAACATAGCCTCAGAATTCATTTTGGATGCACTCGATGGTACTCCTAGGTGACGAGGCTCAAGTGGAAACTCGATTCAGTCCGTTTGGAGATAGTGCTAATCTTGACGCAAGGTGGCTGCATGGTTTGCGCCAAATGTACCACTAGCTCAGAAATTGTTGTGGATGCACCCGATGGATCTCCTAGTTGACGTGGGTCTTGTGGAATCTCCATTCGGTCCATTTGGAGATAGTGTTAGTGTCGGTGCGACATAGGTGCACAGTTTGCGCCAAACGTAACAAAGGCACATAAATCATTTTGGACGCACCCAATGGTACTCCTAGGTTGTGAGGCAAAAGTGGAAGCTCATTTTAGTCCGTTTGGAAATAGTGCTAAACATGATGCAAGATAGGTGCACGGTTTTTGGACGCAGCGGATGGAACTCCTAGGTGACGGGGGTCATCTGGAATCTCGTTTCAGACCGTTTAGAGACAGTGTTAGTGTCGGTGCAAGATAGGTGAATGGTTTGCGATAAAAGTACTTTGGGCTTGGAAATCATTTTGGATGCACCGGATTGAACTCCTAGGTGACGTGGGTCATGTGGAATCTCGTTTTGGTCTATTTGGAGATAGTGTTGCTGTTGGTGCAAGATAGGAGCGCGGTTTTGCGTCAAACGTACCACAAGCTCAGAAATCATTTTGGACGCACCTGATGGCTCTCTTAGGTTGCGAGGGTCAAGAAATAGCTCACTTCAGTGTGTTTCGAGATACCGTAGATCTAGACAAAAGATAGGTGCACGGTTTGCGCCGAACGTACCATTGGCTCGGAAATCATTTTGGATGGATACGATGCAACTCCTAGGTGACGTGGGTCATGTGGAATCTCGTTCAGTCCGTTTTGAGACAGTGTAGGTGTTGGTGCAAGATAGGTGCACAGTTTGTGCCAAACATAACATAACCTCAAAAATCGTTTTGGACACACCTGATGGTACTCCTAGGTGACGAGGCTCAAGTGGAAGCTCGATTCAGTCCGTTTAGAGATTGTGCTAATCTTGATGCAAGATAGGTGCACGGTTTGGGCCAAACATACCATGGCCTCGGAAACCATTTTGGACACAGTGGATGGAACAACTATGTGACTTGGGACATCTAGAATCTAGTTTCGGTCCGTTTAGGGACAGTGTTAGTGTTGGTGCAAGATAGGTGAATGGTTTGTGCCAAACATACCATAATTTCAGAAATCATTTTGAACACACCTGATGGCACTCCTAGGTTGCGAGGCTCAAGTGGAAACTCATTTTAGTTTGTTTGGCAATAGTGCTAATCTTTTTTTTTGAATCTATGATAGTGCTAATCTTGACGCAAGATAGGTGCACGATTTGGGCCAAACGTACTATGGCCTCGAAAACCATTTTGGATGCACTAGATGGAACTCCTAGGTGACGAGGGTAGTCTAGAATCTCGTTTCGGTCCGTTTGGAGATAGTGTTAGTGTTAGTGCAAGATAAGTCAAGGCTTTTCACCAAACGTACCATTAGCTCGGAAATCGTTTGGGAAGCACCTGATGGAACTCCTAGGTGATGTGGGTCATGTGGAATCTCGTTCAATCTGTTTTGAGATAGTGTAAGTGTCGGTGCAAGATAGGTGTATAGTTTGTGCCAAACATAACATAGCTTTAGAATTCATGTTGGACGCACTCGATGGTACTCCTAGGTTACGTGGCTCAAGTGAAAGCTCGATTCAGTCCATTTGGAGATAGTGCTAATCTTAATGCAAGATAGCTGCACGGTTTGCGCCGAACGTACCACTGGCTCATAAATTATTTTGGATGCACCTGATGGATCTCCTAGGTGACGTGGGTCATGTGGAATCTCCATTCGGTCTGTTTGGGGATAGTGTTAGTGTCAGTGCAACATAGGTGCACAGTTTGCGCCAAACATAACTTAGGCACATAAATCATTTTGAACGCACACTAGGTTGCGAGGCCCAAGTGGAAGCTTATTTAGTTTGTTTGGAGATAGTGCTAATCATGACGCAAGATAGGTCCATAGTTTGGGCCAAACGTACCATGGCCATGGAAACCATTTTGGATGCAGCGGATGGAACTCCTAGGTGATGTGGGTCATCTGGAATCTAATTTCGGTCCGTTTATAGACAGTGTTAGTGTCGGTGCAAGATAGGTGAATGGTTTGCACCAAACGTACCACAAGCTCAAAAATCATTTTGGACGCACTGGATGGCACTCCTAGTTTGCGAGGCCGAAGTGGAAGCTCCGTTTAGTCTGTTTGGAGATAATGCAAATCTTGTCGCAAGACAGCTGCACGGTTGGGGCCAAACATAACATGGCCTCAAAAACCGATATGGACGCACCGGATGGAACTCCTAGGAACATGGGTCATGTGGAATCTCGTTTCGATCCGTTTGGAGACAGTGTTAGTGTTAGTGCAAGAGAGGTGAATGCTTTGCGCCAAACATACCATAAGCTCAGAAATCATTTTGGATGGACCCGATGGCACTCCTTGGTTTCGAGGCTCAAGTGGAAGCTCATTTCAGTCCGTTTCGAGATAGTGCTGATCTTGATGCAAGATTGGTGAACAGTTTGCGCCGAACGTACCATTGGCTCGGAAATCATTTTGGACGCACCGGATGCAACTCCTTGGTGACATGGGTCATGTGGAATCTTGTTCGGTCCATTTTGAGACAGTGGAAGTGTCGGTGCGAGATAGGTGCACAATTTCTGCCAAACATTACATAGTCTCACAAATCGTTTTGGACGCACCTGATGGTACTCCTAGGTGACGAGGCTCAAGTGGAAGCTCGATTGAGTCTGTTTGGAGATAGTTCTATTCTTGGCACAAGATTGGTGCACCGTTTGCGCCGAACGTACAATAGGTTTAGAAATCATTTTGGACGCACCCGATTGAACTCCTAGATGACGTGGATCATGTGGAATCTTGTTTTGGTCCGTTTGGAGATGGTGTTAGTGTTGCTGCAAGATAGGTGCACGGCTTGCACCAAATGTACCATAGGCACAGAAATTGTTTTGGACGCCCCTGATGGCACTCCTACGTTCGAGGCTCAAGACGAAGCTCATTTCAGTCCATTTAGAGATAGTGCTAATCCTGACGCAAAATAGGTGCATGGTTTGGGCCAAATGAGCCATGGCCTCGGAAACCATTTTGGACGTAGTGGTGGAACTCCTAGGTGACGTGGGTCATCTAGAATCTTGTTTCAGTCCGTTTGGAGACAGTCGGTGCAAGATTGGTGCACGGTATGTGCCAAATGTATCACAAGCTCAGAAATTGTTTTGGATGCACCCGATGGCACACCTAGGTTGCGAGGCTCAAGTGGAAGATCATTTCAGTCCATTTCGAGATAGAAGTCAACTTGCGCAAGATAGGTGCACAGTTTGCACCGATTGTATCATAGGCTCGAAAATCATTTTAGTCGCATCGGATGAAGCTCCTAGGTGACGTGGGTCATGTGGAATCTCGTTTGGTCCGTTTGAACACAATGTAAGTGTGGGTGCAATATACGTGCATAGTTTGCGCCAAACATAATATAGCCTCAGAAATCGTTTTGGATGCACCCGATGGTACTCTTAGGTGATGAGGCTCAAGTGGAAGGTCGATTTAGTCCGTTTAGAGATAGTGCTAATCTTGACGCAAGATACATGCACTATTTGCACCGAACATACATAGGCTCATAAATTGTTTTGGATGCACCCGATGGATCTCCTAGGTGACGTAGGACATGTGGAATCTTGTTTTGATCTGTTTTGAGATAGTGTTAGTGTCGGTGCAACGTAGGTGCACAAATTGCGTCAAACGTAATATAGGCACATGAAATCGTTTTGGACGCACCTAGTGGCACTCCTAGGTTGCGAGGCCCAAGTGGAAGCTCATTTTAGTCTGTTTGGAGATAGTGCTAATCTTGACGCAAGATAGGTGCACGGTTTGGGCCAAACGTACCATGGCCGCGAAAACCATTTTGGACGTAGCAGATGGAACTCCTAGGTTGTGTGGGTCAACTGGAATCTCGTTTCGGTCCATTTAGAGACAGTGTTAGTGTCGGTGCAAGATAGGTGAATGGTTTGCGATAAAAGTACCATAGGCTTGGAAACTGTTTGGGATGCACCCGATTGAACTCCTAAGTGACGTGGGTAATGTGGAATCTCGTTTTGGTTCATTTCGAGATGGTGTTAGTGTTGCTGCAAGATAGGTGCATGGCTTGCGCCAAATGTAACATAGACACAAAAATTGTTTTGGACGCCCTTGATAGCACTCCTACGTTCAAGGCTCAAGAGGAAGCTCATTTCAGTCCATTTGGAGATAGTGCTAATCCTGAAGCAAAATAGGTGCATGGTTTGGCCCAAATGAGCCATGGCCTCGGAAACCATTTTGGACACAGTGGTGGAACTCCTAGGTGACGTGGGTCATCTAGAATCTCGTTTCAGTCCGTTTGGAGATAGTCTTAGTGTCGGTGCAAGATTGGTGCACGGTATGCGCCAAACGTATCACAAGCTCAGAAATCATTTTGGATGCACCCGATGGCACACCTAGGTTGCGAGGCTCAAGTGGAAGATCATTTCAGTCCATTTCGAGATAGAGGTCAACTTGCGCAAGATAGATGCACAGTTTGCACCAAACGTGTCATAGGCTCGAAAATCATTTTAGACGCATCGGATGTAGCTCCTAGGTGACGTGGGTCATGTGGAATCTTGTTTTGTCCGTTTGGACACAATGTAAGTGTGGGTGCAATATACGTGCATAGTTTGCGCCAAACATAATATAGCCTCAGAAATCGTTTTGGATGCACCTGATGGTACTCTTAGGTGATGAGGCTCAAGTGAAAGGTCGATTTAGTCCGTTTAGAGATAGTGCTAATCTTGACGCAAGATACATGCACTATTTGCACCGAACACACATAGGCTCATAAATTGTTTTGGATGCACCCGATGGATCTCCTAGGTGACGTGGGACATGTGGAATCTTGTTTTGATCTGTTTGGAGATAGTGTTAGTGTCGGTGCAACATAGGTGCACAAATTGCGTCAAACATAATATAGGCACATAAATCGTTTTGGACGCACCTAGTGGGTCTCCTAGGTTGCGAGGCCCAAGTGGAAGCTCATTTTAGTCTATTTGGAGATAGTGCTAATCTTGACGCAAGATAGGTGCACGGTTTGGGCCAAACGTACCATGGCCGCGAAAACCATTTTGGACGCAGCGGATGGAACTCCTAGGTTATGTGGGTCAACTGGAATCTCGTTTCGGTCCGTTTAGAGACAGTGTTAGTGTCGGTGCAAGATAGGTGAATGGTTTGCGATAAAGTACCATAGGCTTGGAAACTGTTTGGGATGCACCCGATTGAACTCCTAGGTGACGTGGGTAATGTGGAATCTCGTTTTGGTTCATTTCGAGATGGTGTTAGTGTTGCTGCAAGATAGGTGCATGGCTTGCGCCAAATGTAACATAGACACAAAAATTGTTTTGGACGCCCTTGATAGCACTCCTACGTTCAAGGCTCAAGAGGAAGCTCATTTCAGTCCATTTGGAGATAGTGCTAATCCTGAAGCAAAATAGGTGCATGGTTTGGCCCAAATGAGCCATGGCCTCGGAAACCATTTTGGACACAGTGGTGGAACTCCTAGGTGACGTGGGTCATCTAGAATCTCGTTTCAGTCCGTTTGGAGATAGTCTTAGTGTCGGTGCAAGATTGGTGCACGGTATGCGCCAAACGTATCACAAGCTCAGAAATCATTTTGGATGCACCCGATGGCACACCTAGGTTGCGAGGCTCAAGTGGAAGATCATTTCAGTCCATTTCGAGATAGAGGTCAACTTGCGCAAGATAGATGCACAGTTTGCACCAAACGTGTCATAGGCTCGAAAATCATTTTAGACGCATCGGATGTAGCTCCTAGGTGACGTGGGTCATGTGGAATCTTGTTTTGTCCGTTTGGACACAATGTAAGTGTGGGTGCAATATACGTGCATAGTTTGCGCCAAACATAATATAGCCTCAGAAATCGTTTTGGATGCACCTGATGGTACTCTTAGGTGATGAGGCTCAAGTGAAAGGTCGATTTAGTCCGTTTAGAGATAGTGCTAATCTTGACGCAAGATACATGCACTATTTGCACCGAACACACATAGGCTCATAAATTGTTTTGGATGCACCCGATGGATCTCCTAGGTGACGTGGGACATGTGGAATCTTGTTTTGATCTGTTTGGAGATAGTGTTAGTGTCGGTGCAACATAGGTGCACAAATTGCGTCAAACATAATATAGGCACATAAATCGTTTTGGACGCACCTAGTGGGTCTCCTAGGTTGCGAGGCCCAAGTGGAAGCTCATTTTAGTCTATTTGGAGATAGTGCTAATCTTGACGCAAGATAGGTGCACGGTTTGGGCCAAACGTACCATGGCCGCGAAAACCATTTTGGACGCAGCGGATGGAACTCCTAGGTTATGTGGGTCAACTGGAATCTCGTTTCGGTCCGTTTAGAGACAGTGTTAGTGTTGGTGCAAGATAGGTGAATGGTTTGCGATAAAGTACCATAGGCCTAGAAATCATTTGGGATGCACCCGATTGAACTCCTAGGTGACGTGGGTAATGTGGAATCTCGTTTTGGTTCGTTTTGAGATGGTGTTAGTGTTGCTGCAAGATAGGTACATGGCTTGCGCCAAATGTACCATAGGCACAAAAATTGTTTTGGACGCCCCTGATAGCACTCCTACGTTCAAGGCTCAAGAGGAAGCTCATTTCAGTCCATTTGGAGATAGTGCTAATCCTGACGCAAAATAGGCGCATGGTTGGGCCAAATGAGCCATGGCCTCGGAAACCATTTTGGACGCAGTGGTGGAACTCCTAGGTGACGTGGGTCATCTAGAATCTCGTTTCAGTCCGTTTGGAGACAGTCTTAGTGTCGGTGCAAGATTGGTGCACGGTATGCGCCAAACGTACCACAAGCTCAGAAATCGTTTTGGATGCACCTAATGGCACACCTAGGTTGCGAGGCTCAAGTGGAAGCTCATTTTAGTCCATTTCGAGATAGAGCTCAACTTGCGCAAGATAGATGCACGGTTTGCACCGAACGTGTCATAGGCTCGAAAATCGTTTTAGACACATTGCATGCAGCTCCTAGGTGATGTGGGTCATGTGGAATCTCGTTTGGTCCGTTTGGAGACAGTGTAAGTGTGGGTGCAATATACGTGCATAGTTTGTGCCAAACATAATATAGCCTCAGAAATCGTTTTGGACACACCCGATGGCACTCTTAGGTGATGAGGCTCAAGTGGAAGCTCGATTTAGTCCGTTTAGAGATAGCGCTAATCTTGACGCAAGATACATGCACTATTTGCGCCGAACATACACAGGCTCATAAATTGTTTTGGATGCACCCTATGGATCTCTTAGGTGACGTGGGACATGTGGAATCTTGTTTTGATCTCTTTGGAGATAGTGTTAGTGTCGGTGCAACATAGGTGCACAAATTGCGCCAAACGTAATATAGGCACATAAATCGTTTTGGACGCACCTAGTGGCACTCCTAGGTTGCGAGGCCCAAGTGGAAGCTCATTTTAGTCTGTTTCGAGATAGTGCTAATCTTGACGCAAGATAGGTGCACGGTTTGGGCCAAACGTACCATGGCCGCGAAAACCATTTTGGACGCAGCGGATGTAACTCCTAGGTTATGTGGGTCATCTGGAATCTCGTTTCGGTCCGTTTAGAGACAGTGTTAGTGTCGGTGCAAGATAGGTCAATGGTTTACGATAAAAGTACCATAGGCTTGGAAATCGTTTGGGATGCACCCGATTGGACTCCTAGGTGACGTGGGTAATGTGGAATCTCGTTTTGGTTCGTTTCGAGATGGTGTTAGTGTTGCTGCAAGATAGGTGCACGGCTTGCGCCAAACATACCACAAGCTTAGAAATCATTTTAGACGCATCTGATGGCACTCCTAGGTTGCGAGGCTCAAGTGGAAGCTCATTTTAGTCCATTTCAAGATAGTGCAGACCTTGACGCAAGATAGGTGGACGGTTTGCGCTGAATGTACCATAGGCTTAGAAATCATTTTGGACGCACCCGATGGTACTCCTAGGTGACGAGGCTCAAGTGGAAGCTCGGTTCAGTCTGTTCGGAGATAGTGCTAATCTTGATGCAAGATAGGTGCACGGTTTACACGCACCCGATGGAACTCCTAGCTGACGTGGGTTATGTGGAATCTTGTTTTGGTCTGTTTGGAGACAGTGTTAGTTTTGATGCAAGATAGGCGCACAGTTTGCGCCAAATGTACCATAGGCTCAGAAATCATTTTAGACGCGCCCGATGGTACTCCGAGGTGAGGAGGCTCAATTGGAGCAAGATTCAGTCCATTTGGAGATACTGCTAATGTTGACGCAAGATTGGTGCACGGTTTGCGCTGAGCGAAGCACAAGCTCAGAAATTGTTTTGGATGCACCCGATGGAACTCCTAAGTGATGTGGGTCATGTGAAATCTCATTTCAGTCAATTTGGAGACAGTGTTAGTGTCGGTGCAAAATTGGTGCACGGTTTGTGCCAAACGTACCACAAGCTCAGAAATCATTTTGGACGCACCCGATGGAACTCCTAGGTTGCAAGGCTCAAGTGGAAGCCCATTTCTATCAATTTTGAGATAGTGCTCAACTTGACCAAGATAGGTGCTCAGGTTACACCGACCGTATCATAGCCTCGAAAATCATTTTGGACACACTTGATGGCACTCCTAGGTTGTAAGGTCAGGTGGAAGCTCATTTCAGTCTGTTTCAAGATATTGCGGATCATGAGGCAAGATAGGTGCACGGTTTGTGCCAAAATACCATTGGCTCAAAAATTATTTTGGATGCACCAGATGCAACTCCTAGGTGACGTGCGTCATTTGAAATCTCATTCTGTCCATTTCGAGATAGTGTAAGTGTTGGTGCAAGATAGGGGCACAGTTCGTGCCAAACATAACATAGGCTTATAAATTATTTTGGATGCACCCGATGGTATTCCTATGTGACGAGGCTCAAGTGGAAGTTCAATTCAGTCCGTTTAGAGATAGTGCTATTTTTGCGCAAGATATGTGCATGGTTTGCGTTGAACGTACCACAGGTTCAAAAATCATTTTGGATGCACCTGATGGAACTCCTAGATGACGTGGATCATGTGGAATCTCATTTTGGTCCGTTTGGAGAAAGTGTTAGTGTCGGTGCAAGATAGGTGCATGGTTTGTGCTGAATGTACCATGGGCACATAAATTGTTTTGGAGGCAACTGATGGCACTCCTAGGTTCAAGGCTAAAGAGGAAGCTCATCTCAGTCTGTTTGGAGATAATGCTAATCTTGACGCAAGATAGGTGCATGGTTTGTCTCAAATGTACCATGGCCTCAGAAACCATTTTGGACGCAGCGGATGGAACTCCTAGGTGACGTGAGTCATCTGGAATCTTGTTTCGATCCGTTTAGGGATAGTGTTAGTGTCGGTATAATATAGGTGAATGGTTTGCGCCAAACGTACCATAAGCACAGAAATCATTTTAGACGCACCTGATGGCACTCTTATGTTGTGAGGCTCAAGTGGAAGCTTAGTTCAGTCCTTTTGGAGATAGTAGTAATCTTAACATAAGATAGGTGTACGTTTGGGCCAAACATACCATGGCCTCGGAAACCATTTTGGTTGCAGCGGATGGAACTCCTAGGTGATGTGGGTCGTCTGGAATCTCATTTTGGTCCGTTTAGAGATAGTGTTAGTGTCGGTGCAAGACAGGTGAATGGTTTGCGCCAAACGTACCATATGCTCCGAAATCATTTTGGGTGCACGCGATGGCACTCCTATGTTATGAGGCTCAAGTGGAAGCTCATTTTCAGTCCGTTTGGAGATAGTGCTAATCTTGATGCAAGAAAGGTGCACGGTTGTTGACACCTCTAATTCCACCTAAGCTAGGTTGTCATCCCCAGCATGACACCAAAGGTGCTGGTACTAAAATATGCAAATGCTCTTCTAAAATAAATATGAAATCCGCAAGTGCATAGATAATAATGATGTAGCATTTTAACCGTGAGTAATCTAGGTATCGTTATTTATATTTTTACCACTGGGAAGGGATGCTAAGGATAATGAGTAATGAGTATCACTGCATATACTAATGGAGAACATAACCATGTCTTTATCTCTCTTCTCATACAAAAAGTGTCACAAGATAAATAATATATATATATGAATAATAATAAAGGATAACTGGTAAGCACATAGCCATATAATGATAAACATCTCAATAGACTACTCTAGATATATAGCACTAGCATGGATTAGGACGAACTATAGGGATAATCCTAAGTTATTCTAACTATAAAGTCAAAGCATACAATGATTAGTGCAATTACACTTGGCAATCATGGCAAGAAAAAGTTATATCTACGAATAGTGATATTACTAAGGAAGATATGGAACATATCCGTCACTTCCTTATAATAGCTGTGCTCTACCTGCCCTATACTCGGGAGGTGGACTACAGAGGACTCAACATGACTGTCACTCTCGCGTTCTACCACACGATCCATGATATAGGGTGCAATCGCAGGTAAATTATGGTATAGGCACCACACCTACACAATGTTTACCACTCACCCATGATATCAATGAGCAAGCGCTATACGATCCTATACTTGAATATAAGTCTGATCGAACTATGCCAAGCATATAATCAAAGTAGACTAAGAACAATATAATTGAGAATATAATCAAATAGAGCAAAGTTAATATAATTGAGAATATAATCAAAGTATGCCAAGCTCATTTCAGTCTGTTTGGAGGTAGTGCTAATCTTGACGCAAGATAGGTGCACGGTTTGGGACGAAAGTACCATAGGCCAAGAAATCGTTTTGGACGCACCGGATTGAACTCTAAGGTGACGAGCGTCATGTGGAATCTCATTTCGATCCGTTTGGAGACAGTGTTAGTGTCAGTCAAGATAGTGCACGGTTTGCGCCAAAGAAGCCATAGGTTTAGAAATCATTTTGGACGCACCAGATGGTACTCCTAGGTGATGAGGCTCAAATGGAAGCTCGATTCAATCCGTTCGGAGATAGTGCTAATCTTGATGCAAGATAGGTGCACGGTTCGCACGTAACACAGGCTCAGAAATTGTTTGGACACACTTGATGGAACTCCTAGCTAACGTGGGTCACGTGGAATCTCGTTTCGGTCTATTTGGAGACAGCGTTAGTTTCATTGCAAGATAGGCACACATTTTATGCCAAACATACCATAGGCTCAGAAATCATTTTATACGCACCCAATGGTACTCCGAGGTGAGGAGGCTCAACTGGAAGCAAGATTTAGTCCATTTGGAGATAGTGCTAATGTTGATGCAAGATAGGTGCACGGCTTGCGCTGAACGTATCATAGTCTTAGAAATTGTTTTGGATGCACCCGATGGAACTCCTAGTCACGTGGGTCATGTGGAATCTTGTTTCAGTCCGTTTGGAGATAGTGTTAGCGTCGGTGCAAGATTGGTGTATGGTTTTGCGCCAAACGTACCACAAGCTCAGAAATCATTTTGGATACATCCGATGGCACTCCTAGGTTGTGAGGCTCAAGCGGAAGCTCGTTTCAGTCCATTTCGAGATAGTGCTCAACTTCACGTAAGATAGGTGCTCGGTTTGCGTTGAACATACCATAGGCATGAATATCATTTTAGACGCTCTGGATGCAGCTCCTAGGTGATGTGGGTCATGTGGAATCTCGTTCGGTCCATTTGGAGATAGTGTTAGTGTGTGTGCAAGGTACGTGCACAGATTGTGCCAAACATAATATAGCCGCAGAAATCATTTTGGACACACCCAACGTATTCCTAGGTGACAAGGCTCAAGTGGAAGCTCCATTTAGCATGGTTTGGAGATAGTGCTAATCTTGACGCAAGATAGGTGCACGATTTGTGCCAAATGTACCACAGGTTTAGAAATCATTTTGGATGCACCCGATGGAACTTCTAGATGATGTGGATCTTGTGGAATCTTGTTTCGGTCCGTTTAGAGACAGTGTTTGTGTCGGTGTAAGATAGGTGCAAGGTTTGCGCCAAACGTACCACGGGCATAGAAATTATTTTGGACACACCAGATGGCACTCCTAGGTTCGAGGCTCAAGAGGAAGCTCATTTTAGTTCGTTTGCAGGAACTGCTAATCTTGACGCAAGATAGGTGCGTGGTTTGGGCCAAACGTACCATCGCCTCGGAATCCATTTTGGACGCAGCAGATGGAACTCCTAGGTTACATGGGTCAATTGTAATCTCGTTTCGGTCCGTTTAGGTACAGTGTTAGTGTCGGTGCAAGATAGGTGAACGGTTTGTGGCAAACGTACCATAAGCACAGAAATTGTTTTAGACGCGCGTGATGGCAATCCTAAGTTGCAAGGCTCAAGTGGAAGCTCATTTCAGTCTATTTGGGGATAGTGCTAATCTTGACGCAATATAGGTGCATGGTTTGGGCCAAACATACCATGCCCTCGGAAACCATTTTGGATGCACCAGATGGAACTCCTATGCACGTGGGTCATGTGGAATCTCTTTTCGGTCTGTTTGCAGATAGTGTTAGTGTCATGGAAGATAGGTGAATGCTTTGCGCCAAATGTACCATACGCTCAGAAATCATTTTGGATGCACCCGACAGCACTCCGAGGTTGTGAGGCTCAAGTGCAATGTTATTTTAGTCTATTTCGAGATACTGCCGATCTTGATGTAAGATATGTGTACGGTTTGTTCCGAATGTACCATTGGCTCAGAAGTTGTTTTGGATGCACTGGATGCAACTCCTAGGTGACGTGGGTCTTTGGAATCTCATTCGGTCCATTTTGAGACAGCGTAAGTGCCGGTGCAAGTGTAACACCCCAAAATACATTTTTTTGTGTTAGAAAACGTAAAGTGGCAAAGGGTTCAATGGGAGCTTTAATGAGTGGTAAAAAAAACTTTTATCTGTAGCTCGGATCGATGAGTAGAGACTATAGATGCGTAGGGCTTGTCAAACGCATTTCGTTTCACTATTCATACGCGCTGTTCGGAGTTCGGGTCATGAAGAGACAACTATTGCAGTGTTTAAGGAAAGAAAGCGAGAGGCTAACAGTTACCATGTTACTGTAGCGCGACGCTACAGTACCTGCCCGTTCTTTTCTCCCGTGTCTTCTCTGACCTCTTCCAATAAACCTAATGCTTCATGCCTTGAGCCGCCGCTGCCTCCATGAATGGGAGAAAAAAACAAGAGAACATCGGATCGGAGGATGGAGAACGAAGGAGAGGGAGAGGGTTAGGGCTTGACCCTTGTTCGTGCGTATGCCTTTCTCGTCCAAAACCGGTGGATCATCTTCTTCTCTTTCTGCTTTCCCCTCAATTCCATGCCTCTCATCGTTCTTCTTGATGCCGATGTCATGCGTGGAGTAGATCAAGTTGACGGAGGTGTCATGGTGGGGGAATCGCCGCAAGGATGAAAGGAATATCGGAGGTCAATCGTTGAGGATCCATGTGGTACTTGCTGTTTGGGTAAGATCCCACTTTTACCCGCTGTTTTGATGCGAAATCCATGGTAGGGTTTAGCTTTTCATGTCGATTAGTCGATGGGGTTAGGGTTCTAATCTCGTAATTAAGTTCTGCTTTTTATTTCAGATTGTGCAGTTGTTGTTTATGCACCGTTTAAGACTGTTTTTATGTGCCCAAAAATTATAAAAAATATATATTCCAGTAGTGGACTTGAATACTTTTCTTTTGGTATTAGAGATCACCTTGACAGCTGTTCTAGTTTGGGAGATGTAATCATTCTATTGTGATGCAGTTGTGCTGTCAGACTTTTGGACAGTTTTAGATGCGTTCAGTTTTACGATGTCCTAAGTCCATAATTTCGCGATTTGATCTATATGAAAGTTGTTGACAGTTTCATAATCTTTCCATATTGTTAAAGATCATAAACTTTGGGTCCCCATATCTTGAGTTATGTTTGTTTTAGTGGCCTGCTGTTGTTTTGTAATCAGAAAAGTTCAGTTAGTTTGTAGGCTTGTTTTTGGTACCTTAGATTTTTCAAACTCCTAAAGTTATAATATGAAAGTTGTAGATCATATTGTTTTGTATATTCTGACATAGTTTCATAATTTTTGCATAAGTAGTTTATCCATAGTGAAAATGTGAAGATAAGTTATTGTTGCCAATTGAGCGTTTGACTGCTGTCTTGACGATGTTCTGAATAGTAGTGGAGTGATTCAGTTTTTGATAATGTTAAAGGTCAAACTAGTTTTTGCAAATCTTGACAATGTTGTAGAGGACTCAAATAGCTTTCTTTGGACTCTAAAATCACCATCATAACCACTGTAGTTTGAGAGATACGGTATGTTTAAGTTGGCAGCTTTTCTGTGATGGGAATCATGACAATTTTAGGTCCAATCTGTTTTGACTATCTTAACGGATTATTTTGAATATATGATCTGAATAAGAGTTGTAGTGTGTTTCTTAAGCTTTCCATATTCGTAGAGATTGTAATTATTGGATGAGTATAACTGCAGTTATGTATTTTATAAATTTGCTGTCCTGTCTGGGTTGTTAGAAAAGTTCAGTTATGTTCAGGGGTTGTTTATGTCATCTTAAAGGTCTCATATGCTTGATAGTTTTATATAGAAGTAGTAGATAATGGTGTTTTCCATCTTCTGTGAAAGTTTCATAATTTTTGAGCAAGTAATTTGTCCACAACAAAAATGTGAAGCAGGGTTCCTGCTGTTGATTGATTGTTCGGTTGTTGTTTTGGGGAAACGATAGCACAGGTCGTAGAAGCAATTTATGTGCCATTTAAGAATGTTTGTATGAGTTTATTTTTCTGAGGTGATGATGTTTAAACAGGTGGTTGCCTTTGGATCGTACTTAGCTCTCGTTTTGCATCGTCGTCTTGAGGCAAGTAAACGTAGCGGTGGTTGCTACAACTTGACTTGTTGTTCATTCTACCTACACTTTGTCTTAACATGAATGAAACCAAGATGATATAAGTATGAAATCACTTATCCTTTAAAGTAATTTATACATGATCTTCATTGTTGAATCTTTCATCAATTGTCTATCATCATGAGGTAAGTGCTATGTTTTATTGTTGTGGAGGTATATGACATATGCGGTAAGTATTTGTCTATCATCACAAGCTAAGCAATATGTTTTATGATTGTGGAGGTATATGACCTATGTGGTAAGTATTCTTGCGGTTGCATCATATTATGGCATCATGTGCATTCTTGTCATGAGCATATGCATCGAGCCAGGTCGGTGAGAAAGTCATATAACTATTTCAGAGTGCTCTTGAGCCAGGTCGGTGAGAAAGTTATATGACTATTCCGGAGTGCTCTTGTGGATTATGTCGTTGACCTATGGTCAGGACCGTACCGGTACGCATCGTACGTTGCCCGAGGAGGGGTGCGATGTAAAAGTGGACATGCATTGCATTTGCACTTTTGAGGTTCTGTCGTATTGAAGCCTTATGTTGGCATGAAGTGGATATGAGGAGTATTCTTTTCATTTATATGAGAAGTATCGTTCTATTCATAGATGGATATCTTTTATTTATCGTATATCATGGTCATTACATGTTTATGGGAATTTCATTGGATAAATATTCTTATCATGAACCTTTTATTTATTATGATATGTATTCTTCTATGATTAAATCATTGTCTAATTAAATTGTAGTTTGAATGACATGTTTAGGCAGTTTGCTTGCTGAGATTTATTCTCACCCCTTTATCTTACCAGGTGCTTAATTGGATGCTTGCTTGAAGGGATGGGATTAGCGGCACACCTTCACTTTTCACCCACATCTAGATATAATAATGACAATCTTGGCTTGTTGTAATAAACATAGTTTGTCTTCAGGATGATCCTTCATGGTTCAATAAAAATATTTAAGATGGAGGTTAACTTAACTATAGTTTTGTTCTCGTAGTTGCTTCTACGTTACACTTTGTTCATCGGATTATTTGCCAAGATTTAGACTTTGGCTTGAGGGAAGGGATGTTAGTGACATCCTGGGCTTTTGTGGCGCCTGGGGTGTTACAGCAAGATAGGTGCACAGTTTGTGCCAAACATAACATGGCCTCAGAAATCATTTTGGACACACCCGATGGTACTCCTACGTGATGAGGCTCAAGTGAAAGCTCGATTCAGTCCATTTAGACATCATGCTAATCTTGAGGCAAGATAGGTGAACGGTTTGCGCCGACTGTACCACAGGCTCGAAAATGATTTTAGACGCACCCGATGGAACTCCTAGATGACGTGGATCATGTGGAATCTTGTTTCGGTCCGTTTCGAGATAGTGTTAGTGTTGGTGCAAGATAGGTGAATGTTTTTGAATGCACTTGATGGCACTCCTAGGTTCGAGGCTCAAGTGGAAGCTCATTTCAGTCCATTTGGAGATAGAGCTAATCTTGACGCCAGATAGGTGCATGGTTTGGCCCAAATGTACCATGGCCTTAGAAACCATTTTGGACACAGTGGATGGAACTCCTAGGTGACGTGGGTAATCTAGAATCTCATTTTGGTCCATTTAGAGAGCGTTAGTGTCGGTGCAAGATAGGTGCACGGTTGGCGCCAATCGTACCACAAACTCAAAAATAATTTTAGACGCACCCGATGGCACTCCTAGGTTGCGAGGCTCAAGTGGAAGCTCATTTTAGTCCATTTTGAGATAGTGCTCATCTTGATGCAAGATAGGTGCACGGATTGCACCAAACGTACCATCGGCTTAGAAATCATTTTGGACGCACCGGATGTCCTAGGTGACGTGGGTCATGTGGAATCTTGTTCAGACCGTTTGGAGACAGTGTTAGTGTCTATGCAAGATACGTGCACAGTTCGCGCCAAACATAACATAGCCTCAGAAATCCTTTTGGACGCACCCGATGGTACTCCTAGGTGACAAGGATGAAGTGGAAACTTGCCGTTTGGAGATAGTGCTAATCTTGATGCAAGATAGGTACACGGTTTGCGCCAAACGTACAACAGGCTCAGAAATTGTTTTGGATGCACCTGATAAAACTCATAGGCGACGTAGGCCATGTGGAATCTCATTTTGGTCCGTTTGGAAACAGTGTTAGTGTCAGTGCAAGATAGGTGCACAGTTCACGCCAAATGTAACAAAGGCATATAAATCGTTTTGGACGCACCCGATGGCACTCCTAGGTTGTGAGGCCCAAGTGGAAGCTCATTCCAGCCTGTTTGGAGATAGTGCTAATCTTGATGCAAGATAGGTGCACGGTTTGGGTCAAATGTACTATGGCCTCGGAAACCATTTTGGATGCAGTGGATGGAACTCCTAGGTGACGTGGGTCATCTGGAATCTCATTTTGGACCATTTAGAGATAGTGTTAGTGTTGGTGCAAGACAGGTGAATGGTTTGCGCCAAACGTACCATATGCTCTAAAATGATTTTGGATGCATACGATGGCACTCCTAGGATACGAGGCTCAAGTGGAAGCTTATTTCAGTCCGTCTGGAGATAGTGCTAATCTTGACCAAAGAAAGTTGCACGGTTTCGCCCAAACGTACCATGGCCTCGAAAACTGTTCTTGACACACCGGATGTAGCTCCTAGGTGACGTGGGTCGTGTGGAATCTCATTCAGTCTGTTTGGAGACAGTGTAAGTGTCGGTGCAAAATACGTGCACAGTTTGCGCCAAGCATAATATAGCCTCATAAATCATTTTAGACGCACCTGATGGTACACCTAGGTGACGAGACTCAAGTGGAATCTCAATTTAGTCTGTCTGGAGATAGTGCTAATCTTGACGCAAGATAGGTGTATGGTTTGCGCCGAATGTACCATAGGCTCAGAAATTGTTTTGGATACACCCGATGGATATCCTAATTGACGTGGGTCATGTGGAATCTCGTTTCGGTCCATTTGGAGATAGTGTTAGTGTCGGTGCAACATAGGTGCATAGTTTGCGCCACACGTAACATCGGCACATAAATTGTTTTGGACGCATCCAATGGCACTCCTAGGTTGCAAGGCCCAAGTGGAAGCTCATTTTAGTCCATTTGGAGATAGTGCTAATGTTGACGCAAAATAGGTGCCCAGTTTAGGCCAAACGTACCATGGCCTCAGAAACCATTTCGGACGCATTGTATGGAACTCCTAGGTGACGTGGGTCATCTAGAGTCTCGTTTCGGTCCATTTGGAGATAGTGTTGGTGTCGGTGCAAGATAGGAGCATGGTTTGCGTCAAATGTACCACAATGTCAGAAATCATTTTGGACGCACCCGAGGGCACTCCTAGGTTGCGAGGCTCAAGTAGAAGCTCTTTTTAGTCCATTTCGAGGTAGTGCACATCTTGACGCAAGATAGGTGCACGGTTTGCACTGAACGTACAATAGGCTCAAAAATTGTTTTGGACGCACCGGATGTAGCTCCTAGGTGACGTGGGTCATGTGAAATCTTGTTCTATCTATTTGTAGATAGTGTGAGAGTTTGTGCAAGATATGTGCATAGTTAGCGCCTAACATAACATAGCCTTAGAAATTCTCTTGGACACACCCAATAGTACTCCTAGGTGACGAGGCTCAGTGGAAGTTCGATTTAGTCTGTTTGGAGACAGTGCTAATCTTGATGCAAAATAGGTGCACAGTTTGCACCGAACGTACCATAGGCTCAGAAATTATTTTGGATGCACCCGATGGAAGTCCTAGGTGACGTGGGTCATGTGGAATCTCATTTCGCTCCGTTTAGAGATAGTGTTAGTGTTGCTGCAAGATTGGTGCACAGTTTGCACCAAATCTACCATAAGCTCCAAAACATTTTAGACGCACCAGATGGCACTCCTAGGTTGCGAGGCTCAAGTGGAAGCTTATTTCAGTCCGTCTGGAGATAGTGCTAATCTTGACCAAAGAAAGTTGCACGGTTTCGCCCAAACGTACCATGGCCCTGGAAACTATTTTGGACACACCAGATGGAACACCTAGGTGACGTGGGTCGTGTGGAATCTCATTCGGTCTGTTTGGAGACAGTGTAAGTGTCGGTGCAAAATACGTGCACAGTTTGCGCCAAACATAATATAGCCTCATAAATCATTTTATACGCACCTAATGGTACACCTAGGTGACGAGACTCAAGTGGAATCTCAATTTAGTCTGTCTGGAGATAGTGCTAATCTTGACGCAAGATAGGTGTATGGTTTGCGCCGAATGTACCATAGGCTCAGAAATTGTTTTGGATACACCCGATGGATATCCTAATTGACGTGGGTCATGTGGAATCTCGTTTCGGTCCATTTGGAGATAGTGTTAGTGTTGGTGCAACATAGGTGCATAGTTTGCGCCACACGTAACATCGGCACATAAATTGTTTTGGACGCATCCAATGGCACTCCTAGGTTGCAAGGCCCAAGTGGAAGCTCATTTTAGTCCATTTGGAGATAGTGCTAATGTTGACGCAAAATAGGTGCCCAGTTTAGGCCAAACGTACCATGGCCTCAGAAACCATTTCGGATGCATTGTATGGAACTCCTAGGTGACGTGGGTCATCTGGAGTCTCGTTTCGGTCCATTTGGAGATAGTGTTGGTGTCGGTGCAAGATAGGAGCATGGTTTGCGTCAATTGTACCACAAGGTCAGAAATCATTTTGGATGCACCCGAGGGCACTCCTAGGTTGCGAGGCTCAAGTAGAAGCTCTTTTTAGTCCATTTCGAGGTAGTGCACTCTTGACGCAAGATAGGTGCACGGTTTGCACTGAACGTACAATAGGCTCAAAAATTGTTTTGGACGCACCGGATGTAGCTCCTAGGTGACGTGGGTCATGTGAAATCTTGTTCTATCTATTTGTAGATAGTGTGAGAGTTTGTGCAAGATACGTGCATAGTTAGCGCCAAACATAACATAGCCTTAGAAATTCTCTTGGACACACCCAATAGTACTCCTAGGTGACGAGGCTCAGTGGAAGTTCGATTTAGTCTGTTTAGAGACAGTGCTAATCTTGATGCAAAATAGGTGCACAGTTTGCACCGAACGTACCATAGGCTCAGAAATTATTTTGGATGCACCCGATGGAAGTCCTAGGTGACGTGGTTCATGTGGAATCTCATTTCGCTCCGTTTAGAGATAGTGTTAGTGTTGCTGCAAGATTGGTGCACAGTTTGCACCAAATCTACCACAAGCTCCAAAACATTTTAGACGCACCAGATGGCACTCCTAGGTTGCGAGGCTCAAGTGGAAGCTCATTTCAGTCCATTTGGAGACAGTGGTAATCTTGACGCAAGAAAGGCGCACGGTTTGGGCCAAACATACCATGGCCCTGGAAACTATTTTGGACACACCAGATGGAACACCTAGGTGACGTGGGTCGTGTGGAATCTCATTCGGTCTGTTTGGAGACAGTGTAAGTGTCGGTGCAAAATACGTGCACAGTTTGCGCCAAACATAATATAGCCTCATAAATCATTTTAGACGCACCTGATGGTACACCTAGGTGACGAGACTCAAGTGGAATCTCAATTTAGTCTGTCTGGAGATAGTGCTAATCTTGACGCAAGATAGGTGTATGGTTTGCACCGAATGTACCATAGGCTCAGAAATTGTTTTGGATACACCCGATGGATATCCTAATTGACGTGGGTCATGTGGAATCTCGTTTCGGTCCATTTGGAGATAGTGTTAGTGTCGGTGCAACATAGGTGCATAGTTTGCGCCACACGTAACATCGGCACATAAATTGTTTTGGACGCATCCAATGGCACTCCTAGGTTGCAAGGCCCAAGTGGAAGCTCATTTTAGTCCATTTGGAGATAGTGCTAATGTTGACGCAAAATAGGTGCCCAGTTTAGGCCAAACGTACCATGGCCTCAGAAACCATTTCGGACGCATTGTATGGAACTCCTAGGTGACGTGGGTCATCTGGAGTCTCGTTTCGGTCCATTTGGAGATAGTGTTGGTGTCGGTGCAAGATAGGAGCATGGTTTGCGTCAAATGTACCACAAGGTCAGAAATCATTTTGGACGCACCCGAGGGCACTCCTAGGTTGCGAGGCTCAAGTAGAAGCTCTTTTTAGTCCATTTCGAGGTAGTGCACATCTTGACGCAAGATAGGTGCACGGTTTGCACTGAACGTACAATAGGCTCAAAAATTGTTTTGGACGCACCGGATGTAGCTCCTAGGTTACGTGGGTCATGTGAAATCTTGTTCGATCTATTTGTAGATAGTGTGAGAGTTTGTGCAAGATACGTGCATAGTTAGCGCCAAACATAACATAGCCTTAGAAATTCTCTTGGACACACCCAATAGTACTCCTAGGTGACGAGGCTCAGTGGAAGTTCGATTTAGTCTGTTTGGAGATAGTGCTAATCTTGATGCAAAATAGGTGCACAGTTTGCACCGAACGTACCATAGGCTCAGAAATTATTTTGGATGCACCCAATGGAAGTCCTAGGTGACGTGGGTCATGTGGAATCTCATTTCGGTCCGTTTACAGATAGTGTTAGTGTTGCTGCAAGATTGGTGCACAGTTTGCACCAAATCTACCATAAGCTCCGAAATCATTTTAGACGCACCAGATGGCACTCCTAGGTTGCGAGGCTCAAGTGGAAGATCATTTCAGTCCATTTGGAGATAGTGGTAATCTTGACGCAAGAAAGGTGCACGGTTTGGGCCAAACATACCATGGCCCTGGAAACTATTTTGGACACACCAGATGGAACACCTAGGTGACGTGGGTCTTGTGGAATCTCGTTTCGGTCCTTTTGGAGGCAATGTTAGTGTCAGTGCAAGATAGGTTAATACTTTGCGCCAAACATATCATAAGGTCAGAAATCATTTTGGACGCACCCAATGGCACTCCTAGGTTATGAGGCTCAAGGGGAAGCTCATTTTAGTCCGTTTCGAGATAGTGCTGATCTTGACGCAAGACAGGTGCACGGTTTGCGTCGAACGAACCATTGGCTTGAAAATCATTTTAATTGCACCGGATGCAACTCCTAGGTGACGTGCGTCATGTGGAATCATGTTCAGTCATTTAGAGATTGTGTAAGTGTCGGTGCAAGACAGGTGCACGGTTTGCGCCGAATGTACCACATGCTCAGAAATTGTTTTGGACACACCCGACTGAACTCCTAGATGACGTGGATCATGTGGAATCTGATTTTGGTCCGTTTGGAGACAATGTTAGTGTCGGTGCAAGATAGGTGCACGGTTTGCGCCAAACGTACCATTGGCATAGAAATCATTATGGAAGCACCTAATGGCACTCCTAGCTTTGAGGCTCAAGTGTAAGCTGATTTTAGTCCATTTGGAGATAGTAAAAATCTTGATCCAAGATAGGTGCACAGTTTGGGCCGAAAGTACCATAGGCTTGGAAATCATTTTGGATGCACCAGATTGAACTACTAGGTGACGTAGGTCATGTGAAATCTAATTTTGGTCCATTTGGAGACAATGTTGGTGTCGGTCCGAGATAGGTGCATGGTTTGCATCAAACGTACCATGAGCTCATAAATTGTTTTGGAATCACCGAGGGGACTCCTAGGTTGCGAGGCTCAAGTGGAAGCTCATTTTAGTCCATTTCAAGATAGTGCTCATCTTGACGCAAGATAGGTGTACAGTTTGCGCCGAACATACCATAGGCTCGAAAATCATTTTGAATGCACCAGATGCAGCGCCTAGGTGACGTGGGTCATTTGGAATCTAGTTCAGTCCGTTTGGAGATAGTGTAAGTGTTTGTGCAAGATACATGCACCGTTTGTGCCAAACATAACAGCCTCAGGAATCGTTTTGGACGCTCGATTCAGTCCAAGTGGAACCTCAAGTGGAAGCTCGATTCAGTCCGTTCGAAGATAGTGCTAATCCTGATGCAAGAAGGGTGCATGGTTTGCGCCGACGTATCACAGGCTTATAAATTGTTTTGGACGCACCTGATGGAACTGATAGGTGACGTAGGTCACGTGGAATCTTGTTTCGGTCCGTTTGGAGATAGTGTTAGTGTCAGTGCAAGATAGGTGCACAGTTTGCACCAAACCTAACATAGGCACATAAATCGTTTTGGACGCACCTGATGGCACTCCTAGGTTGCGAGGCTGAAGTGGAAGCACATTTCAATCCGTTTGGAGATAGTGCTAATCTTGACGCAAGAAAGGTGCACTGTTTGGGCCAGACAAACCATGGCACATAAATCATTCTGGATGCACTAGATGGAACTCCTTGGTGATGTGGGTCATGTGGAATCTCGTTTTGGTCCCTTTGGAGATAGTGTTAGTGTTAGTGCAAGATAGGTGAATGCTTTGCGCCAAACGTACCATAAGCTTAGAAATCGTTTTGGATGCTCCCGATGGCACTCCTAGGTTCTGAGGCTCAAGTGGAAGCTCATTTCAGTCTGTTTCAAGGTAGTGCTGATCTTGATGCAAGATAAGTACGCGGTTTGCGCCGAACATACCATTGGCTTAAAAATCATTTTGGACACACCATATGCAACTCCTAGGTGACGTGGGTCATGTGGAATCTCGTTTGGTCCGTTTCAGGACGGTGTAAGTGTCGGTGCAAGATAGGTGCACAGTTTGTGCGAAACATAACATAGCCTTAGAAATCATTTTGGACGCACTCGATGGTACTCATTTCGGTCCGTTTCGAGATAGTGCGGATCATGAGACAAGATAGGTGCACAGTTTGCGCCGAACATACCATTGGCTCAAAAATCATTTTGGATGCACCAGATGCAACTCTAAGGCGATGTGTCATTTGGAATCTCGTTTTGTGCATTTCGAGACAGTGTAAGTATTTGTGCAAGATAGGGGCACAGTTTGTGCCAAACATAACATAGCCTTAGAAATTATTTTGGACGCACCCAATGGTACTCCTAGGTGATGAGGCTCAAGTTGAAGCGTGATTCAGTCCGTTTGGAGATATTGCTATTTTTGGCACAAGATAGGTGCACGGTTTGCGCCGAATGCACCATAGGTTCAGAAATCATTTTGGATGAACCTGATGGAACTCCTAGATGATGTGGATCATGTGGAATCTCATTTCGGTCCATTTGGAGACAACGTTAGTGTCGGTGCAAAATAGGTGCATGGTTTGCGCCAAACGTATCATAGGCACAAAATTGTTTTGGACACACCTGATGGTACTCCCAGGTTCGAGGCTCAAGAGGAAGCTCATTTCAGTCCGTTTGGAGCATCTTGACGCAAGATAGGTGCATGGTTTGTCCCAAAAGTACCATGGCCTTAGAAACCATTATGGACGCAGCGGATGGAACTCCTAGGTGACGTGAGTCATCTGGAATCTCATTCTGGTCCGTTTAGGGACAATGTTTGTGTCAGTGCAATATAGGTAAATGGTTTGCGCCAAACGTACCATAAGCACAGAAATCGTTTTAGACGCACCCAATGGCACTCCTATGTTGCGAGGCTCAAGTGGAAGCTCAGTTCAGTCCGTTTGGAGATAGTGGTAATCTTGACGCAAGATAGCTGCACAGAGCCTCACAGCCAAGGAGTGCCATCGGGTGCATCCAAAATGATTTCTAAGCTTATGGAATGTTTGGCGCAAAGCATTTACCTATCTTGCACTAACACTAACACTGTCTCCGAACGGACCGAAACAAGATTCCATATGACCCATGTCCCTAGAAGTTCAATCCAGTACGTCCATAATGGTTTCCATGGCCATGTTATGTTTGACCCCAACCATGTGCCTATCTTGCGTCAAGATTAGCATTATCTCTAAACAGACTGAAATGAGCTTCCACTTCAGCCTCACAACCTAGGAGTGCCATCGGGTGCGTCCAAAGTGATTTCTGAGCTTGTGGTACGTTTGGCGCAAACCATTCACCAATCTTGCACTGACACTAACACTGTTTCTAAATGGACTGAAACGAGATTCCAGATGACCCATATCACCTAGGAGTTCGATCCGCTGCATCCGACATGGTTTCCAAGGCCATGGTATGTTTGGCCCAAACCATGCACCTATCTTGCATCAAGTTCAGCACTGTCATGAAATGGACTGAAATGAGCTTTCACCTGGGCCTCGCAAACTAGGAGTGCCATTGGGTGCGTCCAAAACAATTTATGTGCCTATGTTACATTTGGTGCAAACCATGCACCTATTTTGCACCGACACTAACAGTATCTCCAAACGGACCGAAACAAGTTTCCACATGACCCACATCACCTAGGACTTCCATTGGGTGCATCCAAAATGATTTCTGAGCCTTTGGTATGTTTGACACAAACCGTGCACCTATCTTGCGTCAAGATCAGCACTGTCTCGAAAAGGACTAAAATGAGCTTTCCATTGAGCCTCGCAACCTAGGAGTGCGATCGGGTACGTCCAAAATGATTTATGAGCTTGTGGTACGTTCAGTGCAAACTGTGCACCTATCTTTCATCAAGATTAGCACTACCTCCAAATGAACTGAATCAAGCTTCCTATTGAGCCATGTCACCTAGGAGTACCAACGTGTGTGTGTCTAAAATGATTTTTAAGGCTACGTTATGTTTGGCACAAACTGTGCACCTATCTTGCACCGACACTTACACAGTCTCGAGAACGGACAGAACGAGATTCCACATGACCCATGTCACCAAGGACTTGCATCTCGTGCATCCAAAATGATTTCTGAGCTAATGGTATGTTCGGTGCAAACCATGCACCTATCTTGCATCATGATCAGCACTATCTCGAAATGGACAAAATGAGCTTCCACTTGAGCCGCACAACGTTGGATTACCATCGGGTGCATCCAAAACGATTTCTGAGCTTATGGTATGTTTGGCGTAAAGCATTGACCTATCTTGCACTGACACTAACACTGTCTCCAAATGGACCGAAACGAGATTCCACATGACCCACGTCCCTAGGAGTTCCATCCGGTGCGTCTAAAACAGTTTCTGAGGCCGTGGTAAGTTTGGCCCCAACCGTGCACCTATCTTGTGTCAAGACTAGCACTATCTCCAAATGAACTGAAATGAGTTTCCACTTGAGCCTCGAACCTAGGAGTGCTATCATGTGCGTCCAAAATGATTTTTGTTCCTATGGTACGTTTGGTGCAAACCTTGCACCTATCTTGCACGGACAATAACACTATCTCGAAACGAACCGAAACAAGATTTCACATTATCCATGTCATCTATGAGTTCCATCAGGTGCGTCCAAAATGGTTTATGAGCATGTGATACGTTTGGCGCAAACCATGCACCTATCTTGCGTCAAGATTAGCATTATCTCCAAATGGACTGAATCAAGCTTCCACTTGAGCCTCGTCACGCAGGAGTACCATCCGGTGCGTCCAAAAAAATTTCTGAGACTGTTATGTTTGGCGAAACTGTGCACCTATCTCGCACCGACACTTCCACTGTCTTCAAATGGACCAAACGAGATTCCACATGACCCACATCACCTAGGAGTTGCATCCGGTGCATCCAAAAGGATTTCAAGCCAATGGTTAGTTCGGCGTAAACCTTGCACCAATCTTGCATCAAGATCAGCACTATCTCGAAACAGACTGAAATGAGCTTCCACTTGAGCCTCACAACCAAGGAGTGCCACTAGGTGCATCCAAAATGATTTATGAGCTTATGGTACATTTGGTGCAAAGCATTCACCTTTCTTGCACTGACACTAACACTGTCTCCAAACGGACCAAAACGAGATTCCACATGACCCACGTCCCTAGGAGTTCCATCCGGTGCGTCCAAAATGGTTTCCGAGGCCATGTTATGTTTGGCCCCAACCGTGCACCTGTCTTGCGTCAAGATTAGCATTATCTCCAAACAGACTGAAATGAGCTTCCACTTCAGCCTCACAACCTAGGAGTGACATCAGGTGCGTCCAAAATGATTTCTGAGCTTGTGGTATGTTTGGCGCAAACCATTCACCTATCTTGCACTAACACTAAAACTGTTTCTAAACAGACCGAAACAAAATTCCAAATGACCCACATCACCTAGGAGTTCCATCCGCTACGTCCAAAATATTTTCCAAGGTCATGGTACGTTTGGCCCAAACTGTGCACCTATCTTGCGTCAAGATCAGCACTGTCTCGAAATGGACTGAATTGAGCTTCCACCTGGGCCTCGCAACCTAGGAGTGCCATCGGGTGCATCCAAAATGATTTATGTACCTATGTTACATTTGGTGCAAACCATGCAACTATCTTGCACCGACACTAACACTATCTCCAAACTGACTGAAATGAGTTTCCACATGACCCACATCACCTAGGAGTTCCATTGGGTGCATCCAAAATGATTTTTGAGCCTTTGGTACGTTTGGCACAAACCATGCACCTATCTTGCGTCTGGATCTGCACTGCCTTGAAACGGACTAAAATGAGCTTCTACTTGAGCCTCGCAACCTAGTAGTGCGATCGGGTATGTCCAAAATGATTTTCTGAGCTTGTGGTACGTTTGGTGTAAACTGTGCACCTATCTTGCGTCAAGATTAGCACTACCTCCAAACGGACTAAATCGAGCTTCCTCTTGAGCCTTGACACCTAGGAGTACAAAAGTGTGTGTCTAAAACGATTTTTGAGGCTACGTTATGTTTGGTACAAACTATGCACCTATCTTGCATCGACACTTACACAATCTCGAAACGGACCGAACGAGATTCCACATGACCCACGTCACCAAGGTGTTGCATCCGGTGCGTCCAAAATGATTTATGAGCTAATGGTTCATTTGGTGCAAATCGTGCACCTATCTTGTGTCAACATTAGCACTTGAGGCGCACAACATTGGAGTGCCATCGGGTGCATCCAAAATGATTTCTGAGCTTATGGTATGTTTGGCGCAAAGCATTCACCTATCTTGCACTGACACTAACACTGTCTCCAAACGGACCGAAACGAGATTCCACATGACCCACGTCCCTAGGAGTTCCATCCGATGCGTGCAAAATAGTTTTCGAGGCCGTGGTAAGTTTGGCCCCAACCGTGCACCTATCTTGTGTCAAGATTAGCACTATCTCCAAATGAACTAAAATGAGCTTCCACTTGAGCCTCGAACCTTAGAGTGCCATCAGGTGCATCCAAAACAATTTCTGTGCCTATGGTATGTTTGGTGCAAACCATGCACCTATCTTGCACGGACACTAACACTGTCTTGAAACGGACCGAAACGAGATTTCACATTATCCACGTCATCTATGAGTGTCATCGGGTGCATCCAAAATGATTTCTGAGCTTATGGTACTTTTGGAGCAAAGCATTCACTTATCTTGCACTGACCTAACACTATCTCCAAACGGACCGAAACGAGATTCCACATGACCCACGTGACCCAAGAGTTCCATCAGGTGTGTCCAAAACGGTTTCCGAGTCCATGGTACGTTTGGCCCAAACCGTGCACCTATCTCATGTCAATATTAGCACTATCTCCAAACAGACTTAAATGAGCTTCCAGAGCCTCTCAAACTAGGAGTGCCACCGGGTGCGTCCAAAATGATTTCTAAGCTTATGGTACATTTGGCGTAAAACATTAACCTATCTTGCACCAACACTAACACTATCACCAAACGGACCAAAACAAGATTCTAGATGACCCACGTCACCTAGGAGTTCCATCCACTGCATCCAACATTGTTTTCGAGGCCATGGTACATTTGGCCCAAACTGTGCACCTATCTTGCATCAAGATTAGCACTATCTCCAAACGGACTAAAATAAGATTCCACTTGAGCCTCCCAACCTAGGAGTGCAATCGGGTGCACCAAAACAATTTCTGAGCTTATGATACTTTGGCGCAAACCATGCACCTGTCTTGCACCGTCACTAACACTGCCTCTAAATGGACCGAAACGAGATTCCAAATGACCCACGTCACCTAGGAGTTCCATTAGTTGCGTCCAACATGGTTTCCGAGGCCATGGTACGTTTGGCCCAAACCGCGAACCCATCTTGCGTCAAGATTTATGCTATCTCCAAACAGACTAAAATGAGCTTCCACTTGAGCCTCGTCACCTAAGCGTACCATCGGGTGCTTTAAAAATGATTTCTTAGGCTATGTTATGTTTGGCGAAAACTGTGCATGTATCTCCAAATGGACTGAATCGAGCTTCCACATGAGCTTCGTCAACAAGGAGTACCATCGGATGCGTCAAAAACAATCTATGAGCCTATGTTAGGTTTGGCACAAACTTTGCACCTATCTCGCACTGACACTTCCACTGTCTTCAAATGGATAGAATGAGATTCCACATGACCCACGTCACCTAGGAGTTGCATCCGGTGTGTCCAAAATGATTTCTGAGCCAAAGGTACGTTCAGCGCAAACCGTGCACCAATCTTGCATCAAGATCAGCACTATCTCGAAACAGACTGAAATGAGCTTTCACTTGAGCCTCACAACCTAGGAGTGCCATCAGGTGCGTCCAAAATGATTTCTGAGCTTATGGTATGTTTGGCGCACACCATTCACCTATCTTGCACCAACACTAACACTATCTCTAAACAGACCAAAACGAGATTCAAGATGACCCACATCACGTAGGAGTTCCATCCGCTACGTCCAAAATGGTTTCCAAGGCCATGGTATGTTTGGCCCAAACCATGCACCTATCTTACGTCAAGATTAGCACTGTCTCCAAACAGTCCGAAACGAGATTCCACATGACCCACATCACTTAGGAGTTCCATCTGGTGTGTCCAAAAAGGTTTCTAAGGCCATGGTATGTTTGGCCAATACTGTGCACCTATCTTGCTTCAAGATTAGCACTATCTCCAAGCGGACTGATATGATCTTCCACATGAGCCTCGAAACTAGGAGTGTCATCACGTGTGTCCAAAACGATTTCTATGCCAATGGTACTTTGAAGCACACCGTGCACCTATCTTGCACCGACACTAACACTATCTCCGAACAGACCAAAATGAGATTTCACATAATCCACGTCATCTAGGAGTTCCATCGGGTGCGTCAAAAATGATTTCTGAGCATGTGGTATGTTCGGTGCAAACTGTGCCCTATCTGGCGTCAAGATTAGCACTATCTTCAAATGGACTGAATCGAGCTTCCACCAGAACCTCATCACCAAGGAGTACCATCTCGTGCGTCCAAAACTATTTCTAAGGCTGTTATGTTTGGCACAAACTGTGCACCCATCTCGTACCGAGACTTACACTGTCTTAAAATGGACCGAATGAGATTCCACATGACCCAGTCATCTAGGAGTTGCATCCAGTGTGTCCAAAATGATTTCTGAGCCTATGGTATCTTCGGTGCAAACCGTGCACCTGTCTTGCATCAAGATCAGCACTATCTCGAAACAGACTAAAATGAGCTTCCACTTGAGCCCCACAACCTAGGAGTGCCATCGGGTGCGTCCAAAACGATTTTTGAGCTTATGGTATGTTTGGTGCAAAACATTCACCTATCTCGCACTAACACTAACACTGTCTCCAAAAGGACTGAATGAGATTCCACATGACCTATGTCACCATAGAGTTGCATCAGGTTCGTCCAAAACGATTTCCTTGCCAATGGTGCTTTTGGCCCAAACCGTGTACCGATCTTGCATCAAGATCTGCACTATCTCGAAACTGACTAAAATGAGCTTCCACTTGAGCCTCACAACCTAGGAGTGCCATCGGGTACATCCAAAATGATTTCTGAGCCTATGATACGTTTGGCGCAAAGCATTCACCTGTCTTGCACTCACACTAACACTGTCTCCAAACGGACCGAAATGAGATTCCACCTGACCCACGTCACATAAGAGCTCCATCAGGTGTGCCCAAAATGGTTTGCGAGGCCTTGGCACGTTTGGCCCAAACCATGCACCTATCTTGCATCAAGATTAGGACTATCTCGAAACAGACTAGAATGAGCTTCCACTTGAGCCTTGCAAACTTGGAGTGCCTTCGAATGCGTCCAAAATGATTTCTTAGCTCGTGGTACATTTGGCATAAACCATTCACCTATCTTGCACTGACACTAACACTGTCTCTAAACGGATCAAAACAAGATTCTAGATGACCCACGTAACCTAGGAGTTCCATCCGCTGCGTCCAAAATGGTTTCTAAGGCCATGGTATGTTTGGCCCAAACCGTGCACCTATCTTGCCTCAAGATTAGCACTATCTCCAAACGGACTGAAATGAGCTTCCACTTGAGCCTCGCAACCTAGGAGTTCAATCGGGTGTGTCCAAAATAATTTCTGAGCTTATGGTATGTTTGGCGCAAACTGTTCATCTATCTTGCCCCTAATAGTAGCATTGTCTCTAAACGGACCAAAACGAGATTCCCAATGACCCACGTCACCTAGGACTTCATGTGCTACGTCCAAAATGGTTTCTGAGGCCATGATATATTTGGCCCAAACCGTGTTCCTATCTTGCTTCAACATTAGCACTATCTCCAAGCGGACTAAAATGAGCTTCCACCTGAGCCTTGCAACCTAAGAGTGCCATCAGGTGCGTCCAAAATGATTTCTGAGCTTACAGTACATTTGGTGCAAATAATTCACCTATCTTGCACCGACACTAACACTGTCTCTAAACAGACCGAAATGAGATTCAAGATGACCAACGTTACCTAGGAGTTCCATCCGCTGCATCCAAAATGGTTTCCATGGCCATGGTATGTTTGGCCCAAACCATGCACCTCTCTTGCTCCAAGATTAGCACTGTCTCCAAATGGACCGAAGCGATATTCCACATGACCCACGTCACTTAGGAGTTCCATCTGGTGCGTCCAAAATGGTTTCTAAGGCCATGGTACATTTGTCCCATACCATGCACCTATCTTGCTTCAACATTAGCACTATCTCCAAGCGGACTAAAATGAGCTTCCTCATGAGCTTCCACCAGGGCCTCGCAACCTAGAGTGCCATCGGGTGCATCCAAAACGACTTATGTGCCAATGTTATGTTGGACGCAAACCATGCACCAATCTTGCAGTGACACTAACACTATCTTTAAACGGACCAAAATGAGATTCCTCATGGCCCACATTGACTAGTAGTTCTGTCGGATGCATCCAAAATAATTTCTAAGCCTATGGTATGCTTGGCGCAAACTGTTCACCTATCTAGCATCAAGATTAGCACTGTCTCCAAACAGACAGAATCGAGCTTCCACTTGAGCCTCGTCAACTTGGCATACCATCGGGCGCTTCAAAAATGATTTCTGATGCTATGTTATGTTTGGTGCGAACTGTGCACGTATCTTGCGTCAAGATCAGCACTATCTCAAAACGGACTAAAATGAGCTTCCACTTGAGCCTCACAACCTAGGAGTGCCATCAGGTGCGTCCAAAATGATTTCTAAGCTTATGGTATGTATGGCACCAAGCATTCACCTATCTTGCGCTGACACTAACACTGTCTCCAAACGGACCGAAACGAAATTCCACATGACCCACGTCACCTATGAGTTCCATCCGTCCATCCAAAACGGTTTTCGAGGCCATGGTACATTTGGGCCAAACCGTGCACCTATCTTGTGTCAAGATTAGCACTATCTCCAAACAGACTGAAATGAGCTTTCGCTTGGGCCTCGCTGCCTAGGAGTGCCAACGGGTGCGTCCAAAATGATTTCTGAGCTTATGGTACGTTTGGTGCAAACCATTCATCCATCTTGCCTCGACAAAAACATTGTCTCTAAACGGACCAAAACGAGATTCCAGATGACCCACGTCACCTAGGTCTTTCATCTGCTGCGTCCAAAATTGTTTCCGAGGCCATGGTACATTTGGCCTAAACCGTGCACCTACCTTGCTCAAGATTAGCACTATCTCCGAACGGACTAAAATGAGCTTTCACTTGAGCCTCGAAACCTAGGAGTGCCATTGGGTGTGTCCAAAATGATTTCTAAGCTTACGGTACGTTTAGCGCAAACCATTCACCTATCTTGCACCAACACTAACACTGTCTCTGAACGGACCGAAACAAGATTCCGTATGACCCATGTCACCTAGGAGTTGCATCCGCTGCGTCTAAAATGGTTTCCAATGCCATGTTACATTTGGCCCAAACCGTGCAACTAT
This sequence comes from Saccharum spontaneum, assembly GCA_022457205.1. Taxonomy (NCBI): domain Eukaryota; kingdom Viridiplantae; phylum Streptophyta; class Magnoliopsida; order Poales; family Poaceae; genus Saccharum; species Saccharum spontaneum. Next base: position 51,399,995 of record CM039580.1, on the reverse strand, counting down.
CTTGCGTCAAGATTAGCACTATTTGCAAATGGACTAAAATGAGCATCCACTTGGGCCTCGCAACAATTGATGTGCCTATGTTACGTTTGGCGTAAACTGTGCACCTATCTTGCACTGAGACTAACACTATCTCCAAACGGAATGAAACGAGATTCCACATGACCCATGTGGCCTAGGAGTTCCATCGGATGATCCAAAACAATTTCTAAGCCTGTGGTATGTTCTACCCAAACCGTGCAGCTATCTTGCGTTAAGACTAGCACTATCTCCAAACGGATTGAAATGAGTTTCCACTTGAACCTCGCAACCTAGGAGTGCCATCTGGTGCTTCCAAATGATTTCTGAGCTTACGTTACATTTGGCGCGAACCATTCACCTATCTTGAACCAACACCAACACTATCTCTAAATGGACTGGAACAAGATTTCTGAGCGACACTAACACTATCTCTAAATGGACCCACGTCACCTAGAAGTGCACCAACACTAACATGTCTCTAAACGGACCGAAACGAGATTTCAGATAACCCACGTGACCTAGGGGTTCCATCCGCTGCGTGCAAAGTGGTTTCCAAGGCCATGGTATGTTTGGCCCAAACCGTGCACCTATCTTGCGTCAAGATTAGCACTATCTCGAAACAGATCGAAATGAGATTCCTCGTGGCCCACATCACCTAGGAGTTTCATTCGGTGCATCCAAAATGGTTTCCGAGGGCATGGAACATTTTGCCCAAACCGTGCACCTATCTTGCGTCAAGATTAGCACTATCTCAAACAGACTGGAATGAGCTTCCACTTGAGCCTCAAAACTTGGAGTGCCATCAGGTGCGTCCAAAACGATTTTTGTGCCTATGGTACATTTAGAGCAAACCGTGCACCTTTCTTGCACCAACACTAACATTGTCTCCAAATGGACCGAAACAAGATTCCACATGATCCACGGCATCTAGGTGTTCCATCAGGTGTGTCCAAAACAATTTCTGAGCCTATGGTATGTTCGGCGCAAACTGTGCACCTATTTTACGTCACGATTAGCACTGTCTCCAAACGTACTGAATCGAGTTTCCACTTGAGCCTCGTCACTTAGGCGTACCATCAGGTGCTTCAAAAATCATTTATGAGGCTATGTTATGTTTCGTTCAAACTACGCACGTACCTTGCATCAAGATCAGCACTATCTCGAAACGGACTGAAATGAGCATCCACATGAGCCGCACAACCAAGGAGGGCCATTAGGTGCATCCAAAACAATTTCTGAGCTTATGGGACATTTGGCGCAAAGCATTCACCTATCTTGTGCTAACACTAACACTATCTCCAAATGGCCGAAACAAGATTTCACATAACCCATGTCACCTAGGAGCTCCATCCGAAGAGTCCTAAATGGTTTCTGAGGCCATGGAAAGTTTGGCCCAAACTGTGCACTATCTGGCATCAAGATTAGCACAATCTCCAAACGGACTAAAATGAGCTTCCACTTGAGCCTCGCAACCTAGAAGTGCCATTGGGTGCGTCTAAAATGATTTCTGAGCTTACGGTACTTTTGGCACAAACCATTCACCTATCTTGCACTGACACTAACACTGTCTCTAAATGGACTAAATCGAGATTCTAGAAGACCCACGTCACCTAGGAGTTCCATCCGCTGCGTCCAAAATGGTTTGCAAGGCCATGGTATGTTTTCCCCAAACCGTGCACCTATCTTGCGTTAGGATTAGCACTGTCTCCAAATGGACTGAAATGAGCTTCCACTTGAGCCTCGTAACCTAGGAGTGCCAATGGGTGCATCCAAAATGATTTATGTGCCTATGTTACGTTTGGCATAAACGGTGCACCCATCTTGCACCGAGACAAACAATGTCTCCAAACGGACCAAAATGAGATTCCACATGACCCACGTCGCCTAGGAGTTCCCTCGGGTGCATGCAAAACAATTTCTGAGCCTATAGTATGTTCGGCGCAAACCGTGCACCTATCTTGGATCAAGATTAGCACTATCTCACATGGATTGAATCGAGCATCCACTTGAGCCTCATAACCTAGGAGTACCATCGAGTGCGTCCAAAACTATTTCTGAGGCTTTGTTTTGTTTGGCAAAAACGGTGCACCTATCTTGCACCGACACTTACACTGTCACGAAATGGACCAAAACAAGATTCTACATGACCCACATCACCTTGGAGTTGCATCTGGTGCTTCCAAAACAATTTTCGTGCCAATGATACTTTCGGCGCAAACCGTGCACCTATCCTGTGTCAAGAAAAGCACTATCCTGAAATAGACTGAAAGGAGCTTCCACTTGAGCCTCGAACCTAGTAGTGCCATCAGGTTCATCCAAAATGATTTCTGTGTGTATGGTACGATTGGTGCAAACCGTGCACCCATCTTGCACTGAAACGATATTCCACATGATCCACGTCATCTAGGAGTTCCATCAGGTGCATCCAAAATGATTTATGAGCCTGTGGTACTTTCGATGCAAACTATGCAACTATCTTGCATCAAGATTAGTACTATCTCTACATGGACTGAATCAAGCGTCCACTTGAGCCTCGTAACCTAGGAGTACCATCGGGTGCGCCCAAAATGATTTTGAGGCTATGTTATGTTTCGCACAAACTACGCACCTATCTCTTACCGACACTTACACTATCTTGAAATGGTGGCAAGGAATTGCATCCGGTGCGCCCAAAACGGTTTTCGAGGCCATGTTATGTTTGGCCTGAACCATGCACTGATCTTGCGTCATGATTAGCACTATCCCCAAACAGACTGAAATGAGCTTCCACTTGAGCCTCGCAACCTAGGATTGCCATCGGGTGCGTCCAAAATGATTTCTAAGCTTATGGTACATTTGGCACAAACCATTTACCTATATTGCACCGACACTAACACTGTCTCTAAACGGACCGATATGAGATTCCAGATGACCAACATCACCTAAGAGTCCAATCCACTGCATCCAAAATGGTATCCAAGGCCATGGTACGTTTGGCCCAAACTGTGCACCTATCTTGCGTTTAGCACTGTCTCCAAACGGAATAAAATGAGCTTCCACCTGGGCCTCACATTCTAGGAGTGCCATCAGGTGCGTCCAAATTGATTTATGTGCCTATGTTACATTTAGCGCAAGCCATGCAACTATCTTGCACCGACCCTAACTCTATCTCCAAATGGACCAAAACAATATTCCACATGACCCACATCTCCTAGGAGTTCCATCGGTTGCATCCAAAACAATGTCTGAGCCTGTGGTACGTTTGGCCCAAACCGTGCACCTATGTTGTGTCAAGATTAGCAGTATCTCCAAATAGACTAAATCGAGCTTGCACTTGAGTCTCGTCACCTAGGAGTACCATCGGGTGCATCAAAAATGATTTCTTAGGCCATCTATGTTTGGCACAAATTGTGCACCTATCTTGCACCGACACTTATACCGTTTCAAAACGGACCAAACAAGATTCCACATGACCCATGTCGCCTAGGAGTTGCACCTGGTGCGTCCAAAACAATTTCTGAGCCAGTGGTATGTTTGGTGCAAACCGTGCACCTATCTTGCATCAAGATCAGCACTATCTCGTAACGGACTGAAATGAGCTTCCACTTGAGCCTCACAACCTAGGATTGCCATCGGGTGCATACAAACCTATTTCTGAGCTTATGATTTGTTTGGCACAAAGCATTCACCTATCTTACACTGACATAAACAATGTCTCCAAACGGACCTAAACGAGATTCCATGTGACCCACATCCCTCGGAGTGCTAGCCGGTGCGTCCAAAATGGTTTCTAAGGTGATGGTACTTTTGGCCCCAACCGTGCACATATCTTGCCTCAAGATTTGCACTATCTCCAAACAGATTGAAATGAGCTTCCACTTGAGCCTCACAACCTAGGAGTGTCATCAGGTGCGTTCAAAACGATTTTTTGAGCTATGGTTCATTTGGCGCAAACGATTTCTGAGCTTATGGTTCGTTTGGCACAAACCATTCACCTATCTTGCACCGACATTAACACTGTCTCTAAATGGACGGAAACGAGATTCTAGATGACCCACGTCACCTAGGAGTTCCATCCGCTGCGTCCAAAATTGTTTCCAATGCCATGGTACGTTTGGCCCATACCATGCAGCTATCATCCATCAAGATTAGCACAATCTCCAAAATGAACTAAAATGAGCTTCCACTTGAGCCTCAAACCTAGGAGTGCCATCAGGTTCGTCCAAAATGATTTCTGTGCTTATGGTACAATTGGCGCAAACCGTGCACCTATCTTGCACCAAAACGAGATTTCACATGATCCACGTCATCTAGTAGTTCCATTGGCTGCGTCCAAAATGATTTCTGAGCCTGTGATACATTCGGTGCAAACCGTGCACCTATCTTGCATCATGATTAGCACTATCTCACACAGATTGAATCAAGCATCCACTTGAGCCTCGTAACCTAGAAGTACCATCGAGTGCGTCCAAAATGATTTTTGAGGCTTTGTTATGTTTGGCACAAATAGTGCACCTATCTTACACTATCTCGAAACAGACCAAAACAAGATTCCACATGACCCACGTCACCTTGGAGTTGCATCCGGTGCGTCCAAAACATTTTCTGAGTCAATGGTACTTTCGGCACAAATGTGCACCTATCATGTGTCCAGATCAGCACCATCCCGAAATAGACTGAAATGAGCTTCCACTTGAGCCACGAACCTAGGGGTGCCATCAGGTTCGTCCAAAATGATTTCTGTGCCTATGGTACGATTGGCGCAAACTGTGCACCCATCTTGCACTGAAACGAGATTCCACATGATCCACGTCATCTAGGAGTTCCATCGGGTGCGTCCAAAATGATTTATGAGCCTGTGGTACTTTTGACGCAAATCGTGCACCTATCTTGCATCAAGACTAGCACTATCTCTTCATGGAATGAATCGAGCATCCTTTTGAGCCTCGTAACCTAGGAGTACCATCGGGTGCGCCCAAAACAATTTTCTGAGGCTATGTTATGTTTCACACAAACTGTGCACCTATCTTGCATCGACACTTACACTATCTTGAAATGGTGACAAGGAGTTGCATCCGGTGCGCCCGAAACGGTTTTCGAGGCCACAGTATGTTTGGCCTGAACCGTGCACCGATCTTGCATCAAGATTAGCATTATCCCCAAACGGACTAAAATGAGCTTTCACTTGAGCCTCGCAACCTAGGATTGTCATCGGGTGCGTAAAATGATTTCTAAGCTTATGGTACATTTGGCACAAACCATTCACCTATCTTGCACCGACACTAACACTGTCTCTAAATGGACCGATATGAGATTCCAGATGGCCCACATAACTAGGAACCTATCTTGCATTTAGCACTGTCTCCAAACGGACCAAAATGAGCTTCCACCTAGGCCTCGTAATCTAGGAGTGCCATCAGGTGCGTCCAAAATGATTTATGTGCCTATGTAGCATTTAGCGCAAGCCATGCAACTATCTTGCACGACACTAACTCTATCTTCAAATGCACCAAAACAATATTCCACATGACCCACGTCACCTAGGAGTTCCATTGGTTGCATCCAAAACAATGTCTGAGCCTGTGGTACATTTGGACCAAACCGTGCACTTATGTTGCGTCAAGATTAGCACTATCTCCAAACGGACTGAATCGAGCTTCCACTTGAGTCTCTGATGAGGACATCATTGGCTCAAATATGACCATGTCAACCACTCCTATACCAAAGGTGCAACCATTCTATATGAGGCTTATCCTTGATGCATTTGATGAATTGGTGCTCCAACATAAAATGTGTATATTTTCATTTTCAGAATTACTTACATGGATCAAGGAAAGGTTTGATTGCATATGAAAAACATGGAAGGTTAATAAAGTTGATTGGGGACCAAATCCAAGTATTCCCAACGTCCTCCACCTGGACACCACGTCACTTTTGGTCCAAGGAAAGAAAGAGATCAAATCCAACACGTTTTGGGGCTGGATTCGGACTACAGGACAGCTCCAACTTGTGATGTTCACCACGGTCGCATACGGACTCGGATTGGGATGTTCTAGCACTTTTTGGAAAGCTTATCAAGTCTATTTTCCAACTGATATGAACCCACTAGGGTGAATCCTGATCTTTCGATGAGAGAAGGTGGATAACTCGATTTGGGGATGGAGATGATGTTCACGGCCCGACTACAACCATCCAAGGATGCTGCGCCTTAGCAACCGATACACCACCTCCAACAGCCGTCGCGATCTTGTGGAACACGATCAACCAAACCACTAGGGTAATTCCTGCAAGCAATCGAGGAACAAGCAAGAACAAGTAGAACAAGCAACTCAATTGCAAATATGGAGATGAAAACCAATCTGAAATCACAAAGTTGGGGTTCTGAATCGAGTAGAACGGATGGTCTAGTCGACACAAGCGTCTACAAGGAAGTAGCAATGGCTAAACTTTCAACAAAACAAAACCCCAATCTGTTTGTGGCGGCTCTAATCCTTATTAATACCTAGGGAAACGACCAGGGGGTGTTGGGGTCATTCTCCAACCCTAGGACACGTCCCTAATGAACCCAACTTGATACATGGGCCATCAGCCCAAAATAGGGTGACACAGCACCAATGGCAGAAAAGGCCCCGGCGTTGAAACGACGATTGCGGAAGCATCGGATAAGATATAGCCATGAGTCCAGATCCGTTGGAAAATAGACTTGATAAGCTTTCCAAAAAGTGCTAGAACATCCCAATCCGAGTCCGTATGCGACCGTGGTGAACATCACAAGTTGGAGCTGTCCTGTAGTCCGAATCCAGCCCCAAAACGTGTTGGATTTGATCTCTTTCTTTCCTTGGACCAAAAGTGACGTGGTGTCCAGGTGGAGGACGTTGGGAATACTTGGATTTGGTCCCCAATCAACTTTATTAACCTTCCATGTTTTTCATATGCAATCAAACCTTTCCTTGATCCATGTAAGTAATTCTGAAAATGAAAATATACACATTTTATGGTGGAGCACCAATTCATCAAATGCATCAAGGATAAGCCTCATATAGAATGGTTGCACCTTTGGTATAGGAGTGGTTGACATGGTCATATTTGACCCAATGATGTCCTCATCAGTCTCATCACCTAGGAGTACCATTGGGTGCAACCAAAATGATTTCTGAGGTTATTTATGTGTGGCACAAATTGTGCACCTATCTTGTACCGACACTTATAATGTTTCAAAGCGGACCAAACAAGATTCCACAAGACCCACGCCACCTAGGAGTTGCACCTGGTATGTCCAAAATGATTTTCGAGCCAATGGTACTTTTGGCGCAAACCTCGAACCTATCTTGCATCAAGATCAGCACTATCTCATAACGGACTGAAATCTGCTTCCACTTGAGCCTCACAACCTAGGATTTATGAGCTTATGATTTGTTTGGCGCAAAGCATTCACCTATATTACACTGACACGAACACTGTCTCCAAACGGACCTAAACGAGATTCCACGTGACCCATGTCCCTAGGAGTACTAGCTGGAGCGTCCAAAATGGTTTATGTGGCGATGGTACTTTTGGCCACAACCATGCACGTATCTTGTGTCAAGATTTGCACTATCTCCAAACAGACTGAAATGAGCTTCCACTTGAGCCTCATAACCTACGAGTGCTATCAGGTGCATCCAAAACGACTTCTAAGCTTATGGTTCGTTTGGCGCAAATGATTTCTGAGCTTATGGTTCGTTTGGCACAAACCATTCACCTATCTTGCAGCAACACTAACACTGTCTCTAAACGGACGAAAATGAGATTCTAGATGACCCACGTCACCTAGGAGTTCCATCCGCTGTGTCCAAAATTATTTCCGAGGCCATGGTACGTTTGGCCCAAACCATGCAGCTATCATCCATCAAGACTAGCACAATCACAAAATGGACAGAAATCACCTTCCACTTGAGCCTCAAACCTACGAGTGCCATCAGGTTCATCCAAAATGAGTCTGTGCTTATGGTACAATTGTTGCAAACCGTGCACCTATCTTGCACCGAAACGAGATTTCACATGATCCGCGTCATCTAGGAGTTCCATCGGCTGCGTCCAAAATGATTTCTGAGCCTGTGGTACGTTCAACGCAAACCGTGCACCTATCTTGCATCATGAATAGCACTATCTCACACGGATTGAATCGAGCCTCCACTTGAGCCTCGTAACCAAGGAGTACCATCGAGTGCATCCAAAACGATTTCTGAGGCTTTGTTATGTTTAGCACAAACGGTGCACCTATCTTGCACTGACACTTACATTGTCTTGAAACAGACCAAAACAAGATTCCACATGACCCACGTCATCTTGGAGTTTCGTCCAGTGCGTCCAAAACAATTTCTGAGCCAATGATAATTTCGGCGCAAACCGTGCACCTATCCTGCGTCAAGATCAGCACCATCCTGAAATAGACTGAAATGAGCTTCCACTTGAGCCTCGAACCTAGGAGTGCCATTAGGTTCGTCCAAAATGATTTTTGTGCCTATGGTATGATTGGCGCAAACCGTGCACCCATCTTGCACTAAAATGAGATTCCACATGATCCATGTCATCTACGAGTTCCATCAGGTGCGTCCAAATTAATTAGGAGCCTGTGGTACTTTCGACACAAACCGTACACCTTTCTTGCATCATGATTAGCAAATTGTGCACCTATCTTGCATCGACACTTGCACTATCTTGAAACAGTGCCAAGGAGTTGCATCCGGTGCGCCTGAAATGGTTTTTGAGGCCATGGTATGTTTGGCCTGAACCGTGCATCGATCTTGCGTTAAGATTAGCACTATCCCCAAACAGACTGAAATGAGCTTCCACACTAGCCTCGCGACCGAGGATTGCCATCGGGTGCGTCTAAAATGATTTCTAAGCTTATGGTACGTTTGGCACAAACCATTCACCTATCTTGCACCGACACTAACACTATCTCTGAACGGACCGATACGAGATTCTAGATGACCCACATCACCTAAGAGTCCCATCCATTGCGTCCAAAATGGTTTCGAAGGCCATGGTACATTTGGCCCAAACCGGTCACCTATCTTGCGTTTAGCACTATCTCTAAATAGACTGAAATGAGCTTCCACCTGGGCCTCGCAATCTAGGAGTGTCATCAGGTGTGTCCAAAATTATATATGTGCCTATGTTACATTTAGCGCAATCCATGCAACTATTTTGCACCGGAACTAACTCTGTCTCCAAATGGACCAAAACAATATTCCACATGACCCACATCACCTAGGAGTTCCATCGGTTGCATCCAAAACAATGTCTGAGCCTGTGGTACGTTTGGCCCAAACCGTGCACCTATGTTGTGTCAGGATTAGCACTATCTCCAAATGGACTGAATCGAGCTTCCACTTGAGTCTCGTCACCTAGGAGTTCCATCAGGGTGTGGCCAAAATGATTTCTAAGGCTATTTATGTTTGGCATAAATTGTGCACCTATCTTGCACCGACACTTATACCGTTTTAAAATGGACCAAACAAGATTCCACATGACCCATGTCACCTAGGATTTGCACCCGTTGCTTCCAAAATGATTTCCGAGCCAATGGTACGTTTGGCGCAAACCGTGCACCTATCTTGCGTCAAGATCAGCCCTATCTTGTAACAGACTAAAATCAGCTTCCACTTGAGCCTCAGTACCTAGGAGTGCCGTCGGGTGCATACAAAATGATTTCTAAGCTTATGATTTGTTTGGCGCAAAGCATTCACCTATCTTACACTGACACAAACACTGTGTCCAAACAGACCTAAACGAGATTCCATATGACCCACGTCCCTAGGAGTGCCAGCCGGTGCGTCCAAAATGGTTTCTGAGGTGATGGTACTTTTGGCCCCAACCGTGCGCGTATCTTGCATCAAGATTTGCACTATCTCCAAAGAGACTAAAATGAGCTTCCACTTGAGCCTCACAACCTAGGAGTGCCATAGGATGCATCCAAAACAACTTCTAAGCTTATGGTTCGTTTGGCGCAAACGATTTCTGAGCTTATGGTTCGTCTGCCACAAACCATTCACCTATCTTGCACCGACACTAACACTGTATCTAAACGGAAGGAAACGAGATTCCAGATGACCCGCATCACCTAGGAGTTCCATCCGCTGCGTCCAAAATTGTTTTCGAGGCCATGGTACATTTGGCCCAAACCATGCAACTATCATCCATCAAGATTAGCACAATCTCCAAATGGAAAGAAATCAGCTTCCACTTGAGCCTCGAACCTAGGAGTGGCATCAGGTTCGTCCAAAATGATTTCTGTGCTTATGGTACAATTGGCATAAAACCATGCACCTATCTTGCACCGAAACAAGATTTCACATGATCCACGTCATCTAGGAGTTCCATCGGCTGCGTTCAAAATGATTTCTGAGCCTGTGGTACGTTCGACGCAAACCGTGCCCCAATCCTGTATCATGATTAGCACTATCTCACACGGAATGAATCGAGCATCCACTTGAGCCTCGTGACCTAGGAGTACCATGGAGTGCGTCCAAAACAATTTCTGAGGCTTTGTTATGTTTAGCACAAACGGTGCACCTATCTTGCACCGACACTTACACCGTCTTCAAACAGACCAATACAATATTCCACATGACCCACATCATCTTGGAGTTGCATCCGGTGCGTCCAAAACAATTTCCGAGCCAATGGTAATTTCGACGCAAACCGTGCACCTATCCTGCGTCAAGATCAACACCATCCCGAAACAGACTGAAATAGCTTCCACTAAGCCTCGAACCTAGGAGTGCCATTAGGTTCGTCCAAAACGATTTCTGTGCCTATGGTATGATTGGCGCAAACCGTGCACCCATCTTGCACTGAAACTAGATTCCACATGATCCACGTCATCTAGGAGTTCCATCGGGTGCGTCCAAAATAATTTATGAGCCTGTGGTACTTTCAACGCAAACCATGCACCTATCTTGCATCAAGATTAGCAAATTGTGCACCTATCTTGCATCGACACTTACACTATCTCGAAACGGTGCCAAGGAGTTGCATCCGGTGCGCCTGAAATGGTTTTTGAGGCCACGATATGTTTGGCCTGAACTGTGCACCGATCTAGCGTCAAGATTAGCACTATACCCAAATGGACTGAAATGAGCTTCCACTTGAGCCTCGCGACCTAGGATTGCCATCGGGTGCGTCTAAAATGATTTCTAAGCTTGCGGTACGTTTGGCACAAACCATTCACCTATCTTGCACCGATACTAACACTATCTCTGAAAGGACCGATATGAGATTCCAGATGACCCACATCAGCTAAGAGTCCCATCCATTGCATCCAAAATGGTTTCCAGGGCCATGGTACATTTAGCCCAAACCGGGCACCTATCTTGCGTTTAGCACTGTCTCCAAACAGACTGAAATGAGCTTCCACCTGGGTCTCGCAATCTAGGAGTGTCATCAGGTGCGTCCATAATGATTTATGTGCCTATGTTACATTTAGCGCAAGCCATGCAACTATTTTGCACCGACACTAACTCTGTCTCCAAATGGACCAAAACAATATTCCACATGACCCATGTCACCTAGGAGTTCCATCGGTTACATCCAAAACAATGTCTGAGCCTGTGGTACGTTTGGCCCAAACCATGCACCTATGTTGTGTCAAGATTAGCACTATCTCCAAACGGACTGAATCGAGCTTCCACTTGAGTCTCGTCACCTAGGAGTACCATCGGGTGCGTCCAAAATGATTTCTGAGGCTATTTATGTTTGGCACAAATTGTGCACCTATCTTGCACCGACACTTATACCAATTCAAAACGTACCAAAAAAGATTCCACATGATCCACGTCACCTAGGATTTGCACCCGTTGCGTCCAAAACGATTTCCGAGCCAAAACGATTTCCGAGCCAATGGTACGTTTGGCGCAAACTGTGCACCTATCTTGCGTCAAGATCAGCACTATCTCGTAATGGACTGAAATCAGCTTCCACTTGAGCCTCACAACCTAGGAGTCCCGTCGGGTGCATACAAAATGATTTCTGAGCTTATGATTTATTTGGCACAAAGCATTCACCGATCTTACACTGACACAAACACTGTCTACAAACAGACCTAAATGAGATTCCACGTGACCCATGTCCCTAGGACTGCTAGCCGGTTTGTCCAAAACGGTTTCTGATCTGATGGTACTTTTGGCCCCAACCGTGCACATATCTTGCGTTAAGACTTGCACTATCTCCAAACAGACTGAAATGAGCTTCCACTTGAGCCTCACAACTTAGGTGTGTCATCGGGTGTGCCCAAAACGGTTTCTGAGGTGATGGTACTTTTGGCCCCAACCGTGCACATATCTTGCGTCAAGATTTGCACTATCTCCAAATAGAATGAAATGAGCTTCCACTTGAGCCTCACAACCTAGGAGTGCCATCGGGTGCATCCAAAATGACATCTGAGCTCATAGTTTGTTTGGCGCAAATGATTTCTGAGCTTATGGTTGGTCTGCCACAAACCATTCACCTATCTTGCACCGACACTAACACTGTATCTAAACGGAAGGAAACGAGATTCCAGATGACCCGCATCACCTAGGAGTTCCATCCGCTGCGTCCAAAATTGTTTTCGAGGCCATGGTACATTTGGCCCAAACCATGCAACTATCATCCATCAAGATTAGCACAATCTCCAAACGGAAAGAAATAAGCTTCCACTTGAGCCTCGAACCTAGGAGTGCCATCAGGTTCGTCCAGAATGATTTCTGTGCTTATGGTACAATTGGTGTAAAACCATGCACCTATCTTGCACCAAAACAAGATTTCACATGATCCACGTCATCTAGGAGTTCCATCGGCTGCATTCAAAATGATTTCTGAGCCTGTGGTACGTTCGGCGCAAACCGTGCACCTATCTTGCATCATGATTACCACTATCTCACATGGATTGAATCGAGCATCCACTTGAACCTCGCAACCTAGGAGTACCATGGAGAGCGTGCAAAATGATTTCTAAGGCTTTGTTATGTTTAGCACAAACGGTGCACCTATATTGCACGTCCAAAATGAGTTCTAAGGCTTTGTTATGTTTAGCACAAATGATGCACCTATCTTGCACCGACACTTACACTGTCTTGAAACAGACCAAAACAAGATTCCACATGACCCACGTCATCTTGGAGTTGCATCCGGTGCGTCCAAAACAATTTCCGAGCCAATGGTAATTTCGGTGGAAACCGTGCACTTATCCTACGTCAACATCAGCACCATCCCAAAATAGACTGAAATGAGCTTCCACTTGAGCCTCGAACCTAGGAGTGCCATTAGGTTCGTCCAAAATGATTTCTATGCCTATGGTATGATTGGCGCAAACCGTGCACCCATCTTGCACTAAAACGAGATTCCACATGATCAACGTCATCTAGGAGTTCCATCGGGTGCGTCTGAAATAATTTATGAGCCTGTGGTACTTTCGACGCTAACCGCGCACCTACCTTTCATCAAGATTAGCAAACTGTGCACCTATCTTGCATCGACACTTACACTATCTTGAAACGGTGCCAAGGAGTTGCATCCGGTGCACCTGAAATGGTTTTCGAGGCCATGGTATGTTTGGCCCCAACCGTGCACATATCTTGCGTCAAGATTAGCATTATCCCTAAACGGACTGAAATGAGCTTCCACTTAAGCCTCGCGATCTAGGATAGCCATCGGGTGCATCTAAAATAATTTCTAAGCTTATGGTACGTTTGGCACAAACCATTCACCTATCTTGCATCGGCAATAACACTATCTATGAACGGACCGATACGAGATTCCAGATGACCCACATCACCTAAGAGTCCCATCCATTGCATCCAAAATGGTTTCGAAGGCCATGGTACATTTGGCCCAAACCGGGCACCTATCTTGCGTTTAGCACTGTCTCCACACAGACTGAAATGAGCGTCCACCTGGGCCTCGCAATCTTGGAGTGACATCAGGTGCGTCCAAAATGATTTATGTGCATATGTTACATTTAGCGCAAGCCATGCAACTATTTTGCACCGACACTAACTCTATCTTCAAATGGACCAAAAAAATATTCCACATGACCCATGTCACCTAGGAGTTCCATTGGTTGCATCCAAAACAATGTCTGAGCCTGTGGTACGTTTGGCCCAAACCGTGCACCTATGTTGTGTCAAGATTAGCACTATCTCCAAACGAACTGAATCGAGCTCCACTTGAGTCTCGTCACCTAGGAGTACCATCGGGTGTATCCAAAATGATTTCTAAGGCTATTTATGTTTGGCACAAATTGTGCACCTATCTTGCACCGACACTTATACCATTTCAAAACAGACCAAACAAGATTGCACATGACCCACGTCACCTAGGATTTGCACCCGTTGCGTCCAAAACGATTTCTGAGCCAATGGTACGTTTGGCGCAAACCGTGCACCTATCTTGAGTCAAGATCAGCACTATCTCGTAACGGACTAAAATCAGCTTCCACTTGAGCCTCACAACCTAGGAGTCCCGTCGGGTGCATACAACATGATTTCTGAGCTTATGATTTATTTGGCGCAAAGCATTCACCTATCTTACACAGACACAAACATTGTCTCCAAATAGACCAAAATGAGATTCCATGTGACCCACGTCCCTAGGACTGCTAGCCGGTGCGTCCAAAATGGATTCTGATCTGATGGTACTTTTGGCCCCAACCGTGCACATATCTTGCGTTAAGACTTGCACTATCTCCAAACTGACTGAAATGAGCTTCCACTTGAGCCTCACAACTTAGGTGTGTCATCGGGTGCGCCAAAACGGTTTCTGAGGCGATGGTACTTTTGGCCCCAACCGTGCACATATCTTGCGTCAAGATTTGCACTATCTCCAAATAGAATGAAATGAGCTTCCACTTGAGCCTCACAACCTAAGAGTGCCATCGGGTGCATCCAAAACGACTTCTAAGCTCATGGTTCGTTTGGTGCAAATGATTTCTAAGCTTATGGTTCGTCGGCCACAAACCATTCACCTATCTTGCACCCACACTAACACTGTATCTAAACAGAAGGAAACAAGATTCCAGATGACCCACATCACCTAGGAGTTCCATCTGCTATGTCCAAAATTGTTTCCGAGGCCATGGTACGTTTGGCCCAAACCATGCAGCTATCATCCATCAAGATTAGCACAATCTCTAAACAGACAGAAATGAGCTTCCACTTGAGCCTCGAACCTAGGAGTGCCATCAGGTTCGTCCAAAATGATTTCTGTGCTTATGGAACAATTGGTGTAAAACCATGCACCTATCTTGCACCGAAACGAGATTTCACATGATCCAGATCATCTAGGAGTTCCATCGGCTGCATTCAAAATGATTTCTGAGCCTGTGGTATGTTCGGCGCAAATCGTGCACCTATCTTGCATCATGATTACCACTATCTCACATGGATTGAATCGAGCATCCACTTGAGCCTCGTAACCTAGGAGTACCATCGAGTGCATCCAAAATGATTTCTGAGGCTTTGTTATGTTTAGCACAAACGGTGCACCTATATTGCATGTCCAAAATGATTTCTGAGGCTTTGTTATGTTTAGCACAAATGATGCACCTATCTTGCATCGACACTTACACTATCTTGAAACAGACCAAAACAAGATTCCACATGACCCACGTCATCTTGGAGATGCATCCGGTGCGTCCAAAACAATTTCTGAGCCAATGGTAATTTCGGTGGAAACCGTGCACTTATCCTACGTCAACATCAGCACCTTCCCAAAACAGACTGAAATGAGCTTCCACTTGAGCCTTGAACCTAGGAGTGCCATTAGGTTCGTCCAAAACGATTTCTATGCCTATGGTATGATTGGCGCAAATCGTGCACCCATCTTGCACTAAAACGATATTTCACATGATCCACGTCATCTAGGAGTTCCATCGGGTGTGTCCAAGATAATTTATGAGCCTGTGGTACTTTCGCCGCAAATCATGCACCTATCTTGCATCAAGATTAGCAAACTGCGCACCTATCTTGCATCGACACTTACACTATCTTGAAACGGTGCCAAGGAGTTACATCCGGTGCGCCTGAAATGGTTTTCGAGGCCATGGTATGTTTGGCCCCAACCATGCACATATCTTCCGTCAAGATTAGCATTATCCCCAAACGGACTGAAATGAGCTTCCACTTAAGCCTCGCGATCTAGGATAGCCATCAGGTGCGTCTAAAATGATTTCTAAGCTTATGGTACGTTTGGCACAAACCATTCACCTATCTTGCATCGGCAATAACACTATCTCTGAACAGACCGATACAAGATTCTAGATGACCCACATCACCTAAGAGTCCCATCCATTGCATCCAAAATGGTTTCGAAGGCCATGGTACATTTGGCCCAAACTGGGCACCTATCTTGCGTTTAGCACTGTCTCCACACAGACTGAAATGAGCATCCACCTGGGACCTCGCAATCTTGGAGTGCCATCAGGTGCGTCCAAAATGATTTATGTGCATGTTACATTTAGCGCGAGCCATGCAACTATTTTGCACCGACACTAACTCTATCTTCAAATGGACCAAAAAAATATTCCACATGACCCACGTCACCTAGGAGTTCCATCGGTTACATGCAAAACAATGTATAAGCCTGTGGTACGTTTGGCCCAAACCGTGCACCTATGTTGTGCCAAGATTAGCACTATCTCCAAACGGACTGAATCGAGCTTCCACTTGAGTCTCGTCACCTAGGAGTACCATCGGGTACGTCCAAAATGATTTCTGAGGCTATTTATGTTTGGCACAAATTGTGCACCTATCTTGCACCGACACATATACCGAATCAAAACGGACCAAACAAGATTCCAGATGACCCACGCCACCTAGGATTTGCACCCGTTGCGTCCGAAACGATTTCCGAGCCAATGGTACGTTTGGCGCAAACCGTGCACCTATCTTGCGTCAAGATCAACACTATCTCGTAACGGACTAAAATCAGCTTCCACTTGAGCCTCAGAACCAAGGAGTCCCATCGGGTGCATACAAAATGATTTCTGAGCTTATGATTAATTTGGCACAAAGCATTCACCTATCTTACACTGACACAAACACTGTCTCCAAACAGACCTAAATGAGATTCCACGTGACCCACGTCCCTAGGACTGCTAGCCGGTGCATCCAAAACGGTTTCTGATCTGATGGTACTTTTGGCCCCAACCGTGCACATATCTTGCGTTAAGACTTGCACTATCTCCAAACAGACTGAAATGAGCTTCCACTTGAGCCTCACAACTTAGGAGTGGGGTGTGCCCAAAATGGTTTCTGAGGCGATGGTACTTTTGGCCCCAACCGTGCACATGTCTTGTGTCAAGATTTGCACTATCTCCAAATAGAATGAAATGAGATTCCACTTGAGCCTCATAACCTAGGAGTGCCATCGGGTGCATCCAAAACGACTTCTGAGCTCATGGTTCGTTTGGCGCAAATGATTTCTGAGCTTATGGTTCGTCTGCCACAAACCATTCACCTATCTTGCACCGACACTAACACTGTATCTAAATGGAAGGAAACGAGATTCCAGATGACCCACATCACCTAGGAGTTCCATCTGCTATGTCCAAAATTGTTTCCGAGGCCATGGTACGTTTGGCCCAAACCATGCAGCTATCTTCCATCAAGATTAGCACAATCTCTAAACAGACAGAAATGTGCTTCCACTTGAGCCTCGAACCTAGGAGTGCCATCAGGTTCGTTCAAAATAATTTCTGTGCTTATGGTACAATTGGTGTAAAACCATGCACCTATCTTGCACCGAAATGAGATTTCACATGATCCACATCATCTAGGAGTTCCATCGCCTACATTCAAAATGATTTCTGAGCATGTGGTACGTTCGGCGCAAACCGTGCACCTATCTTGCATCATGATTACCACTATCTCACATGGATTGAATCGAGCATCCACTTGAACCTCGTAACCTAGGAGTACCATCGAGTGCGTCCAAAATGATTTCTGAGGCTTTGTTATGTTTAGCACAAACGGTGCACCTATATTGGACGTCCAAAATGATTTCTGAGGCTTTGTTATGTTTAGCACAAATGATGCACCTATCTTGCACTGACACTTACACTGTCTTGAAATAGACCAAAATAAGATTCCACATGACCCACGTCATCTTGGAGTTGCATCCGGTGCGTCCAAAACAATTTCCGAGCCAATGGTAATTTCGGTGAAAACCGTGCACTTATCCTACGTCAACATCAGCACCATCCCAAAACAGACTGAAATGAGCTTTCACTTGAGCCTCGAACCTAGGAGTGCCATTAGGTTCGTCCAAAACGATTTCTATGCCTATGGTATGATTGGCGGAAACCGTGCACCCATCTTGCACTAAAACGAGATTCCACATGATCCACGTCATCTAGGAGTTCCATCGGCTGCGTCCAAAATAATTTATGAGCCTGTGGTAGTTTCGACGCTAACCGTGCACCTACCTTTCATCAAGATTAGCAAACTGTGCACCTGTCTTGCATCGACACTTACACTATCTTGAAACGGTGCCAAGGAGTTGCATCTGGTGCACCTGAAATGGTTTTCGAGGCCATGGTATGTTTGGCCCCAACCGTGCACATATCTTGCGTCAAGATTAGCATTATCCCCAAACGGACTGAAATGAGCTTCCACTTAAGCCTCGCGATCTAGGATAGCCATCGGGTGCGTCTAAAATGATTTCTAAGCTTATGGTATGTTTGGCACAAACCATTCACCTATCTTGCATCGGCAATAACACTATCTCTGAACGGACCGATACGAGATTCCAGATGACCCACATCACCTAAGAGTCCCATCCATTGCATCCAAAATGGTTTCGAAGGCCATGGTACATTTGGCCCAAACCGGGCACCTATCTTGCGTTTAGCACTGTCTCCACACAGACTGAAATGAGCGTCCACCTGGGCCTCGCAATCTTGGAGTGCCATCAGGTGCGTCCAAAATGATTTTATGTGCATATGTTGCATTTAGCGCAAGCCATGCAACTATTTTGCACCGACACTAACTCTATCTTCAAATGGACCAAAAAATATTCCACATGACCCATGTCACCTAGGAGTTCCATTGGTTGCATCCAAAACAATGTCTGAGCCTGTGGTACGTTTGGCCCAAACCGTGCACCTATGTTGTGTCAAGATTAGCACTATCTCCAAACGAACTGAATCGAGCTTCCACTTGAGTCTCGTCACCAATGAGTACCATCGGGTGCATCCAAAATGATTTCTAAGGCTATTTATGTTTGGCACAAATTGTGCACCTATCTTGCACCGACACTTATACCGTTTCAAAACAGACCAAACAAGATTGCACATGACCCACGTCACCTAGGATTTGCACCCATTGCGTCCAAAACGATTTTCGAGCCAATGGTATGTTTGGCGCAAACCGTGCACCTATCTTGTGTCAAGATCAGAACTATCTCATAACGGACTGAAATTGGCTTCCACTTGAGCCTCACAACCTAGGAGTCCCGTCGGGTGCATACAAAATGATTTTTGAGCTTATGATTTATTTGGCGCAAAGCATTCACCTATCTTACACTGACACAAACACTGTTTCCAAACAGACCAAAATGAGATTCCACGTGACCCACGTCCCTAGGACTGCTAGCCGGTGCGTCCAAAACGGTTTCTGATCTGATGGTACTTTTGGCCCCAACCGTGCACATATCTTGCGTTAAGACTTGCACTATCTCCAAACAGACTGAAATGAGCTTCCACTTGAGCCTCATAACCTAGGAGTGTCATTGGGTGCGTCCAAAACGGTATTTGAGGTGATGGTACTTTTGGCCCCAACCGTGCATGTATCTTACGTCAAGATTTGTACTATCTCCAAACAGACTGAAATGAGCTTCCACTTGAGCCTCACAACCTAGGAGTGCAATCGGGTGCATCCAAAATGACTTCTAAGCTTATGGTTCGTTTGGCGCAAACGATTTATGAGCTTATGGTTCATCTGCCACAAACCATTCACCTATCTTTCTCTGACACTAACATTGTTTCTAAACGGAAGGAAACGAGGTTTTAGATGACCCACATCACCTAGGAGTTCCATCCGCTGCGTCCAAAATTGTTTCTGAGGCCATGGTATGTTTGGCCCAAACCATGCAGCTATCATCCATCAAGATTAGCACAATCTCCAAACGGACAGAAATGAGCTTCCACTTGAGCCTCAAACCTAGGAGTGCCATTAGGTTCATCCAAAATGATTTATGTGCTTATGGTACAATTGGCGTAAAACCATGCACCTATCTTGCACTGAAACGAGATTTGACATGATCCACGTAATCTAGGAGTTCCATCGGCTCCGTTCAAAATGATTTCTAAGCCTGTGGCACGTTCGGCGCAAACCGTGCACCTATCTTGCATCATGATTGGCACTATCTCACACGAATTGAATCGAGCATCCACTTGAGCCTCGTAACCTAGGAGTACCGTCGAGTGCGTCCAAAACGATTTCTAAGGCTTTGTTATGTTTAGCACAAACGGTGCACCTATCTTGCACCGACACTTACATTGTCTTGAAACAGACCAAAACAAGATTCCACGTGACCCACGTCATCTTGGAGTTTCGTCCAGTGCATCCAAAACAATTTCTGAGCCAATGGTAATTTCGGCGCAAACCGTGCACCTATCCTGCGTCAAGATCAGCACCATCCCGAAATAGACTGAAATGAGCTTCCACTTGAGCCTCGAACCTAGGAGTGCCATTAGGTTCGTCCAAAATTATTTCTGTGCCTATGGTATGATTGGCGCAAACCGTGCACCCATCTTGCACTAAAATGAGATTCCACATGATCCACGTCATCTACGAGTTCCATTAGGTGCGTCCAAATTAATTAGGAGCCTGTGGTACTTTCGACACAAACCGTGCACCTATCTTGCATCACGATTAGCAAATTGTGCACCTATCTTGCATCGACACTTGCACTATCTTGAAACAGTGCCAAGGAGTTGCATCCGGTGCGCCTGAAATGGTTTTTGAGGCCATGGTATGTTTGGCCTGAACCGTGCATCGATCTTGCGTTAAGATTAGCACTATCCCCAAACAGACTGAAATGAGCTTCCACACTAGCCTCGCGACCGAGGATTGCCATCGGGTGCGTCTAAAATGATTTCTAAGCTTATGGTACGTTTGGCACAAACCATTCACCTATTGTGCACCGACACTAAGACTATCTCTAAATGGACCGATACGAGATTCCAGATGACCCACATCACCTAAGAGTCCCATCCATTGCGTCCAAAATGTTTTCCAAGGCCATGGTACATTTGGCCCAAACCGGGCACCTATCTTGCGTTTAGCACTGTCTCCAAACAAACTGAAATGAGCTTCCACCTGGGCCTCGCAATCTAGGAGTGTCATTAGGTGCGTCCAAAATGATTTTTGTGCCTATGTTGCATTTAGCGCAAGCCATGCAACTATTTTGCACCGACACTAACTCTGTCTCCAAATGGACTAAAACAATATTCCACACGACCCACGTCACCTAGGAGTTCCATCAGTTGCATCCAAAACAATGTCTGAGCCTATGGTACGTTTGGCCCAAACCGTGCACCTATGTTGTGTCAAGATTAGCACTATCTCCAAACAGACTCAATTGAGCTTCCACTTGAGTCTCGTCACCTAAGAGTACCATCGGGTGCGTCCAAAACGATTTCTGAGGCTATTTATGTTTGGCACAAATTGTGCACCTATCTTGTACCGACACTTATACCGTTTCAAAACGTACCTAACAAGATTCCACATGTCCCACGTCACCTAGGATTTGCACCCGTTGCGTCCAAAACGATTTCTGAGCCAATGGCCTGTCTGGCACAAACCGTGCACCTATCTTGCGTCAAGATCAGAACTATCTCATAACGGACTAAAATCAGCTTCCACTTGAGCCTCACAACCTAGGAGTGCCGTCGGGTGCATACAAAACAATTTCTAAGCTTATGATTTGTTTGGCACAAAGCATTCACCTATCTTACACTGACACAAACACTATCTCCAAACAGACCTAAATGAGATTCCACGTGACCCACGTCCCTAGGAGTGCTAGCCGGTGCGTCCAAAATGGTTTCTGATGTGATGGTACTTTTGGCCCCAACCGTGCACATATCTTGCGTCAAAATTTGCACTATCTCCAAACAGACTGAAATGAGCTTCCACTTGAGCCTCACAACCTAGGAGTGTCATCGGGTGCATCCAAAACGGTTTTGAGGTGATGGTACTTTTTGCCCCAACCGAGCACGTATCTTACGTCAAGATTTGCACTATCTCCAAACAGACTGAAATGAGCTTCCACTTGAGCCTCACAACCTAGAAGTGCCATCGGGTGCATCCAAAACGAGTTCTGAGCTCATGGTTCGTTTGGCGTAAACGATTTCTGAGCTTATGGTTCGTCTGCCACAAACCATTCACCTATCTTGCACCGACACTAACACTGTATCTAAACGGAGGAAACGAGATTCCAGATGACCCACATCACCTAGGAGTTCCATCCGCTATGTCCAAAATTATTTCCGAGGCTATGGTACGTTTGGCCCAAACCATGTAGCTATCATCCATCAAGATTAGGACAATCTCTAAACAGACAGAAATGAGCTTCCACTTGAGCCTCGAACCTAGGAGTGCCATCAGGTTCATCCAAAATGATTTCTATGCTTATGGTACAATTGGTGTAAAATCATGCACCTATCTTGCACCGAAACGAGATTTCACATGATCCACATCATCAAGGTGTTCCATCGGCTGCATTCAAAATGATTTCTGAGCCTGTGGCATGTTCGGCGCAAACCGTGCACCTATCTTGCATCATGATTAGCACTATCTCACACGGATTGAATCGAGCATCCACTTGAGCATCGTAACCTAGGAGTACCATCGAGCGCGTCCAAAACAATTTCTGGGGCTTTGTTATGTTTAGCACAAACGGTGCACCTATCTTGCACCGACACTTATAGTGTCTTGAAATGGACCAAAACAAGATTCCACATGACCCATGTCATCTTGGAGTTTCATCTGGTGCGACCAAAACAATTTCTGAGCCAATGGAAATTTTGGCGCAAACCGTGCACCTATCCTACGTCAAGATCAGCACCATCCCGAAATAGACTGAAATGAGTTTCCACTTGAGCCTCGCGACCTAGGATTGCCATCGGGTGCGTCTAAAATGATTTCTAAGCTTATGGTACGTTTGGCACAAACCATTCACCTATCTTGCACCGACACTAACACTATCTCTGAACGGACCGATACGAGATTCCAGATGACCCACATCACCTAAGCGTCCCATCCATTGCGTCCAAAATGTTTTCCAAGGCCATGGTACATTTGGCCCAAACCGGGCACCTATCTTGCGTTTAGCACGGTCTCCAAACAGACTGAAATGAGCTTCCACCTGGGCCTCGCAATCTAGGAGTGCCATCAGGTGCGTCCAAAATGATTTATGTGCCTATGTTGCATATAGCAAAAGCCATGCAACTATTTTGCACCGACACTAACTTTGTCTCCAAATGGACCAAAACAATATTCCACATGACCCACGTCACCTAGGAGTTCCATCAGTTGCATCCAAAACAATGTCTGAGCCTAGGGTACGTTTGGCCCAAACCGTGCACCTATGTTGTGTCAAGATTAGCACTATCTCCAAACGGACTCAATTGAGCTTCACTTGAGTCTCGTCACCTAAGAGTACCATCGGGTGCGTCTAAAACGATTTCTGAGGCTATTTATGTTTGGCACAAATTGTGCACCTATCTTGCACCGACACTTATACCGTTTCAAAACAGACAAAACAAGATTCCACATGATCCATGTCACCTAGGATTTGCACCCGTTGCGTCCAAAACGATTTCCGAACCAATGGTGTGTTTGGCACAAACCGTACACCTATCTTGCGTCAAGATCAGCACTATATCGGAACGGACTAAAATCAGCTTCCACTTGAGCCTCACAACCTAGGAGTCCCATCGAGTGCATACAAAACAATTTCTGAGCTTATGATTTGTTTGGCGCAAAGCATTTATCGATCTTACACTGACAGAAACACTCTCTCCAAACAAACCTAAATGAGATTCCACGTGACCCACGTCCCTAGGAGTGCTAGCTGGTGCATCCAAAACGGTTTCTGAGGTGATGGTACTTTTGGCCCCAACCGTGCACATATCTTGTATCAAGATTTGCACTATCTCTAAACGGGCTGAAATGAGCTTCCACTTGAGCCTCACAACCGAGGAGTGCCATCGGGTGCATCCAAAATGACTTATGAGCTTATGATTCATTTGGCGCAAATGATTTCTGAGCTTATGGTTCATCTGCCACAAACCATTCACCTATCTTGCACCAACACTAACAATGTATCTAAACGAAAGGAAACGAGGTTCGAGATGACCCACATCACCTAGGAGTACCATCTGCTGCGTGCAAAATTGTTTCCGATGCCATGGTATGTTTGGCCCAAACCATGCAGCTATCATCCATCAAGATTAGCACAATCTCCAAATGGACAGAAATGAGCTTCCACTTGAGCCTCGAACCTAGGAGTGCCATCAGGTTTTTCCAAAATGATTTCTATGCTTATGGCACAATTGGCACAAACCATAAACCTATCTTGCACCGAAACGAGATTTCACATGATCCACATCATCTAGGAGTTCCATTGGCTGCGTTCAAAATGATTTCTGAGCCTGTGGTACGTTCGGCGTAAACTGTGCACCTATCTTGCATCATGATTAGCACTATCTCATACGGATTGATTCGAGCTTCCACTTGAGCCTCGTAACCTAGGAGTACCATCGAGTGCGTCCAAAATGATTTCTGAGGCTTTGTTACGTTTAGCACAAACGGTGCACCTATCTTGCACCGACACTTACACTGTCTCGAAACAGACCAAAACAAGATTCCACATGACCCCGTCATCTTGGAGTTGCATCCGGCGTGTCCAAAACAATTTCCAAGCTAATGGTAATTTCGGCGCAAACCATGCACCTATCCTACGTCAAGATCAGCACCATCATGAAACAGACTAAAATGAGCTTCCACTTGATCCTCGAACCTAGGAGTGCCATTAGGTTCGTCCAAAATGATTTTTGTGCCTATGGTATGGTTGGCGCAAACCACGCACCCATCTTGCACTAAAACGAGATTTCACATGATCCACATCATTTAGGTGTTCCATCGAGTGCGTCCAAAATAATTTATGAGCCTGTGGTACTTTTGACGCAAACCGTGCACCTATCTTGCATCAAGATTAGCAAACCGTGCACCTATCTTGCATCGACACTTACATTATCTTGAAACGGTGCCAAGGAGTTGCATCCGGTGCGCCTGAAATGGTTTTCGAGGCCACGGTATGTTTGGCCTGAACCATGCACCGATCTTGCGTCAAGATTAGCACTATCCCCAAACGGACTGAAATGAGCTTCCACTTGAGCCTCGCAACCTAGGATTGCCACCGGGTGCGTCTAAAATGATTTCTATGCTTACGGTATGTTTAACACAAACCATTCACCTATCTTGCACCGACACTAACACTATCTCTAAACGGACCGATATGAGATTCCAGATGACCCACATCACCTAAGAGTCCCATCCACTGCGTCCAAAATGGTTTCCAAGGCCATGGTACATTTGGCCCAAACCGGGCACCTATCTTGTGTTTAGCACTGTCTCCAAACAGACTGAAATGAGCTTCCACCTAGGCCTTGCAATCTAGGAGTGCCATCAGGTGCGTCCAAAATTATTTATGTGCCTATGTTACATTTAGCGCAAGCCATGCAACTATTTTGCACCGACACTAACTCTATCTCCAAATGGACCAAAACAATATTCCGCATGACCCACGTCACCTAGGCGTTCCATCGGTTGCATCCAAAATAATGTTTGAGGCTGTGGTACGTTTGGCCCAAACCATGCACCTATGTTGTGTCAAGATTAGCACTATCTCCAAACGGACTGAATTGAGCTTCCACTTGAGTCTCTTCGCCTAGGAGTACCATCGGGTGCGTCCAAAATGATTTCTGAGGCTATTTATGTTTGGCACAAATTGTGCACCTATCTTGCACCGACACTTACACCGTTTCAAAACGAACCAAATAAGATTCCACATGACCCAAGTCACCTAGGATTTGCACCCGTTGCGTCCAAAATGATTTCTGAGCCAGTGGTATGTTTGGCGCAAACCGTGCACCTATCTTGCATCAAGATCAGCACTATCTCGTAACGGACTGAAATCAGCTTCCACTTGATCCTCACAACCTAGGAGTGCTGTCGGGTGCATACAAAATGACTTCTGAGCTTATGATTTGTTTGGCGCAAAGCATTCACCTATCTTACACTAACACAAACGCTGTCTCCAAACAGACCTAAACGAGGTTCCATGTGACCCACGTCCCTAGGAGTGCCAGCGAGTGCGTCCAAAATGGTTTCTGAGGCGATGGTACTTTTGGCCCCAACCGTGCACGTGTCTTGCGTGAATATTTGCACTATCTCCAAACAGACTGAAATGAGCTCCACTTGAGCCTCACAACCTAGGAGTGCCATCAGGTGCATCCAAAAGGACTTCTAAGCTTATGGTTCATTTGGCGCAAACAATTTCTGAGCTTATGGTTCATCTGGCACAAACCATTCACCTATCTTGCAGCGACACTAACACTATCTCTAAATGGAAGGAAACAAAATTCCAGATGACCCACATCACCTAGGAGTTCCATCCATTGCATCCAAAATTGTTTCTGAGGCCATGGTATGTTTGGCCCAAACCATGCAGCTATCATCCATCAAGATTAGCACAATCTCCAAACGGACAGAAATGAGCTTCCACTTGAGCCTCGAACCTAGGAGTGCCATCAGGTTTGTCCAAAATGCTTTTTGTGCTTATGGTACAATTGGCACAAACCATGCACCAATCTTGCACCGAAACGAGATTTCACATGATCCACGTCATCTAGGAATTTCATCGGCTGTGTTCAAAATGATTTCTGAGCCTGTGGTACGTTTGGCGCAAACCATGCACCTATCTTGCAGCATGATTAGCACTATCTCACACGGATTGAATCAAGCATCCACTTGAGCCTCGTAACCTAGGAGTACCATCGAGTGCGTCCAAAATGATTTTTGAGGTTTTGTTATGTTTTGCACAAACGGTGCACCTATCTTACACCGACACTTACACTGTCTCGAAATGGACCAAAATAAGATTCCACATGACCCATGTCACCTTGGAGTTGCATCGGGTCCGTCCAAAACAATTTCCGAGCCAATGGTAATTTCAATGCAAGCCATGCACCTATCCTGCGTCAAGATCTGCACTATCTTGAAACGAAATGAAATGACCTTCCACTTGAGCCTCACAACCAAGGAGTGCCAACGGGTGCGTCCAAAATGATTTCTGAGCTTATGGTACATTTAGCGCAAAGCATTCACCTATTTGCACTAACACTAACACTGTCTCTGAATGGACCAGTACGAGATTCTAGATGACCCACGTCACCTAAGAGTTCCATCCACTACGTCCAAAATGGTTTCCAACGCCATGGTATGTATGGCCCAAACCGTGCACCTATCTTGCGTCAAGATTAGCACTATTTCCAAATGGACTGAAATCAGCTTCCACTTGGGCCTTGCATGCGTCCAAATTGATTTATGTGCCTATGTTACGTTTAGCGCAAGCCATGCACTTATCTTGCACTGAAACTAACTCTGTCTCCAAATGGACCAAAACAAGATTCCACATGACCCACATCACCTTGGAGTTGCATCTGGTGCGTCCGAAACAATTTCTGAGCCAATGGTACTTTCAGCGCAAACCGTGCACCTATCCTGCGTCAAAATCAGCACCATCCCGAAACAGACTAAAATGGGCTTCCACTTGAGCCTTGAACCTAGGACTGCCATCGGGCGTGTCCAAAATGATTTCTGAGGCTATGTTATCATTGGCACAAACTGTGCACCTATCTTGCACCAACACTTACACTGTCTCAAAACAGACCTAACAAGATTCCACATGGGCCACATCACCTAGGACTTCCATCGAGTGCGTCCAAAATAATTTTTGTGCCAATAGTACATTTGGCACAAACCATGCACCTATCTTGCATCAAGATCAGCACTATCCCGAAATGGACTGAAATGAGCTTCCACATGAGCCTCACAACCTAGTAGTGCCATCGGGTGCGTCCAAAATGATTTCTGAGCTTATGGTATGTTAGGCGCAAAGCATTCACCCATCTTGCACTGACACTAACTCTGTCTCCAAATGGACCGAAACAAGATTCCACATGATCCACGTCATCTAGGTGTTCCATCGGGTGCGTCCAAAATAATTTCTGAGCTTGTGGTATGTTCGGTACAAACCGTTCACCTACCTTGCGTCAAGGTTAGCACTATCTTCAAATGGACTAAATCGAGCTTCCACTTCAGCCTCGTCACCTAGGAGTACCATCGGGCGCGTCCAAAATGATTTCTGAGGCTATGTTACGATTGGCACAAACTATGCACCTATCTTGCACCGACACTTACACTATCTTGAAACGGACCAAACGAGATTCCACATGCCTACATCACCTAGGATTTGTATCTGGTGCGTGCAAAATGATTTTCTGACCAGTGGTACGTTCGGTGCAAACCATGCACCTATCTTGCGTCAAGATCAACACTATCTCGAAACGGACTGAAATGAGCTTCCACATGAGCCTCACAACCTAGGAGTGCCATCGGGTGCGTCCAAAATAATTTCTGAGCTTATGGTATGTTAGGCGCAAAGCATTCACCCATCTTGCACTAACACTAAGACTGTCACCAAACGGACCGAAACGAGATTCCACATGATCCACATCATCTAGGTGTTCCATCGGGTGCGTCCAAAATGATTTCTGAGCCTGTGGTACATTCGGCACAAACCATTCACCCACCTTGCGTCAAAGTCAGCACTTCTCCAAACAGACTGAATCAAGTTTCCACTTGAGCCTCGTCACCTAGGAGTACCATCGAGTGCGTCCAAAACAATTTCTACAACTATGTTATGATTGGCACAAACTGTGCACCTATCTTGCACTAACACTTACATTGTCTCAAAATAGACCGAACGAGATTCCACATGGCCCGCATCACCTAAGACTTGGATCCAGTGCGCCCAAAATAATTTTCTAGTCAATATTACATTCGGCACACACTGTGCACCTATCTTGCGTCAAGATCAGCCCTATCCCAAAAGGACTGAAATGAGCTTCCACTTGAGCCTCACAACCTAGGAGTGCCTTCGGGTGCGTCCAAAATGATTTCTAAGCTTATGGTACGTTTGGCGCAAAGCATTCACATATCTTGCACTGACACTAACACTATCTCCAAATGGACCAAAACAGGATTCCACATGACCGACGTCTCTATGAGTTCCATCCAGTGCGTCCAGAATGGTTTCCGAGGCCATGGTACGTTTGGCCCCAACCATGCACCTATGTTGAGTTAAGATTAGCACTATCTCCAAACATACTAAAATGAGCTTCCACTTGAGCCTTGTAACCTAGGAGTGCCAACAAGTGTGTCCAAAATGATTTCCAAGCTTATGGTACGTTTGGCTCAAACCATTTAGCTATCTTGCACCGACACTAACACTATCTCTAAACGAACCAAAACGAGACTCCAGAAGACCCACGTCACCTAGGAGTTCCTTCCACTAGGTCCAAAATGGTTTCTGAGGCCACGATACATTTGGCCCAAACCGTGCACCTATCTTACGTCAAGATTAGCACTATCTCTGAATGGACTAAAATGAGCTTCCACTTGAGCCTCGAACCTAGGAGTGCCATTAGTTGCGTCCAAAATAATTTCTATGCCTATGGTACGTTTGGTGCAAACCATGCACCTATCTTGTATGGACACTAACATAGTCTCCAAATAGACCAAAACAAGACTCCACATGACCCACATCACCTAGGAGTTCCATCGGGTGCATCCAGAGCAATTTCTGAGCCTGTGGTACGTTTCGCGCAAACTGTGCACCAATCTTACATCAAGATTAGCACTATCTCCATGCGGATTACATCAAGCTTCCACTTGAGCCTCGTCACCTAGAAGTACCATCGGGTGCATCCAAAATGACTTTTGAGGCTATGTTATGATTAGCACAATCTGTGCACCTATCTTGCGCTGACACTTACACTATCTCGAAATAGACCGAACGAGGTTCCACTTGAGCCACGTCACCTAGGAGTTACATCCGGTGCGTCCAATTTGATTTTTGAGCCAATGGTTCGTCCAGCACATATCGTGCACCTATCTTGCATCAAGATCAACACTATCTCAAAACGAACTAAAATGAGCTTCGACTTGAGCCTCACAACCCAGGAGTGCCATCGGGTGCGTCCAAAACAATTTCAGAGCATGTGGTATGTTTGGCGCATAGCATTCACCTATCTTGCACTGACACTAAGACTGTCACCAAACGGACCGAAATGAGATTCCACCTGATACACGTCATCTAGGTGTTTCATCTAGTGTGTCCAAATGGACTGAAAGGACCTTCCACTTGAGCCCTACAACTTAGGAGTGCCATCGGGTGCGT